>OX352717.1:8600448-9829084 GCA_947095575.1 Electrophaes corylata | reverse complement strand
AATAAATAAAAAATAAATGTAATAATGTTAATATATAAATAAAATCATACAAATTTCAAACCTCCGGTGTACCCATTTATATAAAATGTTGGGAATTCTGTTTTTAGTTCACCTTTACTCACCAAAACAAATATACCTTGAAAAATTCAAGTATCTACAATCAGTGGTTTAGACTGTGTTTTGTCTATATGTCAATCAGTCAGTCAGTCAGCCGGGATAAAAATTCTTATTGAAAATCAACAGCACGAACATCAGGAAAAAAAACGGTAGGAACCAAGCCGTAAGTTTCTTGCCGGTTCTTCTAGGCATATAATATGTTCTGTGTTCTAGGCTTGGTCACGAGAAACTGGTGCTAAGATTCCCTTTTTTATATTCATAATGTGCGGACATTACTGAATAAATGCTTTTTGACCTTGACTTTGACTTTACTCTCCTATTCCAAGAGCCTTACTAAACTATATTTTTCCTGATAAAAAAATGTTACCGATCTTCATAAATAAACATAATATTGATTTATGTAACGATAATGATGAAATTACCTACTACATAGATGACTCAATTCAGTTCTAATGATTCACTTTACAACAAAAGCCTGACGTAAAGTTCAGATGGTTATCTGGAATCAGCAATAAGACCACCCATTATTGCAAATAATGTGCGTAATGAATTATAATGCCCTTTTAACTCACTACTTTGCAAATAACTGGTACTTAGAGCATAAAAAATATTTCAAAATTGCAAGCTGAAGTTTTGGTAAGTATACACGTCAGGTTATTTCGCCTAGCTAGCATGCTTTTAGAAATAACGGTACTTATATTTGTGAGTTCATCTGGGAAAGTACTACTACCATGATTATTTCTGGCACTAGTCTTACTGTGTTCTGATTTCAAGGGTGTGGGTTCCGGTGAAAATATTACAAGCACATCAGCTTTTAAAACTTGTACGTATGCCTAATGATAATGATAATGATGGACAATCCACACAGCATCATCTAGCCCTAAGCTAAGCAGAGCTTGTGTTATAGGGACTAGAAGACTGATATACTTAATACATACATAGATATTTTTTATTGTACATAGAAAATACCCAGAACACCCGGAATAAATATTTGTAGATCGTACAAACATTTATGCGTCTGCGTCGCAGACGGACGTTTGCACGCCGCGCCACCTCAAGTCGATGGTAGTAATGACGGGCATCGTAAAGTACGTTCCTAACGTGCGTGACCTATATTTACGATAGATATCTAGGATAGTTACTACTTAACATCAGGTGCGCTATCTATTAATTCATTAGCAAGTATTATAAAATTAAAACCTTGCATATAGCGTTTTTGTATTTCAATGAAATCAGTTCTTCAATTAGAAGTAAGTATAGAAAATTTCTACCATGGTTTGGAATTATAGCTTTTTTTATTTTTGAATTGGTGTTTAGGTTTTTTGGCAACAATAGACAAAACTACCGAAATTTAATCATTCGACAAACCGCTAAAGTTTATCTGGAGAACCGTTGAAAAAAGGTTATCCGACAACGTTAGAGATCCAGTATTTTTTGTTAGTTCAGTAGTTTGTTTATTGTTTTATGAAGTAAGTAGGTAAGGTACATAAAACATATTTTGCTAAGTTTTTCCATCGAACATATTCGTCCAACATACTGCTCTAGATACAGCCCCGTATGTTTACAGATGAACCGTGATTATACTCACAATAACATAATAGATAATACCCTGACTTCGTTCTGTTTCCTAACTGACTGCAATCAGTTTTATACTGTTCTCAAACTATTTCCCGCGCTTTACCTGTTTATGTTTTAAAGTTTCCTAAAGAGCGGTGACCGTTAAATAACGCCCGTATTATCAAGACAGTCGTAATATAATTATTATCAAAATTTTTCATCCTACTGATGATACTATGATTATAATTAATGTATAAATTTGATGTTGTGGCTCAATCATTCCCCAACTACTGAACTGATCCGAATGAAACTCAAAGTTAATCTATACAAATAAATAAAATTGAAGTGTCTGTTTGTAATATTAAAATAACCGCTTTTTACTACATGCATATGAATGTATATGCGATAGGTACATATACCAAAATAGCATTTTTATAAATTTTTGCCTGTCTGTCTGTTTGTTCCGGGTAATCTCTGAAATGGCTGGACCGATTTCGACGGGACTTTCATTGGCAGATACCTGATGTAACAAGGAGTAACTTAGGCTACTTTTTATCCCGAAAAAATAACGGGAACGGGAAAAAACTGACACGCGGGCGAAACTGCGAACGGCCGCTATTTTATGCCGTATTAACGCCATCTGTGGGCGACATCGAGTACTACTTCAGTTAAGATTTGTAAGTAAAAATGTTTACCGCCCAACGAAGTGGGCATGGGTCAGCTAGTGTAGTTATAAATATATAACCATTAAAAATACATACATACATAACGCCTAAATATGAAGCAGAAAGCTCGACACCAAACTTCCTCTCTTACCTTTTTTATGATCAGTTCTCTCAATAACTAAAAGTGCCATTTATTTACAAAGAAAATTATGACTAATACAAGTATTTATAATTGGTATGTACAAAATACATTATCAAACGGTGGCTTCTTAGATATCGCTGTTAACAATAAGACTGCCTATTGTATTGATTATAATATTAATAATACTGGACAATCCACACAGCTCCAAACTAAGCAGAACTTGTGTAATGGGTACTAGATGGCTGGTACATACCCACATTTTGCAGTAGATAGTATTTCATGCTGACAGATTTTCTCATGATGTTTTGCTTTACTGTTTTAAAGCATTGGCATAGAAAAACCTATTGGTGCATGACCGGATTCTAACTTATGACCTAAGGGCAAGAAGGCGGGGACACTCCCACTAGGCCAGCGGTGCTCTTAAAATTTAAAAAACTTCAGTTGATATTTTTGATAAATAATTGACGGTCACTTTAAGACGGTAACAGTTTTTTATAGAATCAGAGTTAATTGAACAGACAGTGTAAATTCAACTGAGAATTGTACATATTTCTATAATTTATTATATTTGCTTTATTTTGTACAAATAATAAAACTTATTGTAAGAAAATAAATCTTTATTATTTTTTTTCTGTTTCTGATGGACAAGCTTACGGCCCACCTGATATTAAGTGGTTACCATCACCTATAACAAAGCATGGCATCACGATCGTTAAAAGCGTGCCCTACAGTTAACCTACGTCCATCAACCTGAGGCATATTGATGTTAAACCTTATATGCCTGTAATTTCAAAAAGTAAAAAGGAAGTAGGTACTTCCCCGGACGAGCTACCAATCAAGCTAGCAATCAAATCCGGTGCAAACGACCGGTGTGGCGCGGCGAGCGAATGTCCGCCTGCGACGCAGAGGTTGCGGGTTCGATTCCCGCCCTGAGATAAATGTTTGTACGATCTGCAAATATTTATTCCGGGTGTTCTGGGTATTTTCTATGTATAATAAAAAATATCTATGTACGTTATATATTGTATTAAGTATATCAGTCATCTAGTAACCCATAACACAAGCTCTGCTTAGCTTGGGGCTAGATGATGCTGTGTGGAGTGTCCAGCATAAAAAAAAAAAAAAAAAAAAAAAAAAATAAGCTATGAGTATGGTATAAGTGCTGAACTAGCCTACTCCATCTCAAATACTATCCCAGGCATAACATCATCATCACCACCATCATCAACCACCTATCTCAGTTCACTATTGGACATAGGTCTCTCCTATGGCGCCACTAAGCCGGATCTTCGGCTCTCTACATCCAGTTACTGCCCACCATCCTCCGCAAATCGTCACTCTATAAAGTCTGAGGACGTCCTACAATCCCAGGCCTATCATCCCAGCATCCTGTAAATAAATAAATAAAATAAAATATAATAATGCTGGACAATCCACACAGCATCATCTAGCCCCAAGCTAAGCAGAGCCTGTGTTGGTACTAGATGACTGATATACTTATTACAATACATTACATACATACATATTTCTTATTATACATAGAAAACACCCAGAACACTCTATTGGCTTAGGCTGTGCGCTGTCTTTATATAATTGGTTTAGATATAGATAAATAGACATGTACAAAATTACAGTTAAGTAATCTGCAAACCGTTGTAAACCATCTAAAGAAAACTCTTTGAAATCTGTGGATTAGTGTTCATAGTAAGTCAGATATTTGAATCAATTATAATATTTTTACAAACAGTTTACTGTATTTATCAAAAAACAGTATCCAAAATAAAATAAAGAAATGTTGACTATTATTCACACAACGCTTTTTAGCCTCAAACTAAGCAAAGCTAATGGAAACTAGATAGCTAATTTATATTTCATGTATATTTTTTTGTAAATCATTCAATCAATCATTGGCCTTTTCATCTACGAAAGATGATTTAGAGCAACGTCAGGTGGGGTTAGGTAAACACTTTTGACAGTAACTTAATAAACCTATACGGGACGGGAGCCACGGCCACATTTTTCACAAGGAAATAATCCCGTAGGTGGTCCAGGAGCAGCAGAATCCCATTCGTGCCGTAAAGTCCTTTAATGCGCAGGTTAATACATACATAGAGTAACATAAACCACCCAGACACAAAACAAACATCTATGTTCATCACACATACAGATATCTTCCAAACTTAAGTTACTTCGATTCACCTAGTTATAAATTATCTGTCAAAATGATCCTTATGACTTCGCAATAAGTAATTTGTTACTCCAACTTTCACTTAGTTTTTTTTGCACGCACATTTTGTGGTGCTCAAAATCGGAAAAAAACCATTACACAGTATCAAGGAAGAGTAACCTTACTAAGATGGCCGTGATACGGATTTCAGAGCAACTTGCGATGCACCTATATATAACCGCAGGTTGTCTTGGACCATCACAGTCACACTCAGCCATTTGCCAGAGCAGTACTACCTCTAATCATGAAGCTGGTAAGTACTGGTAACCTGTGGATATTAGTAAACGGAAACCTTCAGGATATACGGCTCAAATTTGCCTCAATTCAAAGTGACATGAGATTTGTGTGACGAGATTTATGAGTAAAAGGTCGTTAGTGATATAATATGCCAGGAATATAATACTGGTAAATTCAAGTGGAAATTAATATACGGAAAAATCGGGATAAATTGCAAAATAACATAAAAACGAGAAAAAACGATAATTCAAATTGATGAGTCGAACATTCAATTATCTACTATAAGACCACAGAATAGAGGGGACTCTTCTAACACAGGTTATTATAACTTAACAGAAGAGATCCCAACCCGATGTATAATGTTTACTGTAATAACAATAAAAAGAATTTTGATTTTGATTTTTTTTTGATCTACCACAAGTGTGTCAAAGCTGGTGAACACCTGTAGAAATTAAAAAAAGAGTATTCTGGATTAAAATAAAACTTTTTGATCAAAGTAATAGTCACAGTTATTTATAAAACTGGTAAGCTTTTGTTGAAATGAATAAACGGGAGCAATCTAGATGTTTAAAAGTGACATGAGAGTCAAACAAACTTCAGTTATATCAACCAGGATAGACCAGCCCTCTAGTGTCTCGAGGTTTCGGGAATATGGGACAAGGAACATTTAAATATAAATGTAACAAAAGGTATAGAAAAATTAAATTAAGGTGCTTAAGGTTAAACAAGTCGGTACGTTGTCCATACAAACGCTGTAAGTGTTTAATGTCTACTATTTATTAACGTGCGTCCGAAGTTAAGTTTGGTACTGAATTATCTTGCCGTTATCTAGGTACGTTACCCTATATTCTACAGTAAAATCAGATTACCTTGAAAGTTACAAGCGTTACAAGATTTAGTACTAATTCTTTCGACGCTTGTAACTTTCAAGGTATTCCTTTTAAAATCAAAAATAAATACGCATTGGATCCCGTAGGACTTTTTAGGTATTGTGGTGTTATACCTGTTTATAATAAAATAGATCTCAACCTACTCACTGAACAATATTTTCGTACTGAGATTCAAATTCCTAAAAGTCATTCAATCACCACAAGAAGCATCACTTTAAAAAAACTTACTAAACCTTCATTTAGTAATGATTATGGTAAACGAACATCAGAATACTTAATACCTAACCTTATAAATAAATTGCCAATTGAAGTTAAAAACAAAATAACTCAAAATAATATTAGATACACATTAAAAAAACATTTTCTACAAACCCTCTAAATATTACTTGTATAAGTTTATGGTCTTTTATAAAAATGGAGCATCCTTTATAGTGCAAGCGCACGCACACTCACTCAATGGTCGACGCATTGTTTTGCTGTCAGTGCGGCGACGGGTATAGGTATCGTACGTATCGGCTCGAGTTATGTTCGATACCTACGTTTACTGCGCTCTGCATTGCTTGAGTGTGCGCTCGATTGTACCTACTACTACACTAATCTAGAATAGATAATAGTTTATTATATAGTAGATACTATAGTAATCGAGAACCTAGTAGCTAAGTCAAACCTTTCTTAGGGTTTTTAGCTACTACTGATATAATTGTACTGCTTTTTTTCTGTCACATAAATAAATAAATAAATAAATAAATAATGGACCCTGTACATTGTACTGTCTCCTTAGATAAGTGTAAAAAGAAAGTGATACTATTTGATTACTTTTTACACTTATATATTGGTATAAGAAAAAAAACGAATTAGTCGTCAGTTAACTGAATCTTAAATTTTTTTTCTTAGATTGGAGGTGACGCTAAAGCAATATTTATTGAAATGTCATTGTCATCATCATCATCATTATCATCAACAGCCTATAGAAATCCACTGCTGAACATAGGCCTTTCCCATACGTTTCCAAGAAGGATGATTCTGAGCCTTTCCATCCATCAATTTTCCGCGTCATACATGTCCTTAGATATTGTTTTAGCTTTATTTTTTTTTTTATTGTTATTCATGTTATTTTAATAGAATTTTAAGACTATTCGTTGCTAAAGTTTTATCCAATTTAGTCCAAACAACAGTTCTATGTGACAATTTTTTTCTCAAAATTGACTTTTTACAAACCATAAGCTAGAAACATACTATTTTCATAGTGCATTTTATACGTGATCAGTGTAAGTTAACATTTTGACAAATTGCAAATTGAAATTGCAATAATTGTATCATTGTGTTGTGTAAAGTTCCTTTATCTTGCGATGAAGTGTTTGCCCGTCCCTTTTCTAGAGCTTAAGGTCAGCGGCATCTTGACCGATCATTTAAATAAGGTGCTTCATTGAATTAAATGCTTCTCATTATATTATATGAATGGAAAATATGTTTCGATGTTCTTATTTTTATATAAAAACTGTATCAAAATACTTTACTGCATTCAACACTTTTTGAACACAACATAATTATTATCTTATAGCGTGTGCTGGTGGAAATACATTTATAGGTTTACAAATTTTTTGAACTTATAGTAATAAAAGTGGAATAGTTCTATATATATTTAATCATTTATTTTATACTTTTGATGAACTTACACATTATTTTCTTTTTCAGTTCATAGTAGCCACCGTTCTCGGAGTTTGTGTAGCCGACCGTCTGGACAACAAGTACTTACCTCCCAGAGGTAACTCCGGCGCTGGTTTTGGACCTGGTTTTGGCGCTGGAGGCCCTCAGGGAGGCTTCGGTGGCCCCGCCTACAACCAACCCTCAGGATTTGGCGGCGGGTTTGGTGGAGCTCAGAGCTCTGGCAATGCTTACAATGCTCCGGCTTCGGGATACGGTGGTCGTAACCAAGGGGGTGCTGGGCCAGACGCAAATGCACAAATCCTGAAGCTAAACAGTGAAGTTACAGCTGAAGGTTTCTCGTACGACTTTGAAACATCAAATGGAATCCGCGCTGATGCTCAAGGAACAGCCACCAATGGAGTCCAGTCTCAAGGAAGCTTCGCTTACAAGGGTGATGATGGACAGGATTACTCTATCACATACACGGCTGATGAGAATGGATTCGTACCCCAGGGTGCTCATCTGCCCACTCCTCCTCCCATCCCAGAGGCTATCCTGAAGTCTCTGGAGCAGAACGCAAGGGACGAGGCTGCTGGTATTGTCGATGATGGTAAGTTTCTGATGAATAATATAACTTAAAATTGAGGGTAAAACTTAAAGTTTTTGACTATCGATTGTGAATCGTCATCCTACTTACAAAAAACTCGGTAGTATAGAGTTATGATTTTAGCTAGGTCCTAAGATAAGTGCTCTTAAACGGTGAAGGAAAACATCATGAGGAAACCAGTTAGTATTCTAGCAGCGGCGATGGGCTTACAACCTGTCACGTATGGAATACTAGCTACTGCAAAATGTGAGTATGTGACTAATGTGTCATTTGGACGTACCTCTGACTATCCCCTTTAGACCTCCTCAAAAAATCTATTTGATGATGCTATTTCTTTTCTTTTTACTAAACATTATAATGTTAAAACGGTAGACAAAATAAAATAATAATACATACTTCAACCAAAAACAAGACTAATTAATTGTTAAAAGTATAGTAAGTTTTATACAGAAGTTTTTATATATATTTTAACTGACACAATACTGAATACTTTTACTAAGAGGTATCTTTTTTATAACCAGAAAACATAAAAAAACATCAATTTGATGTACAACACACAATCAGCTGTTTTTATTATTAAGTTCATTAATGATTTCCCGTGAATTACTCTTATGAACAAATTTAAATAGAAGTACAAAAAATCTAACGACTTGTAATAATCTCGTGGTCATAGACCAATTTGTCAGTGCAGTTGCAAAAAGTCATCAAAATATTTGAACGAATAAATAGACCCAACCGGACTTTTTTTGACTTTGACTTTGACTAAACATGCAATGTGAGATATGTCACGCTTGACACGAAATATTTGGTCTATTGGTGCATATAGAATTTGTAGGCAAAAGACTTACCAATAAGCTAAAAAAATTAGTATTTTTTTTATTGATGGGCAATTTTACACAACATAACTTGCACTATGGGAACCAGATGACTGATAGAATACTTATTTACTTTTTTTGTAAACACATACTTTGAATACAATATAACACTAAGGCATATGAGACTTAAGACTAACCTCAGGTTGATTGCAGAGCAGTGTATACTTGCTTTGTTATAGGTAACCACTTAACATCAGGTGGGCTATCTGCATGTTCCATCAGCAAGTTGTGTAAAACACTTTGGCGATTGGTTCTTTGGGGATTCGGGGTTGCTAGTTCCATTCCGCGGCGTTACAAAGATCTTTATACTGCTATTAATGCATTCTAGGAAAAATATTGTGACGTAATGACGTTCATCATCATCATCATTTTCCTGCCCTTATCCCACTTTACTCGGTGTCGGCACAACAGGGCTTTTCCCCTTCATTTCCCTCTATCATCCGTCATCTCTGTAGTAGAGATGCCACGAATAGTGAATTGGCCGAATACCGAATACCGAATATTCGGCAACGCTGTCGGCCGAAGCGCCGAATATTCGGCCGCCGAATATTCGGCACGAAATACATACTTGTCGGGAGCGCGTTAGCGTTAGTTGGACAAGTCGCAACCTGTTTTCCTCAAAAGTAACAATGAGATCTTCACTGCAAGCCGAGCTTGAAAGGCGATTCAGCTTCGATGAAAAAAACAAATATCTGGTTGCGACTTTTCAGGATCCTCGCTTCAAAACGAGTTTCCTAGGATTGGTTCAAGCAGAATGCGCAAGACAAAAAATTCTTCTAGAAGCTCTGAAAATAAGTGATTCTAGTAGTTTTGAAAACAGTTCGCCTAGATCAGAAGGCCGATCCTTACAAGTGGTGGTTAGCAAACGAAAAACAATACCCAAACCTTTTGAAATTTGCTAAAGTTCATCTTTCTTCTCCTGGAAATAGCGTGTATAGTGAGAGGTTATTTTCTGAGGTTGGTAACATTTACGATGAAAAGCGTAATCGCTTGCTACCAAAAAATGCTCAAAAGCTTGTTTTGTATCCATCACAACTTATCACGGATCAATTTTAATTACTAAAGTGTTGTAATTTGGAAATAAATACATAATTTTGAGTAATATAACGTGTCTTTTTTACATGATTTGGTATTCGGTATTCGGCCGAATAGTACGTATTATTCGGCCGAATACCGAATAGCAAAAAAAGTGGCCGAATAGGCCGAATACCGAATAGTTGCCGAATATTCGTGACATCTCTACTCTGTAGTCACTCTTTTTCTACCCATATCATCTCTCACACAATCTATCCATCTTTTCTTTGGCTTACCTCTACTCATATATCTATCCACATTCATATCTAACACTCTTCTCGTTCAATGACGTTTTATGACGAACGATGTGGCGTGGCGGGCGACCTGCGACGCAGGAGGTTGCGGGTTCGATTCCCGCCGTGGGATAAATGTTTGTACGATCTGCAAATATTTATTCCGGGTGTACTGGGTATTTTCTATGTATAAAAAAAATATCTATGTATGTAATGCGTCGTATTAAGTATAGCAGTCATCTAGTACCCATAACACAAGCTCTGCTTAGCTTGGGGCTAGATGATGCTGTGTGGATTGTCCAAAGTTATTTATTATTTATTGTTTCAGAGAAGGCTGACTATATTGACTGATAAATGTTTTTACACTCTTGACCAATTTATGACAGATAAATTATTGTTAACTACCAACTTATTGTAATTTATACTAAATTAATTTTATTGTATTTTTTTTTTATTATTCCGTTGACATTCTAAACTTGACATAAATTAAATAAATCTAAATTCTTTTAAGTATAATATAAATTGTTCTAATAATTTAAATAATCTTGTTAATTTAAATTTTGCATGCCATAACATGGTAGAATTATATTGAACCAAATACAATACTGTGACATCTGTACCTATACATGTAATTCTGCAAATAAATACACGTTGACTTTGACTTTGACTTTGACTTTGACTTTGATTAATTTGTTTAATGACATTTTTCACTTCCCATGACATGCCCATACCACGCTAATTGCTCTTCATCTTTTAAGTCACTGGCGTTCATATAAAACCTAAACTCCTGATAAACCCAAATCTAATACTCAGTCTTACAAAATAGAACAGGTTATGTGTGGATTGCATCAGTTTTTGCGCGCCCTAATACCTGCTAGTGAAAGGTGCATAGGTCATATTTAACTTTGAATTGAATAAGTTTATGTACAATACATAAATAAAGTAAATACTTTAATAAACTTAGCTTACCCGTACTGTACCTGTTTTGCCGTTGAATTTTCGGAATCCTTTTCTTAATAGGTACACCTTTAAACCAGTTCTTAGTCCCACTTTTCACCTTATTAGACCAACGGGGTGAACCATTGAAATCTTTTTTTACAAGCTTTGCTTAGTTTATGGCTAGAAAGCGTTCTTAAATTCTTTATTGTACACAAAAATATTTACAAAACTGCTATAACAAAATAAATGTACACAGGTGAGCTTAACCCTAAAAAGAGTTGCGTTGTAAGAATAATAAAAAAAACGTTTGTTTTAAGCTGTTTTACAATGTATCAATATTTATTTATATACTAATAAACACACGTTACCATTTCCATTCTACAAATGACCGTGCTAAAATGTATGAGCTATTAAATGCAACAATTATGTCAAAAGCGATCCCTCGCCGTATCGAAATACTCGCTAACATTTAAACCTTAGACTACATTCTCCTTTTCCAAAGATCGACACAAACAAAGGCTAGCGTGACCTTTTACCTGGCTATCAGTTATGTACTCAATTTCAATTAATTTGGGTCACCAACCAGTCAAATTTAATTTAAATAATTTCATAGAAAAAGTTATGTGCGCAATGCTAGTGCTCTCAATCAGTGAAGGAAAACATCGTGAGGAAACCCTAGCAGAGGCAATAGGCAACTTGTGTTGCATTTATTTATTTTTTTATGTATATGTAATTCATGTATTTATAATAAGTCAGCAATCTTAGGCTTGTACCCAGAATAGATATAGGCGAAGCATAATTAAAACAAAGACAGACATTTTGACAAGTTAAAAAAACGAAGCTTTGAGAAGTTTTCTCGACAATACAAGCATAAAAAGTAGCCAATGTACTTCAAGTAACAGGTTAATGTCTATATTTAGATCTTAAAAGCAAATAAATATCTTAGCATTTAGCCATCCTAAGTTTCCAATTTATAACACAGAATACAAGCTCTAAGTCTCCGAGATATTCAGGCTTATACTTATGACCCTGATTCATTGCTCTTGAGTGTAGATTAGCTGTGAGAACTGCGCCTTAGCTCACGATTCTTCTGGGAATCGTCAATCTTTTGACTAAAATTATGTTACAGTTCAAACGTCTAAAACAACCATCTCAGTAGTTAAAAGTCCGTTCAAAAGCTACATTTGGGGCAAATTCGCTTTTTATAGTACTAAGTAGGTATTTCTTAGGTAACAGGTTGCAAGCCCATTACTGCTGCTAAAATACTAACTGGTTTCCTCACGATGTTTTCTTTCACCGTTTGAGAGTTCTTGCATTGCGATATCTAAAAATCTATTTTACCACTCACTGCTTATGAACAAAAAAAGTATGGTTTAAAAAAAAAACAAAAAACTTGCCAAGTGCAAGACGGACTCGTGCACGAAGAGTTCCGTACCATTATCTATAGTAAAAACGGCTAAAAAATCACGTTTGTTGTAAGAGAGCCCTCTTAAATTTTATTTTAATCCGTTTTTTTAGTATTGAAGCAATACTTCTAATGCGACTTCCAACAAGGTTGCGTTAAACGTTTAACACTACCATGAAAGCACTGTTCTGTTTCTCTTTCTCTCATAACCAGTTACGTTTCGTATATTAAAGAAGTTTTACTACAGTCGTGTGGTCTAAAGCACACTTATTTTTTTTTGTTATAGCGGCAACAGAAATACATCATCTGTAAAAATTTCAAGTCTCTAACTATTACGGTTCTTGAGATATGCCTGGTGACAGACGGACAGACAGACAGACAGACAGTAGTCGTAGTAATAGGGTTCCGTTTTACCCTTTGCGTACGAAACCCTGAAAACGTTGAATAAAAACTAATTTTGTAATTCCCCAGCTATGTAGACTCTTGACAGCTCACGTGTGTGCATAACCTTAGCTTAGCTGTCAAACTGTCAATCATAGCAATGCAACAACCACTTAAATTACGCCAGCGGTGCATCCTAAATAAAAAAGAAAAAAAACATAACTTTAAATAAAGAACTAAAACTTTAAGATTCTAAGAATGTATCCAAAAAGTTTTAATGTAAATGAGGTTAAGTATGCTAACATGACAGTAAAGAAATTAATTATCTGTGCTTACCAAATTACGACCAAAAGAAGTAGCAACTTTTTTATTATCTTCGGTAAAACCACGCAAACGCTATTACATTAAACAACATTAAGCTTTGCCAATAATTTTCCAATAAATACTTAATCAACTGATAATTTTCACACACTATCTTATTTGACATTTGCCCTTTACTTTTGCAACATTTCTTTCGATCATGTTCAGTAAATTAAACCATGATTATGTTGCGTTAGTCAGTGTGTACCGAGCTTAATGATGAGTGCTTACTGTTTTTACTAGGGATGGGACATAGTAGTTTTTATTACTACTACTACTACTATTTATTTTCAAGAAGAACGGATTCAAGCGCGTTTGGCCTTACCTCTAAATATCATGTTTATCTAGTTTTACTTGCCAATTAAACACACATACCAGCATAATACATCAATAAAGTGTCATCAATATGTTTTTCCTCGGTAAAGGCTCTATCTTTTCATCTTATACAAAAAATAGATTTTGTTGAGATTTTTTAGTTAAAATAAGCTAACATTATTTTATTTATGTCTTTAAAGTCTTGTACTTACATAAAAACCTCATTGCGTCAAAAATTTGTGGTGTTTTGAAATAAGCTTAGAAAAAGATTTTCCCCTCACTATTACGATGGGCGGTAGTACGAATATTAATGTGTTCAGCTATGAAGGCTTCATCTAGATAATCGCGGTGTTGCAACGTGTGGAGTCAGCTTTACTCTGTAATTTGTGGATTAACTTAGCTTCCATGCTAAACGTGACCTGATATACTATCTCTACTTAGGTCTTCTATTTCTTCATAGTAAATTGTAGTGCCTAGTATTCCTATATATTACTATTGAAACGCGCGCAATTTCTCCCGCAAATTCGTGAAATAATTTTTATACAAACTTCAACCCCCGTTGTACCCGTTGAAGGGTTTAATTTCGGAAATTTCTTTTTTTGTTCACCTCTACGCTCAAAGACTAATATACCCGGAAAATTTCAAGTCCATTAGTTATTGGGTTCCCATCACTCAAGTTTAGCTTAGTTTGGGGCTAGGGTAAAACGATAGAAAAGTACGAAATAGTCAAAAGCAAACAAAACAGACAAATAGTACAGACAATTACCCATACATACGTATAAAAATGGTCACATAATTTAATTATTTTGCATGCCACCATGCCTTAAAACTATTAATTAATTGTCAGAGACAACTACAAAATGTCTCATAATTATTATATAACTTACTTATCTGTCAATTCTGACAAAATAACAAACACTTAATTCCCACAAAATCTTGATAAACCGCAGACAAAACCAAAAACAAAACATCCGTTATCTTTTATCATCCATCATTTTTAAAAGTGACCCTAAATTATGACTACATTAAATTCCTTAAAAGCAGTAACATAACGTGCAAAATCGCGTGTCAAAATTCCTTCAAACTACCAATCATTTACAGACCTTTGTGTTCCTTAGCTCTATGTAAATAGAGTTGAGATTGAATTGATGTGATTTTTCTCACATTTTGCAATGGAGTCTGGGAATACTTAAAACAATGGGCTTGAGATGGCAACTATCTCATGTCATAGTGTGAAACGTGTAAGTACCTTGTAGCATGTGTGATGGAGTGATGGCATTATTAGATAGCCTGAGAATTTGAATCTAAACCGAACGAATAATTGTTTTTATACTTCCGAATTTAGACGATTTTGAAGTAGAAAAAAAAAAATTTACAAAGAAAATTACAGCTAATACAAGTATTTATAATTGGTATGTATAAAATACATATCAAATCCATTACAATGTAGAATCAAATCCATCCATGGATTATAGTTAAACGAATTATTAAAATCAAATCCATCGATGTATCATACTAGAATATAATGAAGAAACAAATCCATCAGTGGATATGTTTAGTGGTACAGGTCATAATAAAACAGTTGAACTATCTACAGACCGTTGCAAGTGATCTAAAGATAAAGTAAAAAGTGTAAAACGCAGTGCAAGATCTAAAGACTGAAGACTACCTTATTTGTATACTGGTTATTGTACCCAAAGTAAATATCTATCTATACCAATTATAATAATCTTTATCCGTACTGACTGACATATAAACAACACACAGTCTTAAACCATTGGTCACAGATAATCGAAATTATAAGGGTATATTCGTCTTGGTTTATTAAGAAAGAAATTCATTAAATTAAATCCCAAAACGAATACAAACAGGTTTTTATTTAATTAATTAACTTCACGCAGACAAAGTCACGCGTGTTTCGCTTGTATTTGAAAAAAACATTGAGCTTGTATTTGTAAGGACTATAGTATGGGGTTCTTCAAAAAAGGCGTTTTAAAATTTTTAAAGGGTCGGCAACGCGCTTGTAATTCCTTTGGTGTTGCAGGCGTCCATAGGCTACGGTAACCACTTTCCATCAGGTGGGCCGTAAGCTTGTTTGTCTACTTTGTTGTATATTTTATTTTTAATTGGGGTCGCTGTCATCGAAACCGATGAGGAGGACTATATATATATATATATATATATAAAAAAAAAATATGAACCGTGATAATTGCACGCAAGAAAATACATGTGTTTGAACCAGTACCCACTCGTTATAAAGCCTGGTTGTAAGTGTATTCATCAGAAAGTACCAAGGTCGTTCAGTCTATTCGTTACAGCTAATGACAGCACTTATCAATTTGTAATACAAACAGACATACATTGCAGTCACTATGATATTTATCTTGCAAAATTGAATATTAAGATTTGTAAATCACAATAAAACGCGTGTTAGAAATAAACATAATTTAGATTTTTTCCAAATCTACCTAATTTTTTCCTAATTTTTTAAAAATCATCTAGCCACAAACTAAACATAGCTAGAATACTTATATATATTTTTTAAGTAAATACCTAATAGAATACAATATAACACCCAGACACAGAAAAACATTAGTCATACAAAAAACGGTAAGAACTAAGCCGTAAGTTTGTTACCTGTTTTTCTAGGCTTCATCGCGAAAAACAGACGCTTAGATTCACTTATCTTTTAGACGTTTCAATATGATTCCTGCAGAATAAATGCTTTTTGACTTTGACTTTATCAAAAACCTTTGCTCATATGTCTAAAACAACACGTGAACCATGTTGCCCACAACTCCTTAATATATGAATGTATGAAAACAGGTTTATGCAAGTAAAACCACGGGACACCACTAATCTACTATACATTATCTGTGTAATCTCTTCCTCATACATCATCAGATGTGCCTGTATCTAGATTTCTAGGACAAATGAAGCAATCTATATTTGATTAGGTTATAACCTTTCGAACCTACTGACAGGTAGCCAGCAAATGGAAAAGCTAGAGCCAATTAAGATAGATTCAATGTAGATAGTGTAAAGTTTGAAGTACCTCTGACTACCTTCAATCTGATATTACCTTTACCCGATTGTGGGTTTGATCCCTACCGAGGACAAACATTTGTATGATGAACATAGATGACTGTTCTTTGTCTGGGTGTTATATTGTATTCTCAGTATAACAAGAAAAAAAGTATATATAAGTATTCTATCAGTCATCTGGTTCTCATAGTACAAGCTATGCTTAGTTTGGGGCTAGATGATGTTGTGTAAAAATGTCCACAAATATTTATTATTTATACAATTACAGGTCTAAAGTTTGTAATAGAATATGTGCGTGTTTATTGTAACAATGGAGTAATAGAAAATGGTTCAAATTTGTGATGAGTGATGTTCTTTTAATGGCGGCTGGAAAGGTCACAAATACGCAAGAAATAATGATATAAAAGATAAAGATAAAGATAAAGATCATTTATTTGCTTAGACATGTGTGTAAAATAGATGACAAAATATTATGAGAGGCAACATGCAATACCGTGTCGGTGTGCAAATGGAGATGGCACTTAAAAGATATAATAGGATAGGAGGATATAATAGACTCTTTGTTAAAATAACGCATGGTTGGGTGGATAAACCTTTATTTACACATAATTTAGAGCTTATTACGTATGTAAATATTATGCTATTCTAGAGTAGGGTATTTTAGTAGTAGTAGAGCTCTTAGTGAAGGGTTCGTTCGGGGAAGTACTACCACCATGCCTATTTTTGCTGCCAAGCAGTGATGTTCGCATTGGTGTGTTCCGGTTTAAAGAGTGTGCCTCAGGTTGGTGGACGCAGGGTAGTGCATCATAGGGCACGGACCTAAAGCTACCTTATACAAGGCAATGCTCTGTTATAGGTGATGGTTACCACTTAGCATCAGGTGAGCCATATGCTTGTTACATAAGCAGTAGCTGATACGAATTTCAACCATTACCTAATGTGCGTTACCTACCAGGCAATGCTTTGTGTGGTAACTGCTTGAAATACAGTAGAATACATTCGAACCTACAACCTTAGGATCAGAATGCGAGGTCACTTCCACTAGACCACCGGTGCTCTGTATAAACTGCTTATAATTTATTTATTTTTTTCCAGGAACTTACCGCGGTGAGGGTGCTGGCAATGGTGCAGGTGGAAACGGGTATGCCGGAAACGGTGGTTACTCATCCGGTGCTGGTGGCTTCGGAGGAGCTGGAGCTGGTGGCGCTAAGCCTTTCGGAGGAGCTGGTAACTTTGGAGGAGCAGCTTCCCGTCAGTACCTCGCCCCCAACGCTGCGTCCAGACCTGGTGGTTCCGGAAACTTCAACTCCCAGTCTGGGTACAAATATTAAATCGATTATGACGATTGAGGGTGTTTTGTGTAGTCCTTCTAAATAATTTGTGATTTTTTTATGAATAAACTTAAGATTTTAGTATAAATAAAATACAATTTAGTTCCAGTTTAATGGAAAGATTTTGTATTAATATTTGTATAAATTTACGCTCGGTAGACGAGCAACTTTACTTGATGCAACTGTCAACTTGTTGCCATACGGTCTAGTTTGGCTTAGATAACCGCGTCTATGATTGAAAAACAAATGCTTCAACGGTTAGTTTACGTTTACCGCGATTAGAATCATTTGAAAATGAATTGCGCGTAGCTTGTTGCGGCAATAGTTGCTCAGTCTACAGTGTACCTTAGTTTATTCAAAAGATTTATCTAATAATTCAAAACGCTTATTAAAATGATTATTATAAAACCATTCTTCAATCGTGAATATAGAGTTAACGACAATAAAGCTGTGAACTGACAAATGTGATGATTAATTACCATGATTATTAATATTTTTTGTTATATACCTTTCTTTCTCTCTCTAATTGTGATCTCAAACTTTGTATAAACTCTCTGTAAAATTACTCTTTCTATTAGTTGTAAGAAACAGCATTACAAATGACAGTACTGGATAGGTGTAATATAAGAAATATTAGTTGTAAGTTTGTAAATACGACATGATGCAACGAATAAACTATGATTTGCAATAAGTTTCATCTTTTATTTTGTATGTAACAACTCTATACCTATACCAATTGGATCTTTGTCCTGACTGACTGACTGACTGATATTAGACAACGCACAGTTTAAGCCATACAGCTAGCATTTACGTAGAGTTTTAAATTCAATTTTTGTTTTAAATTCACATCAATCATTTATTTATAAGGATATATTCTTACATGTCATTTTAAAATAATTTATAAGATTATAGGTAACACATAGGTATTCAGAAAGAAGAATAAAAACCGGCCCTGTTTTGTATGACACCTAGAATTTTTTTTTTATTATTGGTATAGATATTCCTCTGGCTACTCCTCTTAAACATGAAAATAATAACCTTGAGATAGGGTTATCGGTACTTTAAAATCTGGAGAAATACTAACTAAGTGCTCAGGACTTAAAGTTGTAAAACTTTTCAAATAATAATTAAAGGTAATTTGTATCTAACGCGTTCCGACTCGATAGAGACTCGTACTTTAGAAAAAATTGACCTATGATTTTACTAAAAAAAATATTATTTACTCAAATATAAAGTAAAGTAATAAAGTAAAGTAATCTCAATTATTTTAAAAGGTACTTAAGTTGTAAAAAGCCTGTATGTTTTTATGTGGTCATAGAAAACTATAAAAAAATTTGGGAATACAAATGAATACAGTTTATAAAAACATAAAAGTTAAATAAGTTAGATGTAGGTACTAAAAACCCACGAAATACGTCCTCGTAAAGTTATTTTCATATGAAATTCAACCCCTGTTGTTCCCGTTTAAGGGTTGAATTTCTGGAATTCCTTTCTAAGTACACTTATTGAGATGCATATACCCTGAAAGTTTCAAGTCTGTGATATTCACAACGTTACGAGCTGCGGTTTAGGCTGTGCGTCGTCTATTATGTCAGTCAGTACGGGCCAAAATTCTTAAACATAAAAAAATCTTGTATATATATTCTTATAATTCTGTTTAGAGTTTAAGATTCCAGTTCTTCAAAATAATTTCATTAAAGAAACAATATATTGCATATAATGAGACGTGGCCTCTAACTATTGGTCTCTTACACAAGCTCAAAGTCGCGCAACGGGCTATGAAGAGAGCGATGCTGGGAATTTCACTGCGAGATAGAACCAAGAATGAGGAAATGCGTAGAACCAAGAAGAAGAACCAAGGTCATCGACATAGCTCTCAGAATCAGCAAGTTAAAGTAGCAATGGGCGGGCCATAGCTCGTAGAACCAACAACCGCTGGGGAGTACAGGTTCTCGAATGGCGACCCCGAACCGGAAGACGAAGCGTAGGACGTCCTCCTACCCGATGGATTGACGACATTGTTAGAACCGCGGAAAGTCGATGGATGGAAAAGGCTCAGAATCGTTTTTTTTGGAAACGTGTGGGGGAGGCCTAAAAGCAGAACTACACTAGCCACGACCCGCGTCAATCGTCTTGTACATTTTGTATGGGATTTTGTATGGGATAGATAGATGGAAACAGATGAAACAGACACACCTTTTGCTCAAGTGTAATTTTAGTATAACCGCTCTTTGTGAAAGACTACAATTTTATACAATTGCCTGATGAAACAAGCATATGACCCACCTGATGTTAAGTGGTTACCATCGCCTATAACAATGCATTGCCTTGTAGGTCACGTTCGTTGGGAACGTAACCTACAATAAAACTACTTTGCGTCCATCAACCTGAGGCATACAGATGTTAAGCCTCATGTGCCTGTAATTTCACCGGCACCCACACCCTTCAAACCGGAACAAGCTGCTTGGTGGCAGAAATAGCATGGCTCGTCCAGGGAAGTACTACCACCGTACCTATTTCTGTCGCCAAGCAGTGACTTGTCTTGCAATCACCTTATTAAGTTAGATTGGCACCACACTGGAGTTTCATTATTTACATTATTATTACTTTGTAAAACTTTTACAAAGTAATAATAATGTAATCATACAATAAAACGGTAGGAACCAAGCCGTAAGTTTCTTGCCGGTTCTTCTAGGCTTGGTCGCGAGGAACTGGCGCTTAGATTCACCTAGATTTAAGACGTTTCAAGATGATCCCTGCGGATATTACTGAATAAATGATTTTTGACTTTGACTTTGACTTTGATGCTCGCATTGCTGTGTTCCGGTTTGAAGGGGGTGAAATTACTGGCACACGACGCTGAACACCAAGATACCTCAGGTTGGTAGACGCAGGTTAGTGTATCATCGCGTACGTACTTAACGTGACCTACAAGGTAATGCTTTGTTAAAAGTAATCGTTACCAATTAACATATCGTCACCTTAGCACGCCGCGTCTTAGGGAGCACCGCCGTCAGGCGAAGCCTCATTACCCAGGGGTCGTTACCCCTGGCGTTGATTGCCTGGGTAGAGTTAACAAACGAGGCCCACCCCTGTCCCCTCGCAAGGGGGGTACAGAAGATTATCGTCGTCATATCGTCACCTGCATGGCGAACTCACGAATTTGCACTTTTCACGAAAATTACTTTTTAACGCCGAACAGCTTCAAATGCTTTTAAGAAAAGCTTAAAAAACATGCTTTTAGTTAAATAAACAAAAAGATATAAAAGTTCAAAATAGGACCTTGGGAACTATTTGAAAAGTGCAAAAACATATTTTTTATGAAGTTTTGCTCGCCTGTGAAATGTGTATTTTGTAGATTCGTGAATTCGCCATAAGGTGACGATATCAGGTGGGTCATATTATACTTGTTCCTCTAGAAGCAGACTATCATAAAATTCAAAAAATCCTGTCAATCACTCTAATTAAGTCGAAGTGCATTTTTTACACGTAATTAAGCATCTTTGCCAATTACGTAGTAATCTATCAAGGTGACCTCAGATTCTATAGATAGGCATTAGACCATACAGCTTTGTACCTTATACTCATCATGCCTCTATAAGGTCCAAAGTACTCGTTTTTGCCATTCATTGACTTGCTGATTGGGTCCTTGTGTTCCCTTGGTGACGTCTTGGTTGATGGAAAATTTTACGCAGACCTCAAAATGAAGAGAAAACTTTTTAGTGTTCCCGATTTTTAAAATCCGCTTGCTTAACAATCTGATGATTTTTATTTAGCTAATCACGTTTACCAAGATGAATATTATAGCGTAAACGTAGGTATAATAAGAGACTTAATTTTCCTTGTGCAAGATGTTAAACGTAATTAGCTTCTTAAATGCATTTAAAGGCCTTGCTAAATACATGTACCATACACAATATTAACACATTTATACATGCTACCTACCTACCTATACAATATACCCTACATAGGTATACAATACAGATAGCACAACATTCGTCTCGTCATCGTTTCCTGGTATTAAAATATAGATTTTTTTTAAATAGTCACTATAGTAATAATATCATCCTGCGCTTCTAAAACATAATAAATTTTTTACAAAGTAAAATATGATAACAATTCTTAATTTTTGAGAAAGGTTCTAAGTAGTGACATCTATCGCGGAACATGCAAACTTATATAGCAACATTGAGTTTCATTATTATGTATTAATAAATAGTTCCGTCTGTAACTAAGAGGTGGCGCTTTTACCACTCACTGCTTGCCCTTTCAATGTGCTGCACTATTCTTGTGTTCTGTTTCAAAAAGGATACTCTTTTTAGGGTTAAACTTTCCTTTATACATAATATTGTAATCACTGTTTTGTACATATTTGTGTGTACAATGTAGAATTTAAAAATATCTAACAGGTTTTTTATAAAGTAATTCATATCAATTTTAGCAACCATTAGTAAAACATTTATTATACAGAACATAGTAATGATAAATTAAATATTATTGTAATGATTACTGTGCTTGCTTTTGGTGCTTGTTCTCGTTGGGAATCGAACCCACAACCTACAGCGCAGAAAGCAGGGCTACTACAAATGAGCTGTAACGGCTGTCACGTTTCCAGAATGAACCCTTTCTATCTCCTGACTCTCCGCGAACGCTTCGTCTTCCGGTTCGTGGTCACCATTCGAGAACCTTACTCCCTAGTGATTGTCGGTTCTATGAGTTATAAACCAATCTTATATACAACTAATGCAATACACTAGAGATTCCAAGTCTTGATCTACATTCCTCTGTCCTTAAGCAAAAACTCATAAAACAAAGGACATCAATGTATCTTTGCAAATCAACACAAGTACGGCTTTTGAGATCAGATACGCTACTAATAAGGTATGTGGATGAGTAGGGATGGGAAAAGAAGTCAGTTTTATAAGTCTTGTGAATACAGGTCGATAAAAAAGTTGCAATGTAGGAAATACCAATTACTGTAAAATGTGACAAAAGTAATATTGGAATGTACCTCTAACTACCCTTCTTAGACATCCTGAAAGAGCTTTGAGTCAGTATTACTGACTTAAACTGTTTATAAGGCATTTGTACTTTCCATTTTATGACAGTTATTTTTATTTGATTTTGTATTAGGTACTTGTGTCTGGTGTATGTACAATCATTTGCACTAGAATGTATACCTTCAATTTGTAACTTTCACAATGGTATTGCAGCAAACAATAAACTCTCACTCCTCAAAAATTAAAAAGTCATAAAAATAATTGATGTTTTCACTTATTTTTTGGATATATTGTCGTGTAAATATTTTTAGCACCGCTAAAACCAGTTTAAAAATTACAAATTGTAAGCGTTCTAGTGCAGCTGACTGTATAATAAAGTATTTTTTATTTGATTCATTTATTGAAGTAATACTTCTAATGCGACAAGTGGAGGGGGTATGAAAGCATTGTTCTTTCTCTCTTTCTCTCATAGCCAGTTACGTTTCGTATAATAAAGAAGTTTTACTTCAGTCGTGTGGTCTAAAGCACACTCGTTTTTTTTATTATTTATTCAATCAAAGGCTTGTTTACTTATTAAAACTTTGAACAAGTTCAAGCCTGTTGTAGTTCAGCCGACACATCCCTATGGTACACCGTTTTGCTCAGGAACTGATGCACGATCACAATACGCTCTTATGGCTGTTAACATTACAAACTTATTCGATGTGCCTAATTATGAACATGTAAGAAAAGGTGGCCTTATTACGTGACGTTTCAATGTCATAGCAAATCTCCATGATCTACGTGGGATGAAAAATTCAACCAGCGGGTTTGTGACCTCCAACCAGTGGCGGCTTTAGGGGGTGGGGAACGGGGCAATCGCCCGGGGCCTCGCTCTTGCAGGGGCCTCGCGCAACAACCCAAGCAAATTTTCAAAAATATTGATTTTTCATTATACCTAAACCAAACAACCAGACCTACTTTCGCATCACCATACTTTTCACAAAGGACAAGGTTCCTCGCAAAGACCTGCCGCCCGAAGCCTCGCATCAATTGGAGGCAGCGGCGGCCTTACCAATATTGGTAAGGCCGCCGCTGCCTCCAACTGATGGCTTTCTCCTATAACACGATCGCAAACTGTCAAAAACGACGCCAAAATTGCCGTTTGACATTGCTGTCGTACTTGACACATTGTTTTCCAATTTTAGGGTTCCGTACCCACAGGATAGAACGGGACCCTATTAATAAGATTCCGCTGTCAGCAGGAAGCTTCTTACTACTCTACTCTTTCTACTCTTAGAAGCGATAAACGAAGTTTCGAATTGTCGTATTGAGTTACACTTACCATGAAACTACCATGTACCTTGTTATTATAAGGGCAGTTTTCATAGTAATATTATGTTAGTCCATGTTTCTAAGATCACGTGTAGTGGCGTAAACGGGAAAAAAGACCTGAAAAGATTGTTCAAAAGTGATGTTATTAAAAAAGTTCTTTTTGAAATGGGTTATTTTGAATCTCATTCCAATTTTATCCCTTTGACCCTTCAAAGGGCACATTAAGATGTCGGTCCAAGGTAATATAGTCATTAATACCATGATAAAAAGCTGTAGCACTTATGATCGTGATTTTACTAAAACAAAGGTATGCAAATACCAACGTCCTAATACAGAAACAGAACGCACCCGGCTACTGATAACAGAATCTCCTGAATACTGAACACCGATACTATAGTTACTATACTGGTCGTTCCTATAGTTACAAGTTTAATTCACTAAGTTTTATTTTGCGTTATTTTGTTATTTCTATATTTTCATGTGATCTTAGTTTTGTTATTTTTAGTTCTTTGTTTTATTTTTGTTTTTGTAGGTATAATATTAGTATTAGTATATCTTTAGTTTTATAAGAATAATAATGTATAGTATTATAATAATGGGACGCGTGTTGCAGATGTTGCTGTGCCCTACCTTTCGGCACCACTGAAAATCAGCGCCATATGAGCCATTGCGCTTCTTGGCATATGCTGAGTGGATGCCTTATTTCGCCACTTTCTTTTTAGTTTTATATCTACTTTGTGTTCTTTGTATTGTTTTGTGTGGTGTGAATAAATATTTTCTATTTTTTTTTCGATACTGTAGTCACCAATCCAAGTGGTGACGAAAATCATCCTTTTCATCTAAAAATCGAATCCAAACTACCACTACATTAAAAACTGCACTCTTTTATATCATACCAAAGCCTCAGTATCCGCTTTAACTAAGTAAAACCTTCAAAAATTCACGACTTATCACCAAAATGTTATACCATGTCAGTGAAAAAAACCTTAATTGATTCTATGAGATCAGTAATAATTAATTCATCACGATTATTGGTCGCCATGCCGGAAGATCAAGATGCCTGCTGTAACTCTAGGGTTCGGTATGCCTATTTCTGCCGCCAAGCTGCTTGCTGTGTTCCGGTTTGAAGGGTGTGGGTGCCGGTGTAATTACAGGCACATGAGGCTTAACACCTGTATGCCTCAGGTTGATGGACGCTGAGTAATGCATCGTCGGTGACGTTCCTAACGAGCGTGACGTTATTATTATTATTACTTTAATCCCAAGGCCCAGTTGTTATCCCCTCAGATCTCTTAACTAATATTAGACCTAACCTAACTCAAGATTCTTTGAGGTTTAAAAGGATCACATATTACATTTAGCACATAGGTACCTTCATTTTACTGTGGTTAGTATTCCAAACGTACGTTTTTCAATCGTAACCCTATTTACGGGGCTGTAGTACCTGGGACAGGGGGTTTAGATGGCTTGCTCAGCGCCTATATCATTCTCACAGCTTCTACAGCTGAATCCACAAGAAAGACATGACCAATACATGCGGAGCTGATTAAGCCACGGGTTTCTTTACGATGTTTTTCTTCACCATTTGAGAGACTGGCATAGCGCACATAAATTTTCCGAATAGATAAATCCATTGGAACATGATCGGATTCGAACCCACGACCGTAGGTGGGGTCACTCCCAACAGACCACCAGTACTCTCACTGAAGATATACATATTTATAAATATCCTTATGAAAATTTATTTAAAAATTTAAGTTTTTGAATGACCGTAGGTAGACCTTCTGTGACCTTTTTCATAGAAAATGTTTTTGTCTTCTTCTTCTTTTATATGTGCCTTTTAAATGTTTTTGTCATTACTTACGACTTTGAATGACAGTCTTAATATGACAAACAAAACAATCTGACAGATTATTAAGAATAATTATTTTGTAATAGAAAAACTTAAACATCGCTTTTATGCTCACTTCTAAGCACAATTAGGCGGATTTTAAGCACCACCGCACAAAAACGTAATTTTTTGCAAATCATTTTTTTAGTAGTTTTACTGTTGAGCTACAGTAAGACTGTTGTATTGTTAAGAAAATCAAATATTCACTGATAGATAGTTTTTTGATTTTTGCCATCAGTATAGCTGATCGCAGAGGCTTGTAATTGGTATTGGTGTTTTTTTTTTTTTGCAAAACAAATTCCTAAAGTTGAACGAGGGTTAAAGTTTTTATGAAAAAAGCTTTATGCTACTCGAAGCACTCAAGATTTTAGTACTCAACTAAACTATTAGATTAGTTGGTGTACGCGTTGATACCTTTCTGAAAAAAGTATTCAAAATTAATAAACTCGCCTAAAATGAATAACTAATAATAATTAATTGTTGTGGACAATTTTACACAACATTATCTAGCCCTATTGTATACTATGGGTACCAGATACCAGATAACTGATAGATTTAATTACGATTTTTATTAATACATACTTAGAATATAATACAACACCCAGACAAACAACAAACATCTATGTTCACCACACAAATGTTTGTCCTCAGTGGGGATTGAACCCACAATCGACCTAACCAGTAGGTTTTTTTGCTTAATATTTATTTTTCTAAAGAAGGTTTAATCTATAAAATTGTGCCACCCTCCAAGTTCCGCATAAAAGTAATTAATCTATCTACGCTTAATACCAGTAAGATTCATATTTTACGTTTACTTACCGCAAACCGCCACGGCAGGCGGTACCGTGTATTATAAGCCTTATTTTTCCGGTTAATCACTAGAAACACCTATGCAACTAACAAAAACTTGTCAACTTTAGTTTTTCAAAATAAAGGTGCCCGTTGGAAACAAAGACACACGACTTCCCCAGATATGGTGGTCATATCCATCCTTCTAAAGTAAGTAGTCAGAACCACGTCCAAACATTTGATTGGCATGTATTTGCTGTAGTTACCATGCCTATTTCTGCCAACAAGCAGCTTGCTATGTTCCGGTTTGAAGGGTGTGAGCGCCGGTGTAGCTATACAGGCACATGAGGCTTAACATCTGTATGCCTCAGGTTGATGGACGCTGAGTAGGTACAGTCAGCTGCACTAGAATGTATTCAGTTCGTAACTTTCAAAATGGTATCACATCATTACAAAAAAATCTTACACAACAAGAACACAAAAACCATGAAATCAATTAGTGAGTCTACTTAAGTTTTGAGAATTTACCATGTAGATATTTTCTAGAACTATAACATTGTTTTTAAAGTTTAGATTTGTATACATTCTAGTGCAGCTGACTGTACATCGAAAGGCGTGTTTCTAATGAATTTGACGACTGTTGTGGCGCGGCGGGCAAACGTCCATCTGCGACGCAGGAGGTTGCGAGTTTGACTCCCGCCTTAGGATAAATGTTTGTACGATCTGCAAATATTTATTCTGGGTGTTCTGGGTATTTTCTTTGTACTAGGTTTTGGGTTCGATCCCCACCAAGAACAAGCATATTTGCAATGAACTTAGATGTTTTGTAGAACCTAGGTGTTAATATTCTAAGCATATATTTACAAAAAATTGATTGTAGTTTTTTATTAGCTATCTGTCTATCTGGTTCTCTAAGTACAAGTTTTACTTAGTTTGTGGCTAGAAGGCACTGTGTGAATATTTGCTGATATTTATTATGTGGCTAATAGAACAAGCCGATGGCCGATGTTAAAGAGTCACCATCATTTTTATAGCAATACGTTATATGGTTATGGTCGCGCTCGTGACAATGAAATTTTACTTCATCCGCGGGCAGTTATTTTTATATAAACTTTAACCCCCGATGTACCCGTTTAGGTATTAAATTTAATACCTAAACATTCCTCTACGCATAGCATTTTAGGCTGTGTGTTGTCTATATGTGAATAAGTCAGCACTAAGATTCTTATAATAATTGGTGTAGATATAAATATAGATTGAACTTAAAATCAAAGTACTAAGTCGTATTCAAATGATTTTCGGTAATTGATTGATGTATAGACTGGTCCGTTAAAAATCACGATCACGCTTCTATTGTATCCTCCTCATTTTTAAAGTCGGTGAAATAAAACTAAGACAAAACTATTGCCCAATTGATATCATGCATAAACTTGATCAATGCAATAATTATTATCTCTCACGATCTAGACAATAGGTAATATAGATTTTGAGCATCAATATTATACCTACTCAAGTGGAAACACGCACGATTTCGTCTGCAAGAAGCTATTTTTAAAACTACACGCCTTTAGGGTTCTTAGTATATCCTTACACTCTTAAAAAATACCCTGAAAATGTAAAGCTCTTATGATGCAACGGTATAATCATTCAGAACAAAGATTCAGCAGGTCAATTAGAAACGATAAACAAAGTTTTTTTTTTGTGGCCGTCTTGCGGCAATTTTGCCAATGTCAAGTGGGTTGAATAAAATACTTCTTAGTCAAGTCGAGTCGGTAAAAAAAGTAAAGTCGGCTGTCATTGGTTTTGAAGAAAAAGATGGTGTTTTTCTTCAAAACCAAAGGGAAACATTTTTGTTCAAATCAGGATGCCACATAACACACTTTCATTTCAACTGTTCACACTTGTGCTGAGACCTCAAGTAATGATGGTTAAAATAACCACCAAAACTACCCATCAGAACTTAAAATAACACTAGAAAAAAATTAAAATGAAAATACAATGTTGCTTCCAAAGATGACAGAAAACGAATCATAAACGAAGTTTCATATTGTCGTTTTAAGTCACACTACGCGGTATGTCAGGCTGCGACAACTTAACTTTTGACAGCTACAGAGTTGCCCTGCAGTATATTACAAAACGACAATACCTACGAAACTTCGTTTATCGTTAATAGTAGACATGCAGACTAATAATAACAATTTAGATGAAAAAAGAAAAAACTTCACCCTGACACCCTGACAAACAAGAAACATGTACCTATGCTTATCTCACAAATGTTTGCCCTCGGTGGCAACCGAAGTCACAACTAACAGCGCAGAGCCCCAACACGGCAGTCTTTATCTTCTAGCGTGTCAGATGGTTACACTTTATCAGCGTACTTCCACGGCGGCAGTGCCCGTGGCTTGGATTAACTCTTCCCTTCTGCAGGTAGTAGGGCACAAGGGGCATAACAGCAAATGGGTTTTTAGTGGTTTCCGTGTTGTTATAAGCTAGTGATTTTGTATGGAAACATGGTATGTTGGGTGTTGCAAAAACTGTCCAGCTCCATACAAAATCACTCTGAAACCGGCCTCGCCTATAACACAAAACAAAAACCCAAAAACTCCCGACTTGGAACTCAGGAGGCAAACCTACTACCAACTGAGTTGTGAATGCCAAAGAATTGGTTCAACAGTCAATATAAGTTTACTTAGAAAAACCAAAAGAATACTTGAAGTACTGAAGAGGAAAGCTAATTTTACCAGACTTAAGGCAGAATCCCTTGCTCGCTCGGTCTTTAATTTGATTGACGACCGATGTGATGCGGTGGGCGAATGTCCGCCTGCGACGCAAGAGGTTGCGGGTTGGACTCCCGCCTCGGGATAGATGTTTGTACGATTTGCAAATATTTATTCCGGGTGTTCTGGGTATTTTCTATGCATAATAAAAAATATCTATTGTATTTAAGCAATATCAGTCATCTAGTACCCAAAACACAAGCTCTGATTAGCTTGGGGCTAGATGATGCTATTCTTATTATTATCTTCTTACAAATCCGGAATCCGTAAAATCGAAAACAACACTATCTGTCACGCGCGGCAGTAACAGCAGTTTTGGTGTCCTTTTTGACAGTTTGTATCCTTGGTGCGGATAGTGGAACGGTAGGGGGGCTGTATTGGTTTTCAGAGTTTAGAACCGAAAACGCGCCTTCCACCGCCATTCGAGAACCTTTATTAACCTAACAGTGGGGTTTATATATTAATTACGGGAGCTCACAAGTAAAAGACCGAGTCAACGAACCAACTGTTTATTAGCGGGTCTACCCGCACACATTATTAAACCTGGGATGCCACACGTCCCCCTTTAAATAAACAGGACATAAATAGGTAGGTAACCTAAATTAACTCTAATTTAAACTCACTGCAACAGTTATCTAACATAACAACTGTTAAGTAGGTGCATATCCTACCGATAACTAAATTATATAAACAATAAAAAAAACTAGCAGATAGGTTAGCATCTATATACCGTTTTGCTGAAGCTATGTCTCACCTCACTACCTGCAGTCGATAGTAGGTAAGCACGCACATACGCATTACACATGTCTATTCAACACCATAAACTGTGAAGCGAGGCGACTTAATTTCAGCAAACAATAGGTATTTATCTTAAATATAAACACAGTGTATTAAAGTAAGTAAGAAGATAAAGTTGGTCCTAGGTTCTATTTGTTATTTACTAATGTTACTCTTTATACATTTTTTTTGGTAACGTACATGCCCGTCTAGGGCGTAATAATACATCGGATTGTCCCGGATTGGGGCTTTGAATCGGGTTCGGTTCGGTTTTGCTGTTAGGCACTGCACTAGAGGTGTCTTTGGGCGATCGAACTTCGGGGAACGCCTCGACTGCGTCATCGAATACCTCGTCACGATCCGAATCTACGTTTTCGGGTGCGACCGCGGAGTGCCGTAGGGTCGAACGAGGTTTACCTAAAGGTAGCAACTGGTCAATGTGCCTCTTCCACTCGCGTCCATCGGAACATCTAACCCGATAAGTGAGAGGGGCCTCCCGCGATGTGACCACGGCCGGCGACCACTTGTCGGCGCGCGCGCTGTAGTCTCGCGCCAGCACCGCGTCGCCGGGCGCGGCGCTGCGCTCGGTGCCGGGTGCTGCGCGCGCGGCCCGCGCTGCCGCCGCCTCGCTGGCTCGCTCAGCGCTCGGCCGCAGCACGTCCAACCTACCGCGCAGCCTTCTGCCTAACATCGCTTCGGCCGGCGCCACGCCGGTGGTGGCGTGCGGACAGTTTCTATATTGAAATAAAAATTTGGAGACCGCCGTATCGACATCGACCCTTTCGTGTGCGGCCTTCTTCATGGCGCGCTTCACCGACTTCACTGCGTTCTCCGCCGCTCCGTTACCCGCCGGTCGGTACGGGCTCGTTATCGTATGGGTGATGAGATTTTTTTTCATGAAATTACTAAACTCACCGGAACCGAACGGCGGGCCACCGTCGCTGACCACCTGCGAGGGGAGACCGAAGCGTGCGAACAACTCTCGGAGCCTACCTATGGTCGCCGCAGCGTTCGTGCTCGACATTTTCTGTACCTCGATCCATTTACTATGTGCGTCTACGGAGACCAAGTAGTGTTTACCTTGAAACTCTCCGAAATCTATATGAATTCTTTGCCAAGGCCGTGCGGGAAACTCCCACGGGTGCAACAGAGAACGTGGGGGTGCGTCGCGCTGCTGCCGGCAAGCACTGCACTCTCTAGCGATCGATTCGATTTGAGCATCCAAAGAAGGCCAGTAGACGTAGCTTCTAGCAATATTTTTCATTTTAACCACGCCTAAATGCCCCTCGTGTAATTCTGCTAGCACTTGTTTTCTTAGATACTCAGGTACAATGACCCTATGGTTATATAAAATGCAACCCTGATCTATACTTATGCTATCTTTTCGGTGTAGATAAGGTTTTTCTAGCTCTGACGTAACTTTCGAAGGCCAACCGTTAACAATGTATGTTAAAATGTTATTTAAAACGATATCTTTCTGCGTCCACAAAGCCACCTCTTTAGCACTAATTGGAAAAGAGTCTTCGACATAATTAACGTACGACACCGAATCCGATTCATTACACATTTTACGTTGGTTTGGCAATGGCAGTCGCGATAGGGCATCGACATTACTGTTATCGTTCGATTTAACAAACTCGATATCAAAATCGTACGACGCGAGCCTAGTACCGTATCTTTGTAACCTACTGGCTGCCGTTACCGGTAACCCAAACTTTGGTCCGAATATAAACGTCAAAGGTTTATGATCGGTTTTAATAATAAAATGACGGCCATATATATACTGATGGTGTTTGATAACCCCCGCAATAATAGCGAGCGCTTCCTTATCCAGCTGACTGTAGGATCTTTCGGCCGCGTTAAGGGTGCGGGACGCGAAACATATGGGGCGCTCGTCGCCGTTCGGGAATCGATGCGACAACACACTGCCGATGCCGTATGAACTGCTATCAACCGCTAGTACTAAAGGTAGCTCAGGGTTATAGTGCACTAACACTTTGCTACTTAATATAACAGATTTTATCTCCTTAAAAGCTGCTTGACATTCTGATGACCAGACCCACACCATATCTTTGCGCAATAAACTATGTAATGGATGTAAAATAGTACTCAGCCGAGGTATAAATTTCGAGTAATAATTAATTAAACCTAGAAAAGATCTCAACTGAGTAATGTCTTCGGGTGCTGGCGCATCTACGATAGCTCTTATCTTATTTTGATCTGGATGCAAACCGTGCTTGTCAATGATGAAACCTAAATAGGTGATGCTGTCTTGCATAAAACTACATTTCTCTAGTTTTATTCTTAAACCGACCTCACGCAACCGAGACAACACGGCCCTTAAGTTGACCAAGTGTTCCAATTTATTTGAACCGGTGACCGCTATATCGTCTAAAAACACCGCGGTGCCCTTTAACCCTCTGAGTGTCTCTTCCATAAATTTTTGAAATTTTTCTGGAATACAAGTCAGTCCAAAAGGTGTCCGATCATAAACATAGGTACCTACATGAGTAGTAATAGCACTGTACAACCGCGAACTTTCATCTAAAAATAATTGTTGGTACGCATTGGTAAGGTCAATTTTAGAATAGTGTTCGCCACCGCTTAAGGCGGCAAACAATTCCTCGATTCGTGGCATAGGATACGGGTCACGAATCAACTTTGGGTTTATAGTGACTTTATAGTCCCCGCATATACGTATGTCACCCGATTTCTTAATGACCGGTACAATCGGTGTTCCGTAGTCAGAGTATTCCACCTTATGAATGGTACCCTCTGCCTCGAGTCGCTGCAATTCCAATTCAACTGGCTTACGTAAAGCTAACGGCAATTGTCTCGCCTTAATAAAAATAGGAACCCTATCTCGTAATCTTAACGAAAGTTGTTTGGTACAAGTTCCGAGACCAGGGGCGAACACGGTGGGGAATTCATTTTGTAAACTTTCAACTAAACTTAAATCAGATAAATTGAGAATCATTTCATTAATTTTGATTTTATCAATCTTAAGCTGACTTAACCAAGACCTGCCCAGTAACGGCGGTCCGCCGTTCTTGATTACAAATAGCTTTAAATTCTTAGCCGTGCGCGTCCCTATCTCCACATCCACCATAATATAACCGGCTACTTCGATTCGAGTACCATTATACGAGTGTAAACAAAGGTTATTTGCGATAAGCGGCTTGTGCTTGAAATGTTCATCATAAAAATAAGCGTTAATCGTAGATAACTTACTGCCAGTGTCCAGCTCGAACATCATCACTTTACCGTTAACCTTTGCCTGCACGTTGTAGGGCCGGTCACTATTATTACACACATTTAGATTGTACAACTCGCACTCCGAATCGTTATCACTATCGATATAGTTCTGCCCTCGCCCTGACGACGGTGATGCCTCCCCTTTGTGAGAAGATCGCCTGCACATCGCTTTCAAATGGCCCTTTTGGCCACACGCATCGCACGAATAATTTCGAAAACGGCACCCGATAGGTCGGTGTCCCTTCCCGCACCGCCAGCAAGGTTGCTGCGCGTCGCCGGTGGCTGCGGCAGAGGCGCGCGCTCCTGCTGCGCCGCCACCGCCACCACCGCTGCCGCCGCCGCCGCCGCCGCCGCCGCGTCGTGCCGCTAACCGGTGCACGGGCTCGTTGGCGCTGGAGGGTGGTGTCGCCGCCGCCGTGCTGCCCGTCCCGCTCGCCTGCGCGTGCCGGTCGGCCGCCTCGAGTGCAAAAGCCAGCTCCACCGCCCTCTTGTACGTCAACGTAGGCTCGGCAAAAAGTCGCGATCTCATGTCGTCACTCGCGAGTCCCGATACGAATTGGTCCCTCAGGTTCTCTTCGAGGGCGGTATTGAAGCTGCACGTACTCGCTAAATGTTTGAGGACTTGTAAATAATCGCCGAGACTTTCGCCGCCATGTTGACGTCGCTGTCTAAAAATGTGCCGCTCGGCTATCTCCGAGCGCTTCGGTTCGAGATGGTCGCCGACTATCTTTACCAACTCCACGAATGTTTTGCTTTCCGGATGATCAGGCGCACATAAATCACACATTAAATCATACGTGGCTTCACCGACTAACGTCACTAAAGTAGCCACTTGTAACTCTGGTTTGATTTCATTGAGCGCCATGAACTGTTCCACGCGTCGAATATAGGCTAACCACTTTTTGCTTGTTAAGTCAAATTGTTCGATTTTACCGATCGGCATTTTATCGCCACTTGATAATTACACACTAAAAAAGCAATTGGTGGGGTTTTAACGCGATTTATCTCGTCGCCAGTGGGGTTTATATATTAATTACGGGAGCTCACAAGTAAAAGACCGAGTCAACGAACCAACTGTTTATTAGCGGGTCTACCCGCACACATTATTAAACCTGGGATGCCACACTAACCACCCCAGTCGTCGGTTCTAAGTTTTGCAGGTGACCTAGTTTTTTAAAGGTTTTCCATTAGTTTACCATATAACCTAGTGAAATCTCATTATAACTCTTTCCATAGCCATGCGTGGCTTTCAGCATGTATTGTGTATAAGGCTTTTGATAGTAACTGCCAATTAAAAGCCTTGGTAACCCATTGACTGACGAGGCCGAAGCAGAAAAAAATATGTTCTACTAATTACTTGCATATCATAGCTAAGAAGGTTTGGAAGTGTTGTGTATTCTGTGGCTCTGACGTCATTTGATGGTCAGGATTAGGATCAGGTCTGGTATATAATAGGTCAGATCGTTTGGAAGAGCACAGTACAAGTTCAGCTTTACATTTAGCTGTTTGAATTTGGGAGTTAACAATTTATCAACTTATCAACCATGAAACTGGTAATTTGGTTTTTATTATTTTTAGCAAGAGTTATAATTTTTCTGAGTTTTGGCATAAAATTAGGTTTGGAAAGTATTCCGAAAAAATAATCATTATTAAGCCCTTTGTTTTGTATTTAAAATAAAAACTAACATTATTTTTTAAGCATCCAAAGAATATAATTTTCTACCAAAATAAGCATCAAGTATTTTCCCAATTACGAAGCAACATACAACCCTCTACACCCCTTTTAAATAGCTGATTGGTAAATATTAAATTGCAATACTACTAAATGTAATTTTTTATGTAGACTCGAAGTCATAGCTAGGGATTGAATAGTCCCCTATCATATAAAAAAATTAAGAACTAAGATGGGACTCAATCAATCCCCTAGCCAAAATTTTATTTTCAAGGTATAGTGCTGGTCAAATCACCACTTTTCACCAGGTGTCCCGTCTACTCACTTAACATAAAATAACCGGCCAAGTGCGAGTCGGACACGCCCTTAAATATTTATTTTATTCTGTTTTCTAGTATTTATTGTTATAGCGGCAACAGAAATACATCTGTGAAAATTTCAACTCTCTAACTATCACGGTTCATGATATATAATAGCCCGGTAACAGACGTAGACAGATAGCGTCTTAGTAATAGGGTCCCGTTTAGGTTTAGGGTGGGTACGGAACCTTTAAAAAGAGCAAGTAATCTAAGTAATATGATTATTACTGACTAAATGATCAATTTTGGGGGTCTGTTTATCCCTATCCATATATTCTACTAGAATTTCATCATGGATGTTACGTAAATAACTGTTAAGGTAAACCAAATATCGCAAAGCGAAATCAACAAAATAATCTAAGGTAAACAAACATTGAAGAATGGCCAAAACAGTCGTGTCTTTAAGCGTAGCGTTTTTTGTACTTCTGTGGTTTAATATGCTCTTGGCATGATTGTATACTTTCTTGACTGTTTGGCGTTTGTCTTATATTAGATTGACATCAAACTGGAGCATCATTATCTTCATTATTATTCATTTATACCATAAAAAAAACTACAGAAGCCAAGCTGTAAGTTTTTTGCCTGTTCTTCAGAAACTGGCGCCTAAATTCAACTAACTTTAAGATGTTTCAAAATGATCTCTGGATATTACTGAAAATACTTTTGAATTTAGTATAGGTTAAGTCAGCCAAGGGCTAAGAGTTAACGAAATTTCTTGTCCACAGTTGATTGTAGCCGCCCTCGTGTCCGTTGCCGCCGCCGCCCGCCTTGAGCACCTTGAGCGAGCCTACCTTCCGCCCAACCATAGCCATGGCCAGCAAGGCTTTGGATCCCAAGGCAAGTTGCCCTAGCGTAACATTGACTAAATCAGCTTTAAAAATATGCACCAGATGTTTCAGGATTTCTTATCCAAAAGATGCTGTCCAATATAGTTTTACGCAAAATAACGCATAAACGCGACACGTCACTATTATCAAATAATTCTTTGGTATAAATAGTGGTTACCATTTAACATCAGGTGAGCCTGTTTGTTCCTTCAATAGGATGTATGAAATAAAACTACCAATGAACAAATATAGTAACATTATTTCATTTTCAGGTCAAAGCTTTGGTTCCCAAGGGTCTTTCGGCTCAGGGTTTAACTCCAACGTTGACTCCGCCAGTGCTGGAACCAGGTCCCAAGGTTTTGGTTTGTCAGCCTACCAAGGAGCCACATCTAACCAGTACCTTCCCCCTGATCATGGACCCTCAGGATCTAACGGGCAGTTCAGCGGATCGCAGTCAGGTAACTTTAAACACTACCCAACTTTTCCAAATTACGTTGGCAAAAGATTTATGGTTTTTGTACTTTTAGTAGTATTATACCATTGATAAAAAATAAATCTGCTTAGTATACTATTGTGTATTATACACAAAAGATAAAAATAAATTGAACTTCGAGATTTACTTCAAAATTACAGGCTTATGAGGTTTAACAGCTTTGCTTTAAGTTGATAGACGCTGCTAGTAGTAATAGATCTCTTTATGAGAAGGCTCATCTAGGAAAGTACTACCACTGTATCTATTTCTACCGCCAAGCAGTGATACTCACATTGTCAAGTCTGAGGCTTAAGACCAGTAATGACCAGTATGCCTCAACCCGGTGGACGCATATAGCTCATCTTCACCTTCTTACTCCTTAATTTTTATTTGCAGGATTCCAGCGCTCTCAATCCTTCGGTGGCTCTCAAAACACTCCCAACCAGTACGGATCTGCCTCCAACGGTTTTGGCAGCAACCAATACCAGCTACCAAACTCTGGCAGCAACCAATACCAGCTACCAAACTCTGGCAGCAGCCAATACCAGCTGCCAGGCTCTGGGAGCAACCAATACCAGTTGCCAATCTCTGGCAGCAACCAATACCCGGCCACCAACCGCCAATACCTGGCTCCAGAACGTTCCTCCTTCCAGAACATTCCTCAGCAAGCTTTCGATGAGGAAACTGGATATCACTACTAAGATAATCCAAATGAAGCTATAATTGTGTTCAATTATGTTTATGTAATATAGAATTGTATCAAGCTTAATATTTGACTTATTATTTGTTACCGTTTTGAGATATTACAAACTCCATTCCACTACTTTGGCATTCTGTAAATTTCTAAGGTTCAAATGTGCTGATTTTTGGACTTGATGATTTAACAAGCTTATGGGCCACCTGATGTTAAGCGGAAACCATCGCCTGTGATAGAGCTTTGTACGCAGGCACGCACGTTAGAAACTTTACTATATATGCACTGCCATGCGTTTGACAGAATTTATATAGAGGTCTAGTTATTTACTAAACGAAATTACCCAAAAGTGCACTAATTCAAACAACTAACTAATATTTATAAGTGTACTTCAAACACTACAATAACAAACAAGGCAAGGTAGTCATTTTTATACTCAAATATTTTATATCGCATAATGAACCTTAATGTTATTTGCATGAGCCATCATAAACTAAACCGTTATTTATAATTTCCACTGTTACCACAAATATGTATTATTACTTTTTGGTGGCAAAAATAAGGATAGTGGTCTTTTTTCACCAGTTATCCTACGAATTAACAATTTCAGTTATTTATCGGCGAGTTCTTTAAAAAAATTGAGATTTGCCATTTTTGCAGATAATTATGGCACACATACACATGGTTGCTGCCACGGAAGTATTGGGAACTCAAAATTTAAATAGATTAGTTTATATTGTCGGCACGAAGAAGAAGACATGGTTTATTATAAAGTTAAAAAAAAATGACAAAAGAAAATGGCAACCTGGTTAGACTGTCGACTAAAAAAAATTTTCTAACCGGGTGTTAGACTATCGAATTTTTTTTTTGATTACCCCAAAATTTGTGCATCAAATGTGATTTGAACCAATGACCCATTTGGGGTATAATATAAAAATCTTTAAGCAACCAAAAAAGGTAATAGTATTTTTTTTTTAGTTTACTGCACAGGCGTCTGATTCAAAAACTAAACACGTCGTTACTGTGTTGTGATGTGTTGTTACTTGCCTCTAGTCACTATCAAAGATAACATAGAACAGTCTCAAGCAGATTATGATTAAACTGGCCGTTTATGGTGTAGTAAAACCAAGGATGATGAAAAACATGCATGCATAACACCCCTAACACGTCAGTCGTGATGATATATTTTTTGTCGCAAAAACTATGTAATTACAAAGTGTGTAATCAAGAGGTTCTGCATGAATTCATAATCGATTCCAAAAATCTAAGAAATAAAATTTTAATATCGGTTATTCACAAAAACTAGGCTTAGTCCGGATTGCTGATAAACTAAGGTTGGACCTTGGAAATTGTCATCACACCAAACGTGAATTACTTAAACATCTTGGAGTCTTAAGGATTGCCTTTACTTCTTCTCTCCTTGGCCCTCTCCTTTTTGATTTTTCGTCTTATAGACATAATGAACTAGCGAAAGCGGGCGACTTCGTCCGCGTGAAGCTATTTTCATACAAACTTCAACCCCGACTGTACACGTTTAGGGGTTGAATTTCAGGAATTCCTTTCTTAGTACACCTATACGCACTAAGAAAAATATACTGTGAAAATATCAACCCCCGTGAAGTTTGTATGAAAATAGCTTCATGTGGAGGAAGTTGCGCGCGTTTCACTAGTCTATGCTATGATAAAACGGTAGAGGTTGATAAGTCTATTCAATAAACATATTTTTATGAAATCTTCCTATTATTACTTTAAAAAAGGCAAATAAACGAAATCGAGCTTAAAAAAAATTTATACGGCTATTTGTATACGCATCACGCAAAAACTACTAAACCAATATTGATGCGATTTGCAGAATTAGTTAGCTTATAACCCATCTTAAAACTTAGTATGGGTTTCTTGAGCTATTATCCCTAAAAGCGGGTGTAAAAATGGGATGAAGCTTGTATGAAAAATTCAAAGAAAAACGCAGACGAGATCGAGACTAGTTCAAACAAATAAAATTATGTTAAAATTTAGATACGGGTCATTTTTTGATTTGTTGTTAGTTTTATGATCTCACACCTGTTTCTGAAATCAAGCAAGACTTGGGTTCGACTCAGTGAACTCGGTCATGCACCAATGGATTTATTTATACGAAAAATGTATGTGCGCAGAGCCAATGCTCTCAAGCGGTGAAGAAAAACATCGTGAGGTAATCAGAATAGTGGTGATGGGCTTGCAACCTGCCGCGTATGTAATCTCAAATACTGCAAAATGTGGGTATGAGTGTCAAATGTAATATTTGGAAGTTTTTCTCACTACATTAGACATTCTCAAAGAATTATTGAGTCTTACCACTTGTTACAAAAAAAAACTAAGATAAATTCTACTGGGCTTTAGAATTAAAGGCGTGAAATATTTGTTATACGCGATTGTTACCACTATACATCTAACAATAATTCCTATCAAAAAACGCAAGGCCTTTATTAATTAAACGTATTTATTGGTGGAAATTAGCGCCATCTAGTTCCAAACTTTAAAAAGCTTTATTGAACTTTTTCAGACAGCAGTTACGACAGTAGTATACGAGCAAATCGTGCGTGACTTCGCTCGCGTACAGTTATTTTCATACAAATTTCAACCCACACTGTACTCGTTTAGGGATTGAATTCCGGGAATCTCTGTTTTAGTATACCTCTACGCCAAAGACGAATGTAACTACAGGCACACGAGGCTTAACACCTGTATGCCTCAGGTTGATGGACGCAGAGCAGTGTATTGTGGGTTACGTCCTAAAGAACGTGACCTTCAAGGCAATGCTTTGTTATAGGCGATGGTAACCACTTAACATTAGGTGGGCCATATTCATGTTCCATCAGCACATTGTTTAAAAAAATCGTGTTCAACCAGTCATATAGGCTCTGCTTTGTAAATATGTAAGTCAGTCAGTCAGGACAAAGATTTAGAATGGTATAGATAAAATAGTGATTTATCTCTGTAATGACAGGAACCGTAATTCTACTTGAGATGAGTTCGTTGTTCGTTGAAAGTACTTTTACTTACATTATGCTCACATGTAACCTTGACCTACGTTCATGGCTTGAAGAGATACTTTTCATACGTACTTTCGTTTTCTTGAAAAACCGTTGCATGATATTTTTAAAGAAATCACAATAGTTTAACAACTCATCAACACCGACCGACGACCGATGGCGCGGTGGACGAATGTCCGCCTGCGACGCAGGAGGTCGTGGGTTCGATTCCCGCCTTGGGATAAATGTTTGATCTGCAAATACTTGTTCCGGGTGTTCTGGGTGTTTTCTATGTATAATTAAAAAATATGTATGTATGTAATGTATTGTATTAAGTATATCAGTCATCTAGTACTTATAACACAAGCTCTGCTTACAAGCTAAGCAGAGGGCTAGATGATGGTGTGAGTATTGTACAGCATTATTAAAAAAAAAAATTATAGAATACTACATTGCAAGTCAATACTTTGTTGCTGGTGATTATAACCACTTAGCATCAGGTGGGTTTGCTTTCTCAGTATGTTGTTTAAATATATCTTTTTCTACTACTACTATCTTATTTGTATACTATGCAGATAGAAAGTAGGTAGGCAGATATTTTTAAGCAAACCTTAAATTGTCATTCTACAAGAACAGTCTCCATTCTAACTTCAAGGCTATCAATTATTATTGTCGCACATCCTTAAGATGCCTTTAAGTAATTCAGATTGTTTTTGTGCACTATAAAATCGAAAGAATTCTCAAAAAAAATCACAGTACCTCTTCAAGCTTACAAGTTTGTAGACCTCATTTCAAAAATGAATTTGGTAAGTTTGTAATACCTAATTTTATATAAAAAACAAATGATAATTAGTTTACCTTGCTACTCTAGAACATCCAGTTTATTGTAAAATAGTTCTAAGCGATGCTTCACTATTATTTTATAATCATCAGCAACCAGTGTCAGTGTTCTCAAACGGTGAAGAAAAACATCGTGAAGAACCAGGACCTAATAGGTACTGCATAAATATAATGGTTTTGATGATACCTAAAACTACCTTAATCTGTTACAGATACTTCTGGCCACAGTTATAGCAATCAGCTCAGCTGCGCTACTACCCTCTCGTAACTACATCCCTCAGAACCAGGGAGGGGGTGGTGGAAGCTACCAGGGAGGAGGTCAAGGTGGAAGCTACCAAGGCAGTTCTGGTAGTGGAAGCTTCCAAGGATCTGGAGGTTTCGGTGGAAGTGGAGGAGGATTTGGAGGCAGTGGAGGCAATGGGAATACGAGGGCACAGCAGCAACAGGAAAAGAATGCTGCTATACTAAAACAGGATCAGGAGATTGATGAGAATACTGGAAGTAAGTTTTGATGACGTAAACAGAGATTTTTTTTAACCTAGCTTGCTGATGGATCAAAGAAATAGCTCACCTGATGTTAAAAGGTACCACTAACAAAGTTTTGTCAAAATAAAAGTGTTATTGTCAAAAAACAAAGGCCTATAGTTGGCTAAAAACGTTGCTAACTAAAGTTTACCAACTCATATACAAGTTTACTTTACCATGCCTTCTTTTAGGCTACCACTTTGGATATGAAACTGAAAACGGCATCAGGGCTGAAGAGCAAGGAAACCCTTCGGATGCTCAAGGTGGATTCTCCTACAAAGGAGATGATGGTATCACTTATACCATCACCTACACCTCGGGAGAAGGTGGTTTTAAGCCGCAGGTGAGAAAACATCCTGTACCCAATATTTCCAAAAAAAGTATATTGTTTTTACATGACTTGTTGACAGAAAAGCAGATGGCAAACCTCATAAGTGGTAACCAATAGTTACCTATAACAAAGTATAGGTAACTAAATGAACTGACTGATGAAAAGGTCACCCTAGTTAGTAACGTGCTTCACGGTTCACGGTGCAGTACCCTATATCCATCAACCTGAGGCATACAGGTGTTAAACCTCATGTTTCTGTAGTTTCAACCTCACCCTTCAAACCTAAGCAGCAATGCTGCTTAGCGGTAGAACAGGCATGGTGGTTGTACTTTCCCGGACGAGTCCTTCACAATAAAATATACTGCAAATAAAAAAATGTATTCCTACATTAGTGTACTTTTTTAGGAAAACAAATATTTTTGGTTTCTTTTTCTCTTTCAATGATCGTAACAAAATATCGTTAAATTCAAGTTTCGATCTGTCAATCTCCAAATGGTATTCTTTAAAACTGTCATATCAGAGATGCCCAATTTTGACAAACATTTCAGTCCCATACATTTCGTATTCAAGTACACTAGAGCATACAGCGTGGGTCTGCTTCTTCTGTCTCTGTCTGTCCCATACAAAATGGGTATGCTTCCTGTCTGTATCTCTGTCTGTCCCGTATGTCTGAGAACGTCAACATGGGTCCACACAGGTTGTGTCAAATCTGATTGTACCATAGATAGATAGAAAATTCTTTATTGCACAACTTAAAATAAAAGTACATATAGGTGAACTTAATGCTACATAGCATTATCTACCAGCTAACCTTTTTTACCAGCTAACCTTTAAGCTACCATAAATCATAATCATAAATCATGTATAATGTTAGAAATGCCTGGACTTCATCCTAAGTAAAAATACCTCAAATGCTTAAATAAGATTTTGTTTTCAGGGTGCGCATCTACCAATAGCACCCCCCACTCCTGATGCTATCCTGGAGGCTCTGCAGCAAAACGCAAAGGACGAAGCTGCTGGTATTTTTGATGATGGTAAGTTTATTTAGGGGAAGGTTTCACTGTTTATAAAATAAATAAATAATGCTGGACAATCCACACAGCATCATCTAGCCCCAAGCTAAGTAGAGCTACGTTACATATATATTTTTTATTATACATAGAAAATACCCAGAACATCCGGAATAAATATTTGCAGATCGTACAAACATTTATCCCAAGGCGGGAATCGAACCCGCAACCTCTTGCGTCGCATGCGGACATTAGCCCGCCGCGCCACATCGGTCGTCAAAAGGTTTTACTAAGTTCAAAGAAGTTACAATAGCAGAAATGGGCTTAATAAGGATTAGCTATGCAGGTACATACTGCAAGTAACAGGTAGGACCATCTAAAAACCAGACACATTTACTAAACATTAAGACCCAAAATAACGCATTTTCTCTCCAGGACAATATAAAGCAGATTTGCACGGTGGTCCTGGTGCAGGTGGAAACAAACCGGGAGGTGCAGGATTTGGAGGCAACCCAAACAGACCCCATGGGAACTCAGGATTTGGCGGAAACCACCAGAACGGGTTCAATTCTAACAGTGGGTACACTTACTAGTTTTTTAACTATACAATACTATTTGTTATAATTTAAATTTGAATTATTTTGCATGAATTGTATCAAGATGTGTTTGTCACAGATGAAATCTAAGTTTAGCTATAGAAGTTTTGTTTAATAAGAGCAGATTATAAAATGTCAATAAAAAGTTTTAATAAATATATTAAATACCACATTTTCATTTTCATTAACTGTTGTTATTTTGTCATAAAAAAAACAGTGCTTATAGAAATACTGTTTTACTCGAGCCATCTAACAATCTTGGGTACTATATTATTATAGAACTCAGGATTGTAAGATTCAAGTTTGTAAGTTGTAGGATGACCTAAATGACTGGCCTCTTAGGACAGTTGGCGCTGTAGATTATGGATTACATCCTCATCAAGGCTAAAGATTTGTATATTAATCACAGAGTACCAAAATATCATCAAACTCAAGTGTCAATCGTGATAATTTCCGAATGGTTCTCCGAAACTGATATTTTAGAGAGACCAAATTTTGACATCTCATCATCATTATCAACAGCCTGTTTCTACAGTCTTTTTATGTCCACTATAATACTGAACATACGTTTCCAGAAAAAACGATTCTGAGCCATCATTCCATCCATCGACTTCCGTCGTAACAATGTCGTCAGTCCATCGAGTAAGAGGACGTCTTCCGGTTCGTGACATTATATAAATTAATCAATATCTAATTTCAATCTCGTTCAATCTCTGCTTGTATTCCAGCGTCTTCCGGTTCGTGATTGCCGTTAGAGATCTCGAATAGAAGTTACGTAAAAAGGATTCTAGGAGAAACGTAATTGAAAAGGGAAGGTTTATGTCAGGCCTTATTTCAGCCGCACAGTTATTTTACCAGGAAAAAGTAAACTGCTCAACACCAGAGACTTAATTCAGAGCAGTGGGCACGTTCCTACCGAGCATGACCTAGAAAACATTACCTTGTTATTAGGCGATGGTAACTATTTAACATCAGGTGGGTCATCTGCTTATTCCAAGTTGCAAGGTGAATAAAAACAAAATTCAACGGGCTCAATTTCGACAGTCAAATCCGTGTTTCAACCTCGGCTCAAAAAAATTATGGGAAATAGGCCCCAATTTAGCTATCTACTTGTTCCATCAGTTGTTCTTATAATGTAATTAGAACCTAGTTTCACCAACTCGTCTTAATAATGTTTATTTCATACAAATTGCTCTGCCATTACATGACTACATTTACCTACATGTCAAGGTCGAATAATGCTCTTATTACAGAACATAACTAGGTAAGTACCACACGTTTTTGCAAATAACCTAACGAGCTTTTTATTACCAGTCTACTCTTGAAAACATTAAACGATTCTTATTATTGTTTTGATGTACATTGCGCGGTATGTCTGGTAGCGGCAACTTGTCTGTGGAATGGTTTACCGAGGCCCCGCAGTGTAACTTAAAACGAAATGACAATAGAAAACTTAGGATATCGTTTTTAACAGTAAATTTGCAGAATGTTTTTAAAGCTAGTAGTTTTGATAATTGAGATCTTGACTTTGATTAAGTAGAATCTATTTATCAATCAATCTCGTCAGTTCTGATGTTTCATTGTTTGATTTAACCTAATTTGACACAGCTAAAATACTGCCGTCTCTTTTAACAACTACTTGACTAACAAGGACGGCTGTAATAGTAAAAATTGTGTATTTTTATGGCCAATAATGATTATCGGCGTCTTTGTCTAAAATGAAACCACAGAGTATGTTTTTTTATGCAACTGGTATCTTGCAATCTAACACCCAGATAGGCAGTAGATCTGATTGCAGATCCATCAACCATTCATCCATTAACCTGATGGTTAGATTGATGATGCAGGTCCATCAAACTGAGGCATAGGAATATGTGTTAAGCCTCGTGTGTCTGTAATTACACCGGCACCCACACCCTTCAAACTGGAACACAGGAAGCTACTTGCGCGGTAGAAATAGGTATGGTAGTAGAACTTCTCCAGATGAGCCCTTCACTAAGAGCTCTACTACTACTAGAAAAACGTGTACGTATTGATAAAACTTTATAAATGAAATCAGTTTCTCGATCGAAGTTACATGATCGCACCACAGATCAGACTAGGATATCCTGATACGTCGCTTTTAACGAGATCCATGGGGGTAAATGGAGGGGTCCTAATCTAACCAAAACCACCCATGCTTCATTGGCATTCTACTAAGCCTCATGTGCCTGTAATTTCACCGACAACCGCACTCTTTAGTGGAAAAATAAGCAATGCTACTTAGCGGAAAAAATAGGAGTGGTGGTAATACTACCCCGGATGAGCCCTTTACAAAGAGCCTTATGACTATTGGCATATGAATTCTCGTAAAAAATTGTTTTTAGAAAATTGTCCAAGATACGTTTGACAAGTACAAACGTTTTGTACTGTTCTTGGGCCTAGTCAAAGGTACGTCTAAGCAATAATTTTGCACAAAACGTGGGCACGTTTTGAAATAGATTACGAGCTTACAAAAAGCTTGTTTACCAAATATTAAAACAACAATTTAGAAAAGGGTAGGCAGGGTTTATTCTTAAAAATAAATAGCATCACAACTCACAGGCAAACATAATGACTAAACAATACAAACAGTTAACTTAGAAAACCTTTCTGTAAGCAAATATAAAAAACATTCTTATAAAAATCAATAGAATTTCAACCACCGTTCAATGTATAATTTGAAAATACTATTAATCAATTAAAAGAAATATTTTCATAATTACTTACAAAAGTAAGCTATAAAATTAGGAAGAGCAACTTTCAACCCGTTACTTTAAACAACCAATAGAAAATCTATAAACCTAGTGTGCGTATCACATTATTCAGTGGTATGGCCAATCGTAGCGCGTTCTCCAATACATGTGTAAATGTAAATGAATGCAAAGTATGCTCTACTTTAAAACTAAGAGGTCTTCTTGTGCTTCCTAATTTCATAATCTAGATCTTACTAAGGTTTTATTATTTAGTACTTGTAAGGTTGTCTGTATCCAGCGGAAGCTGAGGCCTGCGCACGCGCATACTGCTGTCCGGCGCCGGCGTCTCCGTATTTGCCGGGGTTGTATTGACCTAGAAAAAGAAACGGTATTATTTAGGAATGTGAAATAATCCAACATAAAATAATTATTCACGGTAATATGGACATTTTAATAGCACCGTTTAGCCCCAAACTAAGCTTGACTAGTACTCTGGGAATTAGATTATTGATAATACACCAACTTTTTCTTTTAAATACCTTACATTTTACATTTTATAACACTCAGATATTATGTCATTACACAAATGTTTGTCTTTGGTGGGAATCAAACCCACAACCTACAGCGCAGAAGGCAGATATACTTGTCTTTTTGATAACTTGGAAATTTCAGCATGTATCGATTTCAGTCAGTGTTATAAGTATTTTCTATTAATATGATATAATTTTCGGTATGAAATTTATAGCATAAAAAGTTTTCTCGACATAATAATCGAACTCCAACCAAATCAATTATACTAATACTACTAAGGAAATTATTACTAATTGGTAACTTTAAAACTAGCTTTGTACTATAAAGTAGAATTTCAAGGCCTGCTGATAGCCTGAAATTATTAGTAATAACAGGCAGGTACCTAAAATTACTACCAATAGTAACTAAACCTATACATTAGATACCGCTTAAATACGAATTAGTAACAGTACAAGATGCAATAGTGTCACAGTGTGAATAAAGAACAGTATTCTAAGACACACATTAATTCATGTTATATTTACTTGATTTCTATAAACAAACCCAACCACCAAATTTAAATAAGGTCTAAGATTACAAATACTAAAGATAAATAGAATATGAAACGATTAAAGAAACCTCAGTTTGCCAACCTCTTATTGTTGTGTCCTAAAAGTGCTCACATGTGATTCTATCACTGTATCTAAGTGAATTTTGTACCTACCATGTGAGAGCATTGCGTTCATACATTTTCAAACAGAAAAAAAAATCTATACACAACCAAAGTCAAAGTCAAAAGGCATTTATTCAGTAATATCCGCAGGGATCATCTTGAAACGTCTTAAATCTAGGTAAATCTGACCGGATTCAAAACCACAACCTTACGTTTACAAAGCGTGGTACAACTAGACCAGCAGTCTCAGAAACAGAGACATGAAAACGTCAAAATTTTCTGTGTATTTACTACTGATATATTATTTTTACTGTGACATCAATTCTTGTAGGCTTGGATAAGCGAATATTGCAACACGTCGAGACATAACATGGCGCTTTGTTAAACCCAGGCATTTGAATGATGACAGACTCCATTTCAATAGTAAATAGTTTTAGAGCCATGCTTTAAAAAAAAAAGAAATAAAGAGCTGACGACCGATGTGGCGCGGCGGGCAATGTGTTGCGGGTTCGATTCCCGCCTTGGGATAAATGTTGGCACGGTCTACAAATATTTATTCCGAGTGTTCTGGGTATTTCCTATGTATAATAAAAAATATCTATGTGTTTAATGTTATTGTAATAAGTAAATCAGTCATCTAGTACCCATAACACAAGCTCTGCTTAGCTTGGGGCTAGATGATGCTGTGTGGACTGCCCAGCATTATAATTATTATTATAGCTTCATGATTTTAAGTCCCTAGCGGCATTGTACCAGTTTTTTTACAATTCAGCTTAGAATCTAAAATCATTCCGCTTGGACATATTCAGATACAGTTCATATTGTGTTATTGAATCTGTCATAACATAGCTATTGTTTTTGGTATCGCGAAAAGATGTGATGGTATCCCATCTTTCAGCTTCTGTACCATCACCAAGATGTATAACTTGAGATACTACTACTTGACGACCGATGTGGCGCGGTGGGCGAATGTCCGCCTGCGACGCAGGAGGTTGCGGGTTCGATTCCCGCCTTGGGATTAATGTTTGTACGATACGCAAATATTTATTCCGGGTGTTCTGAGTGTTTCCTATGTATAATAAAAACTATCTATGTATGTAATGACATGTATTGTATTAAGTATATCAGTCATCTAGTAGGTACCCATAACACAAGCTCTGTTTAGCTTGGGGCTAGATGATGCTGTGTGGATTGTCCAGCATTATTATCATTATGATTATATATCATGCTTCACACGATATGTTTTGTCTATTACTTGTGATTTTTGCGGTTTTCGGTACTGCCATGTTAGCAAAGAGAAATATTTAGTGTTACACCTCGTGTGCCTGTAATTACGCCGGCACCCACACTCTTTAAACCAGAACACAACAATGCGAGCATCATTGCTTGGCGGCAGATATAGATACGGTGGTAGTACTTCCCCGGATGAGCTTTTTTACAAAGAGCTCTACTACTAGAAGTTTTGTCACGTTGTATCCTTACTTTAATTTTGAATGAATGAATGAAAATTCTTTATTGTACATCTTACAAGCTAGAGAATAAAACAAAGAAACAATAGTAGTCAATAATAGATATTGTACAATGGGCGGTCTTATCGCTAAAAAGCGATCTCTTCCAGACATTTAATTTTGTATATTTTTATTAGTTTGCGCCATGTAATGTTCTCATATTGAGTAATAATCACTGGAAGATATAATTTTTTTATAAACGTTTCATTAGTTTATGAAATTGTATGTGCTCTTACCATCGTCATTAATGCCAGCGGCTTCATCGGCAGCGTTTTGCGCTAAAGCCTTCAGGATGGCTTCAGGGGTAGGGGGTGCGGTGGGAAGGTGAGCTCCTTGAGGCTGAAACAGGAGAAACAGGGAATATAACAGGTGCAAGAATAAAATGTTATGAGATGCGCTATGTTACCGCAAGGCTAGTTGAACAATTTCCAATAAAACACGCATTTATATTTTCATACTCAATTTGACTATTTAGTCATGGGTAGTTTGTTTTGTACTTGGACTGGTTTGACCTTTTACATATTTTTTTATTGAGTATTTAGCTGCAAGATTAATTGAACTTGCCTAAGGTAAGTTCAAGTATGTTTGTAGGTCCAAGGCCAGATGCTAGCACGATAAAGGTATATTATTTTATCTTTATGGCATTTATAATTTGACAGACAATTTTGGTTGTCAAATGGTTTTTAGTATATTTTTAGTCAAGCTAGTCAAAAAACCGACCAAGTGCAAGTCGGACTCGCGCACGAAGAGTTCCGTATCATTATCCATAATAAAAACTTCAAAAAAACACGTTTGTTGTATGAGAGCCCCGTAAAATATTTATTTTATTCTATTTTTTAGGTACCTTTTGGGTACGGAACCCTAAAAAAGTTGCCTGTCCTTGGTTTTGAAGAATACTTTGTTTACTGTGAAAATCGATAGCCGAAGTTTTGCACATTCACATTTTGCAGTAGTTGCAAATTGGATTTTATCTACTAAATTGAGGCTGTTAAGAATCGCAAAGAAACGAAAAATACAAGAGTGTTACCTGGAATCCACCTGGACCTGCAGCGTAGCTGATGGCGTAGATCTGACCATCATCACCAGTGTACGAGAAACCACCCTGGGCTTCGATACCATCAGCCTGGAAATAAACAAAAAACATCAGATTAGAATCAAACCTTTTCAGTTAGTGTGTGTTAAACTTAATACTTAGTAGTGTAGTGATAGTGCTACTGTCCATGAACACAAGAACAAAGTGTCCCCTTAATTAAATACCTAGACTAGAGACTGTAAGAAAAGTGTCGACGGACACATTCTTAGTTATCAATATTTCTATAAAATTAAGTCAAAGTTAAATTACTCATTAGCCTAGTTGGCTAGATCGTAATGTTATTATAGTACCACAATGAATAGGTGCAATAATCTAGTAACAAAAAAAAAGATTAGAATAAAATAAATAAATATTTCGGGACATTTTTACACAACATCAACTAACTCCTTACTAAGCATAGCTTGTACTATGGGAACCAGATGACTGATAAAATACTTATGTTTTTTGTAACTACAACTTCATAGGTTGTTTCTCTTTTCATATTTTGTTCTGGGTCTTCAAGAGATTTGAAGAAATATCTACCATGTTCTCTGTAAAGTTATTTATCTCTTTCTCTTCAAATCAAGTCTCACTCACACCGTTCTTGACCAATTTACCTCCTTTATTTAACCTTTTTTGTGACTTCAAAGGTTGAGTATAGTTATTAATAGTTTTAGAACATCCTGGTCAATTGAGAGCAAAATAGGTCGTGAAATAAAAATTTATATTCAATGCTAACAATTACAATAACCAAAAGGTCAATGCCACAATGCGTACCACTCACTTACAAGAGCGAACCTAATAACATGACAAAGTGCAACACCACACAAAGCTTCCATCGGTAAGACCTTACAAATTTGTGTGTCATCATTCATAATTGGCAGCTTGTTTTAACCCACTGCTGGGCATAAGCCTCCTCCCTCAGACGCCACTCATTACGGTTTTGGGCCTTTTTCTTCTATTTCTACCCTACATTTATTTACAAAGAAAATTACAGCTAATACAGGTATTTATAATAATAATAATGCTGGACAATCCACACAGCATCATCTAGCCCCAAGCTAAGCCAAGCTTGTGTTATGGGTACTAGATGTCTGATATACTTAATACAATACATTACATATATAGATATTTTTTATTATACATAGAAAATACCCATAAATATAATTGGTATGTACAAAATACATATGAAACAGTTGAGCTATCTGCAGACCGTTGCAAACAATCTAAAGGTAGCTCAACTGATCCAGCTGTGTCAATCAGAAGCGTTCCCAAAACACTGGCTGTATTGCCACGCTGAATGGCAATGCTGATTTGCTATGCCAGATACTCACCAGCCCTCGGGTGTCTAAATTTAGATTCGATTTTTATATCTATTTGGCACATTGTGACACTCAGAGCTAAGCGTTTTGTATGACATTCTGACAAAATTAATTTCAAATTATTTATAAATGAATAAATGAATTAAAACTAGGCAAAATAAAACAGATCAGTGAAATAAAGGCAGTATTTATCGTACAAGCAAACTCGTATTGTAATAACTACAACATTTTAGTGATCTTTAATAACCTGAGTTTTAAGTAATGTGATATTTTTTACAATACGATTATGAAAGGCTCGGTTCATAACCTACAGAACCTCTGTGCTGTGTTGCACTGTACACAGTCACATCTTTACGTAATTATTTCTTGCACGCAACCAAAATTATTATGCAAATTTATCGGTAATTCAAACTTTAGCCCCATCACAATCTGTCAAAATGATGAATTCAAATAATATTTTGTTTGACATTTAAGAAGGCTTCTAAGAATTGTTAAATATTAGCTAATATTTTAGTTATTTGTATGAACAATTATTTAAATTCATTGAAATACGAACTGTGTTTAAAGTTCCAATTTCAAAATGAGAAATTCGTCACTCGCTGATTCTCCAATATCTAAAACACATTGCAATCTATCCTTTTTACGTAAAAGGTCTCTCGCAAGTACTCGGGTTACTAAAAAATTGCATATTACGATACGATATGATACAATTAGTTAGTGTGTTAGTACCTTAACTGTGTTACCGACTATATTGTAAACTAAGAATTTTATTTGAATTGAGGGCCTGAAAATCTATCTAGTGGAACTTTTACAGCTTTTTTGAAAAGATAGCTTAGTCATCAATATTACAAAATAAGCTAAATAAGCCACGGTATTCCTCACGATGTTTTCTTTCACCGTTTGAAACCACTGGTATTGCGTACATAAATGAACAGAAAAACTCATTGGTGCACGACCAGATTTTGAACCCACGACCTTTTCTATCAGAAGGCGGGGTCACTACCACCAGACCACCGGAGCTTGGTATTTATAGGCTATACGCAAAAAATATAAAGGTAAATAGGCATTTGCATTAATGACATCAAGTCATGCCACGTCGTATGGAATATCGATGGGTCGTCGTATGGGTATGTACTATCTGGACGTACCTATGACTACCCCCTTAGACATCCTCGAAGAATCTCGAGTAGGTGCTTGGTAATAAAATGTTAGAAGGGATATCTACCGTCTACTTTAATCCCCATAAAGTCGTGATGCTATTTCTTTTCTTTTTCTATTTTTTTTTATACAACTTGTTGATGTTGATGGAACAAGCAGATGGCACACCTGATGTTAAGTGGTTACCATCACCTATAATAAAGCATTGCCTCGTAGGTCACGCTCGTTAGGAACGTCACCGACGATGCACTACTCAGCGTCCATCAACCTGAAGTATACAGGTGTTAAGCCTCATGTGCCTGTAATTTCACCGGCACCCACACCCTTCAATTTCTATAATTAATATAAGATTCATAGGTTGCGTGTTTCGATAGAGATTTCAAAATATATTTAGTAAATGCGCTTATTAGTTTATCCGCAATGTACTGACCTTTTCACGTACGTAGCATATCGTTATAAATCTCTAGTTTTCCAAGATGCGGTTACCGTTATAATCTGGCAGTTGACATTTTCAACCTTAATCTCAATACGGTACAATGGGTTTTTGTAGCTCTGAAGTTAGACTTTATAATGCGACCCACTTAAATTTTGCATAAATAGTAACAATTTCTAAAAATCACGGTGTGTGTTTTTTTTGGACGGACTATAATCACCCAGTTATTTTCGATAGCGTTACCGACCTGAACAGCGTTACCGGACTCGGTAGCGTTACCGGGCTACACGAGATATAGTAATTGCCAGATTCGAAGTCACGACTTTAGGATCAGAAGGCGGGGTTCTACTAGACCACCAGTGTTCTGTATTATTGACTTCGTATTTTTGTAGAGCGTCAATATAACGGTCGTAAGTTTTTAAAAAAGTTTTTGCGTAGAAACTATTGCATGCACTGTGATAGGTCTGAAGTGGTCAATGCCCTTTGCAGAGCAGTTTGCGGCGTTTGCGCAGATCACTGGGTCAAAGCTATTCTAGTTTTTCATTAAGACACTCCCTGGTAACTTATGTTCCACTATTTCTTGAACTTACATATAAAAAACTGCTAACTACTGCAAAATGTCAAAAACTACCAAATGTACCATCTGGATATACCTCTGACTACCTCCTTTAGACATCATCTCGAGTAGATACTTTGTACTAAGAAATCGAAAGGGATATCGGGATATACCGTATAATCATGAAGTTATCAATTAATTTTTTCTTTAATGACTGAGTTTAAATTTTTTAGTTAGTTTAGTTTATAGTTGTTTATATATGTTAATCTAAATATATATAACTCAAAGGTGACTAACTGACTGACTGACATACTAGAAGGATAGATCACTATATCAACGCACAGCCCAAACCACTGGATGGATCGGGCTGAAATTTGGCATGCAGGTAGATGTTATGACGTAGGCATCCGCTAAGAAAGGATTTTGATTAATTCTACCCCCAAGGGAATAAAATAGGGGATGAAAGTTTGTATGAAACTTTGTCAATTTTAAACCAATCGGGCTGAGACTTTGCATGCATAAAGCTACTATGATTTTATCTCGAAAAAATAACGAGAACGGGAAAAAACTGCCACGCAGGCGAAGCTGCGAGCGGCCGCTAGTGGATAATATGTAATTTGAACGACAGAGCATTATTATTATTATCAATTAAAATGATACCCTTACCTCACGACCCTGTTCCTCAGCTTTGATCCCGTTTTCAGTTTCGTAGTTGTATCTGAAGGAGTCCTCCCTAACGTCGGAGTCCAGAGCAATGATTCTGGCGTTCCTTTCTAAGGATGCCTGGGGACGGTTAGACTGTTCAGGGTAGCCTGGGATGCCGGCCGCAGCCACGGTCAGGAGAGCGGAAATCACGAACTGGAAATAATAGTAGATTGTTACACAAGGAGCTAAAATGACCCATTATAAATACGAGGTAGTTTTACTCCCAAACTTTAACAAGGGAGTAAATAGAAACCGAGTTTTAATGGGTTTTAGCTCCGTGTGTTACACTATACTTTTCACTTCTCTTGCTCAAAAAAGCCGTCATAGTAGCATACCAACATTTTCACTACCTATTGTAAAATTAATTACGGTCACTACCAATTCAATTTGCAATTAGAGAAAAATTATAAAGATTTCGCGCCAATGTCTTTTTTTTTGTGTCTTCTGTAGCTACAACACATTGCATGCATTCTACCAGAGATCGCCGATTTTAGTTCCCTTTTCAAAATTAAAATGAAGTACTTTTTTTATGAAACAGCAATAAGTCGAGTCTTTATTCATGATTATTCTACTTATGACTAAAAACTTTTTCGTTTTTGTAGGCTCATTGTCATTTGACACACAAAAATTAAAAAAAGAACTTATTCCCCTAGAGGATGAAATGAAAGAAAGAAAGATAAAAATGCTATTTTATCCCCGCTCTGGTATGCTACCGTATGTGGTATGGATCAGTTTGTAAAAAAAATTTACATTACAACCCTTGCTGGATTTCTTTAGGGGTTGAATTTCAGGAATTATTTGTATGGTACACAACTAGGTATCGAGATAATAAGCCCCTTAATAGTACAAGTACAGGGCTGATGCGTGAGTACTTCTGTTACCTATTATGACACCAAACTGTGATCCACCTGATAGAAAAGGGACCGTGGTAGATCTTTCTTTTTCTTTCACAAAGAACTATAAATAATAATAATGCTGGACCATCCACACAGCATCATCTAGCCCCAAGCTAAGCAGAGCTTGTGTTATGACTATTAGATGACTGATATACTTAATACAATACATTACATGCATAGATATTTTTTGTTATACATAGAAAATATCCAGAACACCCGGGATAAATATTTTCAGATCGTACAAACATTTATCCCAAGGCGGGAATCGAACCGACAGTTGCCTACAACTTATTTAAACAACACTTATCAAAAGACCGATCTTATTCCTCAATTTGTCTGTACACCACTTTTGTAATCTACCTTCATAAATCAATATAACTTTCCTCTAGTAATAAATCAAAGTTAATATTTTCAGAGATCCGCAACGGTGTTGCGAAAACCTTTGCGATTTTACGCGAAGCGAATGATGATACAATCTTTGTTTAAACTATTAAAGATTTAGTTTAATGTTTGTTGCACTTTGAGGCAGTAATTGACGCTAAATCTTTATTACCAATATTGCACCTTAGTATTATTTGATTTGAACATGCATGACTGACAGATTAGTATTTTGTTTCTTCATAATGATGAAGAAACAATGCACTAACCTTAATGATATTGGCTTGTTAAATTAAATTTTAAGTTACACTTTGTAACTGATATAATTAATCATCTTCGTGTTTTTTGCACATTTCTTTTTATAAAACTATGTCTCTTTAGTTAGAAGATACCACGAAATTAATAAAACATACTTAAAGTATTGTTTTTTCTATCCAAAACTCCGTATTTCATCAATCGCAATAAACAACAGAAGTCAATAGGAATCACAACCGTAAAACACAATTTTTCTATTACAAAAAGTATCGTTTCCCAAAATGGTTGCCTAATTACACTTGTATACCCACCATTTTCATTCGACTTGGTTCAAATATTACTCACAATTAGCTTTATGTTTATTAAACTGTGAGTATTTAAAGTAATGGTAGATTCTTAATATAATTTATAGAACCTTTGAACTCTTAAATCGAACCAATCTTTGAATATCATTGTTAAAATTACATCACGTATACAAAAAGTTTCACAAAGGCTTATGAGTCCCGCCATCGCACCTATCTATTGTTTTGTAATTCGTCTATTCTGTCCTGCGCCTGCGACTGAGATCTAATCAGAGATAGCTCAGCATTGTTACAAGCCACTAAAACGTCTGTCCACTTTTATGGCCTTGTCGGAAACTTTGTTTAGTTGGCGTGTCCAAAAACGCAGTTATTGTTTAAATGCACATTTTATTCACACAATTATTTAGTATGTTTGGCTTGCATTTTTTTAATTTGCGTATTTTTTAATGCATACAAAGCAGACAGATAGACAAACTTCCGAAAACTACTTTTTGATAAATTTTTGATGCTTTTTTACTCCTTAAACAGGTGATATACATTCGATGAAGTTTTATATATTTTATTTCACTTTCCCCGTTTTTTAAATATACGGAACCACTTTTTACTTTAAAAAAAAAACACAAAATCACATTGCACAACTACCACGCCCATAAATAAATCGATGAGTAATCGATAATCGAACTTACTAATTATCAAGCACTTAAAAGTATCGATATCGGTAAAGAGTACAGACTACCTATATTGGTAATGTGAACTTTATCGACTCACCAATTTCATGGTTGATGCTGTGGGTCGGAGGTGAACAGACAAAGTGATGTACGAGATAGAAATCCCTCCTATTTATACCTACTAGCTGCAAGTAAGTGTTACCAAACTCATTCTAGATTATAATGAATGCTTTTCTTAACTTTGAAGTTCAGCGGTTTATTTTTGCGGTTTGATCTAGTGTTTTGCGTAAGTTAAGTCTTCAGTATTAGTAGTTAGTCATGGTTTGGAAATGTACCTAATGAGATGCTGTTGTAGTCTTTTATGATTTTTTTACTATTTTGAAACAATTGTTTGAATATATTTTTATAATAATGAGTTATTATAAAAATATATTCAAACAATTGTTTCCTACAAATGAATACTTGTAAAACCGTTTTAAACTTTTACTGGTATGATATTTTGAATCGAAAAACCAAACTAATCATTTTGATAATAATAATAACAATGCTAGACAATCCACACAGCGTCATCTAGCCCCAAGCTAAGCAGAGCTTGCTACCCATAGCTGCTTGCTTGTAGGTACCCATTGTTGGTACCCATAACAATGGGTACCTACTAAATTACTGATATAGGTACTTAATACAATACATTGCATAATATAGATATTTTTTACTATACATAGAAAATACCTAGAACATCCGGAATAAATGTTTGCAGATCGTTGAAACATTTATCCCCAGGGCAGGAATCGAACCTGCAACCTCCTGCCTCGCAGGTGGACATTTACCCGCCGCGCCATGTCAGTCGTGAAATTACGAAATATAATGGCATTAATCTGGAAGTATATCCTTTTTAATAAAAAAATAATCAAATTGGTTTATAAGTGACGGAGTTCTCAAGCTTTGGTATTCGACCCGTGATGATGGCGCATGCAACTGTGCCGAAATATCGGCAATCAATCAAACTCTAAAATCATAGTAAATATCCCGTTTCTATCCAAAATATTTCTATTAGACAACACGCAGCTTAAATTGCTGCTACAGGTTTGGAATTATCTGAGTATTAATTGCCCCGTGGACTTGTGGGTGGTAGGTTCGATGCCTACCGAAAACAAACATTTGTGTGATGAACATACATGTTCGTTCTGTGTCTGGGTGTTATATTGTATTCTAAGTATGTTTTCACAAAAAAAGTATGTAAGTATTCATGTCATTTGGTTTCCATAGTACAAGATTGCTTAGTTTGTGGCTAGATGATGTTGTTTATAAATTTCCACAAATAATAATTTATTTATTATTTTACAGCATGTTGATGTTTTTTTATGTCATTGCTAATAGAACAAGCGAACCCACCTGATGGTAAATGGTTACCATCACCTATAGCAAACCTTGCAGGTCACGATTGCTAAAAGCGTACCTTACAATGCACCTTCTCTGCGTCCCTCTACCTGAGGCATGCAGGTGTTAAGCCTCATGTGCCTGTAATTTCACCAATCACATTTAAACTACATTTAAATTAATTTAATGATATCAAAATTGACGATGATGTCTTAGTTGAGGACCTTCAGGGTTCGTATCCATAATGTATACATCTCTCTCTTTGGTAAACCAAACGTATGAGCAATATTGAATTATTATGAACTAGCGGCCGCTCGCAGCTTCGCCCGCGTAGCAGTTTTTTCCCGTTCCCGTTATTTTTTCGGGATAAAAAGTAGCCTATATGTTAATCCAGGTTACAATCTATATCTATTCCAAATTTTATCCAAACAAGTATCAAACAAACATCCATCCATCCATCTTCTATGATGATGGTTTACAATGATGATGATGACGATGCTGGTTAAAATTTTGTAGTTCAACTACAAATTTAAATCATCCTTTTCAAATCATTACAACTTCATCGTTCTATTCACAAAGCCATTCTTTTTGAGTAGCCCTTGACCTAACCTTTCGTCTAGACTCATTCATAGTCTTATGACCTATATTACTTGGGAATTTGACCTTTTCCGGTATAGTAGAGGCAGTTATCCATCCGTTATAATTTAGTTTTATTGTGTTACTTATGTTCGTTTATTTTATACTAGAGGCCACTCGCAGCTTCGCCCGCATGGCAGTTTTTTCCCGTTCCCGTTATTTTTTCGGGATAACAAGTAGCCTATGTCCTATTCCAGATTACAATCTAAATTTATTCCAAATTTCATCCAAATCGGTCCACTGGTTAGAGCGTGAAAAAGGAACAAACATCCATCCATCCATCCAAACATTTGCATTTATAATATTAGTAGGGTCTAAATAAGTTTATTTTTATTTGAAGGTTTAAGAACCCTTCTATCATTTTAGGCATATTTGGCATTTTAAGCCGTGTGCCGAACTCGATATTTACTTAGGCTAACGTTTTACGATTACAAAAATAAAACCATTTCAAAGTTTAATTCAATTAGATAGTATAAATTTAAAAACTTGAGTAACCAATTTAGAACTTTACAAAAATTTTACTTGACCATTTGTATAACATTAATTTTTTTGCACAATATTATGGAATCTTTCTAAGTATATTTGAAAAAAAATATTTTTGATCGGATAAATTCTTTTTTACGAGTTGCTGATCCAATGCACCTGATGTTAAGTGGTTACCTATAACAAAGCATAGCCTTTCTTGTCACCTTCATTAAGAACGTGTTCTACGATGCACTATTCTAAGTCCATCATTCGGCGGTATACAGGTGTTAAGTCTCGTGTGCCTGTAATTACAACCGCAACCCTTCACGAATGTCCACGAATATTTATTTATTTTTAAATATGAATACAATGTATGAACAAATCTTGTTTCATTGAAATTCATACACTGTGACTAATCCTCAATCGACAGAGGAATTCAAGCTTAATAGCTCAATATCAAATTACATCCGAATATAATTTGTGTCCTTGTAAAGGTGCCTTGATAGATGAACTGGTGTGTTCCGATTAGCTCCCATCAATCGCAATAAATAAAAGAAATTGACAGCAGTAGTAGTAGAGCTCTTAGTGAAGGGCTCGTCCGGGGAAGTACTACCACCATGCCTATTTCTGCCGCCAAGCAGCTTGCCGTGTTCCGGTTTGAAGGGTGTGGGTGCCGGTGTAATTACAGGCACACGAGGCTTAACATCTGTATGCCTCAGGTTGATGGACGCTGAGCAGTGCATCGTAGGGCACGTTTCGCAAGAGCGTGACTTACAAGGCAATACGAGTACTTTATTCTACAATACTATATTGACATGACTCTATTCATATAACTGACTAAGCGGCGATAGGCTTGCAACCTATCACGTATGGAATACTAACTGCTGCTATTGCAATCACCTTATTAAGTTAGATTGGCACTACACTGGAGCTTCATTATTTACATTATTATTACTTTGTAAAAGGATCATACAAAAAACGGTAGGAACCAAGCCGTAAGTTTCTTGCCGGTTCTTCTAGGCTTGGTCGCGAAGAACTGGCGCTTAAATTCACTTAGATTTAAGACGTTTCAAGATGATCCCTGCGGATATGACTGAATAGAAATAGAAATACCAAGTGTTTTATTTTGACGTGCCTCTGACTACCTCCTTAGACATGCTCAAAGAATACATGAGTTGGTACTGTTAGGTTAGGTTCTAAAAGATTTAAAGGTATATCTACTGACTGTGCCGTAAGATTAAAGTCGTAAGGCTGTAAGAACTATAATGACATTAGGTATTACTTAATTACTTATAACAAATTATTTCAACACTATGAATTATGTTGTTAATCAATCTGTTTAAGCACGCTAATCTTCTTATCATAAAAAAACAGTGGAATCAAAATACCTAAATCCACAATTTGAGCCTAATATGACGACAGACGACCAATGTGGCGCGGTGGGCGAATGTCTGCTTGCAACGCAGGAGGTTGCGGGTTCGATTTCCGCTTTGGGATAAATATTTGTACGGTCTTTAAATATTTATTCCGGGTGCTCTGGGAATTTTTATGTATATAAAAAATATCTATTCATGTAATGTATTGTATTAAGTAGGTATATCAGTCATCTAGTACCCATAATATAAGCTCTGCTTAGCTTGGGGGTTAGATGATGCTGTGTGGATTGTCCAGCATTATTATTATTATCGTTGTTAGTTTCACATTCTTATATGTAAACTTAGACTAAGTTTTTTTCTATTTTATTTTAGTTTTACGGTTGTCTGGAAGATATTGCGTACAACAATAACACCGCCCATTGTAGGACAATGATTTTTGCTTCTTTTTCTTTTGCATTAGAACATAAGTATTTTAGTTTAATTGCGAGTTTTTGTCCTCTATAAAGTTTATTTCAATATTATTATTATTAGCTACAATTAACTGAGCTGTGAGGCCAGAAATTTTGAGTTACACTGCAGAGTCTTGGTAACCCATTCCACAGTCAAGTTGACATATCATGCTGTTTGTTTCTTTTTTTTTAATTTCACTTGTTCAGAAAATAAGAAAAAGAACGAGCAACTTACAATACGACTTTTTCACGGTTTCAAGCTTCGTCTCAGTAGCTCAGATAAAACTCACCCGGTATACCAAACCAAATCAAATATCAAATATATTTATTTAGAAAGCAAAAATATACACGTTTACTAAAAGTCGGGAACGATGACATGTAACTCGAACAAAACAAAATTTCCTTAAGCGTTTTCAAAAGTAGACATGCTGATTATGTATTCTGGTACCAACATGCGAATATATAGCCAACGGGCAAGACGGTAATGTCAGTGGGTCACAGTGGAGCGGACCTAGTAGAACAATGTTGGTATGTGCTGTTGTACAATAGCGTAGGACGAGTGTTAATGATTCTAGTGAAGATTTTTATTGATGTGCAATGATTAAGCCTTCTGCAATAAAAAAAACCGACCGAAAAACCGAGTGTGAGTCGGCCTCGCGCATTAAGGGTTCCGTACTCGATAATAAAAACAGCAAAAAAATCACGTTTGTTGCATGAGAGCCCCTTAAATGTTTATTTTATAAAAAAATTGTATTTGTTGTTATAACGGCAACAGAAATAAATCATCTGTAAAAATTTCAACTCTATCACAGTTCATGAGATGCCTGACGACAGACGAACAGACAGACAGACAGCGGAGTCTTTGTAATAGGGTCCCGTTTTACCCTTTGGGTACGGAACCCTAAAATGTACTATAGCGCCCGGTAATCTATATCTATACCAACTTAATAATCTTTGTCTCACTGACAGCCTAAACGGCTGGTTGTTAGAGACTTGACCTTTTTGGTGTATATTTGTCTTAGAGCAAAGAGGTGCACTAAGAAAAGCATTCTTGGAATTCAACCTTCTTAAATACTTGAAGTTTGTATAAAAACAAGTTCACGTGGACGAAGCGGAGTAGACCCCGTGTAATGTTTATGAAATATGCGGCACTTAATCCACAAATATTTTTAATTATACCTATTTTATGTATAAACAAATTTAACCAGAAAAAACAAAAAGTAAAACAAGAAGAATTTTTAAATAAGTTACAAAACCGGCAACATTTTAATAATTTATTTATCTATTACAATTAGATAACAATAAAGCAAACAACACAAAAAAACAATACATTGGACTAAATTCTACAGTCTTGAATTACACTAAGAATATTTACAATATTTTTACACGCAATTATAAAAAAACCGTTCTAGATCGTCAGGCGATATAAGCAAGAACCTATCTGTAAAAGCTTTACATAAGATATGATAAGATACAATTTAATCAGTAGGTATACAAAAGTATTTGGATTAATTACTTTTGGCTACATGCCTATTTATACCAATTATTTGTCGTGAACTTTTTCCTGACTGACTGACTGATTGATATACAGACTTTCGTCTTGAGGCTTTGCGATAACTGTGACGAGAAGATGTGCAGTAATTTCCCAAACGCTGCCCATCCGAGTTGGATTCGTCGGCTGACCTCTTTGTCGAAGTTGGACTTATCTAGTTAGACCGTCTGACCCAAAAATACATAGTGGTCTACAACTTCGATGATATCGCCCCCACCATGTACCGGCACGGGTGCGACATGATGATTTGACATAATTTTTATCTTACTCAAGTTCATTTTAAGACCCACCTGTTGGGAGACAATATTGAGGTCTCTGAGCATTATAAGCATTTTAATATGAAAAGATAGTTAGACGAAATGGTATTAGTGCTGTCCTTTAGTGCTTATGGTAGCCAGCTGGTATATTAATGTAGCCACTTGGCTGGAAGCCACGAGGTTGGTGATCTTGGTGGCCAGCTAACTGATAACCCTGTTGACCTTGGTGACCTTGAATCTGTCCAAGAACCTGATGGCCGCTCTGGTGACCTTGAACAATTAACTGATGACTGCCTTGATGTACTTGACTTTGGTGACCCGCTAACTGGTAGTTCTGGCTGGGTTGGAGTTCATGCTGGATAGCGCTCTCGTATTGGAAGGCTTGCACAGCTTGTGGACCACTTGAGCCATGTTCATGGTGAATGGGTTGTTCTTGGTAAGACTGAAGCTGTTCTGTGTATTTTCCTGGAAATACTATTTGATTAAATGATTGCCACATGTTTTCTGTCTTGAATTCACCTCATTAAGTTAGATCACTCTATTATAATAACATCCGGTCATTACGATTTTTAGTCATGAAATCTATCACAGACATCTGACCACAGAGATCTAGTGGTAGGCCCACCTTTTGAATCTAAGGCCATGGTTTACTTATAGCTTACGCGTACGCGAAACTATTTAATAAAAACTTTTACCCCCAGCTATAACCCTCATAATTAAAAACGGTTGAATTTCCAGACTACGACTTGGGGCTTAGGCTAAAACCTAAAGAGGAAGGTGGGGCATTCTTGGCATAGACTACGGGTGGTCCTCGATGAGATTTTTTTAAAATGGGTCTAATAGTACGTGTACGTTCCCAAACGGTATTGGTGGTTTAGAAAAAACTGAACAAATATTTAATTTTAATAAAGCTTACCATCATCATAGATTCCAGCAGCTTCGTCCTTCGCGTTCTGCTCCAGGCTCTTGGCTATAGCCTCCGGGATAGGAGGAGGCGTGGGGAGATGTGCTCCCTGGGCATGGAAACCGTGCTCATCAGCTGTGTAGGTCACGGTGTACACCTGGCCATCATCACCTTTGTATGAGTAGGCACCATGAGCTTCTGTACCCTTATCGTGACCAGTAACTTGACCCATTTCTTGTGCCTTTAAGCCTGAAAGAGTAGTATGATTTTTTATTTCTAAATAATTTTATATATGAGATATTTTGAAATGTGCTAAATGATAGGATAAACCTTTGACTATCTCCGATATAATTCCTAGATATAGTCCAATATTTGGGGGTTGTATCATAGTGTACATTAATCCCCTTAGACATCCTGAAGAGTTTTGAATCACCAGAAAATCTTAATGCGTCTAGGAGTAAGGCCGTAGAAAGTCTGTTTCAAAGTATTTTTTACTATAAATATAATAAAAATAAATGTTTGTTGACATTCCATACTACGTTTTTTGGCCTTAAACTAAGTAAAGTTTGTACTGCGTTGTACTCTGTATGAATAAATAGAATAAATAGATGTGTACAAGTTATTGTTGTGTAGAATACACAGCAACAACTTGGCCAAACTAAGCATAGCTTGTACTAAAGGAACCAAAATGACCAAAAAACCTTATTTTTATTTTTTGTAAATAAATACATAGAACATTAACTACTACTTACTAAGCGCTACTACTTACTGAGTACTACTTACTGAGTGTTTACTGAGTGATACGCTGTGTGGCGTATGGGAAGGAACCAGATAGCTGATAGAATATTCAAAAGCTAAAAAAACCTGTATGCCTCAGGTTAGTGGACGCAGGATAGTGCATCGTAGGGCGCCTAACTAACATACGTGACCTACAAGGCAATGCTTTGGTAGGTGATGGTTACCACTAACATCAGGTAGGCCATATGCTTGTACCAGTAGTAGCATAAAAATTTTACTCAGCGCCTACGTAAAATAAATTGCAATGAACTTGGCGTTATGGGAAAGCTTTTAAACGAATAGCGCCTGATAAAACTAAACAAATCTTATGGAAGGCATTTGAAAATTTGTTATTTTGAAATGGGCGAACAAAAACTGTAACATGCATAATTTTTTTATTTTATGTGTTTGTTTTAGTTCTGATGTGTAATTTTGATAGCATTTTAACCAATATTACCCACTTGAGGTGTTAGCACAAAGTGTGAAAAATTTAAATAAAAGGGTTTTTCAAAGGTTTTAAAGAGAAGCGTATTTGTTTACAAAAGCAACTTGCCAACTTTCCTTTGTTTTATTGACGCGATTTGACTAATAGGTTAATGTTTATACAAAAGGCTAAAATGGCCAAAATGTACAAATTGTACTTACCTAGTTTTACTACCGACACTAGCGAGATTTATAATAGCGAAAATACGAGCTAAAATGAGTTTTTAATGCACCTTGTGTTACACTGTACTTTTCACTACGATCGCAAAAAAATGTAACTACCTATGATCACTAATTCATATTTAATTTTGTAAATAGAGAAAAAATACAATTTGTGAATAAGATTTTGAGCCAGCCAATCAATGTCTTTTTTTTCTTTTGTAGCCGCAACGCAATGCACGCATTCTACCAAAAAATTGGTGTTCGACGCGTTTAGTTCCAATTTCAAAAATTCAATGTTATTCATTTTTTATAAAACAGTAATAAGTCTGGTTATTTATGATTATTCTACAAAAATAAAGACTTTTGCGTTTTTGTAGGCTCAATGATAAAAAAAAATTCTAGAGGAAGAAATGCTATTTTAGTTTCTTCATAGTAAGCTACAATGACAGTATTTTAGAGCAAGATGAGTGAATTAACTATTTATCACTTTATCATCCACTTGACACTAGTAAAACTGTCTGTTTAATGAAGGACAGGTGCCATATTGAAGAAAGAAGATGAATAAATATTGGACGACATGTCAGACCATCTAGCCACAAACTGTACTAACCATATACACAACCAATACTGTTCATCAGACAAAGCTTTGCCGTAAGAATCGAACCCATAACGCAGCAAAGAAGGCTACGTACAATGTTGATTACTTATGTAATGTGGTGAGTAATAGCTGGCAGGCGTCGTGCAAGTTCGATTCCCGTTGCAGGACAAATATTTGCATAACCCATAATGATTGTTCCTAGTCTGGGGTGCGATCATGAAACTTTAATAGACAAACGATTTCATATAGGTACCTATACTTATCGAATTTTATTTACATCCGCTATTTATGATGTAACTAGGTTAACAAATTACGTACCATTTTCAGTCTCAAAGGAGTATTGGTATCCATGTCCATCATTTTCAGACTCATAACTCAATATCCTAGCTGTCTTCTCTCCTGCTGGTCTGTGTCCAGCGTAGGCCTGTGATTGGTCAGCAATCTCTCCATGCTGTCCCGCGTAAGCATGTAATTGGTCAGCACCAGTGCTTTGCCCAGACAATGCGTGTGATTGGTCAGAGTAAAGTCCTTGCTGTTGATACTCGAGCGCTGATTGGTAGATTTCTGCTGAGTTGGCGTAAGCTTCTGCAGGTTGGGTAGTGTAGATTTGGCCTGCTGCTGCAGCGGCAATGATGGCGGCAAAAGGAATTCCAGTAAACTAGAATTAACATAATCAATATATTAAAAAAAGCCGTACCTATGTTGGATAAAAGGCTCAACTTGATGTTAAGTGGTAACCATCACCTATAACAAAGCATTATCTAGTAGGTTACGAACGTTAGGTACCAACCTGAGGCATGCAGGTGTTAAGGCTCATGTACCTGTAATTTCACCGGCACCCACACCCTTCAAACTGGAACACAGCAATGCGAGCATCACTACTTGGTGGTAGAAATAGGTACGGTGGTAGTACTTCCCCAGACAAGCCCTTTCACAACGAGCTCTATAGCTACTAAAACTCATTTTTCCAAGAAATTTATAAAAGGAAGACCTGCTTCCAGCTGTCGACTTTTTTTTTAATACAATGTGCTGATTGAACCAGCATATGGCCCATCTGATGTTAAGTGGTTACCATCGCCTATAACAAAGCATTGCCTTGCTGGTCAGGTTTTTTAGAAACGTAACCCACAATACACTGCTCTGCGTCCATCAACCTGAGGCATACAGGTGTTAAGCCTCATGTGCCTGTAATTACACCGGCACTCACAACCCTAATTCATGATAATGAAGGGCTTGTCCTGGAAACTACTACTACTATTTCTGCCGCCAAGCAGCCGTGCCTTGAAGGGTGTGGATGCCGGTGTAATTACAAGCACATAAGGCTTTTATTAACACCTGTATGCTACAGGTCGATGGACGTAGAGTAGTGCATCGTAGGGCACGGGGAATGTTCTTAACGAAAGTGATAGGTGAGGAAATGCTTTCTTATAGGTGATAGTCACCACTTAGCATCATGTTTATTTCATCAGCAAATCACATATAAACCGGCCAAGTCCAAGTCAGACTCGCGCACGAAGGATTCCGTACCTATAGTAAACGGAAAAAAATCACGTTTGTTGTATGAGAGCCCCCTTATATATTTTTTCTGTTTTTTAGTATTTGTTGTTGCAGCGGCAACAGAAATACATCATCACTCTCTAACTATCACGGTTCATGAGATACAGCCTGCTGACAGACGAACAGACAGATAGACAGACAGACCGACAGGCAGATAGACAGACAGATAGAAGGCGGAGTCTAAGTAATAGGGTCCCGTTTTACTATTTGGGTACGTAACCCTAAAAACTAAACCAAATACTTGTAATCAGCAAGATGTTTTTTTTTAATTGGTAATTAGATAAGTATTCCATGGAAATCACTAAATCTTTATCACACTAAACAAATATCATTTTATCATGACAAAACCATTATAATTATTAACTTTTCACTATTATTAAAATTTCACGCACAAAAAACACGAAAAACGTACCAATTTCATTTTGCTAGTTTTAGCTACTATTGGAGACAGTCGCCGAGAGAATGCGTTCAGATAATTTCTTTCATACGTTTTTATAGCGAAGTGTTTTGTACGCACGACTTTGAAGGTTTAACTGTGGTGGAGCAGCTGAGTAGAGTATGAACTTAGGACAAATAATGATTTCTCTAACTTTTTCAACATTTTTAAAGAAAATAAATAATAATAATAATAAATTAGTTTTATCTCAAAATATGGTACATTTGTTACTTAATTAAATAATGATAGAATGTAAACATTGATTATTGCTTCTTTTTTTTTGTAGTGAAGCCTCAAATGTCTAAACTAAGCTTCAAAAGCCTGTACAATAGACATCTGCGCTAAAGAAATAGCATCACGACTTAAAGTCCCAGGTACGGTAGAAATCCTCGAGATTCTTCAAAGATTTCTAAGGGGATAGTCAGAGGTAAGTCTAGACATTACATTTGGTACATACCCTCATTTGGTAATAGTTAGTATTTTATACGTGACAGCTTGTATAAACATATAGGACAAATAAAGGTATATTACTCTAGCTTCTTAATCAATATTTTTATATATTACAAAAATATATCAATACTGCCATGCATTTGATACAACGCCATCTATCCTCTAGCTAAGTAAGCTTTTAACTGATAAAATAGATAACTTGAAACTAATAGAATTTTATTAAAAAAAATCCGTCTAAGTAAGAGAATCCGTAATAAGAGCTCACTTGAAAATTGAGCTTTTTATTTGTTTTGACAATTAGTGTCATTATTTACTAGGTGACATGGTTGTAATTAGCTTGAACTTAAAACTGTTTATAAATTTTTTCTCACTTTGTTAGTAAACAAATGTAGCTGTCGACGTATTTCCGCGGACAGCTTTTAGCCATGATATTGTATGTGACCTGTCATCTAGGGGTATCATTGATCGAAGTATTTCATACAACTTAACTGTCACTTTATAATTTGTAAATCTGCGGCGCATGTTCGTAGTTTGTGTAGTGTACAGTTAGGCTGGGTACAGGCGCGAAGAGCATTATTAGGTAATCATATGTAATAAGATGCGCTCACTGGATGAACAAGTGGAGCGAATTTCGGGTAGATCTACAAACATATAGAACTGTAAACTGAGAAGGAATATTGTAAGGTTTGAAAAAAAATATCACACAAAGTCATCATCATCATCTTCCTGTCAAAGTCAAAGTCAAAGCCAAAAGTCAAAAAGCATTTATTCAGTAATATCCGTAGGGATCATCTTGAAGCGTCTTAAATCTAGGCGAATCTAAGCCTAGAAGAACCGGCAAGAAACTTACGGCTTGGTTCCTACCGTTTTTTTGTATGTCCTTATCCCACACTAGGTGGGGTCGGCACAACAGGTTTTTTCTTCCACTCTCTTCTATCAGTCGTCATCTCAGTGTTCACTCCTTTCTTACTCATAACATCTTTCACGCAATACATCCATCGTTTCTTTGGTCTTCCTCTACTTTTATAACCTTCCATATCTAACACTCTTCTCGTTATATGGCTTTCTTCCCTCCGCATGATATGTCCATACTACGCTAACTTATTACTCCTCAACTTACCCGTCACAGGCGCTACTTTCAAACTTCCTCTAATATACTCATTTCTTATTTTATCCTTCCTTGTCACTCCACATATCCATCGTAACATTCGCATTTCTGCTGCATGCACTCTTTTTTCATCCCTCCCTTTTGTTGCTCAACACTCAATTACCTCCTAAATGAGAAACGTTAGAAAAGTGTATTACAAAGCTCTGTTTTGCAGTAACCTGAGGCAAAGGTGTTAAGCTTACCTGTGAACTTTATATTGCCGGACGCACCCTTCACAAATAACTATATAAATAAAACTACTATTTTTGTCTTACTTGTACTTAGGTATTTTGATCGTTCGCAGGGTTTGTCACAAATATAATGCAGTATAACACGAAGTTTGATGATGGATGGATGGAATTCAACAGGTTCATTGAAACGGATTGTACCAGGCTTTCAGAAGTAGCAAAATAGTGGATAAATAAAAAATACCAAGCTTACTCCACCCAGACATGACGTCAGAAATTCTGTCTTTCCAACAGGTCGTTTACAACGTAAAATATCAGGCGCTCATAAAAACACGGAGACTTAGGTTAGTTTGTAAAATTTCATTCATGATAAGCCCCAAGGCAGTTAGGTACTTTCTTAGGAATAATAATAATGTATGACATTTTTATGCGTGAAATTAATGAAAAAAAGCAGGTGGCCTACTTGATGTTGAGCGGTTACCTCTACTATGGCAGTAGTATTACTGAAAAGAGCACCTCCACCGAGGACATGGCTATACGTAGCGTCCCACTGCCTCCATCACTCGTAACTGCTAGCTTCAAACTGGAACACAACGAAACGTGCATGGCGGTAGAAAATGTTCTTGAAAATGTCTTCTGTATAGTTGTAGTACTTCCCCGGACGAGTTCGTCCACAAAAACCCTTCTACGAATTTACTTTTAATTTAAAGGGATTTTACTTCGATTTCAATTCGAACAGGTATTTTGCAACGTAAAATACTAGGCGCTCATAACAGCATAAAGGTTTCGGTGATCCCAACATGTGGTTGATTTGTTAGCCGCTACAGCTGCTTTACCACAGGTGGTTTTTATTATCACGCCCCGCCTCCAAGCTATTTGGTCTATTAAGTACTGATATCAAACAGGTATTTGTACGGCAAAATACTAGGCGCTCATGAATTGATGGAGACAACTTTCTCAAGTGCTTCTATTTTGTGTCTCCGGTCACGTATTAAATTGTCTGAAGGTGGCTTCTGTTTTAATGGATAAAAGGTGTTGCTATTTTTGAATTGTATATAAGAGGAATACTTTTGTGGCATGGTTTAGTATTTCTTCTGCACCTTTTATTACCACATCCGATATTACTATCTAGGGTAGGAAATGCAAACTTTTTGTATTAAAATTTGTGAATTCCGTCTACACTGGCAGTACTGGGTAGTTTTCCAGTTTTTCATAGAAAGAGTAAGTTATCTTATTAAACAGGATAACTGTGGGTTTGCTACGCTATGAAATAGACTTTCTTTTGCAATTTTTAGTTGATGCCCTTATGGATGATATTTATCGTACAATTTTTGAGCTTTTTCTAGTCACTTATAGTAAAAACCACCTATTTGGTTGGTGACCTTGACGTTAAAAACTATCTGTAAGTAGCCTAATTTTCTAGCTTGCCTGACCACGTGTTCAGGAGAGGTGGAGCCTAGCTTCAACAAGCTTTGAATTATCTTTACTCGCTTAACTTTGTATGATATCCTGGTACTCTGCGATTGAAACAACCTGTTTGCTCCAAATTTTCGGCACCGAGAAACTCTGGACCGGTGGTCTGCGGTGTTTTGGCATATGTTTATAGTCTGTTTGGTTATCTTAGTTTCACATTTTGATCGGAAATCTGTGATCTTCTTTTTAGGTTGGGATGGGCATCTTTGACGTCATCAACCTGAATGAGTCCACTGCTGCATTTAGCCTTCTCCCATATTCGAGGGGGCTTGCTATGCCTCCAAGACCAATGTGCCTCCCTAGAGTGTTGATTATTGCCACTACGCGAGGTGGGCTGAAAGCCGAAGGTGGAAATAATGCCACAGATGCATTGATTTTACTTATTATCTCATTGGAATCTCAAACTAAGTACCTGTTTGATGCTGTGATTCATAAAACTCTTGTTTGTCCTTAACCTTGGAGTGTTGGCTTCACCACCTACCAGTGGTTAAAATCTACCTGTTGCATGGCTTTTGCCCAAACCTGAGTACTTGTTTGAAAAGGTTTGAGACTGGCACGCCCCTGAACGCTCTGTTGATTTTATTCTTAGCATTTCATAAATCCCTGGTACCCTTTGCCTCATAAAACCTGTTGATGGAATCCACATCAAGTATTTGTTGTTTTGTAGCCACAGTATTGGTATAAAACTGAGGCGCGGTTGCTATGTATGGGCTTAATTAATAAGCTAAAAGTTACAAAACATACATTAAGAAGAGCTATGCTGCGAGTGAACAATATAAAGAGATTTGTAGAAGGGCCATAATCATTGAAATACTGTTATTCTCAGAATCGGCAAGTAACTTCTGTGAAATAGACCGAAGATATCAAAGTCGTTCTTCTTAGAAATTTAGGGCAAAAGCCTGTGTTTTGTTATAAAAATATTTAGGCTAATGATCATTACTTGTTTGTGGAGTAGCAGAAATTTTTGCACAGGTTCAAAGACTGCAAACGATCGTGTTTATAATTTATGGTTGGTTAGAGAATACTAATAATTTGCTTATAAACTACCTCGTTCTAGATATTTCTTCGTCTAGCTGTTTATATATAGTGAAAGTGGAACTTTATGTAACAAACGAAATCTATTATTATATACTCTCAAACATTTCTGGCCACTAGCTGCAGCTGCTTACAGTAAAAAACACTTGTTTGTTCCTGACCATATAGTATGGGCTTCACTTCCTGCTCATTTATGAACTCCTGGTAATTTTTTTTTTAAAATACCTGATATTTTTGAGAAAACCACTCACGCTCCTTGAGATGTGGACATCCCTTGAACGCTCTGTTGGTATTACTCTTAGCTTTTCATTATTCCCTGGTACACTGTCTTCCACAAAACCTGTTTGAGTGCTGGGAGTTCAAATACAGCGAAATTTGATTTATTTTATTATCATTTGCTAAGATGATCCTGATCACTTTTAAAAACCTCTACTCTGCTACTTCTTTCTATATCATTAGCTTCATAAAGAACTTACAACCGTTTACCGCTCATTTTGTGTTAATTACATGAGTATTATTATTGTAAAACTGTTGTAAGTACTCTTTCTACCAAGGGCACTGACATAGCTTTCAGAATGCAATGAACTCATGCGTTACTTGAAAGCTAAAATAATATGGGAAGGCCGTATCTGTAGACTAGAAAAGTAAGGTGTACAAAATAGGCAACAGAAAAATCACTGAGAGGTAAGCGGAGATTAGAAAGACCAAGAAAGAGATGGCGAGACATTTTTACAAAGCGATAGGGACCGCAATGGATAAAAAAAGGAGAGAAAAGGATGTATGAAAAAAATTAAGATAAGTGACTGCTGCTGAGGATCATGATTTGTGGTTACCATCGCCTATAATAAAGTATTGCCTCGTAGGTCGCGCTTGTGAGAAACGGGTCCTACGATGCACTGATCAGCGTTCATCAACGTGAGGCATACAGGTGTTTATCCTGTGTACTTAAAGTAATAGATTTAACACTTTAAAAATACATCTACTCTTAACTAAACATAAAATTATATTAAAAATAATATTAGGTAGACGGAGGTGAAAAAAAGGATTATCCGCTTTGACGTCGCGTCAGCAAACAGGTTGTGCGAAGTATAAAGTACCAGGGCTTCATACAAGGCTAGGGGTTATACTTACAAAGAGTTAGTTAACGCCTACTAAATCCCACATTGCAGGCAAATACCATTCAGGTTAAGCAACAGCCAGCAACAAGTGTTTTATCAAACAAATTACAAGGAGCTCATAAGCGGGTAGACACTGAAGTCGAAGTTCCACGGTCACAAACACAATCGCGGTACATGCGCTGAGCAACGGTAGTGAAGCACAACTTCTCTACCAAGCAATCAGGAAGTATTCAGATCTTAAAGCACAAATTATCAGAATGAAGAAACTCCACCCACTCAGCCGACAAGTGGTTGTAGGTGTAGGTAGATTCCCTCATCAAACAGGTTGTACCAGCATAGAGTACCAGGGCTTCATTCGAGGCTAGAAGTAAACCAAGAGAGAATTTAACTTTAGCCAAAACAAAAATCCTGAGTAACGATCAAGCAACAGGTAGTTTTAAAATAAAGTACTAGGATGTCATAAGCATGTAGAGAGTAAAACTGAAACTAGACACAATGTTTGTACAATAAGCAATGCCGCCTACAACTGATTGATGTGAATCTTGGCAGCAAACAGGTTACACAAGGCACAGAGTACTAGAGCTTCAGAAACGGCTAGGAGTAATATGAACATAACACCTACCAATACTCCCGGTTCAAGCTTAACCTTCCCCCCCCCTCTCAAATAAGTACAATCTTGCCAAGTAATCTGCCTGAAACAACATCAAGCAACAGGTACACCAAACGCAGCACGTGATTGAATCTCGATAGCAAACAGGTTGTACGAAGCACAAAGTACCAGGGCTTCATACGAGGCTAGGAGTATCTTATCTAATCGTTTCTTGTTTGTAGTCTGGTACCTGTTTGATGCTGTGCTTCAGCGCATGAACCACCTGTTTGTTCATGACCTTGGTTTCGTATTCATCGCCTGCCCATTTATGAGCTCCTAATATTTTGCTTTGAAAGGTACCTGTTGCTTGGCTGTTGCTCTGGATTGAGCCTGAAACGTGAAAATATATATAAATGAAATAGACTCCTGAGGTAAACTAAATCAGAGTTTTCAAAATACCAACCTCATTTGTCTGACAGTTATTTCGATCACTAGATCGAAAGCGACTACGCTTGAAGAGTGCAATAAGAATGTAGCTACAAATACATTGTTTTTTTTTTGTAGTTGTGAAATTGAGTCGCGTCCGGGGAAGTAGGTAGGTATTAATAATAACGCTACTGTTTGGTTTGGGTGTGAGCAAGGATGTAAGTGCAAGTGAAATTACAGGCACATAAGGTATAACTAACACCTGTATACCTCAGGTCGATGAACGAAAGGCAATGTATCGTAGAACACGTTTCTAACGTGCATGACAATGCTTTGTCATAAGTGATACCACTTTACATGAGCTGGCTATGAACTTGTTCTATCAGCAAATTGAATAAAAAAAATGGTATATAGTACGAAGCTTAAACAGGTACTAAAACAATTTAAACAGCCTATTATTTCTTGATCTATTGCAAGATTGTTTATTACTTTCCACTTCACCATGTTCGCTCATGAGTTTCTAGCAACTTCTTCCGAACTACCTGTTGCTGGGTTTTTGCCATCGGAGTCTTTGTTTGGGGTTTCAGACTGGCACGCCTATAATATATGGGTTTGCTCTGTTTATTTTACTTCGCATGAAGTCCTGGTTACTCTGTGTTCCATAAAACCTGTTGATGAAATTCATTTCAAACGTTACTTTTGTGGAAGCTTTAGCAAGTATCTGTGGTTTTATGTTGTCTATTTAGTTATGAAATTCAAGTAATTCACTTTCGAGTTCTTCTTCTTTCGTGTCGTTGCTGCAACCTCATAAATTTTAAAGCCACTTGGATCAGTAGGTGGCTGACCAGTAGTTACTTATAAGTGAATGAAAGTGACTCTTTAGCTATTAGAAATTGATGAACTAACTACTACGTAGACAGCTTGCTATTTTGTTTGATTGCAGTTCCAGCAAAAACCAGTTGTTTGTTGGTAGCCATACAGTATCGGCTTCACCGCTTGCCCGGTTATGAACTCCTAGTACCTTATTTAAAAACTACTTGTTGCTGTTGCTCTAGTTCATAACTCCAAAGACTCCCTTTGTTTGAGGGGGCTGTTCTGTTGGTTTGACTCCTAGCTTCGCATGTCCCCCTGGTACTCTGTATTCCATAAAACCTGTTGATGGAATTTACAACCAACACTTGTAGGTTGAATGGCTCTTTGTTGTTGGACAGGTTCAAATGTTGAAAGGTTTGGCAAAGTTCGATTGTTTTTGTTTATTTCTGTTATTTTTTAGTTACGTTTTTAGTGTTTAATGAAATCATAAATCACATTTTTTGAATTTTAGATCCAAAAATATACTTCAAATGGGTTTTAAATGCGTGTATACGAAATACATATTTTTTTAGGGTTCTGTACCCAGCGGAGTCTTAGTAATAGGTTCCGTAAGACGGGACGTCTACGTCTACGGGTCTACGGGTTTTTTATACTGACGTCAGAACTCCAAAACGGAGCCGACAAGTGGTTCTCGGTGACAATTCATGCAACAAACAGGTTGTTTCATGCCCAGAGTACCAGGGCTTCATACAAGATTAGGAATAAAGATAGTTTGTTAAAGCAAATAGGCTCCACCTTTCTGGAACACGTGGTTAGAAGAGCAAGGACGCAAATCATCAAAGTCTAACCAAACAAGTAATTTACTAGTAATTTAGTAGTAGTAGAGCTCTTAGTAAAGGGCTCGTCCGGGAAAGTACCTACCACCATGCCTATTTCTGCCGCCAAGCAGCTTGCTGTGTTCCGGTTTGAAGGGTGTGGGTGCCGGTTTAATTACAGGCACATGAGGCTTAACACCTGTATGCCTCAGGTTGATGGACGCAGAGCGGTGTATTGTAGGGCACGTTCCTAACTAACGTGACCTCCAAAGCAATGTTTTGTTATAGGCGTCGGTAACCACTTAACATCAGGTGGGCCATATGCTTGTTCCATCAGTAAATTGTATTAAAAAAAACCTATGAATGACTCAAATCTTTACCGCAGTTTTTATACAACACTAGCAAAACGTGTGTGAACTTTGCCCGCGTGAAGTTATCTTAAAACAAGGTTCAACTCCCGCTGTACTCGTTGAGGGGTTGAATTTCTATCATTCTCTTATTAATACACTACCTACCAAGACGACTATACCCAGAAAATTCTAATTATATGAACAGTGGTTATACGTTGTCTATGTTAGTCAGCCAGCCAAGATTTCCTAGCGATTTCTGACAATGTAACCGGAATTCAGCCAAGACAAAGATTCTTATAATTGGTACAATTATAGATCGTACAACGCTTTCAAAGAAGCAGCGTACAATTCTACGGTCAAGTATGATGCATGCTATGTTCCTGTTTGTAAGGTGCCGGTGCAATTTTAATAATAATCAAATCGAATCGAATAAGGAATTGAACCCGCAACCTCCTGCGTCGCAGGTGGACATTCGCCCGCCGCACCACATTATAGGCACTAAAGAAAGAGTGATAAACACATATCACAGATCATATAATAATAATAATAAATAATATTTTTTTATTTAATAACGCAAAAGTAAAATCCATAGTGCTGAATAATATTTTATTATCTGCTAAAGAGTACCTACGGCCCACCTGATGGTAATTCCTGCTAGGGTCCCAGATTATGTCTCTATACTTATTTGTAAGTAAAAATTAAATATAGCAAGCCTTAAAATTATGCTGCTGGGCCACCCAGCAGTAGCAAACTGTTTCAGGTTGGTTATTTTTACACAGAATACTTATAAAACTAGTTGATGGCCACCAGATGTTAAACTGTTAACCCATATGTATTTATCAAAAGATTGCCTCGTAAATGTTGCTTAGGGGTTACAGTTTTCTAAGCAAACGCATTCTTATCTGGCGGGTTAGTAAGAAAAATAACAGGTTGTTTGCCAAGTAAAGTACCAGGCTCACATAAACGCGTAGAAGGTAAAAAGAGTTTTTTATAACAACAAGTGGTCTATAGGTGGGGTTCGATGAACTGCTACAATTGTAATTTCAAACTTTGAATGTAAACAAAATACTCGCTTGTTGATTGACGACTGATGTGGTGCGGCGGGCGAGAGTCCGCCTGCGACGCAGGAGGTTGCCGGCTCGATTCCCGCCTTGAAATAAATGTTTGGTACGATCTGTAAATATTTATTCCGGGTGTTCTGAGTATTTTCTATGTTTATTAAGTGAAAAATATCTATGTATGGCATGTATTGTATATGTACATTAGTCATCTAGTACCCATAAAACAAGCTCTGCTTAGCTTGGAGCTAGATGATGCTGTGTGGATTGTCCAGTATTATTATTGTTATTATATTGAAACGATACTAGGAAACGATACTTTCACAACCGCGAGAAATTTTTCACGTATAAACACGCCCTAACACTAACACTGGTCATTAGGTAACCCGCTTACGGCAAATCCTCCCAAATATGAGGGAGGCATAATGTCCAGCAATAGATTTATTTAGGCTGGTGAAGATAACAGTAACTATTTCCACAACAAAGATGGCCGACAAAGAATATTTGCGTTAAAATTATATACCAGTTATAAAACTCGGGTTCGAGGGAACGAATTCAGGCAGACCTCGCCTTAAAAGGTGGTGCGTAAGCTAACAGGTTGTAGGGCAGAACTGTTTGAATGATGAATGAAGATCAACAAGTTGACCTTGATTGAAGTATGCAGGATATGTAAGACGATAAGCATTTATACCAACATCTATCAAAGCATACCATCTTAACAATACCAAGAAATATAAGTGTAGCAGTGTAGGTGTTACAAGTTCTATTTTCAAAAACATTTAATTTCAAAACATTCAAAAAAAGAACTTTTAACAACCTAGTGTAGGTTGCTACAAGTTCTATTTTTAAATAGTTCTATTTTCAAAAACAATATAAAAATAGAATCTCTAAAAAAGGTCTTAATTCCAAAAAGAATAAAATATTTTTAGATATGAAAATACAAGACCACCGGTTCCAATGTTTTTTTTATATACTACATGCTGATTGAATAAGCAGATGGCTCACCTGATGTTAAGTGGGTACCATAACCTATAAAAAAGAATTGCTTTACAAATCACGTTCTTTAGGAACGTGTCCTACGATGCAGTACTTTGCGTCCATCAACCTGAGGCATGTAGGCTTTAGGCCTCATATGCATCAAAGGTTACCAATATCCACACCCTTTCTAACTGGAACACAGCAAGCTGCTTGGCTCCAGACGATTCTTTACTAAGAGTTCTACTGTTACAGAAATCTACTAATAGTAAGAATTTTTGTCCTGGCTGTCTGACTGGCTGACTCACTGACATATAGACCACGCATAGCCTCAAGTCGAAAAGACTTAAAACTTTCAGGGTATATTAATATTGGAAGTATTATGAAAGGTACTCCCGAAATGCAATCTTAAACTATACAATGGGGATTAAAATTTCGAATAGACTGAATATTGATTTATTTATACGACGACCGATGTGGCGCGGCGGTAGGTATATCAGTTATCTAGTAGGTACCCATAACACAAGCATTGCTTAGCTTGGGACTAGATGATGCTGTGTGGATTGTCCAGCATTATTATTTATGTCATTATTATTATTTATATGTAAAGAAATGGGTGCAAAAAATTGCCGAGTCTATAAAAATGTAACTCTATATAAGTGTCGCTTCAAACGAGCTCGCTAACGAACAGTCAATATTGCATCGATCCACATAAGTTTACCAATCATGTGCTCATTACAATGATAATGATTGCCTGTTTAACTGAGAATGTAGGGCGTATGAAAATAAGTTTCTACATCTCTTGTAACTTGTAAGAGCACCGGTGGTTTAGTGGAAGTAACCCGTCTTCTGATTCTAAGATCGTGGGTTCAAATACGGTCGTGCACCAATGGATTTGAGAGATTTACGCGTTTTCGCTTTTTAAATATTTCATTATGACCATAAACCAGTCAATTTTATCCAAAATTAGATCCAGTTTATCTTACTATATATAAATATTGTATTTATATTAAAAATGCAAAAGTTTGTATGTATGGATGTTTGTTACTCTTTCGCGCAAAATCTACTAAATGGATTTAAATGAAACTTTATAATATACTAGCTTATACATCAGAATAACACATAAGTTAATATTTATAAAGATATTGTGTAAATTAGCCAAAATATAACGCTATGTTTTACGTAAGTTGGAAAAAACGAACCACGCGGACAAAATCGCGGGCAAAAGCTAGTCTCTAATAAATCATTACATCATAATTATTACTTTTACGATACTTTAGTAACATGTCAGTAGTTAATTTTTACGAGGCTTTGGTAATAATGAAATAAATAGTTTTATTACAACAATTACTACTGTGATCATGTTTTGGTAGTGTAAAAAATTATATGGTTCAATAAACCTTTATAGATATTTATCTGTACTAATTATAAGAATTATTTTCTTGACTGACTGAAAGTTTGAAAGTAGCGCCTGTGACGGATAAGTCGAGGAGGTTAGCGTGGTATGGGCATGTCATGCGGAGGAAAGAAAGCCATATAACGAGAAGTGTTAGAAATGGATGTGAAAGATTATAAAAGCAGAGAAAGACAATTTTAAATATTAATTTGAAATACGATAAACGAAGGTTTGTATTGACATTTGACATCCACTGAGTAGTATGTCAACGGCAACTCAAATTATGAACTTTTCTAAATAATATTCTTCTAATATAATTGGTAAGTATAAATGTAGTTATAAAAGAACTCAAACGAAGCATTATTTATAATATTATTTTGGTAGATATCTGTGCTACAGTGGAAATCAAAGCGACGACCGATGTGGCGCGGCGGGTGATTGTCCGCCTGCGACGCAGAAGGTTGCGGGTTCGATTCCCGCCTTGGGATAAATGTTTGTACGATCTGCAAATATTTATTCCGGATGTTCTGGGTGTTTTCTATGTATAATAAAAAATATCTATATATGTAATGTATTGTATTAAGTATATCAGTCATCTAGTACCCATAACACAAGCTCTGCTTAGCTTGGGGCTAGATGATGCTGTGTGGACTGTCCAGCATTATTTATTTATTTATTTATATTTATAAAAAAAAGCTAGTAAGCCATTCGAACCTTACGGTCATCAAAATATTTTCGCTCTATTTTAATAATTTTTGAAAATGAAAATAGAAAATAGAATATCTACCGTGCTTGAGGGATTAAAGCCATCACGACTTTATATCCTCGATTACGATAGATATCCCCTCCGATCCCTTAGTACCAAGTACCGACTCGCCCTAACTACTGCAAAATGTGGGTATGTACCAAATGTAATACCTGGACATACCTCTGCCTACCGCTCTTAGACAACCCTATTTTAGAGGAATAAAATAAAAAAAATGCATAAAATATAAATCTATTGCAAAACTCTTAAAACTAGTTATGAAATGGCACAGAGAATATTTTTCGATATTTTTAGTAGAAGCGTCCGGGTTTCAACGGGGTATATCTGGATGGCTGGTAGACCCGAGCGGCCACTACTCCAGGGGAGTATTTGGCCTCGTGGTAGCTTCCTGTTGACAAAATAAAAATAATTAAATAATTAATTAATAATTACAGGCACATGAGGCTTAACACCTGTATGCCTCGGGTTGATGGACGCAGAGCAGTGTATTGTAGGTTACGTTCCTGCGTGGGTAACGTGACCTTCAAGGCAATGCTTTGTTATAGGCGATGGTAACCACTTAACATCAGGTGGGCTATATTATTGTTCCATCAGCACATTGTATAAAAAAAAACACCTAAACTAATAGGTACTCTATTGCATTAGATAAATATTTATACACATTCACGTAACGCCCTCTAGCCCCAAACTAAGCAAAGCTTGTACCTACTATTGGAACTAGATAGCCGATAGAATACTAATAAATACTTTTTTGTTTGTAAATACATGCATTGAATATATATAACACCCAGACACAGAACATACATCACACAAAAGTTTGTCCTCGGTGAAGATTGAACCTACTACCTACAGCGTAGAAAGCAGGGCTACTACGAGCTAAGCTATGATGGTTGTCACATAATAAAATTGACGGCTGAATTCTCAAACGCAACTTAAAGCCTTTCAGCCTAGTTGCACTTTAATCCGCAAAAAAGATTGGTTAGTAAATTTACTGTTCTTAAGTCTCAAAATAAGTAAATACAGTGTACGATCATGTAAAGTGTCACATTAAGTCATATTATATGTAAATTGACTTATAATTTGAACTAAGTCATTAATAACGCCGCTTTTAATAAAGTTCAAGTTTTAATGGTATTTTTAATGCCAAGTGCAAGCGAAATCAATTAATCATTGATGTTTCTTCACTAAAGACTTTTACTTAATACGACACGATTTTATATTATCGTGTAGGACAAAATGTAAAGTTTTTTAAATAATATTGCTTTGATTTCACTGCGATACAAACAAGTTTTATTTTTACAAATCACTTCAAAAGTTTACCAAATTGTGAATATAATACTAATTCAAATACTAACCACCGCTGTACCCGTATAGAAGTTGAATTTCGGAAATATTTTTTTTTAGTACATCTTTATGCACTAAGATAAATAAACCCAGAGCATTTCAAGTCTACGCGAGTAGTGTGTTAGGCTGCGTTGCCTATAGGTCACTCAGTCATTCAATCAGTCAGGACAAAGATTCTTATAATTGGTATACCTACATTAATAAGTCAGTTATCGTTATATTTATAATTTGTAGCAATATTTTTTTTATCGTGTCGGATAGTATAAGCCCATTACCATATTGCCCTAAGCTACAAATTGCTTAAAGCTTCTAGATGTAACGCTATTTTATTGTTTTATGGTAATTTGGTTATTTATGAATACAATGGCGTGTGTAATTGACAAAGATTAAAAACTTACTAATAGTAGGTACCTATTACTAAAGTCTGTCAAAAGTTTAACAATACTATAATTAATTATATTCTTAAACAGTAGAAGCGCTAATGGGAGCTAATGGGATCCTTCTGATCCTAAAGTCGTGGATTCAAGCCCGGTCGTGTACCAATGGATTTTTCATTTCGAAAAGAATATGCGCGCAATGCCAGTGTTCTCAAATGGTGAAGGAAAACATCGTAAGGAAACTATTTAGTGTTCTAACAAAGCCAATGGGCTTACAACCTGTCATGTATGGAATATAAAGAAAAGAAGAAATAGCATCACGACTATAATACAAGCACGGTAGATATTCCCTCCGATCTCTTAGTAACAAGTACTTACTCGAGATTATTTAAGGATGTCTAAGGGGGGAAGTCAGAGGTAAGTCCAGATAGTTCATTTGGTACACACTCACATTTTGCAGTAGTTAGTATTCCATACGTGACAAGTTGCAAGCCCAGGTAAGAAATAACTGCTGCTAAATGTGGATATGTGCCGAATCTTAATATATATAACTCAAAGGTGACTGACTGACTGACTGACATAGTGTTCTATCAACGCACAGCCCAAACCACTGGACGGATCGGGCTGAAATTTGGCAGATTTTTGGTAGATGTTATGACGTAGGCATCCGTTAAGAAAGGATTTTGATTAATTCTACCCCCAAGAGGATAAAATAGGGTATGAAAGTTGGTATGAAACTTTGCCAATTTTAAACCGATCGGGCTGAGACTTTGCATAAAGCTACTATGATTTTATCCCGAAAAAATAACGGGAACGGGAAAAAACTGCCACACAGGTGAAGCTACGAGCGGCCGCTAGTGTACTATAAATGAAGAAAGAGAAGTAGATGTTTACCATCATCAAAGATTCCAGCAGCCTCGTCCCTCGCGTTCTGCTCCAGAGCTCTCGCGATGGCTTCCGGCACGGGTGGAGGAGTAGGCAGATGAGCACCAGTGGGCTGGAAGCCGTTGGCATCAGCAATATACTTGACGCTGTACACTTGACCGTCATCACCAGTGTAGGAGAAGGCGCCTTGGGCTTGAATCCCGTTCGACTCTATACCACTTTCTTCAGCGTGGATACCTGGAAAAATAAATAGTGAAAAACCTTGGGGCTTTAGGCGACCGATGTGGCGCGGTGGGCAAATGTCCGCTTGCGACAAAAAATATCTATGTATGTAATGTATTATATTAAGTATATCAGTCATCTAGCACCCATAACACAAGCTCTGCTTAGCTTGGGGCTAGATGGTGCTGTGTGGATTGTCCAGCATTATTATTTTTAATAGATCATCAAATAATTCTACGGCGATGAACTATTTAAGATGATCCCTGCGGATATTACTGAATAAATATTTGCAGATCGTACAATCATTTATCCCAAGGCGGGAATCGAACCAGCAACCTTCTGCGTCGTAGGCGGACGTTTGCCCACCGCGCCACATCGGCCGTTTTTATTATATTCGGTAAAATTAGCAATAAACGTAGTTAATCTGTATCCGTAAAATTTATTCAATACTACTAACTAACGCCAAAGTGGTAGGTACTTACTACGGTAGGCCTTGGTAGCCAATTTTGGTAAATTTATTACTTCCCACGTCTACCATTGATTTATAGATGTTCTATACACCTGCTTATTAACTTCATTTAATTTGCGTAGGTAGCAAATCATCTTATATCCATATCAGATTTTATTTTGCGATAACATTAGTATTTTAGGCTTCTAAAAATATCTTCCACCCTCCCCGTTTTCCCCCTTAGTACACAATAACTACTCGAACAATAACGACTGTTTTATCTATGCGATAGTGTAGATAGACGACGGTGCCTTCTTACCATACGGTGAGGCTAGAATGCCTTCACGTTTTTATAATAAAAAAAACCAGCCAAGAAAGAATTCTACTACTACTGAATTCGTCAGTATCAGCGGGCCTCATTCTTCTTTGCCAGAAGGCCTTACCTTTCTTTGCCAGTGGGCCTTATTCTTTTTTCCAGCAAGCGTGAACCTTCTTTGCCCGCGGGTTTTATATTTCTCTGTCAACGGGCGTTATCGTTCTTTAGCGCTTAAATTTACGTAGCTTTAAAATGTTTGAAGATGATCCCTGCGGATATTACTGAATGCTTTAAAACTTTGAGTTTACCAGCTATGTAGTAAATAACTCACCGTTTTCAGTATCGTAAGCAAACTGGTATCCTCCTTCGTTGACTGTTGCATCAGACCTCAAGATGGCAGCTGTTCTTTCGAGCCCAGAGTTTGGCCTGATATAGTTCTGGTTATACTGGTTGTAGCTCGGGTTGTAGGGAGTTGGGGTGGGCCTGACACTGTAAGGGTTGTACCGGTTAAACGCCCCATACTGAGGAGCTGCGGCACATGCTCCGATGACAACGGCTAAGATGATCTAAAATAGATAAAATAAATGTAAATAAATGGGACAGAATTTTTCAGATTGTGCCTGAAAAAATGCAAAGCATATACAGCGTGTCCCAAAATTTAACGATAAGTGGGAACCAGAAGGTGGACCTACTCATGACTACTTGAGAAAAAAATAAGAAAAAAATTTTTAATTCATTTTGAAATTACAAAACTAATTCTTAAATATTTTTACTACAAGATAATGATGTAAAACTTGTGTAAATTATACATTACCATTGCATTATTTATTTATTTATGTAAGTCAGAGTATTTATTTACGTTCATCACCTTGAAATAAAAATATAATAATTTGATTAATTATTTTAGTCCCCTAAATATCAAAAAACACAATGATTAATATTTTTCTAGTTAATATTACGGTAAAAATATTATACCGTTTGATAAGAAGTGAACTGGCATTGGATGGGCAAAAGTTTATTGAAAACGTTTAAGCAAATTAGAATAATTATTTATTGAATGAAAATAACAAGAATTTTAAACAGTTGATTGGAGAAACTATAAAATGTTCTATTTTGTTTTTTATATGCTTTGAAAAAAACTTACATAGTCATTAGATACTTAATAAGGTGTCGATTGAAAAACATAGAACTTTAACGGTCATCATAATAAATCAACGGAACTTAATTTTTATGGAACACTTTTATTGTTAAACATTATCATGTCAATAAAATAGTTTTTTTACCGATTACATTATTATTGATTTTATTGCACGAAAGCTTTCGGAAATTTTTTTGACAGCCCAACAAAATAATGTTTTTAAGTTGACATGTATTTTTAATCGAAATAATAATATTTAACCGGATTGATTTATACCTAAACCTAAAGCTTTTAAGTTTAAATCTTTTTGTGTTAGATATAATATCTGATTAAGCTTACATTTTTTAAGATTGGGTTAATTATTACTTAAACTAAATAAGAAACTGTACACCGTGATGCATAAAAATCATTATCGCCGTTTTTGAAAAACCGTCTAAGGATATGCAAGACTTATAACTAATTTTAGGAAGTTTACTATAAAGGGTTTCACATTTTCTTTTGTTATTTTATATAATATCGAAAACCCATCAACCTAAGCCGATTATGCGATATTTTCACAACTGCACAAACTAGAGCAGATTATAAAACCATTTACAAATCAATCTAAATTTCACTGTTATCCTATTGTCACTTAGCACAATAACACGAAGATTCGTGACGATAGCACAAAGATTTTGAACTGGATAATCAACCTACCAGCTTCATGTTGACTGTTTGAATATCGATTGTGGAATGTTTCCAAAACTATTCCAGTGGGCTTATATACGTGGATCTAATCTTCAATGTCAGGGTCAGAGAGCATCGCAGAAGATCCAGCATAAAACATGAACTTGAGAACATTTGCAATCGTAGGGAATCAATTTTTTTGGTATCTTTTGAAGTTTACGACCGTAGCAATAGATTTTTTAAAGGTTTTATGAAAGGTCAGTACGATTAATTTCTTTTTACGCAAGTTATGATGGTGGTATTGACATTTGTCAAAAGGTAAACATCTATCGGTTTTTATTGAATTTTGATTTCAGACGGCTTTTTTAAATAGATGATTTAATATATAGTACGATTCTGCTACTTCAATCCGTAGATATCGACACGTGTTTCGCTTCTCTACGAAAATCTTGACTTGATGTGTTACGGCGATCAGCACATCTTCGACACGGTGTGACGAAGTGGTGACTCGTATCCGTTGTGCTTCGTAAGACGTGTTGTCTCGCCGAGCGTTCACCAGACGGCTGTAGTAAAATAGGAACCACTTCATTATTTTCAGTAGAAATCGTCAGAGATGGCTAAGGGAATGCATCAAAGCAAACTGCAGCATTTCTTGAATCTGGGTAGTACAGCTCTTTATGAAAAAGCTCGTCCGGGGAAGTACTACCATTACCTATTTCCTGCCGCCAAGCATTGATGCTCGCATTGCTAGGTTCCAGTTTGAAGGGTGTGGATGCCGGTGATACTACAGGCACATGAGGCTTAACACCTGTATGCCTCAGGTTGTATGGCTAGTTTTCTACAACAACTCGTTATTTAGGGTCTTTTTTATCGCGCACGAGTAAATTGTGAAATGAGCTTTCATCTTCGGTCTTCTCTAAGAGTTGTAGTATAAAACCCTATAAATAACGGGTTTATCTTCTCCTGAAAGGTCGGCAGCGCATTAGCATCACTTCTGGTGGTGCAGGTGTCTATTGACGACGGTGATCAGATCCCATCAGGTGGCTTATTATACATTGAAAATACCCAGAACACCCGGAATAAATATTTGCAGATCTTACAAACATTTATCCCAAGGCGGGAATCGGACCCGCAACCTCCTCCGTCGCAGGCAGACATTTACCCGCTGCGCAACATTGGTCATGAAATGTTTTCGGGAGTAATATAATTACACTCTGTAGATAAATCAATGGCTGTGTATAATGTGTGCTTTTATTGTTGTTTGTCTTCTATTGTCTCTTGAAGCACCCACCCACCATATTTCGTGAAGGTTAGTAGAAGAAAATGCTAATTAGACTTAACTTAGCCCAAACTGAGAGCCCTATATGAGCATTGGTGATGTAGTGAGAGCGACCCCGTCTTCTAATCCTAAGGTCATGAGTTCGAATCCGGTCATGCACCAAAAGATTTTTATTCAAAAATATTAGTTGCGCAATGCCAGTGTTCTCAAACGGCAAAGGAAAACATCGTGAGGAAATCAGTTAGTATTCTAGCACCGGCGATGGGCTTGCAACCTATCACATATGGAATACTAACTACAACGAAATGTGGGTATGTAACAAGTGTGCTGTCTGGACATACCTCTGACTACCCCCTTAGACATCCTCGAAAAATCTCGAGTAGGTACTTGGTACTAAGAGATCGGAGATATCTTGACGACCGATGTGGCGCGGCGGGCGAATGTCCGCCTGCGACGCAGAGGTTGCGGGTTCGATTCCCGCTTTGGGATAAATGTTTGTACGATCTGCAAATATTTATTCCGGGTGTTCTGGGTGTTTCTATGTATAATAAAAATTATCTATATATGTAATGTACCTATTGTATTATGTATATCAGTCATCTAGTACCCATAACACAAGCTCTGCTTAGCTTGGGGCTAGATGATGCTGTGTGGATTGTCCAGCATTATTATTATTATTATATTATTATTATTATCTACTGTGCTTGGGGAATATAGTCATAATGCTAATCCTATTTTTTTTTTAATCTATACCAATTATATCTTTGTCCTGACTGACTGACTGACGTATAGACAACGCACAGCCTAAACCACTGCTCGTAGAGACTTAAAATTTTCAGGGTATATTTGTCTTAATGCGTAGAAGTGTACTAAGAAAGAAATTCCCGAAACTCAACCCCTAAACGTGTACAGCGAGGGTTGAAGTTTGTATGAAAATAGCTTCACGCGAAAATCGCACGCGTTTCTGTAGTTTAGTATAAAACTTTTCAAACTTTATTTTTTGCTATCTATAGTTTATACTAGCGGCCGCTTGCAGCTTCACCCGCGTTTTTTTTTTGGGATAAAAATTTAGCCTATATGTTCATCCAAGTTATAATCTATGTTTATTCCAAAGTTCATTCAAATCGGTCTACTGGTTAGAGCGTGAAAGAGTAACAAACATCCATCCATCCATCCATACTTACAAACTTTTGCGTCTATAATATTAGTAGGATATTATGAATAATGGTGGGAATTCCATTGAATGAGTAACCAAAGTTTCTTTAACCTCTATTCGTTTCTTTTTCACCAATTAACATAGACTTGCTATTTTTGGTTGCATCTCCAAGCAAATCTTTAATTGACTCATTTCAACAGTTTAGAAAACGTCTTGTACACCACAGTTGTATAGCTTTTTAGGAAGGGCTTGTAATCAGGGGAAATAATAATAATAATGCTGGACAGTCCACACAGCATCACTTAGCCCCAAGCTAAGCAGAGCTTGTGTTATGGGTACTAGATGATTGATATACTTAATACAATATATTACATACATAGATATTTTTATTATACATAGAAAATACCCAGAACACCTGGAATAAATATTTGCAGATCGTACAAACATTTATCCCAAGGCGGGAATCGAACCCGCAACCCTTGCGTCGCAAGCGGACATTTGCCCGCCGCGCCACATCGGTCGTCAAAATACTAGAAATATACTATGTATAATAAAAAATATCTGTATGTAATGTATTGTATTAAGTATATCTGTCATCTAGTACCCATAACACAAGCTCTGCTTAGATTGGGGCTAGATGTGCTGTGTGGATTGTCCAGCATTATTATTATTATTATTTTCCTGTACCATTTGAGAGACCATACAATATTCGAATAGAACAAATCACTTTGTTAGAACCCGTAACCTTAAAATTGAAAGGGGCTAACTACCACTTGACCACTAGTCTTATAGAATTTTGCTACATTTTCATGAGATTTTCTAAGGTCAATTAAATTAACTAACTTATGTTTCTCATTTTATTTGCCATGCTAAGAAGCAAACAGTTATTTGTACTATTGCTAGTAATTAACGTAATAAATCAGAAATCTGAAGGATTCTCTGTAAAAAATCCATAAATTAAATCGGTTACAGGTTATTTAACCCAAATTATACTGTACGGTAATAACTGAAGGGACAAAAAAACTATACCCCTGTAGATGAATAAGCAAAATACAAAGCAATAGTACCTTTGTTATCCCTGATGCCGAGTACCTTGGTAAAATATAAAACAGTCAATGCCTATTTCTGCCGCCAAGCAGCTTGCTGTGTTGTTGAAGGGTGAGGGTGCCGGTGTAATTACAGACACATGAGGCTTAACACCTGTATGCCTCAGGTTGATGGGCGCATAGTAGTGCATCGTAGAGCACGTTATTGAGCGTGACCTGCAAGGCAATGCTTTGTTATAGGTGATGGTAACCACTTAACATCAGGCAGGCCATCGGCTTATTCCATAAACAGACAATAGAGTCATCAGCTTGAAAAACTTTACAGATTGAACAAAGGCCTTCAAAGATTTTCTTATAGATTTTGAGTCCTTTTCATAGTCTAAATTTTTCAATAAAATATACAGAAATAATCATTACAAGTCTGAACAAATTTATGCTAGACACAGCATCTCGGTAGTGAATTCTAGAAGGTTCTTTAGGTATCTTCATTTAGCAACTTCCAGCGACCTTCACAATATTACAGTCTATCAATCGCCAAGGCCCAATTCTCAAAACGGTCAAATTCAAGTTTCAAACGTGTCAATATCCATATTAGAGTAATTTCGAAACTGCCATGTCAGACGGATCCAATTTTGACAATGAAATTTTTGTTTCAATCCTGTCTCAGTTCCAAAAAAAATCGAATTGAGCCTCAGAAAAAATAAACGTTTCACACAGTCACCATTCTTCGCCCAAAACACAGTCTATAAATTACTTACAGTTGACCAAGATTTTTCCAGTGTTAAACAAACTCATACTCTGCGACCTTCAACATACAGTTGATAATACCATAGCAAAGAACGCAATTATTCGTGGCAAATAGTCTATGTAATTTCTGCATAAATCTCATACAAGTTCCTGGTTTAAGCGTATTAATTATATCGTATACACATCTACAAATTCTACAAGAGTGCTCAAACCATTGTTTCTCCCACGCCTGTGTCAAGGTGCGTGAATCATTTGGTTTGTTTTGGTAAGAATACATCTTATAGACACTGAGGTATCTCAACAGAGGCAGATATTGGAAGATGAGTTGGTATTCCTTCTAATTTGTAGATTTAATAAGTTGTGGGATGAAATAGGAATACCGGAAACGTAGGTTTTGGATTGAATTATACTGTATTATTTGAACTGGTTAGCTGTGATGCTGTTTTGAGTGGCTTCCCTTACAGGTAGAGGTGTTCCCTTAGGATAGGATCGCTTCATCCCATGGATATCATTAAAGGCAACCAAGGGAATGCACCAGGAGTGGGCAGCAATATCTCCTGGGCAGAAACCACTGACACAGCGGTCATTAAATCCATATGCCAAGCGTGGTGACTCCGGCGACCCCTAATATAGGGAAGGCCTACAAAAATCTGCCAAAAACTCTCAACCATTAAATCTTGAAAGATCAATAAAAATATATAATATTGACATACAAACATACGTATGTATGTATAATTTGTAGGTACACTTACATTTCAAATTAAAACTTATATGTTTTAATATTTTTTCAATTTCTTTATTCTAAGTAATCGGAGTTTAAGCCAAATGTACAAATTAAATAACCTAACTCAGACTATAATTTCTGAAGCTCTACGCTTCGTAAACTGTAATAACATAATTTTTGATTACATTATGTGTTAACGTCCGCGCCCTATTACAAGCTATTCTAACATAACAGTAAACCACTCATTACGAGAAGTAGTCTAGTCATAACTATACGAATTATTGTTAAAAAACACTTTCTTTTTCATTTAGAGCGGTAACTCACTGCGATTTTGCAGCGTTACAAACGCGCGTTTGTGAAACGGGCGTATACTGCACAAAGGCAGAAACACACAAGACACGACCCACGTGGACCCACGTCGACTGCCTCAGATATTTTGTATGGGACAGACAGAGACAGAAGCAGAAGAAACAGACCTCTTTCAGACTATATTAAGCCACAAAACGCTGCAATCTGAAGCTGGAAGTAGCTACTTTACTAACGAAAACACGATATCATGCTGTCGCTAACCACAAAAGGTTTTTTGCTTTAATCAAGTGCGATAGAGATAGAGTATCATGCTGTTGTTGGTGAGTGACAGTGACAGAGTAAAGTCTCTTCTCTAATCTAACGAGGTACAGCTCATTTATATTTTTTAAATTACTAACTTTGTGTTTTAGATAAATCAAATTGTTTTCAAAATTTTGGTCGATTCTCTTTCGGAACACTGACCATATTCTTAGCCGCACTCCTCTACTATGTTTTTTTTTTTTTTTTTTGTGTGGCATCTGTCCGTCTTGCGGACAATTTTGCCAAATGTCAAGTGGGTTGAATAAATTCTTTTTAGTCAAGTCGAGTCGGTAAAAAAAGTAAAGTCAGCCGCCATCGGTTTTGAAGAAAAAGTTGGAAATGTTTCCCTTTGGTTTTTCTTCAAAACCAAAGGGAAACATTTTCGTTCAAATCAGGATGCCTTATAACACACTTTCATTTCAATTGTTCACACTTGTGCTAAGACCTCCAAAATGCCACCAAAATTACCCATCAGAACTTAAAATAACACTAGAAAAACAATTAAAATGAAAATACAATGTTGCTTCCAAAGATGACAGAAAACGAATCCCCTCTACTATGTTTATGAAACTAGCATGAAACGGACACTGGCAGAATTGTGACACTAAGCCACAGAGCCATAAATCAAGAAGTCAAGTCAACGAGGTACATAAAAATATCTTGATCGCGTTTACAAAGTTCACACGGATATTGCCTATAAGAAATATTTCTGAATGTCATCTATTGGTCCAAAGGTCAGGTCATGATGAAGAACTTTTTTTTCGCTGGAAGATATACATTCTGACCTTGTCTTCAACATGCGACTTGTTGACGAAACAAGCAGATGGCCCACCTGAACAACACATTGCCAAAGCATATCGGATACCCATGAAATATGTCCAGCTGTTTTGTGTTGGTGACTCATTGCTGTAGAAAATTGCGAGTATGCAAAGGTAAATAAAGGTAAATACAAACCGGCGGAGTGCGAGTTGGACTCACGCACGAAGGGTAACGTACCATTATCCTACTAATAATTTAAATGCTAATCTTGCCGAAGCAAGAAGAATCTTGCGTTTCCATAAATAGTGTTTAGTATTGTCATCGTAAATCTAATGTCACTGTCAAAAGTCATAACCAATATTGTTGTCCTTGTCTCGCTCTATATCTCGCTCTCTCTCTTCCATCTTGCCGGCAAACAGACCACAACGGCTCTCATAACAAATTCATAAAATAATAATATTAAAAAGGTGTACAGTGTATAAAACAGAACAATAAACTCGCAATACAGTTTCACAGTGTTTTTAATCACAGCACCTCACATACCCAAGAGATCGGACTCAAGATCTCCAACAAATAGTTATAGATGTCTCAATCTATCTTTCCATGATATTTGAGGGTTCAATATTAACGCAGTATACCTAGTGTCTAAAACTGGTGAATAAGTTTATGTAAGAGTATGCTCAATAAGATGCTTTAGAAACACGCATCCTCACATAGAATATCAGTGCCTAACTACTAGGCATAAATAGTGGTGAGGCATACGCTGAGTCGAGATCTTTTTACTGCTGCAGCACAGGCACCTACAGTTTATTCATATTCTATTGGTAAAAAAATTATTTGTAAAAAAGTTATTAAGTAAATTTAAATAGATAAATACACTATTTTTTTTCGCAACTGTTCTTCTAAAGACATCATGTTCTGCTTAATTATATGGGAAAAACCACTGGCTCCTAAAACACAGTCTGAACTAGTTCGGGAGCCTATGGATTCATTACAGTGCACTATGTATTATGTCAATAAAATGTTTTTGTATTTGTATCATTTGTATTGTATGTATTTCCTTTTATCTTGTCTATAATTTTTAATCTGTACTATATGTGTGATATTGTAGAATGTCTATGTCTATGGTTACACACGCACTATGATCTAAGGTTCTAAGGTATTAGTAATCTAGGTATTATGCAAATACATTCACAGTGGGTGTATTATTGGCGTTCCTATGTACTTACATCTTGTTACGAACAGACAGACAAATAGCATCTTCGCGGTTTGATTGATAGACTGATTATAATTTCCTTTGTAAGCTTCTATGTATTCAGATTGATAATTTATAGGTATTTCATAGTCATCTATTGAATGCCTATAATTTAGCAATCTTAATATACAAGAGGTGAAGTGGTAGCAAACCCGCCTTCTGATCCTAAGGTCATGGGTTTTAATTCGGACGTACACATTCTGTTCGAAAAAAATATGTGTGTAATGATAGTGCTTTCAAGTTGTGAACGAAAATATTGCTATTTCTGCCGCCAAGCAGCTTGCTGTGTTCCGGTTTGAAGAGTGTGAGTGCCAGTGCAATTACAGGCACATGAGGCTTAACACCTGTGTGCCTCAGGTTGATGAACGTTGAGTAGTGCATCGTAGGTGACTTTCCTAACGAGCGTGACCTACGAGGCAATGCTTTGTTATAGGTGATGGTAACCACATAACATCAGGTGGGCCATCTGCTTGTTTCGTCATGATGCTGTCCAAATTATCCACGGATAGTTTATAGCAGGCTTTTTTGTTTCAGTTTTTTAAGAAAGAGTCAGTAAAATTTTAAAATCGGTCAAATTAGGTTGGCTTTAAAAAACTAAACACCAGAATTGACACCATTGGCTCTAAAGGCAGAATCACATTATACGAACCCTGCGTATTGTGACGCAGCAGAAGCCAATTAATACCATACATTTTGTAATTAAACTAGAGCAGACGGCACAGCTTTGCTCCCTCTGTGACTCTTTTTGTCCCTTACAAAATGTCTGAGATAGTCAAAACGGGTTAGTGTGGTTCTGCATTAAGCTATATTTGCTTAGATTGAAACAGCGTTAGATCTAACTGATAATAGATTCAATATTTCCCAACCAAAGTGTATGGAAATTACTAAGTAGGTATTAATTCAATTAGACTAATTTGTTCCAGTCGTATAATCTCTAGATCTCAAATTGAATTTACATTAAATACATAAGTTCGTCGAACCATACAATAATATTAATAATGCTGGACAATCCACACAGCATCATCTAGCCCCAAGCTAAGCAGAGCTTGTGTTATGGGTACTAGATGACTGATATACTTAATACAATACATAACATACATACAATGTTTTATTATGCATAGAAAATACCCAGAACACCCGAAATAAATATTTGCAGATCGTACAAACATTTATCCCAAGGCGGGAATCGAACCCGCAACCTCCTGCGTCGCAGGCGGACATTCGCCCGCCGCGCCACATCGGTCGTCAATGCCATTATAAGTGATGGTAACCACTTAAGATCGGGTGGATAATCTGTTAGTTAGAACAGCATTAAAAAGCTCTTTAATAGCTTAAAATAGATAGTGATGATAGGTCATTAGACATTATTATAATGAGGATACGAAATAACTGTGATTTATGAAACCAAGTCAACCTTGATTATACCATAATGGAACTGAAAATTAATGATTCTTGTTTATAAAACACTTATTTTATTTAAATAAATAAGTATTTTTTTTAAACCGGTATAGTGGAAGTTACCACGCGTTTTGATCTTAAGGTCGTGGGTTCAAATCCGGTCGTGCGCCAATTGATTTTTATAATTGAAAAATTTATGTGCGGCTTTTGTTTTTTTTTTATATTTTTCCTACACTGTTTCAGAGTAATGGCATTGCGCACCCACTTGGATTCAAACCCACAAAAAGCAAGATTGAATGACGAGATTGCTACTACTAGACTATCAGTGCTAGATCTGATTTTTTAAAGAGAGTAAACCACTGGTCCAGCAAAAAGCCCACCTGATGTTGAGTGACTGTCTCTGACGGTCGCTTCTTTTACGTTACTATTGGTTTTTTACCACTTTTTACATGAATGTAAGTTTGGTATTTTTACCATGGTGGTTATTCTTTAGTTTAAATTCAAACCTATTCTATCAAAGTTTAGAAACTTGAAATAATTGTGCTCAGCCAACTTCACGCTTTCTTGGGTAGCTATTTATCATAAATTAAACTATTTAAACTTATATAACATTATAATTAAAATAATAGACACATACACCAAGTTATTACCGTCAAGTCAGTTTTTTTTATGTAATAAGAATTTAATTAGGTACAAAGAAAATTACAGCTAATACAAGTATTTATAATTTTGACTAGCGGTCTGTCTCAGTTTCGCACAGGTTTTAGTAAAGATTCTTAATTTTTTTGAAAATACACCCGGGGATAGTGTTGTGTGTGTTGTGTTCTGTCACCGTTGGGAAACGGTGAAAGAATGTTTCAAATCGGTCCAGTAGTTTTGAAGCTTAGTCAATACTAACAAACAAACAATCAAATCTTTCCTCTTTATAATAATATTATTATTTTAGTATAGACTAGCTGTGCCCGCGACTGCCCAGACAATCCACACAGCATCATCTAGCCCCAAGCTAAGCAGAACCTGTGTTATGGGTACTAGATGGACTGATATACTTAATACAATAAATACATTGCATACATGGATATTTTTTATTATACATAGAAAATAATCAGAACACCCTGAATCAATATTTGTAGATCCGTAACAAACATGTATCCCAAGAACAGGCGGACATTAGCCCACCGCGCTACATCGGTCGTTATAATTGAGATAAATGTCTTTGTAACAAACACTATTCATTGAGATAATGCAATACCTTTATTTATAGTGGTTAGTTTATCAAAGAACTGAAGGTTTTGTCAGTTTTGGTCAAGCCTCCATCCGCTCCGTGGCATTTGAAATTTGTAGGTCGCTTTCCGCAATACTTATTCGCTAAGGCCCGTGCTCACCAACGACAGCACCGTAGAAGATTTTACAGTCATCATCAGTCTAAATGAACACTGAACAGAAGCTTTCCTTATAGCTGTTAGCTTTTTTTCCTTTAGTTTTTAAGGGGGGGAAGCTTGCCATAGTCACCACGTTTGACAGGTCGATTGGTGTCTGCAGTATCAGTGGTTAGTATTCAGGAGATGCTACTAAACATCTCCTAATAAGTCGAGACTACTTTTTTATATTGTCTATCGCTGTTCGCATAACATGTGTACCCAGCTTTAAGCATTAATAATTGCTTCGGTGCGGGCTGATCATAAAGCTTCAATAATTTACAAAGTGTAATCCAATAACTCTGACTCGCTAGATTTGTAACCAGCATATTACAGACTATTAAATTATACGCACATACTAACTGAGCGTGCTAATTTAATTTTGTAATGAGCAGTGAAGTAAATGAAATTAAAACGAATCTGCCTGCATACCACGCGTTTGTCTACTCAGGTTTATAGTATTGCTCTGTTCTCTGGGATAGTGAAGAGGGTACATTTTCAAGGAAGAATAATTTTGAGCCTTTTCCATTCATCGACTTTATGTTAGCTTTACGGTGGTATAGCTTTGGAACAGCATCCATCCATCATCTTTTGTGGATGTCATGAGACGTGATTAAAGAGACATTGAGTGTAAAGTCCTTGAATTTCATGGTCCCCATGCGTAACATTAAACAAAGAAGAGCCTTGTTAAAAAGCCAAAAAAACTATTGTTCTTCGCACGCACCACCATTATATAATTTAAATCACATTGGGGATAAATAAGTAAATTACTGTGTTACAAACTATTAAAATTTATAAGTATGGTCAAAGAGAACCCTGAGCATTACGCTTGAAATTTCTCGTGAATATCCTTAAGAATTATTTTACCTATTTTTCTATATTTATACAGAAAAAGTCTAGCCGTTATCAGTTGATCTGGTTCAGAGAGGACTTTATCAGGACCCCAAATGAGGACACCACCATTTTCTACAGGGATAATGCTGTACCTACCTAATCAAAGTCAAAGTGGTTTCGACTTTGTCAAAAAGCATTTATTCAGTAAAATCCGCAGGGAGGGATTATCTTAAAATGTCTTAAATCTAGGCGAATCTAAGCGCCAGGTTCTACTGTTTTTTTGTATGATACTGTTACAAAATAATTTACTAATGGATATCACTTAGTTATCCATTACTAAATCTTTATTTATATCTAACCCGTTTTAAGAATCTTTGTTCTGACTGACATATAGATAGCGCATAGCCTAAGCACTTGGCCGTAGAAAGGAATGAATATTTGTTTTGGTGCATATATAGGTAAACTAATAAAGGAATTCCTGAAATGAACCCCTAAACCGGTACAGCAACATTGCATTGCCCTACGGCTACTTGAGGCACACAAGTATTGTTAGGACAGTAGGAAGTCGAAGGATGGAAAAAGCTCAGAATCGCTCTTCCTGGAAACGTATGGGGGAGGCCTATAACCAGCATTAAGCTTTTACAGTAGTTTAGTTTAATCCATATAATTACAGGCACATGAGGCTTAACACCACGTGACCTGCGAGGCATTACTTTTTTATAGGTGATGTGATGTAAGTGTATTTTATGCAGATAAATGTTTTTGACTGTGTTAGTGACTGTACTTATAAGCGACAAAATTATTAATAACAAATTTGGTTTGAATACTCTATTCTACTTTTAATAAATTTTCGTCGTTGAATGTACCTACCATTGTTACAAATAACGATGCGTAAAATTTTGTATCATTTATTAATTGGGATGGATTAATTAAGTTTACACGCGGATTTATGAATGTTACATCATATTTCATTGAAATTGTGCTGGAATTAATTATTTCTGCCTGAAAACTTATATATCTAGCTAGTAACTAGATATATAAGTACGGTGCTTACATATGAAACGAAAATACAAAACTGTATAAGATTGTGCCAATATTAGCGACGGGGTTGTAAGATATTGGAGGGGGGCATTGATATAAAATACAACTAGGATTTAGAGTGGTCAAAAGAGCTTCTGAAAAAGACTTGCGTTGGTCATCCAGCATGGGTGAGCAATGCAAGTAGTAGTAGAAGTAGTAGTAGTATAGCTCTTTGTGAAGGGCTCGTCTGGGAAAGTACTACCACAGTACCTATTTCTACCACTAAGCAGTGATGATTACATTGCTGTGTTGTGTAGCTTGAAGGGTATGGGAGTCTTTGAATTACAGGCAGGCTAACAGTATACCTCCGTTTGGTGGACGCAGGATAATGCATCGTGGGGCACATACGACGAGCGTGGCCTACCAGGCAATTCTTTGTGTGATATTTGCTTGGAACAGGATCCATCCATCATCTTTTGTGGATGTCATAAGACGTGATTAAAGAGACATTGAATGTAAAGTCCTTGAATTTCATGGTCCCCATGCGTAACATTAAACAAAGAAGAGCCTTGTCAAAAAGCAAAAAAACTATTGTTCTTCGCACGCACCACCATTATATAATTTAAATCACATTGGGGATAAATAAGTAAATTACTGTGTTACAAACTATTAAAATTTATAAGTATGGTCAAAGAGAACCCTGAGCATTACGCTTGAAATTTCTCGTGAATATCCTTAAGAATTATTTTACCTATTTTTCTATATTTATACAGAAAAAGTCTAGCCGTTATCAGTTGATCTGGTTCAGAGAGGACTTTATCAGGACACCAAATGAGGACACCACCATTTTCTACAGGGATAATGCTGTACCTACCTAATCAAAGTCAAAGTGGTTTCGACTTTGTCAAAAAGCATTTATTCAGTAAAATCCGCAGGGAGGGATTATCTTAAAATGTCTTAAATCTAGGCGAATCTAAGCGCCAGGTTCTACTGTTTTTTTGTATGATACTGTTACAAAATAATTTACTAATGGATATCACTTAGTTATCCATTACTAAATCTTTATTTATATCTAACCCGTTTTAAGAATCTTTGTTCTGACTGACTTTAAGCACTTGGCCGTAGAAAGGAATGAATATTTGTTTTGGTGCGTATATATAGGTAAACTAATAAAGGAATTCCTGAAATGAACCCCTAAACCGGTACAGCAACATTGCATTGCCCTACGGCTACTTGAGGCACACAAGTGCTAAGTCTCATTTTACTGGTAATATTCTTCAAACCAAATCACAGCAACGCTTTTTTTTTACTCGATGTTTGACATTTCAACGCACTCGCTCAGCACACGATATCGTCAGGAACTAATACCCCTTGCTTTCGAGGCTGTGGCATTTAGATGATGCTCACTTGGTCCACTCCCTGATCCAGTTAGGTTTATAAGGACCTTTGGAGTCAAAAGCGGAGCGGATGAAACATTCAGAGCGGTCAAGTTCAAAATTAAAGTTCAAGTTAAAAACCAGCGCTGCAAGAGCTTTTATATTTATGCTTTTGTAGAAAATGCTGAGTGATGGCCTTTTTTGTCGCTTCAAAGTCAAAGTCAAAGTCAAAGAATATTTATTGCTTGAAATACATGTTAAAAAGATGTCAATTATTATATTATATGTTTCAATGTATTCTGCTTAATTCTAGGCGTGCAATATTTAAATTTACATAGTATACATACAATTAATTTATAAACATAGAAATAATCAAAAACCAAATAAGTAATGAGAATGTCAATCAAATAACAAATTAAAAATAAAAATTAAATTACAAAAGAGTTCAATAGTTCAATATGAATGTCAATAAAATAACTTCATTCATTATAAATATTGTTCATGTTCGTAAGAGATAAAATAAATATTTTTCTATTCTATTCTGAAATGGCTCTTGTTCCGCTATGGTACTTGTGACAGCTGCTCGGTTGCAAAAATCGCAGTTTTTAAATGATAAGCAGATTTTAAGAAAGAAGAAAAGTTGAACTTTCATAACGAAATTTTCATGTAAATCAATCAAACGAGTTATAAGATATAAGTATTTAAAAAGTTCATAGAAGCATTTATATCAGCATTTTAATCCGTTCGAAAAAAAATATCTAATTAGCGTGTATATCAATCAAAAGAGTTCTAAGATATATTTAAAAAACGTATAGAAGCAGCCCGTTCGAAAAAAAAATCACTAAGTTTTTTTTTCACCCCGCTTTTTACACAAAACACTTCTTAATCTTACTGATGGTTCGCCCAGCCTCCGGCTCATCGTTAATGACGTTGTTATTTAAATTACTTATAGATTAATTGAATTATCGCAATTATTCTTCCATAAATGCAATTGAATAATAATTTAAAGGCCAAGTCATGTAAAGATGTATCCGCGTTATGTTTCATAAAAAGATACGTACTAATTGTGAATCTCTTCCTTATTTTTAGTCGGAGTAATGTTCATGTAGCACTAAGCCGTATTTATTTTATTCTGTTTTTTAGTATTTGTTGTTATAGCAGCAACAGAAATACATCATCTGTGAAAATAATTCAACTCTCGGTTTATGACACTCAACCTGGCGACAGACGGGCAAACAAACAGACAGACAGACAGCGGAGACTTAGTAGTAGGGTCCTGTTTTACCCTTTGGGTACGGAACCCTAAATATAAGCTAAAAACTAGTACTTCTTAAACGTTTTGATCCCACAATGGTTTTATATCATATTTATTATATCAGAATTTAAATATTATATTTATCCCATGATAAAGTTATGCCTCGAGTGGGATTTGAACCCATTACTCTCCCCTTCTGGTCGTAGACACTTGCAATATTCAGGGTACATATTTCTTAGTACGTAGTATAAGAAAGGAATTTCTGAAATTCAACCCCCAAAGGGCTACAGTGGTAGTTGAAGTTGAATGAAAAATAACTTCACACGTACGAAGTCACGCGCGTTTCACGTTATAATTATAGCTACTTATGAGTACATACGATGAATAACTAGTAGGTAACTGGTAGGTACTTTACATAACTGAATCTAGACTGGGTGACCTAGATAGTCTGTGTGAGCTGAGCCGATGGCAGAAATCAGCAACATTTTTTCAGCTAATTTTTTAAGTTTACGACACTATATATAAGTGGTGTAAGGGTCCCGCCCTTACACCATACAAGAATGCTTATATAAAATGAATTTATGTTTTTATTGAAGTAATACTTCTTTTGCGACTTCCAACAAGGTTGCGTTAAACGTTTAACACTACCGTGGAGGGGGTATGAAAGCACTGTTCTTTCTCTTTTTCTCTCATAGCCAGTTACGTTCCGTTTATCAATGTTTTACTTCAGTCGTGTGGTCTAAAGCGTTTTTTTTTATTTTTTACTTACTAATTATAAGAATCTTTGTACTGATTAGACAACGCACACTGGTCGTAGCAAAATATTCAGTGTTGGGGTGAAATTTCAGGGTATTTTCGTAGTAGTGCGTAGAGGTGTACCTACTAATTTTACAGATACAGCGGGGGTTAAAGTTTGTACCCATGAACATATTTAATCGCGGAATTTTACTAAAATTTTTTTAAATCGTCGTACACCTTATCCAATGTAAAAAATATTTTTTTTTCCAATGTTACGTTTTAAAAAGAAACAAGAGCTATGATCTTGGTCGGGGAAAAAATTCAGGTGATTAGATAAGTTTATGAATCTTAAAACGTCTATTTTGTGTATATTCGTTAGATTAAAAATATTATAACTAAAATATTTCTTTTTTTCAAATTGAAATGTAAAAAAGAGAAAACACTGTTATAAAAATAGACACGCATTTTATTAATCCTTTTAACATTTTTTAAAGGGATTCATAAAAATCCCACACACAATTCAAAAATGTTGTGTACCTCACCGTGTGAAAGGTCACCACTACGCAAGGTGCGCCCGCGCCTCCGCAACGCCCATCTCTAAATAGAGATGCCTTTGCGATTAGGTCGATAAATATTTAAAAACAAAATATTTGATTTGGTAATACTGTAACTTACAATGAGATATTTTTATTACAATCTGTAAGGTAATGTAGTTAGTTTAGTAGTAGTAGAGCTCTAAGTGAAGGGCTTGTCTGGAGAAGTACAACCACCATGCATATTTCTGCCGCCAAGCAGCTGTGTTCCGGTTTGAAGGGTGTGGGTGCCGGTGTAATTACAGGCACATGAGTCTAAACACCTGTATGCCTTAGGTAGATAGACGCTAAGCATCGTAGGGCACGTTCCTCACATACAGACATACCTTTGACTACCCGCTTTAGATATCCTTGAACAATTTCGAGTAGATACTTGGTGAAGATCGGAGAAGATATTTACCGTGCTTGGGGAATAAATTTGTGATGCTATTTCATTTTTCAATCTGCTGCCATCTATCGAGTCTCTCTAAAACTAATATTAGATTTGATGCGCAGAGCACCAACAATGCTTTGCGCTTATGGATTTAAAGTTAGTTTCCCTAAGATCCGATAGATGTAGTTATTTGCAGGATTGAAGAGTGTATGAAAGTAACTTCACGCTTGTAGATAGACAGATAGATAGGTAACACTTTATTGTACACAAGGATACATTATACATCTAGGCGTAAACAAATAAAGTACAATAGGCGGCCTTATCGCTGAAAGCGATTTCTTCCAGTCAACCTTAAGTCCTAACCTTCCAGGCTTGTACTGTTTCGCTAACAAATCAATCACGTTCAAGACTGCGCTTTGCGTTGAGATTTAAAAGCAATCTTCTAAACTTATTTATGTGTTTCCGGTTTATAACATTTAGCAGAAAGCGACCTTTTGTAGTTATTTAGGGCACAACACCGATGACATTGAGTATTTCAGTATCGATTGTGTTCAGGGCCGTATCTAGGATTACAGTAGGTAGTAGAGCTCTTTGTGAAGGGCTCGTCCGGGGCAGTACTACCACCATGCCTATTTCTGCCGCCAAGCAGCTTGCTGTGTTCCGGTTAGAAGGGTGTGGGTGCCGGTCTCATTCCAGGCACATGAGGCTTAACACCTGTATGCCTCAGGTTGATGGACGCTGAGTAGTGCATCGTCGGTGACGTTCCTAACGAGCGTGACCTACAAGGCAATGCTTTGTTATAGGGATGGTAACCACTTAACATCAGGTGGGCCATCTGCTTGTTCCATCAACAAGTTGTATAAAAAAAACACACTACGACACTTGAAAGTTTGACAATACAATTTGACAAAATTATTGCGTTATGAGTCCTGTGGGCTGATTCTGAGGTTATTTTGTTTCCGGATTTTGGTTTGCGACCTCGAATTTTTTGTATGGAGATATGATAAGCGCCCCTAGCGACCTATGGAGGCACTAGCGTATCTCGATCCGAAATATTCCAGAACCCAAAATCAACCTGCTGAATAGACTCGAACATACCCAAACAATGGATACAAATGCATCTTCGTACAAATCTGGAAGCCGTTACTGAAAATTTTAGTTACGAAATTTAGTTTTTTTTATACAACTTGCTGATGGAACAAGCTGATGGCCCACTTGATGTTAAGTGGTTATCATCGCCAATAACAGAGTAACAATAAAAATATCTAGAATATTCAAGCCGTCGTCATGACAGCTTGCAGTCGTGCTATAAAAGCTTACGATAAAGGGTTAGACGTGATCTATAAAAAACAACACGTAAGGTAAATTTAAATCAAGTGACTTCGTCCTCGTTAAGTTATTATCAGACAACCTCCAACCCTCGTTGAACCCGTTTAGCGGTTCTAATTTCTTTTTTAGCAACCTTTATGCAAATACACATAATTATACCCTGAAAATTTCAAGTTTTAACGACCAGTGGTTTAGGCTGTGCGTTGTATATGTGTCAGTCAGTCAAGACTAATATATTTATGATTGGTATTAAACTTGCCGTCTGTGTTTGGGTATATGAGCCCCATTTGTAACCAACCCTTAATACGGCCCTGTGTATTGTATGCGTGAACTTTTGCATTCGTGATCTCTCAACACGTCTGCGGCTGTGCAACCGAGCTGAAGTGATTTTGTGCATTTGGTATATCATGGTATACCAACCTTGCTGCTAAAAGAAACAGAAACAACTTCACTACATTAATCCTCAGGCACAGTCGGTATTCCTTTAGATCTCCGAGAACCAAATCGTATCAATTCAAAATTTATTATAATAATAATAATGCTGGACAATCTACACAGCATCATCTAGCCCTAAGCTAAGCGGGGCTTGTGTTATGGGTACTAGATGACTGATATACAATACATTACATAGGTACATAGATATTTTTTATTATACATAGAAAATACCCAGAATACCCGGAATAGATATTTGCAGATCGTACAAACATTTATCCCAAGGCAGGAATCGAACCAGCAACCTTCTGCGTTGTGGCGGCGTTCGTGGCAAAGCAAATTTATAACCATTCTACTAGCTTATAAGTAAAAAATATTTTTAAAATGCTACGGAAATTACAGCAGTAAAAAGTGCGTCGCAATTTGCGAAATGTTAATAGCTGTGCAATAAAGATGATTGTTGCTTGTCACATGATTAATGACCGTCTGATGATGATGATAATGATGATAAATATCACTGTTCCTATTTCTGCTGAGTGCAGTTCTTTTTGAAAGTTCAAATTGTTAATCTGGAGCTGGAGATCTGATATAGCGTGAGCTCTCAGCTTTTGAAGTCTTAACCACTTCAGGTAAAATTGGATATTAACAAATAAATTGGTCATGCTACCCAAGAATATGCCTTACGATGCACTATTTTGCGTCCATCAACAGGAGGCATACTGATATTAAGCCTCATGTGCCTGTTATTTCACTGGCAACCACACCCTTTAAACCCAAACACAGCTAGCTGCTTGGCGGCAGAAATAGGCATGGTGTTAGTACTTCTCCGGACGAGCCCTTCACTAAGAGCTTAAAATACATGAATAACAATACACATGAATGTTAGTACTTACCTAAGAAATTAGACAGGCATGTTTAGACTAAGCTAGTTTTGTAAAAAATCACACCATTTTTTGTGCAACCACAATATTTTACTGTTTTTTGTAAAGCTATGATATAACTGAAGTTAAATGGCCGCTAAATCAACTTTTTTTCGCATTGCTAGTTATATGTTGAACTGTTCTAAACTAAAAATTAACTCCACAGGCGTATTCTGAGTTTTTTCGTTTTTGAAAAATTCGAGCTCGTAAACTGAAATCCGGTATCCGGAAAACGAAAAAAATTCAGAATCCGTCTACCGTTATGAATCTGTTTCGTCAAAAGTGTGTTTAGAAGAAATTGCTGTAAACTTTATCACCTCTAACGAGAAAAAGAAAAAAAAACTATATTAGGTAGATTATAATTTGTGCATTTACATAATTACGCTTTCAGGTTTTAAATGAAATATTAACTTTATTGCAGGTGCTGTAGGAGTTGCGCATATACATTTAAACTTTTTGAACATAACAAGAATTAAAGTAGCGGAATAGTACTATAATTATAAATTATATTTAAACATCTATTATATCTATATATATAAAAGAAAGTCATGTTAGTTATACCACTTATAACTCAAGAATAGCTGAACCAATTTTTATGATTTTTGTGTCTTTGGATCTATCTTTTTTATCTGTATCCGGAATAGGATAATAAGTAATCAAAATAATGCGGAACAAAGTTCGCGGGTTCAGCTAATCCTTTTATAAAAAGTTCTGTCTCAACGCGACGTTTCGCGTCCCGCGTTACCGCGTTACCGCGTTAGTTTATCCGCGTCGGTTTGGCTGAAGCTTCGATAGTAGGTACCTATTTAAAGGTCATGTTTAGTTTTGACATGACCAATTGCCACGTGTATCAGTTTTTTATTTACTTTCACCGCCTACGCATGTTACCAAACTTATTAGCACGTTCTTTAAGTACGTGTCATGATTGTTACATATAGATCTCGTCTTTGTCATCATCATCTTCCTGCGTCGGCACAACAGGTTTTTTCCTTCCACTCTCTTCTATCAGCCGTCATCTCAGTGTTCACTCCTTTCTTACTCATATCATTTTTCACGCAATCCATCCATCTTTTCTTTTTTTCTTCTTTTCCTTTTCCTTTTCCTTTTTTTTCTTTTCCTCTGCTTTTATAACCTTTCACATCCATATCACCCACTCTTCTCGTTATATGGCTTTCTTCCCTCCGCATGACATGCCCATACTACGCTAACCTATTACTCCTCAACTTATCCGTCACAGGCGCTACTTTCAAACTTCCTCTAATATACTCATTTCTTATTTTATCCATCCTTGTCACTCCACACATCCATCGCAACATTCGCATTTCTGCTGCATGCACTCTTCTCTCATCCGTCCCTTTCGTGGCCCAACACTCAGATCCATACAGTACAGGTCTTATGATGTCGTCTTGAGATCTCGTCTTTGTACCACTTAGTATTGCCCTTTAGGTTTTATTTATAACAAAACATCTGCAATAATTATCGACTTGTCTTCAAATTAACTTAGTATCTTTAAGTGGAAAAGAGCCTGACATTAGGACCCTTTCATTGTTGTTTGCTATCTATCTTACCTTTTGAAGTGTTAATGGTATGCCTTCAGCATACCATGCTAATCGACAAAGGGCAACGTTCTACATGGTCGTCATTTGGACGGATGACCGCTGGTGTCATTTTCATGATCATATTTTTAGGGTTTAGATAAATCACTTAGATTAAAAAATCGCTTTAAGGGTATCCTAAATCAGAGTTTTGTAAAATTGATACATTTTTAACATTTCAAAAGTAGGAATATAAAAATACCCTCTACCCTCTCTATTTATTTAAGGGTTAAACCTATAGCCATTATGAATAACCGACTGACTGACATAAAAACAACACAGCCTAAACCACTGTTCGTAGAGACTTGAGATTTTTTTATTATATTTGTCTTTTTGCGTAGAGGTAAGAATTCCCAAACATCAACCCTTAAACGGGGTGCAAGGGTTGAATTTGTATAAAATAGATACACGAATACAAAGACACGATTCACCTGACCCAGATAATATAAGCAATATACAATCCACCAACAATCGTGTGTCTCGGCTTTTAAAGCATCATGATTTGGACCATATCAGCAACCTCCAATTAAAAGTTATGTTATTTTACTACTGTGCGAACGTATTCAAGAACAACCTCGGTAATTTCAGAGTTGAGTTTTTTTTCTATTAGTATTTGTTGTTATAGCGGCAACAGAAATATATAATTCTGTTAAAAAAATCTGTAAACTTTCTCGGCCGAATACTCAAACGCAACTTAAATTTAATCACGTCTCAAGTGACGAATTTTTGACAGACTTTCATTGAAAACTGTCGAAAAATCGCGACTTCAGACGTGATTAAATTTAATTTGCATTTGAATATTCAGGCTCATATCACGGTTCAATGAGAGAGGTTCATCACAGCCTGGTGACAGACAGACAGCGGAGTCTTAGTAATAAGTCTCATTTTACCCTTTGGGTACGGAACCTTAAAAAGAATCTGTGACAACCCCAAAATTGCGTCCCATGTATTACGTATATAACACAAGAATGAGCGGTTATATACCCAGACAAATTGTGCCAGTCTCGCACATCCTTATTTATTAATATAGCAACAGACTAACTGACCTACACACTAAAATAATAGCCACAGTATAATCCTCTTACAATCGTGTGTCTCGCTTAAAAAAAACATCTCGTTTCGGACCATCGGTAACCTCTTATTAGTAGTTATGTGAATTTACTATGAGAACACGCTCCAAGTCATAAACTTAGAGATACCTCGAAGGGTAACCGTGAACTCAATAGTTTGTTTGTCTAATTATCTATACGAGAGCTCAGTCTGGATAGACACAGTTCTGTGTCTGGGTCAGACACAGAAAACACCCATTCACGACGTTTATCTGTAAAAAAAAACCGATACTCAGTCCCACTACAGTTAGACAATAAAGCCGCAGATCTGAACCGACCCGAACAATGAATACAAGGTCATCTTCAAGGTCAAATCCGGAATCCGTTACTTAGTACAAAAAAATGAAAATATTGCTATCCATCATGCAAAAATTTTGGCGTTGTTTTTGACAGTTTGCAACTGTCCTTTAAGCGCCATTTAGACGGTGAGAGTTTCTCGCCTCGAAGATACGATTATCGAAGGAATATAAAACATTTTTTTCGTCTAAACAATCGCTCTCCTCGCTCGATGCCTTGGGCGACAATTGCCTTGCAATGGAATATTATTATGTCCGTGTAGACAGAATTTCAAAGCAATAATGGTATTTCGAGATTTTACCAGCTTCCCCCGTTGTACCTCATGCCCCCCGCCGCTTGTCTCGAAAATCGACTTCTGCGCATTCAAAGGTCAGCATTCAATCCGCGCCGATACCTATAACTTGACTGACAAATCTCGCACTAAAAACGATTCAAACTGATTTGTACGATACTCGTATCAACTAGAAAATATGTCACGGGAGATCGTGTTTATACAAGTCGAGACTCTCATAAGCAAGAATCTGCAAACTATACTTTTGTTGTGTAAACAAACATAGGCAATTATCGCCTAGCGATATGTCATATGCGAATCTCGTATGACATAATCGTAGGCGAGATTTTAGTTCTTGCCTGTATGTAAACAATTTGATACGATTGTGTTATGGCGATTATTGCTTGTGATAGTTGCGTATGGTTTCTCGTAAGGAAACGTACGAGAAACTCTCACCGTCTAAATGGCGCTTTACGAAGTAAAGCTCACGGTAGCGGGTGTACTAATAAACTCGGCGTTACGTCCTAAAATTCACACCGTGCATTGACATGAAGATGGAGAGACAGGAAACAGTTACACCGTATTTTATTTCTCGATCTAATTTAAAACTTTCAATAATGTTAGACATCCGTACCGCGACTCACACATGATATTTGGAGGCGGTACGGCTTATTAGTCAAGCAAACAACCAAGTTGACGGTAATCCCTCAGGAGTTCAAGTCTCTTGTAACATGAACCACAAGACAGAGTTCAAGGTGCGATCTCAATTTGCTGCGCCATCATAATGAATAGCTTCAATCATGCTACTAAACGTTTTGTAATAGCCTCAATTTTACCGTTTCGTGTGTTACTATTTATTTTAATAAATACGATCAAAAGACTTTACTGTATGGATTGTATTGGCCAACCAAAGCGACGGATGAAAGAAAATTGCACGCAACAAAATACGAATGAAAAAATTGAATAGCATCACGATTTAATCCCCAAGTACGGCAGATATCCCCTTAAATCTCATAGTATATACCTACTCGAGATTCTTTGAGGACATCTAAGGAAAGATGGATTGCGTGAAAGGTGATATGAGTAATAATAATGCTGGACAATCCACACAGCATCATCTAGCCCGAAGCTAAGCAGAGCTTGTGTTATGGGTACTAGATGACGATCCCGGACTAAGATCCCGGACCACATCAAAGATGAACAAAAGAACCATTTATTTTATAAACGCCTAAAATCGTATCTTGTGCAGAAATGCTATTATTCCATTGACGAATTCAAATCTGATTACATACATTATCAAACTAGTTTTATTTTTGACATTTTATAATATCCGTTCTTTTAGTTAACTTTGACATGTGATTTGGTATATTCTCTATTATTTTTGAAATCTATTATTGTTGTATCTAATTGTATTGTTGATGTAATCTATTTTTATTTAATCTATTGTTTTGGTATAATTTTGATTTGAATTGTTTATAATAATAATAATATGACATTGCAATGCCCATCAGGGTGCATGTACTTGACCTAAGCTATCTATAATAACTAAGCTAATAACGTACATGTAAGCAATTAATAAATGAAATGAAATGAAATGACTGATACACTTACGCCCGTCAAGTCGCGATTTCTTGACAGTTTGCAATGAAAGTCTGTCAAAAATTCGTCACTTGAGACGTGATTGAATCTAAGTTGCGTTTGAGCATTCGAGGGTACATACACAACAATACATACAACAACAACAATACAATACAACAACAACAACAATACATACAACAATACAACAACACATTACAATACACATAGAATGCATAGTTACATGCATAGTTTTTTTTTTGTTAAACATAGAAAATACCCAGAACACCCGGAATAAATATTTGCAGATCGTACAAACGTTTATACCAAGGTGGGAATCGAACCCGCAGCCTCCTGCATCGTTTAAAGAAAAAGGAGCGACTACCAAGATTACAACTGATAGAAGAGCGGAAGAAGAAAATTTTTTGTGCTGACCCCACTTAGTATTCGCTAATTAGTAGGGTTCTCTTCGCTTAAAATACACCTAAATACCAAACCAGGGGTGCAATCATGGAACTTCGGTCTACAAACTTTTTGTATCAATAAACTGATTTTATCTACCCCACTAGCACAAAACTTGTCTCGACATATTTTAACGAATGATTTTCCTGTGGACAGTTTGTCAATAAATTCTATAAAACCTCTCGAATTTATCGATCTAACGTTTAACTAAGCTTCATGCTAATCTCGATAAATTTTGATAAAACCCTGTTTTATCGAGAACTTGCTTGGGCATCAGTAAAGTTTAAGATAGGTAAACTTGGTTTTATGTTAAACATTGCATACCAAGATTACAATCACAATGCATTCCAAAATAAAGGTTGCATTTCAACTCATATTAGGGACGCAAACTAGGACGAGGCTTACATTTATAACGTTACAAATTGTACGTGAATTTAAACATCTACCTACATAAAACAGAATATCGTCACCTGTAAAGCGAACTCACGAATCTGCACTTTTCACGAAAATGACTTTTTAACGCCGAAAAGCTTAAAATGCTTTTAAAAAAAGCTTAAAACATGCTATCAAAAAAATAACAAAAAGATAAATAGGTCCATGGGAACTATTTGAAAAGTGCAAAAACATATTTTTCATGAAGTCTTTTTGCTGTTGTTTCCTGTGAAATGTGTATTTTGCAGATTCGTGAATTCGCCATGCAGGTAACGATATGATAGAATATAATAATGGCATAATGGCAAACAGAAGCGTTGTTTTGAAGATATTTCCGTAGCCAAATTTATATTGTTATATTAACAAGGTTGATTATCGCGGAGCGCGCTTTGTTTACAAACTCACGTCACTTTTAAAAAAAATTCATAATGTTTTGAATCCTCATGGCACAAAGAGAAAATAAATAGGAATAGCTCACGACGTTAATCTCCAGGCACGGTACTATTCCCATCCCCATTATGTAAGTACAATTGGGAGCCTGGAAGCAGTTATGGAAGACAAGGTTAGAATGTGACCTCAAAGGTAAGATCTTCCGCTCGATGTTCTAGGACGAACAGATAATATTTGGAAGTATTTTCTATAGTTAATCTCCGTGTAAATTTCGTAAGCGCAATTCAGGATAGTTATTATCTAGTTTCCTAGATGGTGCTACATGCTATCTCGTCGAAGATATCCAAAAGATATCAACTGTCTCAACCTGCGCAAGTGTAACCGCGTGTGTCTGGCTAGTTTGAAATGTACGTTATATATTATGAAAACTAGCGGCCGCTCGCAGCTTTGCCTGCGTGGCAGTTTTTTCCCGTTCCCGTTATTTTTTCGGGATAAAATCATGGTATGCATGCAAAGTCTCAGCCCGACCGGTTTAAAATTAACACAGTTTCATACAAACATTCATCCCCTATTTTATCCCTTTAGGGGTAGAAATAATCAAAATCCTTTCTTAGCGGATACCAACGTCATAACATTTACCTGCATGCCAAATTTCAGCCCGATCCGTCCAGTGGTTTGGGCTGTGCGTTGATAGATCAGTATGTCAGTCAGTCAGTCACCTTTGAGTTATATATATTTAGATGAAATAGCTTCACTTTCATTCCCAGGCTCGGGAGATATCCCCTCAGATCTCTTAGCACCCACTCTTTTGAGGTTTTTTGAGTATGTCCAAATATTACAATTGGAATAATAATAATGATACCTTAGAAAAGATTACAAAAATAGTGATATACGCATGGAGAATGCAGTAAATGAGTTTTTTGAGCGTTATTCTCATTGTCGTTAGAAACGGTCGTGACTGATTTGTGATCATTCACCATTACTGTGGTGAAACTTGAAAATCATAGCTAAAAGCTTTCCGCGTGAAGATATACATCATGCGTCACTTCGACAGTACGCCTAGAAAAAAACATTAGTTAAATATATGAATAAATAAATATTTCTGGACATTTTTACACAACATCATCTGGCCCCAAACTAAGCAAAGCTTGTACTATGAGAACCAGATGACTGATAGAATTTATATACTTTTTTTTTGTAAATACATACTTAGAATGCAATATAACACCCAGACACAGAACAAACACTTACGTTGATTTCACAAATGTTTGTTCTCAGTGGGGATCGAACCCACCACCTACAGCACAGAAGGCAGGGCTGCTACAAACTGAGCGGTGACGGCTGTCATTGACTAAAAGTCTAGTGAAGTTTACAGTTTTACTCTGACATAAAGTATCTATGTACAGTCAGCTGAACTAGAATGTATACAATAAATAATATATAAATAAATAAATAATGCTGGACAATCCACACAGCATCATATAGCCCCAAGCTAAGCAGAGCTTGTGTTATGGGTACTAGATGACTGATATACTTAATACAATAATATATTACATACATAGATATTTTTTATTATACATAGAAAATACCCAGAACACCCGGAATAAATATTTGCAGATCGTACAAACATTTATCCCAAGGCGGGAATCGAACCCGCAACCTTCTGCGTCGCAGGCGGACAATCGCCCGCCGCGCCACATCGGTCGTCAAATTTGAAACTTTCAAAATTGTTTCAGTGGTGCTAAAAATATTTACACGACTATTATTCCAAAAATAAGTGAGGTCATCAACTAATTTTTAGTTTTTTATGTGTAAGAGTTCATTGTTTTGTTGTTATACCGTTGTGAAAGTTACAATGTGTATACTTTCTAGTGCAGCTGACTGTACCTTAAAGTTTTTAGAGATAGTCTGGTTTGTTGAACTTTTAAAATATTTTATTCATAATTATGATTGTAACAAATCTTTGAGCTTTGTGCTTTAATCAATTGTACTCGGTAAATAAATAAATAAATAATAATAATGCTGGACAATCCACACAGCATCATCTAGCCCCAAGCTAAGCAGAGCTTGTGTTATGGGTACTAGATGACTGATATACTTAATACAATACACATTACATTATAGATAATTTTTATTATACATAGAAACACCCAGAACACCCGGAATAAATATTTGCAGATCGTACAAACATTTATCCCAAGGCGGGAATCCTACCCGCAACCTCTGCGTCCTCTGGTCTGAAAACTGACCTTTGGTATTGAATAATCTAAAGTCAACAATGCCTCTGGCCAAATGTGTAACCACTTAACATCAAGTGAACTGTAAGCCTTTTCGCCTCTTTAGCAATTTTAAAAAGTGAACCGCAAAACTTGAAATTTGTCAAGTTTATGCAAAGTATTCAAAGTTCACCAAACTGAATAGGTAAATAAAATTGAAGACACGAATTTGGCAGTAATGGGCTTGCAACCTGTTACGTTTGAAATATCAACTACTAAAAAATATTTGTATGTACCAACTGTAATATTTGCAACTCGGACGTGCCTCTGACTACCCCCTTCAGACATCCTCAAATAATCTCGAGTAGGTGCTTCGTTCTGAGGGGATATCTACCGTGTCTATGGATTACAGTCGTAAAGCTCTAGAGATAGAGTTTCAGGCCCATTTGTGCAACGACCACTAAATGTATTTAGCGAGCCCCTAAATGTAATTTAATTACGTTTAATATCTTGCACAGGGAAAGTTAAGTCCTTTTACGTTTACGCTAAAGTTATTTTGGTAAACGTGATTAGTTAAATTAAATTAAATCAGATTGTTGTGCAAAAGGCACTAATAATCTTAGCATTAAAAACTACTACTATAACTACGATACATCACTGAACAAGGATCTTGGAGAGTTTTTGCTTCGAATTGGAACCTTATGCAGTTGACATAAGAAACGCGTGAAGGGACATTTTCGAATGCAAATCTAAACTAAATCAGTCAAATTATTGAACTGCGCACGCATTGGTATAAATTGTGGAGAGTTTTACCGCACATCACATTCTAAAAGGAACCTTTGTCAAGGCATCAACTATGAAATTCGTTAGTATTTATTTATATAAGTGTGGTTTATGCAGTGGTTCAAGTGATGTGACCTTTCGTTTTGTCACGTACATTATGTGCGGTAATCAAATGGCCTAGAATGTCCTGAAAGATGTGGTTTTACGTGAAAATAGTTTTATTGTGAAAAATGTTGAGATAGGTTTGATTCTTGCGGCGGTTTGAGTTGGGATGGGTTTTTAGTACAAGCATATAGGCTCATACTGTTTGATACATCCTAATATATTATATACGCGAAAGTTTGTAAGTATGGATGGATAGATGGAAAGATGTTTGTTACTCTTTCACGCTCTAACCAGTAAACCGATTTGGATGAAATTTGGAATAAACATAGATTATAACTTGGATTAACATATAGGCTACTTTTTATCCCGATTAAATAACGGGAACGGGAAAAAAACTGCCACGCGGGCGAAGCTGCAAGCGGCCGCTAGTTAAGAATACTTTCATAGCTGTTTTACTTATCAAAGATATAGAAGTGCTACTTACGACAAAATATATCAAAATATTTAATCTATAGAAATCAAATATTTTATCAAGTATTTTCAATAGATAATACTGACGATTTATCTTATAAGAATCCTTGTCCTTACTGGCATATTATATCTACTAAACAAAATTACTAAACTGAGGCCCAATTTTCGAAGCAAAATCAAGTTCAAGTTTCGATTGTATCACTCTCGAAACGGTAATCTTTAAAACTGATATACTTCAGACAGGCCAAATTTCAACAATAAAATTCAGTATCGGCTCAGCTCCAAAAAAATACGTAGATTGGGTCTTTGGTTAATCGATATAGTTTCGAGGACATAGACTAAAACCTCTTCATCATCTCTTGTGGATGCTGAATGGAAAGGTAGCAGCATCTTCTGAATTTGTAATCCTAACTTGGAACTTTCACGCGTCTCTGGCAGCACCAAAAACCAGTGCAATATTAAGTTCACGTTGCAAGTGTTATTTAACATTAAAAGCATTAGCTGTGAAAGAACCGCAGGCCACAATGAGGAAGGCTATGTTAACCAACGTAATCTTGCCAGATCTAGAAATTTAAAAATATTTAGGTTAACTAACATTTTAATAGTGTAAAAATCCCTTTTGTGTAACTTTTTTGGCTTCGTGGCTCTGATGTCAGAAATAGGCCTAACTTTTACCCGAAAACTAAGGAGAGGAGTAATGGTTTTTCAATGTTTAAGTCTGATGGATTTAGATAAATGAGGTGTAGTTGGTTATATGTTTGTATGTAATGTTAAATTTCTTTTCAAGTTTTTTTATGAAAGTTTCGGTAAGTTTTGACATTTTGTTTATTATCAAACAACTTTGAAATCAAAAATGACCCATAATAGATTCATTATCAAGCAATAAATATACTGCGAAGTATTTTACAGGTCTGAATCTAGGTTTAAGATGGTACAAGCCTTTAAAATGATAATTTAAACCTGTATCCAATAAATTGGTATGTTGTTTGCGTATCCTGTCATTGCCTTGTGTCAATTATCATAATTTTATTCTATAACGCTAAATTGTTAAAATACGTAAAATAACATCGTATTCGGAATAGATCTTAGATCTTGGTCATAAACATGGGGTTATTCAATCCAAAAACGCATGCAATACAAAAGTATGAAGAAAAACACGCCTATGGCAAAAATAAAATAAACCTTTATAATAATAATGCTGGACCATCCACACAGCATCATCTAGCCCCAAGCTAAGCAGAGCTTGTGTTATGGGTACTAGATGACTGATATACATAATACAACACGTTACATACATAGATATTTTTTATTATGCAAAGAAAATACCCAGAACACACGGAATAAATATTTGCGGATTGTACAAACATTTATCCCAAGGCGGGAATCGAATCCGCAACCTCCTGCGTCGCAGGCGTACATTTGCCCGCCGCGCTACATCGGTCGTCACGTTACGTCTTTGTTACTGTTTTTGTCAAATACATTATGTATTCATTTTATTTTTCTTCACAGCTTATGTTCGACAAAGGCATTCTTTATAATTCTCTAAATCTTTTGTCATTTGGCTCCACTCTGGACCATTCTTCTTACATAATCTTACCTATGCTTCGTTTGTGTTCTCTTGCTTCTATTATCGTCCATTGAGTACAAATGTGTTACAATTTTGTAAATGTCTCTCGTCTTTGTCCATCGGCATTTTTATGTTCGATACAATCTTTCCTGGATAGATACTTAATCGATTATAGGTATTGGTTCTACTTCTGATGGTTCTACTTGTAAACAGTACATATCAAACCTTAACAAATTTAAATAATACATTGCCACTTTCACTCCATCGTCTGTGGCGTTATTATGGTCACCCAGTGCCGGTGCCCTGCCACCTGGGGTATAGGGTATAGTCAAGCAAGTGAGACATTTTTAAATGGTAAAACGCAGTCACATTGACTCTAGGCCGGGTCGAAGTAGCTACATTTGCACAAGTATGCTCTACAGCGACCTGGGCTTACAGACTGTTAATGGTCTTCCATCCTAGCCTCGGTAGATCTGATGATTACCAGTTTAACCAGGACTAGTTTTTGACAGAACCATTTAATATGTTTCAGTTCATCATCTTGGCGGTAGTAGCAACGGCGACGGCCGACCGTTTAGAGAATGTGTACCTGGCTCCTAACAGTGCAAGGTCAGCGGATGGAGCCAACGCTGGCCTGCAGACCCCTTTAGGTAAGTTCATCTTGAAATAAAGACATACCTTTGCATCTATAGCAGATTTATGCAGCGTCAGGCGCAACTTTTCATTTATACTTCTAACTTATACATAACGCTTAGAACACTGGTAGGCTTGAATTGGATTTTAGATGGAACAGGCTCATCATCATCCTCACAGCTAGTCGGCCTTAGCTACAGGAAAGACATAACGATGATCGACAACTGATGTGGTATGGCGGGCGAATGTCCGCCTGCGACGCAGGAGGTTGCGGGTTCGATCCCCGCCTTGGGATAAATGTTTGACGATCTGCAAATATTTATTCCGCGTGTTCTGGATATTTTCTATGTAATCACATCACATCACATTGGAATAATAGTGTTAATACAAAGGTCAGGTTACTTTTTGTATTATTTTTTCTACAATTTTTGACATTATAACTTCCAGGTCAATCCCAAAACTACGCGTCAGCATCATCATCAGCATCAGCAAATGCCGAGATCCTCAGATACGATAATGAGATGAACGAGGAAGGGTATCGATACGCCTATGAAACTAGCGATGGAACAAAGGCTGAACAGCAAGGTAAGATAAATTATTACCAGTTGATACTTACTTAACCCCAGCAGGTCTACAGAAACGATAAACGATGCTTCATATTGTCGTTTTGAGGTACACTACGCGGCTTGTCAGGCAATGCGAACTTGACTGTGGAACGGCTACCAAGTAGTCCCGAAGTGTATTACAAAACGGTAAGAAACTTCGTTTATCGTTTCTAAAAGTACCTAGACCTGCAGAATATTTCTTTAAAATAAATATATTATTATATTTGTGGACATTTTTACGCAACATTTTTATCTAATCCCAAACTAAGCAAAGTTATATGGGAACCAGACACCTGTTAAAATGCTTATATGCGTTTTTTTTAAAAAAATTAACACAATATAACACCCAGACAGAAAACAAATGCACATGCTCTGCATTCTGTATTTTAGTTTGTATGTTCGATCCCCACCAAGGACAAATAGTTGTGTTATGGACATCGATGTTTGTTTTCTGTGAAGAGTGATAAATTGTATTCTAAGAATGTTTTTCGAAAAAAACGTATATAAGTATTTTATCAGTCATCTGATTCCCATTATTCAGGCTAAGTTAGATGATGTTGTGTAAAAATGATGATGAAAAATGATTTCAAGTAGATCCCTGCGGATATTACTGAATAAATGATTTTTGACTTTGACTTTGACTTTGAATGCCTAAATTAAAAAAAGTGGATAAAAGAGCTCTCAGAGTCTGTATTGTTTACTCACATCACAACAATGGCACAACAAATTGGTGCATAAACTATTCCAACTATTGCAAGTGAAGGTGCAAATTACTTTTAACCTTTGCTGTAATTGAGAGCTTGAGGCATGGTAATTAAATGACACTTAGATGGTCTATGATGCCGACCATAACATTTTAAAAGGTCCAAGAACACATTGGAACTGATGCTTACCACTTAAAATCGGGTGGGCCATCTGATTTTCTACCAGTACCGTAGTACTGATAGCAAAACAAATAGAACAAAATGACCCGTGCTTGCTGATGGAATTAGTTGATGACCCACCTGGTATTATATGGTAATAATCACCTATAAAAAAGCATGGCCTTGAAACGTGCCCTATGATTATACTGCTCTACGTCATCAGCCTGAGGTATACAGGTTTTATGCCTCATGTATCTATAATTTTATCAGCCACACCCTTCAAACTAGAACACAGCATGCTGCTTCACAACCGAAATTAGTCAGCCCCTTAGTATTTTCGGAAGGTATCATTTTTGGAAGTTGTCATTTTAGGAAGATGTCATTTTCGGAATTTATCATTTTCGGAATTTGTCATTTTAGGAAATTGACGAGTTTAGAATAGACGTTCTCTGAAATTGTCGTTTTCGGAAGTTGTCATTTTAGGAAGTTGTCGTTGTCACCCTGAGGGTAAGTCATGATGACTAAGACCACTCTGCCATACCGAGAGTGTTCCCTACACTCTCGGTCAGAAGAAGAAAAAAAAAAAGTGGTGTAAAGGAATTTCTAAAATTCAAGCTCTAAAGTATTTGAAGCGAGGGTTGAAAGTATAAAAATCACACGTTCTAGTTTAGAAATAACTGTAAAGTTTGCTTCAGCAATGTGGTGGACAATGGTTTAGCAGATATTATAAAATTCCAGGACGCGTGATTCCCGGCGCCGTTCCCGAAGAAGGTTCCCTCCAGGTCTCCGGCTCGTACTCCTATCTTGGTGATGACGGACAGACCTACACCGTGACTTACGTAGCTGATGAGAACGGGTACCGAGCTGAAGGAGCGCATCTGCCTACCCCCCCGCCAATTCCAGAGGAGATTCTGAAGAGTTTGCAGCTCACTGATACGAGCCGTGGTTTGTAGCTTTTTATTACCCAAACACAGGGAAACCTACTTAGTTGGGACTTGTAGTTCAGTCATGTACACTGTATGTATAACCTTAGGTACTTATAACCGACTATTTTTTGTGTGAGCCAAGTTTGTATACAAAGGTACCTAGGAAGGTTACAATCAAATTGAGTACCTATGTTTGTAGTTATAACTACAAACATAGCATATCTTGTGAAGTTTAGAGTTTTTGTTAGGTACCGTATGCATAGGTACATGGATTGAAATGTAATTAGCTGTCGTTTATTATGATCAAATAAAGTTATTATTATTATTATTATTACCACCAAGCTGGTGCAGAATAATACTGGCCAATGGTGGTTCCGGATGTCGGGATGAAAAGGCAACTAAGGGTTATTCAAGAAACAGGCAACAGCATCTCCTGTGTAATGTACACAAATACAGCGGTTACCATTTCGCTTATCAAGCGTGGTGACTATGACCCCCCCAAATTTAGGGGAGGATGTCCAGCCGACATGACGACGTACATCTCAACTTAGTTTATCTTATTTTTTAATTTGGTGAATAGGCTTGTGCTTGAAAATTTTACTTACAAAACCCTGGAGTAATTTTTTCTGCGCCTGATGTGTTTTTTAGCAACCCGTGATGTCTTTTTGCTGTGATGCTTTGCTTTGTATAAAATGATAACAAGGAAACTATAATGGCATTACATATTCTCAACGACCTTGATTAAGTACCTACCAAGAGAATTCTGAAAGGATGTTTGGAATGTCCCGTGCCGAATTAAGTTGAAAAAATACAGTATTTTGGATAGAAACGAGATATTTACCATGATTTTTGAGTTTGATTGTTTCCCGACATTTGATTGTTGACCCACTTGCCACCGACTTCAGTTCGACCCGTGATCATGGCGCATGCAATTGTGCCAAAATATCGGGAAACAATCAAACTCAAAAATCATGGTAAATATCCCGTTTCTATCCAAAATATTGATCAAAACCATGATAGTTTAAAAAGTTGAAAAAAAGAATTGTGTTTCAAGTTATTTTGACTTAGTATTCTTTTCAGGTCAATACGACAGTCAGAAGAGCAGTTATGATGCGGATGCTGGCTACTAAACTAATCGTATGCACCAGACAGCAGGTCTACTCTTAGAAACGATAAACAAAGTTTTGCACTGTCGTTTTGTAATACAATGCGGAGCTACTCGGTAGCCGTTCCACGTCAAGTTGTCAATGCCTGACATGCCGCGTAGTGTACCTCAAAACGACAATACGAACGTTTATCGTTTCTAAGAGTAGGCTTGCTGTACTTATCTACTTAGTAGAGTCGCGCACAAGTTGAAATATAGTGAGTGTTTGATTGGACAATGGCCAGTTTGTGTTCAATTTAGTCGTTACTGTTTATAAATAAAAATACTTGTAAATATCCTAAAACAGATTTAATTTGTTTGTTTTATTTATTTTCATTGTTTGCAAAAAAAGATTTATTTTAATTGATTTACAATAGGTACATCATGTATGGAACGTATCTGGACGTACCTACCTCTAACTACGTCCCTTGGACATCCTCAAGATCGAAAGGGATGTCTAACATGCTTGGGAAATAGAGTGTGATACTATTTCTTTCTTTCTCTTCCTTTTTTTCGTGTTAACCCAGGTTATTCTATGTTTATTTCGAATTTCATCCAAATCGGTTTACTGGTTAGAGCGTGAAAGAGTAACAAACATCCATCCATCCATCCATCCATACTTACAAACTTTTGCGTTTATAATATTAGTAGGATATAATGGTGGTTTAGTTACCACGTCTCAACAAGCTCTTTTGTATTTTTTGCAAACGTTAGAAAGATATCAAGAACGCGAACATGTTGTTTGAAGGTTGTTTGGCAGACTCAAACGAGCGCAATTTTAGAGATTTTTTCTACACATCTGGCAAAAATGTAGATAAGAGCGATTACTTATTGGGCATGCATATTTTTAGCGTGAACTACCTACTGTTTTTAGTTATTTATTTGCTCCTGGCACTATTATTGACCAAATGAGCGAAGTAAGCCAAGGGCTAAAATGCTAAATGGTCTGTCAGTCTGTCTGTCACATTTTGCAACCGATTTTGACGAAAGGTGGCACACAAGTTTTTAAAATTTAAATTTTTAATCGATTGCAGGAAGTCTGCTGGAGCATTATAATTATATTGTGTATGTTTTCCGAAAAATTATATTTAACTATATCTGTTAGATATAAGCTAAAGTTGCTGGCAAAACTAAAATGGAAGTGGGTAGGCCATATTCAGCGAGTTTGAGAGATTTTTCAAATCTGATTAAAATCCATCACAATATTATAACGCAACAGCAAACTTCCTTTATTTACCTTATTTCAGACAGGCAGACGGCCTAATGCATTTTTGACCGATCTCGAAACTGTGACGCTGAACTGTGTCAACAATAATGTATAGATGATATAAAAAAACTATGAATTTGGTTAATTTTATTAATATGAAACACTTAACATCATAAGTGCGTTGAAAAAAACTATAATACTCAATCTGTAGTCGCCCTAAGGAAGCTTCTAAAAATAAATAGGTCATGTTTACATTTTATTAGAGCCGGTAAAATTTTGCAACGCGAATATTCCCAGAATAGCTTATCTGGAAGAGTTTGAGTCATTTCTGCAAACACACTGATGAATAGGTATCTAATATATAGTCTATGGTAGTTCCTGTGTATAAAAGAGGCGACTAAGGGAACGCATTAAGAGATGGGCAGTATTTCCTGATAGTTAGTATTCATTCTAATTGCTTACATTGCGTTAAAACCACACACGCACAATGTTAGTAAAAATGCCGCCAAAATTACACATCACTACAAACAACACCAGAAAAACAATAACAAAATAGCTATGTTGCTTCCAAAGATAAAAAAAAAACTAATCCAATTACATCTAAATATCTGTAGGATTTTTTTTAAATTGGAAGACAATATCTGGCTAATAATTGGTATTTGAAGCTGACGCAAAGCTTCGAGAAGCTTAATAAGTCAAAAAAGGTTCCCTTCGTTTTTTAATCGAATGTTTCGTGGGTCGCAGTGGGTGGCTGCGTACAACAGCGCAGCCTTTTGACAAATCAAAATAACCATGAAATCCTTGGTAAAGTCATCAAAACGCTAAATAGAACCATTGTATCACTCTCAGCACTCAATCATGGTCACTTATGCTTATGTCATTTTATAGTTCTGCGAATTATCGAATCAGTTCCAGACAATTTGTTTCAAGACGCAAACTTGTAAGCCGTATATGAAACACGATACAACACTTTTTGTTTCTAATTCCATTTTCAAATTGTTCCAATATTCGAATTCGTTTAAATTTTGGCTCAAATTCCCGATTGATATTCCCAAAGAATATGGACTATTCTTATTCTATGGATATTCCCATCTCTTTTTGTTGACGTGAATGTGACAGTGACAAGAATCATATACCTATAACCGTTTTAGAACGCCAGGGAATTCGAATGTGTTATGAATGACGGTTTAAACTATTTATGATTGGCTGACTGACCAATCAATAGTTATCAATTATCATTGGTGCGTGGAATTTAGTAAATGAAGTAAGTATTGAAATAATACTCCTTTATTTATTAGTTCAGTAACTTAAAGCTCAAAATATGAAAAATAGTTTCAGATTTTACACGATGTACAGATGCGAGTAAAAAACTAACTAAATAACGCTTGAAAAAAATAAAGATTATAATTATTTCAAAATAACGTTCTAATTTTAAACTTTCGCGAAAACTATACTAGTGCTTCCGCTTGTGAATATTTTCAAACGAGTAATAATAGTCTTGGATCTTGCGCTTTCTGTAACAGGTATTTTTAAACGCTCGTCGATAAAAAAGTAATTGTTCCTCCGTGGGAGAGCTTTCTTGAATCTAGTAAAACACAAAAGTAGCTATCAATAGGAACTACACCACAAGGTGTTGTCGAGTACGTAGTGGTAGGAAATAAAGAATAAAAACTTTGTAGTGACTTCTATTTTGCGTAGGTAATTTTTATGTAAAAATGTTTGGTGTAACATTTGAACGTGTCGCTGACAATGCCTCTTGGGAATCTTTACCCCTTTAGTATAAAATCAAAGTGATATTGAAATTATTCAGTAATATCTGCAGGGGTCATCTTGAAACTGCTTAGATCTAGGGTAATCTAAGCACCAGTTAATTGCGTGTAGTACCTAGGATGTACAAGAGACCTAAGAGAATATCTACCGTGCTTGAAGTCACAGTCGTGAGCCTAGGTATGTCATATTATTATGTCATAGTGTAGTATATTGATCATTGTTAGACAGTGACGTAATGCCAGGTGTCATACAATTTTGTAACAATATTCACAAAATTGACTTCAAAAGTTGTTATGAAATATTTTATTCAGAATTTTACAAAAAACACGGCAGGAATTGTCATGCTCTTCGCTTTCCTTTACAATAGTAACTCCGTAGACTGCAACCTATCATCTCAAGCGTGACAATTACGGGTTCAGTTCCTGCAGTGGGACAATTTACGTGACTATCATGACTACCCCTTTAGACATCCTTGAAGAATCTCCTATAGATTAATTTGAGGGATTATATAAATAATAATTATCAGTAAAATTGTTATGCAAGTAAATAAACCTACATTTACCTAATATTGTTTCCTTATTATTTTTGGATCTATTGTACTTAATTATAATGTCGTGTGTTCTTGTGGCAAATAAATAATTGTCTTTGTCTCTGTCTAATCATGTTTGGCTTTTGAGACTGGGTAGGTACTTCATACTTCACAATCTTTGCAGTTTCGTGGAAATCCACAGATTAGGCACAAAGCTGCAAAAATAATAAAGCACTTTTATGACTATCTGTACACATACAGTTATGACCGACATGCGGTAGTAACTTTACTCTATTCTGTGGTTTCACGATGATGTAGCTTAGTTCGATTTAAGCTTTGCGGTGATGTGCTCGACAGTACCTAATCCCATTAAAAAATGAAGATATTTTTGACTGCACTAGTTTTTGTGATATGTGTTGACAGTGGATTTTGTAAGCAAGTAAGTACGTTTTGCCTAGTATTTATATAAGAATATACAGTTATATAATATAACCTGAAATATATAGAATAGAATAGAATAGAAATTTATTCACACAACACACATACACAGAGACACCCCAGCAGGTGCCTACACTTAAAAATACCCTAAAACACGTAGCTAACGTAATAAAACAATAGTACTAACAAAACCAAGGTCACAGACATAGCTCTCAGAATCAGCAAGTTGAAGTGGCAGTGGGCAGGCCATATAGCTCGTAGAACCGATAACCGTTGGGGAATAAAGGTTCTCGAATGGCGACCACGAACCGGAAGACGAAGCGTAGGACGTCCTCCTACCCGATGGACTGACGACATTGTTAGAACCGCGGGAAGTCGATGGATGGAAAGGGCTCAGAATCGTTCTTCCTGGAAACGTGTGGGGGAGGCCTATGTCCAGCAGTGGACTTCTACAGGCTGATGATGATGATGATGATGACTAATAAAACATATAAATCTAAAGGTTGGGTAGGCGACACCACACTGTGCCAAGTCTCCATGCATGAATATTTGTTGAAAAGGTCCCATCTCAGCATAATGCCGCTCCACATCGGTAAACCCAATGTGAGGCAACGCTGGTTTTCAGATACATATCAATATATATCAATACATAATAAAATAACATATTCGATAGGTATCTAATAAGTTCTAGCTTACTAAATGACATTTCGTAAAAGTGATCTATGATTTTTTTTAGAATAGAATAAAATAATATTTTGTTTGCAACACACGCAAAACACTAAAAAACAAATCTATATGTGCTATAAATTAGAACTTAGTATGATGCGGGTTGATATGTATATTAAAATTTAGATGTACACCACCAATTTGGATGTACATTTTTAGTAGTAGTAGAGCTCTTAGTGAAGGGCTCGTCCGGGGCAGTACTACCACCATGCCTATTTCTGCCGCCAAGCAGCTTGCTGTGTTTCGGTTTGAAGGGTGTGGTTCCGGTGTAATTACAGGCACACGAGGCTTAACACCTGTATGCCTCAGGTTGATGGACGCAGAGTAGAGCATTGTAGGGCACGTTAACGAGCGTGACCAGCGAGACAATGCTCTGTTAAAGGTAATGGTAACTATTTAACATCAGGTGGACCATTTGCTTGTTTCATCAGCAAGTCACTTAAAAAAAACCTTAGACACGCCAGAAGAACCATCCTGAAAGATGTATCTAAGATTATGAATCGAAAAAATATTTAGATAAGAAACATACGGCGCTCTAAAAATAAATGTTACAGTAACTTATTAGTATGCTGATAAAGTTTAGCAGTTTAGGTAATTGCGAGTTCTCAGAACAAAAATAACTACAGTAGAAATAGTTTCTAAATTGAATAACGGCGGAAACATACTTACAGCCTGAAACAATGAGACAATATAAACAGGAGACAGAGTCGACTTTTATCTTTGTTAACACTTTTTTTTGGAAATAAACATTTGTATTGTATTTGTATATATCTATACTATGATATAATAATAATAATATTATTATGAGGAAAGATTTGATTGTTTGTTTGCATTGAATAGGCTCCGAAACTACTGGACCATTAAAAAAAAATTTTTCACCGTTGAGAAGCTACACTATACCCGGGTGACATAGACTATTCTTATACTTTCAAAAAATTAGGGATCCTTAATAAAACCCGTGCGAAGTCGGGACGCGCCACTAGTCAATTATATAAATCTTTGTCCTGACTGACTGACGTGAGACAACGCACAGTCTTACACCACTGGTCGTAGAGACTTGAAATTCAACCTCTGAGTACAACGGGGGGTTGAAGTTTGTATAAAAATAACTTCACGCGTATTGCGCTAGTAAGGATAAAGGTGTGTCGGATATATTCTCAAAGATAACAAAACTATATTTTTTTAAGCCATCATGCTTTTGTTTAATATTTTGGTTAGAAACGGGATATTTAGCATGATTTTGAGTTTGATTGTTTCGCGATATATCGGCATAGTTGCAGTTCGAGTAGAAAGTGAGAATGATACCAGTGGTAGTAGTGTCATTTCCAATAAACGAGTGCAAAAGAGGGTAGTCCGTCTTGTTTGCCAGTAACATTAGAACCACTTGCCACAGACTTCAGTTCGGCCCGTGATCATGGCGCATTCAACTGTGCCGAAATATCGGGAAACAATCAAACTCAAAAATCATGGTAAATATCCTGTTTCTTACCAAAATATACAAAAAGGTTTTTTTTTTTGTGGCATCTGTCCGTCTTGCGGACAAATTTGCCAATGTCAAGTGGGTTGAATAAATTCTTTTTAGTCAAGTCGAGTCGGTAAAAAAAGTAAAGTCAGCCGTCATCGGTTTTGAAGTTCGTTCAAATCAGAATGCCTCATAACACACTTTCATTTCAATTGTTCACACTTGTGCTAAGACCAAAAGTAATGATGGTTAAAATACCACCAAAATGACCCATCAGAACTTAAAATAATACTAGAAAAACAATTAAAATGAAAATGCAATGTTGCTTCCAAAGATGACAGAAAACGAATCCTCCAAAAAGGTTACTAGAACAACAACGGAAGTCACTCGACAGTGATCACTGACAACTGTTTGAAATTCATCTTCGGATGAATTGTGACGTCATATTCTCCGAACGAAATTGGTAAAACGTTCCCGAGCTGAGAGCTCTAATCAAAATTTATTGCGTTTTTTATTACTAATTGACAATCATTATTGGCCTAATGCAGGATAAAGGTCTGCCACACTTGTAAAAATTTTTTTTTTTTTTTTTTGGCAATCGATATCGGACATTTGCCCGCCGCGCCACATCGGTCGTCACATTGCGTCGTTATAGCATGGCGTTCTGTTAGTGTGTTTCCTTTGTAATGAAAATTGAAAGATATCAAATTTATTTTGTTTATCAATTAAGAAGTTACTGTGACATACAGTCACTTAGTACTTAGCCTTACTTAGATATGCCCGTATACAAGTTTTCAACTCAGACCGAGGCGAGTTTCATCCTAATAGAGACTCAACAAGCTGATCCGCTCCCGACTTCGTTCGCGTTTTTCATACCCTTTCGTTTAAAAACGAAACCCCGTTCCGTTTTACCCTTTGGGTACGGAACCCTAAATGGTTCCGTACCCAAAGGGTAAAACGGGACCCTATTACCAAGACTCCGCTGTTTGTCTGTCTGTTCGTCTGTCGCCAGGCTGTATCTCATGAACCGTGATAATTAGAGAGTTGAAATTTTCACAGTGATGTATTTCTGTTGCCGCTATAACAACAAATACTAAAAAATAAAAATATTTAAGGGGGCTCTCATACAACAAATGTGATTTTTTGCCGTTTTTATTATAGATTTAATTCTGATTTATTTCTGATTGGTGATTTTGTGGTATAGCAGTAAATAAATTATTTTTAATCAATTCTAGCTCTAAACTAGGCACAGCTAGGTAGGTTTGATATACATATATGATTTTGATAACTAGGTATTGTAACTATTGTTCTTTTTATGTTAATTCGTTTTAATATGCCTATCTTTTCAGCCTAATTTCTTTCTGATTGGTGATTTTGTGGTATAACTGTAAATAAATAATTTTCAATCAATTCTAGCCCCAAACTAAGCACAGCTTGTACTATGGGAACCAGATAACCGATAGAATACTTATATGTATATGTTTTTTTGTAAATAACTTAGAATACTACTAATATCTACCTAGCTTAAGTCTAATAACTCTTAATAACTCACAGTATGGAACTAACCCCCACAACACAGGTTTTTTACCTAGGGTGGAGGTTAGAGCGCAACCACATCATTCCACATGTGATATTAAATCTTTTAGTTTAGAAAACATCTGTTCTAGAATGACTATCTAATGTATGTCACATGTGTCCTACTTTATAAGTACCTATATGATTAAATAAATAAAATAAAAATAAATACAATATAATACCCAGACAGAGAACAACCATCTATGTTCATTACACAAATATTTGTCCTCGGTTGGGATCAAACCCACCATCACAGCGCAGAAGGCAGGGTCACTACGAACTGAGCTATGACGGCTGATAATGAAATTTCGGATTTTTATATTACTACTTCTAATGTTCTAATTATTTTGTAATTACAGAATACTTCTGCCAAACGACCGCAAGCTCCAAAACAGGCTACATTTGAATACTTCACGAAATCCCACAATGGTATCACCATCCCAGTGATGGTACATCTAGACCAAGCTCTCACCAGAAAAATATCCAAAGAGTATAAATCCAGGACCAGAGAGAAAGTAAGAAATATGTTCAGGAATATCCTGAAAAACGTTGAAATATTATTCAAGCGACCGAGTTTGAACGAAACTGTGGAATTCACGCTCTTAGATGTGAAATTCCTGAGAAATGGTACAAAAAAGTTTGTGATGGATGAAAATGTATCAAACTATTTGGGAAGCTATTGCCGGTGGCAGGGAGAGAAGAAGAAAACGAAGAAGAAGTGGTACTTCTCTGTTTTGTTCACTGGATTGGACGTGTTTTATTATGGGAAGAATAACATGCCCGTTAGAAGTAGCACAGGTAAAATATAAATCTTATTTTTAAGACTAGTAGTTTTAGTAGAAGTAGAGCTCTTAATGAAGGGCTCGTCTGGGCAAGTACTACCACCATGCCTATTTCTGCCGCCAAGCAGTTTGCTGTGTTCCGGTTGAAGGGTGTGAGTGCCGGTGTAATTACAGGCATATGAGGCTTAACTAGGCTTAAATGCTTCAGGTTGATGGACGCAGAGGTATTGTGGGTTACGTTCCTTAAGGCTACACTAGTCGGTACGTTGTCCATACAAACGCTGTAAGTGTTTAATGTCTACTATTTATTAACGTACGTCCGAAGTTAAGTTTGATACTGAATTATCTTGCCGTTATCTAGGTACGTTACCCTATATGCTACAGTAAAATCAGATTACCTTGAAAGTTACAAGCGTCGAAAGATTTAGTACTAAATCCTGTAACGCTTGTAACTTTCAAGGTAATCCGATTTTACTGTAACATATAGGGTAACGTACCTAGATAACGGCAAGATAATTCAGTATCAAACTTAACTTCGGACGCACGTTAATAAATAGTAGACATTCAACACTTACAGCGTTTGTATGGACAACGTACCGACTAGTGTAGCCTTAAGGTCACTTTCTTTACCTTTAAGGCCATGCTTTGTTATAGGCGCTAGTAACCACTTAATATCAAGTGGGCCATATGCTTGTTTCCTCAGCACATTGTATAAAAAAAACTAATGAGAAGCAAAAAACCCCCCACTGAATCGAACTTTTTGAAATTAAAACTTCTTTAGGCGCGTTGATCACTTTTTGGTGAACAAAAATCATGGAAGTCGCGTCATCGTCACCGAACGCTTTCCATGAGTTATATGTATAATAATAATATAATAATAAAACTCATTTATTTCCTTTTACAAATTTGGTTCTGCGTATAATGTACAAAAACTACTACGCTAAAATAAGTGTAGTAGGTACCTATGTATTGAAATACATACTACATTTTTCGGGCCGGGTGGGGCAGATCTCAGTGAAATTGGTGATGATAATAATGATAGTATGTTCCAAAATCATCTGGAATAGATGTTGAAGGCCAATGATGATGATGATGATGTTCCTCAATTGGCCTACTCTTACACATGTATGTGTCACGTTTTCTTAATAGTAGATTACATTGAATTGGAGTATGAGAGTAAATTGATAGATAGGTAAAATCAATGACAACACTTCTAAAGTGGTCCTGAATTGGACGAACAGAGGGGCTACGGTCAATTCGATCTGCTTGATTTAATAACCGTACCGTAAGCTTCCAAATGTCATGAATTACGTGGGTCACGGAACGGATTTGTTTACACGCTGCCGCGTATCTAGACTACTGCAAAATGTCGGTAGGTATGTGTCAAATGCAGTATTTGGACGTACCCCTGACTACCTTAGACGTTCTCAAAGATCAATTTACGTAGTACTTTATTGTTTTGCAAGAAGAACTAGTAAGCTCTTTTGGGTGTCACAATCTAATTCAATAACTTGTATTTTTCAGGTAGAGGCTACTTGAAAGGAATTTGCAGCCAGAAAAACAGCTGTACTTTATTAGAATGGCAACGAACGAATATCTCACTGAAACTGGCTCATGAAATTGGACACAGGTAGGGTAGGGCGGGTCTAGTTGAGCAATTTTTGACTTGAGCGGATATAGCTCCTCAACAATAAGTCTCAATGGGTTGTTACGCAGCTTGATGGATTAGTAATTTATCCTTTTACAAAAGTGTCATAGTAATTTATTTCATATAAGTTGGATTTAAGAGTTACAGTGGTTTAAATGCAGAAAGTCAAGCATGCTCAACGTACCCCATAGGTGAGGTAAGTTGAGCAAGGGTATGGGGTAAGTTGAGCACTTAGAATGTCTAGCCAAACTATGGGTTCAATGTTAACAAGAGATGAAATAAAATTTTTGTTTGTCAATCAACGCTTTATTTAAAGTCTTTGTGATAAAAGAACAAAGCTTAAAGTCGTTTTTTTCAAATAATTTAATGGAAATAGAATCAACCAAATATCAACGTATCTTAAGATTAACTTTAGGATTAGATTCAGTCTTTCTGTTCAAAATCAGACTTAAATATTTATATTACTATATCAGTTTAGCTTATATCTTAAAATAATCCGTTCCATTTGCAGTCCAGGAGGATAAAATTTTTATGCCAAATGTAGCAGTACACTCGTAAGCAAGGCGACGAACGTTTTTTGGGGAATATCTATAGCAAAATGATGCCATTTGTTGCAAGTATTTTTTTAAAGAGTCCTCTTGTATGGATGAAAATGCGTTGATGTAACATAACCCATGGATGAATCACCATCTTCATTTAATTTCTTCAAAAATCTTGTCAAAGTGATCCGTTTGATACCAAATTCTTAGACGGCGGCACTCGCACTTTTTTCTTCATCATTGACAGACTTTTCAGCATTATTTAAGTCTTGAGTGGTGTAAGAACATCTTGTAGTCTTACTATTGTAAATCCGCACCCTTAAAAACAGTTTAAAACATACATTACTTCTGTTCTCAGTCGCGAGGTTAGTTGAGCAACTTTAGCTCAACTAACCCCAATCTTAGATTTTAAAACAAAAGTGAGGTTATAAAAAAAACGGTAAGAATTATACCCAGAACCTTTATATATATCAAAGGTACAGTTAATTTATAGAAGATTAACACTTACCTGATTGAAAACAGATATCATTTGACCAATACAGCCGCAAACTTGCGGTAAACAAATTTTTTACTTTTTGGTCATAAAATAAACAATGCGCGATTATGCTTCACTCGCTTCTCATGTCGCCACTGGCGGTCGTGCCATTAATTCCTCTCCCGCGACCCCTTCTTTCCGCTATATAATGCCTACGCGTGTGATGAATAGTTTTCGAGATATTTCGATTGCCCAACTTGCCCCTATGCTCAACTAGACCCGCCCTACCCTACCTAAGCTTAAGGATTAATTTTTACATGAATACTATTAAAATATCCATTTTTATCACCGGGCTTCAAATTTTGGCCACGCCAACTAAGGATTTTTTATAAATATATCGACTTTAAAAAAAAACTGAGCTCGCGTTTAAGAGACTTTGCTCTGAATTATTCAGCAGGCGTCTGAACTAAGACTGCTTGCTCCTTGTTCAAATTAAAAATAACGCGACATACGCGTGTTGCGTGTGTCGTGACGCGTTACACTAAAACAGACGGTGCAGGTTTGCTTCCTCTGTCTCTGTCTGTCCCATACAAATTATCTGAAGCAGTCCATGCAGGGGGGTAAGCACGAAAGAATTCCGCTTTCGTATCGTAACGGTCGTAACGTGAATACGTTAGGTTTACGGATCGAGACGATACATGGTAGCACGAACGACAACCGATTCACGTTATCGAATTACGTTACTTTACGGACCTAGCTATCGTTTACTTTACGTACGTAATGCCAAAAGTGTTCGTGCTTCCAATTTTAGTTCTCTTTACGCCCGATAAAGGCGCTGTGCAAAATCTCATACATTTTGGTAACGTTAGCGTGACGCTAGCATCACGATAGCCAGTTCGTGCTTAGGCCCCAAGTTGTTACTAACGTGATTCGATTTTTTACTAATAATAATGTATAAATCTTTATGATAAGAAAAGCTTAGTGGCGTTGTTAGCACTTGGAACCATAACTAGCTAAAATCGTCTTTAAAAAATGGTCAAAAAAGATGTACATCAACAAAAAGCGTGCGTCATCTGCGTGAAGTTATTTTCACAAAAACTTCAACCCCTGCTAAGCCCTAATAAGGGTTAGATTCTTATAATTGGTGTAAATTATAATTTGTTGTTTTAGTTTGGGAATTTCCCACGATGGCGCCCCTTACAACCGATGCCGTGCTGACCACCACATCATGGCTGCTAAGTATAGCCACCACAACCCTGCCAAGACCTGGTCTCCATGCAGCAAACATGATTTTCAGCAGTTTTTAGCGTAAGTCACACTTATCTCAAACTCAAACGCATCTCAGAGGGCTGATTCTGAGTTTTTTTCGTTTTCCGGATACCGGATTTCGGTTTGCGAGCTCGAACTTTTTGTATGGAGATACGCTAGTGCCCCCATATGCCGCTAGAGGCGCTTATCATAAAACGAAAAAAACTCAGAATCAGCCCTCAGATCTAAGCACGTACCGCGTCTCACGACATGTTATACACTTATGCAGGTTAAAGTAAAATATATCAAATATTTACTTCTAATATTTCCATTTGTATTTCAGGAGCAGATTATCATGGTGCGTTCATCCTGGACCCAAAAAATTTATAATGAAAACAGACTAAAAATAATTCAAGCTTCTCTGTTTGAGACAAGATTTCGCTGTGTTGAAAACCTACAATAAATACTTTATGTACTATTTAATTAAATCTACCTCACTACCGAACTCCGGGTATTTTACTGTATTATTAACCAATAGGTATAATCCTTGTTCACTGCAACGAATATTTTTACGTTATACCTACGAGACATGCTTTGTTATAAATTTAACGACCGATGTCTGCCTGCGCGCAGGAGGTTGCGGGTTCGATTCCCGCCATGGGATAAATGTTTGTACGATCTGCAAATATTTATCCCGGGTGTTCGGGTTTTTCTATGTATAATAACAAGTATGTACATATGTATTGTATCAGTCATCAAGTATCCATAACACAAGCTCTGCTTAGCTTGGGGCTAGATGATGCTGTGGGGATTATCCAGCATTATTATTATTATTACCAATTAGACGATATTTCTCCACGATTTATTGGATCTCAGATAATGCCGTAAATGAAACCACAATTTTTAAAATAAGGGAGAAAGAAGAAGTAAAAAGCAGGCAACTACTTGGCTACTGATAGCTTAAGATATTTTTATTTGACGGCTGTCACGGCTCAGTTCGTAATAGTAGCGCTGCCTTCTGCGCTGTAGGTGGTGGGTTCGATCCCCACTGAGAGCAAGCATTTGTGTGATGAACATAGATGTTTATTCTGTGTCTGGGTGTTATATTGTATTCTAAGTATGTTTTTAAAAGAAAAAGTATTAAAAGTATTTTATTAGTCATCTGGTTCCCACAGTCAAGCTATGCTTAGTTTTGGGTTAGATGATGTTGTGTAAAATGCCCACAAATATTTATATTTTGAATCAAACGAAAAAAGATCACGAGCAAAAATACTTATACTTTCACCTAAAATCAAGATGCACATAACATAACATGCTCTTCAGAATAAAACATTCAAGCCACGCGTCGTATGTAGAGGAAAACATCTTTTTAGTATTCTCGGGACAAAAACTGAAAGTGGTCATTTGCAGCGAAAGTAATATTACCTGAGATAGAAAGTATTTACGAGTAATGGTTTTGCTCCAATCTTCATAATAGCTACTTAGACTTCTGTATACTGGCACGTTAATACGTACTTAATGTGACCATCAAAGTCAAAAAGCATTTATTCAGTAATATCCGCAGGGATAATCTAGATGAATTATTTTGTAACAGGATCATGCAAAAAAACGATAGGAACCAAGCCGTATGTTTCTTGCTGGTTCTTCTAGGCTTGGACGCGAGGAACTGGCGCTTAGATTAGACGAATAGACTAATAATGATAATAATACTTATAGAATAATAACATTGACTAATAATAATAGACTAACTAAGAATAACTAGATTTAAGACGTTTCAAGATGATTCCTGCGGATATTACTGAATAAATGCTTTTTGACTTTGACTTTGGTCTAAGTGCCAGTTCCTTGCAACCAAGCCTAGAAGAACCATTTGAGAGCTCTTTTTTGAACAGAAGATCTATCGGTGCATGATTGGATTTAAACCCACGACCTTAAGATCAGAAGGCAGGGTCACGTTCACTAGACCACCGGTGTTTTTATGGATGAAAAAGTAAGATGGAACCAAGTACAGTAAACTTCTTTAACCGGGTCTACCTTTGGTTTTTCCGCTCCTGATGTTAAGTGGTAACCATCACCAATACCAAAGCATTGTTTTGTAGGTCACTCACGATAGGTACGTGCCTTACGATGCATTACCCTTTGTCCAGAAACCTAAGTTTTACTGGTGTTTAGCCTCATATGCCTGTAATTTCCCTACCCTTTAAACCGAAACACAGCAATGCAAGCATTACTGCTCGACGGCAAAAATAGGTACGGTGGTAGTACTTTGTCGGACGAGTCCTTTAGCAAAGAGATCTAACTACTGCTGCAAGAAAAAATATATACGTACAAATAGGCAGTAGCTGAATGTGGAATAGTTTGGGGCTGGTCGTGGAGTGACGACCGATGTGGCGCGGCGGGCGAATTTCCGCCTGCGATGCAGAGGTTGCGGGTTCGATATGTTTGTACGATCTGAAAGTATTTATTGCGGGTGTTCTGGGTATTTTCTATGTATAATAAAAAATAAAAATATCTATGTATGTAATATAGTATTGTATTAAGTATATCAGTCATCTATCTAGTACCTATAACATAAGCTCTGCTTAGCTTAAGGGGCTAGATGATGCTGTGTGGATTGTCCAGCATTATTTATTATTTATTTATTTATTATTTACTTGGTTGTATTTTATTTATTGGTGGCACAGCTGTTCTATTGACCCAGTCGCAACAAACAAAAGCGTATGCAGAATTAAAATCCACTGCGCTAATTTACAATTAAAACAAAGAAGTAACGGTTTGGTCACGGGTCAGGGAGATGCATTTATCTTTTTGCCTTTCTCATTGTTGTAATAAGCTAGTGTCGACTCTAGTCTAGTCTCTAGGTATCTGTCATACTTATTTCATCAACTCATCTGCTTGAATACCTCTAACTTAACCTTCCTCAACACGTCTACTAAAAATTTGCCATCGTTCTGAAACGTAGTGTTTTGTTTCATGTGCCTGTAATATATTGGTCTTGCCAGTCAAAGTAATTGAGTTTGCGCGTGACAGCTATTTCGTGTTCTTGGTTTTGACCGTTGTACGGGTTTGCGCCTAGAGATCTACCCAAAGATAGATAGATAGATAGATAACTCTTTATTGATTACCACAAGTAAAGTACACACATTTTATAAAGAATATAAAGTAAACAATGCAGTAATACAATTGGCCTTATCGCTAAAAGCGATCTCTACCAGGCAACCTTTAGGCAAAGGTACATTTGGAAGACCAAATTCAATACCAAACCAATCAGAGAAGATGGCCACATCCATAAAGAGCTTATGATCATTAACGATTTAAAATCTTAGCACCACGCTTTGGCAGGTAAATTGGTGACCCCAGTGTCGGTGCTTAGCACTTGGAAGAAGCTGGTATCTTGCGGTACATCCCCGTAGTCGCTTTTTACGTTTTTTTTTTATAGATTCATTTGATAGAGCACAAAGAACTTAGACAAGTAAGCTCCAATCAAGGTAATGAATCAATTATAGTGCAGGCGTTTAAATGGTTTTAAACATTTTTTTTTATACAATTTGTTTATGGGACAAGCATATGGCCCACCTGATGTTAAGTGGTTACCATAGCCTAACGTGACCTACAAAGCATTGCCTTGTAGGTCACGTTAGTTAGGAACGTGCCTTACAATACACTGCTCTGCGTCCATCAACCTGAGGCACACGGGTGTTAAGCCTCATGTGCCTGTAATTACACCGGCACCCACACCCTTCAAACCGGAACACAGCAAGCTGCTTGACGGCAGAAATAGGCATGGTGGTAGTACTTCCCCGGACGAGCCCTTCACTAAGAGCTCTACTACTACTAAATGTTGACCACTAATTAGTGATAATTGAGAGAGTGATTAGTAACATTCATGGGAGATGATGTCGTGTAGGTGCTATTACCTCCATGGATGGTATGGATTCTGAGATTCTTCTAGGCTTGGTCGCGAGGAACTGGCACTTATATAGATTTACCTAGATTCAAGATGATCTCTGCGGCTTTCATTGAATAAATGCTTTTTGATTGACGGGACCACCACGTCTGAAAATAAAATAAAGTAAAATAGCGATCTAATTAATTCCCCCACTTTCCCTCAGACAATGGACAGACTGGGAGAAAGGCCTAGACAATACAGCATGTGCGATGTGACATATCGAACTCGATCTGTACATTCAATGGAAAAGGAAGACGTAAGAGACATCATTGAAAATAGAAATTTTCAATCTAAAAAATTGTAAACAACTTTGATACCAAATTTTTTTTTACTTGTGATTACGAAGTTTTATAATCGCAGTGTTTTTAAATCAGATAAGATTTGAAAGTTTTGCAAATAATTTGAAAAATAAAAGAAAGATTAGAAATTTACAATCACCTAAGATTTGAAACCATTTTTACCATATTACAATTCTTATTTTATGTTAAAAGCTGCAAAAGAAAATGTTCCATCTTATGTTATATGGTTACCATCTATAATACAGCATTACCCCGCAGGTCACGTTTGTTATAAACATGCCCTACGTTGTACTGTTCTGTGCCTATTGACCTGAGCCATACAGGTGCCTCACGTGCCTATAATTTCTCCAGCACCCGCACCCTTCAAGCCGAAACACAGCAAGCAGCATGGCGTTAGAAGTAAATATGGTAGTACTAATAGTTTAAAGCTAGGACAAGTTTTCATTAAAAAATAAAATATACAAAACTAGGGACCGCTCGCAGCTTCAACCGCGTGGCAGTTTTTTCCCGTTCCCGTTATTTTTCCGGGATAAAAAGTAGCCTATATGTTTATCCAGGTTACACTATATTTATTCCAAATTTCATCCAAATCGGTTTACTGGTTAGAGCGTGAAAGAGTAACAAACATCCATCCATCCGTCCATCTATCCATCCATACATCCATACTTACAAACTTTGTAATATTAGTAGGATATAAAATTACAGCGACTCCGCACAGTTTGTGTTCCGATGCCGAGAGAGGCAATAACCGAAGCGGAACTCTTGCCACATACATTTTCACTATTTCACTCCATTCCGTGTTTCAGATTAGCAAACAATGGAATCTCATCACTTCCCTGAATTTACCAACTCATTTAGATTTACCAAACTAGCACTGGAAATCTTACCTGAGGTAAAGGCCTATTCCATAATTAAGGCAATTATAATAATAAAACCATTTATTTCCTTACTTCTGAATCTAAAATAAAAGTTTAATAATAACTAACTAATTTGGTTACAGCTTGTTCACATAGTAGGTATGTAGAAATTCTGATTTTTCACTTTTTTGTCTTTCCTATAGTTAGGAACCCCTCTTCAAGTTTCCTCGTCTAGTTTGTGCCATTCTTCACGGTTTTTAGCTTTTTTATGATGTCTGCTTTTCAGAGCAGGCCTGTTTATATACCTAGGCCACTCAAAAACGTTATAGCTTGACAAATCATTTTGGATAAGAACCCGATTTTACCAACGTAAACATTTTGGTAAAGTAAAACATTGATGGTAACTTTACCTAGGATCCGTTCCGTTTTACCCTTTGGGTACGGAACCCTAAAAACCGTCTCTCACTTTAGGCCAAGTCAAGTAAATAATGTCACGTATTATTATGTAGACTGTGTATTTTTTTTACCCAATTATGGTAACTAATTTTACCATGATAATAAACAAAACACAATTAAATAACAAACGAAAGTAAAACCCGCGCCTATTCATAACAAACAGCTGACATAGTTTGGTAAAGAGTTTTTGCAAGTTCGTATTGCATTCGATAGTGTTGTGACTCTGTTGTGCTTTTATTTTATCGATATCGATTATAATGTAAACTTTTAAAATCTGGAACAAGTTCAAGCCTACTAAAAACATGATTTCGTTAAAATCAGCCCTACATATTTGTTTGGAGTTATTTAGAAATAGAATAGTTTATAGCAAAATACTGAAACAAAGATAGATAGATAGATAGATAGATAACACTTTATTGTACACAAGGAAAATTTGTTAAAAACAGACAAGGTTTACAAAGTACAATGGGCGGCCTTATCGCTGAAAGCGATTTCTTCCAGGCAACCTTGGGATGGAGAGTAATGAGTGAAGCGGTAAGGGACGGCAGTGCACAGAGCTATAGAAAAATGCGTGACAAAGTGCGTGGGTTCGAATTATTTTCTTTACTTTTTGATGTTTTTAAATTTTTTACTAGGCTATGTTAATAATCACGCTATATTTCACGATCAACGAAAAAACACACATACTATCACTATACAAATATATAATTATTGTTATTATACCTAACTTGTATTTCAGCAACGCATTCGAGACGTAATTTACGTATAATACAAAACCAAATGATTATAGACACTTAGATCATGATCTAAGCATAGACAATAAATATTATATCTAAAGGCCAAATACCTACTAAAATATAGTTTAATAGTACAGTTCGTATATGAAATCAAGACACGTTTTTCATAAGCAGTGGTCACCCGTGTCGCATCGTATCCAATATCGTACTAAGCGTATAATATATTTTATTTTTGTGTAACACAAATATCGATAAAGTTCACCGCTCTGTCCGTTTCTAACCGTTGTTGTTCAGACTGGCCTGCACTAATCGCACAGTCGCAAGTTGCAAACCGCGCGAATAGTCGCTTGCTAGTTTTTTTTTAATTTTTAGCGGGAAAACACCGGCAGCTTATAACCTAGAACCTCTATGAATGAATGCATGTGATGTCACAACGAATTAAAAAGAATACTTGTCAACGTCAATAGTCGGCGGGAAACGTAAAATGGCGATTTATTTCGATTTTTTTGGTAGAAAATTTTAAATAATTAGTTTTTTGTTAAAAATGCGTAGTATTTTTGAATGTTATCACAAGTTTTGGAAAAATGGTGTTTTCTTGGAAGGTGGTATTGGTCACTCTGCTGACGACTCTTTTGGATGTGAACAGCGAGGAGCTTTTTGGGGATCATGTAAGTTATTTTTTTTTTCATACAAATACAAATGAGTTTATAGTCATAAAACGATACATAATATGTGGGTACAAAAATATCACTAAATTGCAAGTTTGACAATAGGAGTAGGTAGCCTCAGCGCTAATTCTGCGTAAGAACTTTCGTTTTTACGCAGGGCTGGTTATCATAAGTAGTAATTAGTTTTTGGGATTTTAAATACCAACATAAAATAAATTGTTTATTTACAAGAAAATTATAGCATATACAAGTTTGGCATGTAATTGCTAAATGAAATATTAATACAACAATAATTGGTGTGTAAAAAACACATTTGAAACAGTTGAGCTATTTACAGACTGTTGCAAACGATCTAGAGATAGCTCAACTGATCCAAATCAGTGTCAATCGGAAGCGTCCCAAAAACACCGTCTGCATTGCCACGCTGAATGGCAATGCTGATGCAAAATAATATCGATTATACAATAATATTGACAATAGGTATTGACGACAATTTAATTACACAACCATGCAGGTAACTTTTGATTTTTGAGTCTGCAAGTACCTACAAAACTAGTGAAAAATATCTCCAAACAATAATTTACCATCTCCGGTTTGTTGCGAGGAAAAAAACTTTCTGCGTAGGCTTAAGGACCAATTGTCCACGGGTGCTTCTAGATATATTCCGGGCCTAATAAGAGCATAGATCCAGCCGGTAGCAACACCGGCTAACGACCACAAAATGACCAATAAAATGGCCTAACGTAGGCTGACATTACGTATTCAAATCACGAGTATTATACTTACCTACTGTCCTAAGCAGTAGCCCACTCGTCAGTTCAAGGCAGGCTGTTAGACAATTGGAATTTGTCGTGACACGGCTATTACTGGGCCTTGAACTACGGAAAAGGACCCTAAGGTCAGTGGGCTTAATCCTACGGCTTACTTCATTTGCTTATCTAAATATAATAATATATCAAAATTTATAGGAGTTGCAAACTTGATTTAGTAGGAGGTGTTGATGAAATCAAGTAGAAATTATTTAAAACTGTCGCTGACACTATAGTGTGTGAAAAAATCGAAGATTTTAATAAAAACTACCGAAACCCTTCTTGTCAAGCATTATTTATTTTGTCATATCCCTTTTTTATTATTTGGGAAACAAACACAATAGTAATTAATGATAGATTACTTAAGATAAGACAGAAACTAGCGCAGTTCCACCATAATATCATACATCTTATAAATAAAATACAAACAATTATAATAGTTATACAGATAGCACAATATATATGTAGGGTGCAGAGCTGAAACATATTTTTACGAGCTCTTTGTAATTACTTGAGCACTTAAAAATGCACCAATATCGTCCGCGTTTGAATATTGGGAATTTCTTTCATAGTATATATGTACGCACCAAGACGAATATAAATTTTAAGTCTCTGCGACCAGTGGTTTAGGCTGTGCGTTAGGTATATAGGCCAGTCAGTCAGTGAGTCAGGATAAAGTTTTTTTTTTTTTTAAGTAATGTAAAGTTTATTTAGGCATAATAATAGAGTACAGAGACACATTCAAATTTTTACATAATATGTTCAGTACTTAGAAATAGCCTATCTAGATAAGTACTGTTCCCCGCACTATGTCTCTGTCGAGCCTGTATTCTTATAATTAGTATATAGATAAACGAGGAGAGTGACGAAGACCAGGCTCAGTGCCACGTCTTCGTGAAGTAACGTCCAGCAGTATACACACAAAGATTGGTGATAAATACTAAAATTTAATACTTTTACTAATGTATTGAATACTTAGCAACTGCATAACGAACAGCTTAAAACTTCTCACGAACACGGAAGGTGCTGGTTGTGACTGTGAATATGTTTATATGAAGTTAAAAAACAACCTTGATAAAGTTTATGATGTTTTTGATGAGATGCAACTTCTGATGCCTAATGTTTAAAAAATTATAATTAGCAAGAGCGTCACTTTTACTTTTTGGGTGGTTTTGGGATGGCCTCAAACGTCGTACGACCCAAAAGTCCTCGAGTCCTCGAGCTGATGTAAGTAAAATAAGACGCTAGCAGTTTTTTTTTTACTGAGGGTCGAGTTTGTATTTACATTCTACCGAATACTACACAAAAAGAGCTACTGCCAACTGTGTGAAGGCAGGTGTGTAAAAACTATGTAAAACATAGTTTCTATCCAAGATGTCATTTTCCCCTAGTTAGGTAGGTACCTACAGTTTATTATCAGTCGGCTAATATAGACGCGACAACTCTTATTTTAAACGTACCTAGCTACAACAGAGTCCTACATAAAAAATTCTATTAACTTTAGATCATAGGTATATGATCTAAATGACAATAGTCAATATATTGACTATTGTTATTATTAGTCAGTCAGTCAAAAACTTACCTATTTATTTGTTTTTTGACTCGACACCTGCACAAAAGACGAGCAAATCTATAGAAGAAAAAGTATAAAATTGACGTCTAAATATTATAGTGATATAAGTAGCTAAATAGGAAAAATATTCTTATCCTTAGATTTTTATATTTATAATTTTTAGTTTAGATATAGATTTTAGTATGATTAGTTAGACCATGTGACCTAGACATGTTTAGGTTACATGTTCATGCAAATCTAGAAGGCATTTTCGCTCGTCTCGTGCAAATAGCTAAGTGGTAATAGAGTACTCCTTTTAAGTTTCATTGCCAGGTATAATGTAAAGTTATGCCATGCTTCATTCCTTCAATTCAAAAGGTTGATAGTTCAATGTTGTTCTAAATTCTTCATGCAAAGTAAGGTATCGACGACTGATGTGGCGCAGCGGGCGAATGTCCGCCTGCGACGCAGAGGTTGCGGGTTCGATTCCCGCCTTAGGATAAATGTTTGTACGATCTGCAAATATTTTTTCCGGGTGTTCTGGGTTTTTTCTATGTATGTAATGTATTGTATTAAGTATATCAGTCGTCTAGTACCCATAACACAAGCTCTGCTTAGCTTGGGGCTAGATGATGCTGTGTGGATTGTCCAGCATTATTATTATTATTATTATAACTGCCTAGTAATCTATGTATCTACGAATATAATAATTTTAATATAAGATATTTTTTCCTTACTTTACAAAAACTGTACTTACCTAAGTCAAAGATATATCTGAAATTTAGCTAAAAATACTAAAAGAAGCAAAAAAATGTTGGTAAAGTTATTTTTACATTTGTTTGTGTCGTGTGATGCGAAGATGCAAAAAATATAAAAGGCAAGATAAGAATCGAAATATGGACAACGATATTGCCTGACATTGTATAAAATAACAACAGACAACTCTATAAAATAATCTTGTCACAAACTGCAAAAGAAGATCTCAATTTTTTTTATGCTACTGCTGGTGAAGTTAGCATAATATGGAACACCTGGTATTAATTGGTAAACATCACCTATAATAAAGCATTGCCTTGTAAATTACGCACGTTTGGTACCTACGTGCCCTGCGATGCACTACCCTGCGTCCACCAACCTGAGGCATATAATTTCACCAGCACCCATATCCTTCAATCCGGAACAACTGATGCGAGCATCACTGAACGCATCATAGAGGGAGAAATAGGTATTCTCTTGTGAAATGGTCTCAACTAAAGAATTTCAAGAAAGTTAATCAAACAATTGATCAATACCACAGTCAATACCAATCATTTTCTTACAATAGAGCCATTCCCAATCGCTAATGAGACATTATCATCTCCATCGGACGCCTTTACTTTAAGGTTCACCGCATACGAAGGTGCTTCAGCCACAAAACGCCGCCACGAAAAAAGTGCTTATTATACGTGTGAAATACTACCTAAAAAAAACTTGATGAAAATACCTACCGCCCCTGAAAACTACTATGTGTTTTCAATTGAAATTGCTGACTAATAGGTCAAAAGTTCAAGGACCTAACAGTTACCTAAGGCATGCTGTTCAACGCCTATAAATCTAGGCAAGTATATAGGTACCTTGTTTAAAACTATTCAAAGAACCTGTTATTAAATCCAGTCTACTGTAATCCAAGTGTTACAGCAAAACAACGACATAAATTGAGTAAATAAATTGTATTGTTTCCATATAATGCAGAAGAAAACATACTTGGTAAAGTTTTTTTGTAAAGGGTTTGTCCGGGAAAGTACCCGTCATGCCTATTTTTGTCAGCGTTGCTGTGTTTTGGTTTCAGCCGATCAAATTACATGACACTAGTGGACGCAGGTCAGAGCATAGTAATTGTTACCATACGTGATATGTCATATTTTAATATTGAACATGGGAAATGGGAAAGTCAGGCAAAGGATCGCGACTCTTGGAGGAAAACACGTGGCTAATGGTGTAGTTCCATGATGAACGGTACGAAACGGATAAAATGGTAGGAATTAAGCCGTAAGTTTCTTGCCGGTTTTCTAGGCTTGGTCGCGAGGAACTGGCACTTAGATTCACCTAGCTTTAAGACGTTTCAAGATGATCCTTGCGGATTTTACTGAATAAATGCTTTTTGACTTTGACTTTGAAACCTGGCTTAACCGAGCGCATAAACGGGCTTTACGGCACGAAAGTACTGCTGCTCATCCTGGACCACCTACAGGATTTATTACATGTCAAAGATATGTCCGTGTTTGGCGCTCCCTAAAAGGTATTTTAAGTCACGTTCGAACGAGTTCATTAAACTCAATCTCAAGCTTCTCTAAATCATCTCTCGAAGATGTAAAGGCCAATGATAATTATCACTTAGCATTAGATAGGACAATTGTTTGTTCAATCAGCAAAAAGCAGTAGTAATAGTAAAAAACATAAGCTGTGGTGTTCCTGGCTTAGAGAATACCTACACCTTCACCAACTCTCATTAAAGATTAGATGGGCCATGCTTGTTCCATCAGCAAGTTGTATAAAAAAACCATGGATATCGTAAAAGGCAACTAAGGATGAACTTTTTTAAGCTATCATCTGGGACACAATTTTCTTATCTTTTAGAAGCTGAAACGAGACAGAAACTAGAACTTGGTTGTCAACATGGGACCTGTCTGAAATGATTCCATTCGGAAATTGATACGAACGTTTATATTTGACGATATATCCTTACGACAATGTAGACTTTTTGTATTAAAACAATGTTTTTAGAACTGTAGAAGGTAATATAAAACGAATTTAACTCCCACATTTTATTAAAGTAACATGAGATTTACTGCAAATTGTTCACGGTTTCAGCTCAGCTGGTTTATGTATTTTTTATTACAATAAGTTGTTTCAATGGCTCTGGTATCCAAAGGAAGTTTAGTAATTACAGAAAAATATTTAAAACAAAAAAATATTTACGCAAGGCTTAGCGGCAAATGTTAATGAACTATTTAAAGAAACAATAAACTCGACTCTGATTTTATACTAAGTTACCTATAGTGCGCTCTTTTAGTAACTTACACGTGTAAGTTACACAACTGTTTTATACGTGTTTTGTACAAATATACAAATACCTATATCAGTTGTAATTTTCTTTGTAAATTAATGTTTAAAATTAGTAATTGATAAAAGCCTTTAACGGAGTCAGCAAAGAGTCATGGCGCAGCAAAAATCGTGCGCAATCACACAGTTACAAATCAACTCTAGGATTCTGTGCCTCAGAGGAAAGGCAACTAATCGAGTCACGACAGCTTCATGTCAAATTGTCCAAAATTGCTATTAAATAACACGACACGACGAGCTTAAGGCTTTATTGGCCAAGCAGAATCATAATCATCAACTTGAAGAAGTCCACTGATAGTAGGTCTCCCCGGTTATTTTTTTTTTTTTTTGTTTGACTGCAATCTCACCTGATGTTAAGTGATGACGGTCTAGTTACTAGTTCTAGTCTACGCAGTCTACGGTGTAGCACGTTTACCTAGAAGATACCTTTTTTTTTTGAAGACATCTTTTTTTCATCATTTTTTCATTTCCAGAGAAAACTACTTTAAACAATTCTGTGCCTCCTGTGATCAGTGATTTAAGTCGAGTTGTACCCTTTTTGTGATTTTTACATGGAAATTGTCAGAAAAAAATTACGCATTTTTTGGTCTAACTCACGTTCTTCCATCTGCTATAGGTTTGGAGATAATTTGGTGCAAAGTGAACAGGACTAACAGGATTTTAGCAAATAAATTGTGAATATAGATATATGTCAAGTTGTAACCCCTTTAAGTAATTACTCCACACATTATTTTTGTGCTGCGTGGTATAAAAACGATTATATTCATTTTCACATTTAATTTTTTTGGTATATTTATCGTGAGTTTTGATATATGTAGAGTCATATCACTTTGCACCAATTTTTCTGAATACTGATTAGGGTACAATTCAACATAATCAAATCCAAAGTACACTAATCCAAATCTAAATTTATGCCTAATTTGCGATAAGTGATACATCTCGACTCGGGCAGTATTTTTATCATTTGTTTGAGCAACATTGTGTTTGGATCATATTCTTATGAGCTATTCAATTTTTGTACTTCTTGTATATCAGTTTACACAAAGGCAACTTATCGGTGCAACATGATTTAACTGTACTTGTAATATTTATCACGTTATTTTAACACATATTAGAAATGACAAAAGGTATATCTTACAGGTTTTTCATAAATTACTTCAAAAGTATAATATTTACCACAAAAATTAAAATGCTCAGTGAAAGAACATATATTTATCTACAAAAGAAGGTACTTAAGTGTAACCTAGCCTACATAATTAACGAACTAGAATTTTTTAAACCTTGTTTTTGTTCTCCTGTAAAAGTTCGATTTTTCACTTGTATCACCTATCACAGGAGGCACAGATTTATCCTAGGTCCGTTTCCGCTACCCTGTCGTAATTAAGAGTTGTACGTAGGTAGGTATATGTATTCAAAAAATCTCGCTCATTTTAACAATATATATTTGGGTAAGGTTTACTAAGAAGTTATATATTGATTTAGGCCGAATAGAACTAATTTCCTTAAGTTTTTGCTGCAAATGTCACAAAAAAACAAAAACATACTAAAAGTGTTCTATCAATGAATTTATATTTTCGTTGAAGTGATTGATAGACTCTAGTGAGCTCTAGATGACTGACTCTAGATTTAACCACTATATATAAAAAAAGGGGTGAGTTCTTGTAGCTCATCCGGGCTCAGGGTATGTTTTCCCAGATGGATGCTACGCTCTGGATAAGTGGTCCACACTCTTCTAGGAGTTGAAGAGGCGATTTGTCCACCTCTCCGCTGAGCCTACAGGTTCTTGTCTTGGAAAGCTTTAACTTGAACATGTGCTTGTTAAGGCGACAGTGTCCAGTCAAAGCCCTTACCATGGTTCGTAGGTTGCTCCTGCTGAGCGCTAAGATTCGGTTGGTAGTGCATTCCCTTAGTCACCGCGATATCCAGGTGGTAAAATTCCTGTCCTCAGTCATGACCACCACAACAAGAGTTCCACTACACGAAGACAAAGGAAAATAAGAAAGTCAAACTAAAGTTGACCCTGTCACGCGCCTCATAACTCCTGTGCTAGTTAACAAGCGGAGCATTGTCGTATTATCGCGAACAATGAGTGATTATTCACACCATGTCATTTGGCGATGATAAGTTAACTTTACTGTTATATTTTACAACTGTTTTACCCTACCTTCTCGTTTATGGGCCACTGTCTCTTAAACATAAGGAGTTTACACTTTTAGTAGTAGAAAGACAGTAACGAGAGTTCCAGTTTTCCTGATGTAGACGTAATTTTTTTTATCACAGCTGATAATAGTCCCAGGCGTGGCATTTGTGTAGTATCTGTTATATTTTAAGCATTACTAGAAGAGTACAATTTTTGTTAAGTTTGAGGCTAGATGGTGTTGTGTAAAATGACTACAAGCTTTTTAACTTACTAGTGGAAAATCGCGTGGCTTTTCATTCAAAATGACAGGGTTTACCCTGCCTCCTTCTACATCCCTTACTCCACCCACTTACGGGCTAATTAGACACCCCCTTACGCACCAAGACAAATATAGCCTGACAACTTCAAGTGAAATTAACTTAAGAATTAATATTATGATTTCTGCAACCACTAATCTTTGGAGGTAAGAATTCGATGCCTGCGGAATATTTTCTTCACAATGACTACTGACTTTATCTGGTTTTTCTATTTTATAAGAACTTTTCGTTACTTCTTTTATATATATTTCTACATCTATCATAATATCATCTACATGTACAGTCAGCTTCAATTGAAATGCTAAGATGTTATGAGTTATGAAATGAAGGTATTAATGTACAAACAGTTTTAAACTCTATTAAAATCGGTTACACTAAAATGAATCTTTAGGTCAAAATAAAAACACATCAAATAAAAAAAATACTTACCGATAGTCAAAAAAAACCTTTATGATGATTTTTATATTATCCCAAAAATTATTTCCCTCGAGTGGGATTTGAACCCACGACCTTCCCCTTGATACGGGGATGCGATACCAACTTCACCACTTGTGATTTCCTTAAGTGCAGGTAAGCACTATAAAACAAATAAACCTTTATGATGGTTATGGAACAATGTTTATAGTTTGTAAACACTTGTCCACTTTGCTAGTTTGTAAACAAATGTTTGTTTTATTTGTCAACTAGTTTGAATTTTATTTTAGTTTTGCGCCGGTTTCGATGCGCAGACGGTTGCGCAACATAGATTTATATGTCTAGTTTATATATTTTATGCATAACTTGAACTCAATGTGATTTAGACTGTTACTGTTTTTAGTTATTTCGTGTTTTTTTTTCATTTCGATTCGTATTTTTTGAAACTGTGTAGTGTTCTGTGTCTGTCTTGCTTGGAAACGAAGCTTATGAGAATGTGAATATAAAGTTTTTAAGTTTACGACCGCTGTGGCGCGGCGGGCGAATGTCCGCCTGCGTCGCAGGGGTTGCGGGTTCGATTCCCGCCTTGGGATAAATGTTTGTACGATCTGCAAATATTTATTCCAGGTGTTCTGGGTATTTTCTATGTATAATAAAAAATATCTATGTATGTAATATATTGTATTAAGTATATCAATCATCCAGTACCCATAACACAAGCTCTGCTTAGCTTAGGGCTAGATGATGCTGTGTGGATTGTCCAGCATTATTTATTTATTTATTTATTTTATGAGACTGGCCAAACGATTGACTTTAGCTATAGTTATTACTAGCAACACGTGACTTCGACCACGTGAAGTTATTTTTATATTAACTTCAACCCCCGGTGTACTCGTTTAGGGATTGAATTTCAAGAATTTCTTTCTTAGTACACGTTTACGCACTAAGACCAAATACACCCTAAAATTTTTAAGTTTCTACAATCAGTGGTTTAGGCTGTGCGTTGTGCGACGAATCTAATATATTTATATCAGATGTCAGTTAAGTCAGTCAGGATAAAAGATCTAATAATAGGTATTATAGATTATAGATATAAATATATTTAGATTCGTTACAACAAAAAAGGACTGTACTGGCCTTGGAAGAATTCGTGCGTGGTTTGACATGCACTGGACAAAATCTTTCTTCAAAACAAAAACAAAGGACTTCCGCAATAGGCCGCATTTTTTTCAAAGATTTTGCGTATGCAGAGCTCACCCAAATGAGTAAATCCATAGAATGTAAGTTTGCGTTAGGTTATGAACCATGATATCTAAGGAGGGTAGTTAGAGGTATGTCCAGATATTACATTTAGTACAAACCCACATTTTACAGTAGCTGGCATTCTATACGTGACGGGTTGCAAGCCCATCGCCGCTGCTAGAATACTAACTGGTTTTTTCATAATATTTTCCTTCACCGTTTGAAAGTACCTACTGGCATTGCGCACTTTCATTTTTCAAACAAAAAAATCCATTAGTGCACGACCGAATTCGAACCTACGACCTTAGGATCAGACCTTAGAGTCACTTCCACTAGACCACCGGTGCAGAGAGATTACAAGCGTCTGTTTAATTAAAGTTTTGACTGCGGCTGCCGTTTTGCATGTTCTCGACAAAGCCATTAGTTTCGCCATCCGTCACAGTTGGCGTAGACCGTTGACACTTGCCACAATACGCGGTTTGATCACAATTAGTCCCGCCCGCTGGTTTTTGTAATGCCCAAATTATAGAGGCCTACCTATGTCAGTGGTTTTTATATTTTTATTATTGTAGTAATTTTGTATATACAAATATTTTACATCTAATATTTAACCTTATATCTACATATTTTATATTAACTCTGTTTTCTAACTGCGGGTCTTTACTATAGGTAGAAACAACAAACAAAAACGCAGAAAGTGTGTCCAAAAGGCTGGCAACGTTACCTCTTTGGATAGCTAAACTAATTTTCTGTCCAAGATAAGCGCCAGCCCTTTGTTTGAAGCCCATTGCCTTGAAATCACTATCTTGAAACTGAAATTTGGAACTTGTGTGGCACAAATGGAGAAAAAATAATAAGGAATTACGGATTGGGAATTTCAGGATTACTAGATTGGGCATGGCTTTGGTCATCCCTTTGTTATTTTTTGAGGATTAAAACAAAACTCTGCAAACAGCTGCAAAACGCTTATCCATATAATTTCAGAAGCAGTTATGTTATGGAACATTATATGTAATTAATAAATTGCATAATATTATGCTATTCAGTGGAAGCCCAATACAGATACTTAAAAAAAACTTTTTCTGGCCTGCAAGTCAGAGTTGAACTTAGTCAGTTTTTATTTACCTAAGCGATCACAAAACTATGATAAACCAACTAAATCTAAAATAGCGATAACATTAGAAATCGCACGTACACCTTCCGATACGCAACGCTAGCTAAGATGAGACGAAAAGATAATCGCATTTCCTTGTTCTCGTAGAAAGTACATTTTCGCACGCGAACATTTCTGTAACATGGTGCTCAGACCCTCATCATATCACCATGGACCTTTTGAAATAAATCCCAATTTACCTATCGAACCACTTTCAGTTGTTCTTTGTAGCTAAGAGAAACTGGAGCGTATTGAAAATTGAGGCGTATCTAGTAAAATAAATAAGCATTGGTATTTCACACACTAATATCTTCTACCCCTTTCAATCATAGCAACTAAACTTCTGTTTAAAGAAAGATTTTTTTTGTGTGTTTAAATAAACCTTATTTACTCTATTTTATGTGCTTAAGGTTAAACAAGTCAGTACGTTGTCCATACAAACGCTGTAAGTGTTTAATGTCTACTATTTATTAACGTGCGTCCGAAGCTAAGTTTGATACTGAATTATCTTGCCATTATCTAGGTACGTTACCCTATATGCTACAGTAAATCAGATTATCTTGAAAGTTACAAGCGTCGAAAGATTTAATACTAAATTTTGTAACGCTTGTAACTTTCAAGGTAATCTGATTTCACTGTAGAATATAGGGTAACGTACCTAGATAATGGCAAGATAATTCAGTATCAAACTTAACTTCGGACGCACGTTAATAAATAGTAGACATTAAACCCTTACAGCGTTTGTATGGACAACGTACCGACTTGTTTAACCTTAATTTAGAGTTTGGGGAGCATCTAGCCTCAAGCATATCAGTCCTAAAAAAATCTAATGGAAACCACCTTATACTTTGACCAATGGTCAGATAACATTGGTAAAGACTCGAAAAATCGGTGGATGGAAGAAGTGGGCGCATGAACACAGAGCACCCAGGACGTTAGTAGTACTACTATTCTATACTATATACTATTGGACGTTAATAGTACATTTTACTATTCTGTAGTCTGCGCTGCGTTGGTCACATCTATTGCGTGTTCATCTCGACGCGTGTCGTGAGCGGAAGAGCAGAACGTGACATTCCCGAGCCGTTAGAATCCAAATGTCATTCACATGTCTTATTTACGGTTCTATTCATGATAAATTTGTCTATAAAAATTGTTTTATAAACTGTTTATGGCCTGCTGTGAACATTATATTTACATACAAATGGGCCAAAACATTTAGGAAAAAAATAGCTTCACCATTTTAATCTCTAGGCACGGTAGATATTCCTTCAATTCTAGTAGTACCTGCTAAGGTTTTTTAAAAAGTCTAATGAGGGTCTGTTTGAGGCATGTCCAAATGACGACCGATGTAGCGCGGGGGGCGAATGTCCGCCTGCGAGGCTGCGACGCAGAGGTTGCGGGTTCGATTCCCGCCCTGGGATAAATGTTTGTACGATCTGCAAATATTTATTCCGGGTGTTCTGGGTATTTTCTATGCATAATAAAAAATATCTATGTACGTAATATATTGTATTAAGTATATCAGTCATCTAGTACCCATAACACAAGCTCTGCTTAGCTTGGGGCTAGATGATGCTGTGTGGAGTGTCCAGCATTATTATTATTATTCCATTTGGCACAAACCCACATATTGCAGACGTTGATATTCCATACTCGATAGATTGCAAACCCATCGCTCAAACTGGTTGGAATATTTTCTTCGTTGAAATGTGATGTTATTTGTATTGTATAACCACAATTTCACGGCTTGCTAGTTACGGTGGTGGTGTAAAACTAATGATCGCTTCCGATCCGGTCACTAGTTTCCGCAGAAAAACGTTGACTTTGTAAGCTTTGAGTACACATTTATCTGAGACCCAAGTCGAGATTTAAACTAGGATTTGATTGCAAAATTGGACCTGTCTACAAAGTTAGTTTCGAATTGTACCTAACAGTAGAGGCATACAGGTGTTAAGCCTCATGTGCCTGTAATTTTACCGGCACCCACACCTTTCATACCGGAACACAGCAATGTAAGTATCACTGCTTGGCGGCAGAAATAGGCACGGCGGTGGCTTCCCCGGACGAGCTTTTTCACAAAAAGCTACTCAAAAAAATTATTACTACTACTACTACTAAACCACTAAGCAGTAGTAGTAGTAGTAGTAGTTGCAACTATACTGGTAAAGTTTATTCTTAATTATAAATTACGTGCAGACAGTTTTAGTAGTAGTAGAGCTCGTAGTGAAGGGCTCGTCCGAGGAAGTACTACTATTACTACTGTTTCTGCCGCCAAGCAGCTTGCTGCGTTCCGGTTTGAAGGGTGTGAGTGTCAGTTAAATTACAGGCACATGAGGTTTAACGCCTGTATACCTCAGGTTGATGGACGCAGACCAGTGCATTGTAGGGCACGCTCATAACGAACGTGATCTGAAAGACAACGCTTTGTAATAGGTGGTGGTAACCACTTAACATCAGGTGGGTTATTTTCCTGATACAACAGTAATGTTATAAACAAAAAGACACATTTAAGAACATTAAACGGGGTTCAGTCACGATACTAATTACGACATATTTTAGAAGTTATATTGCAATATGCCATATTTTATTGTAATTCAATGTAGGCGTGCATTAGTTTGGCATGCTCATTGTTCGTGCTTGTCAATTTAACCCCATATGTGAGCGGGCTTGCTTTTTTTTAAATAGTCGAATAGTCGAGCGTTGTTCTTTATCGTGTGTAAAAACAGATGAACCAATTTGGATTAGAATACATAATTAGATAATTATCTAAACGTACCTCTTACATCCTTGGGAAATCTCGAGAAGTTACTTGGTATTGAGAGATCTAATAATAATAATGCTGGACAATTCACACAGCATCATCTAGCCCCAAGCTAAGCAGAGCTTGTGTTATGGGTACTAGAGGACAGATATACTTAATACAATACATTACATACATAGATATTTTTTATTACCTATATTAGAAATTACCCAGAACACTCGGAATAAATATTTGCAGATCGTACACACATTTATCCCAAGGCGGGAATCGAACCCGCAACTTCCTGCGTCGCAGGCCATTTGCCCACCGCGCTACATCGGTCGGTATCTAAGAGGATATCTACCGTGCGTGGGGATTAGGTTATGATACTATTGATTTTATTTTATTAATTAAAGAGGTTTTAATAATTTAAATATCCTGTCATATTTAATAAGTCAAAATAGAAAGAAAGAAATAGCTTCACGACTTTATGCCCAAGTACGGTAGATATCCTTTCCGATCTCTTAGTACCAATCGATACCTACACTCGATTCTTTGAGGATGTCTAAGCAGGGTAGTCAGAGGTATGTCCAGTTTTTTTTATGTGACTTGCTGATGGAAAAAGCAGATGGCCCACCTGATGTTAAGTGGTTATCATTACCTATAACAAAGCATTGCCTCGCAGGTTACCTGAGGCATGCCTCGTGTGCCTGTAATTACACCGGCACCCACACCCTTCAAACCGGAACACAGCAAGGTAGGTACTTGGCGGCAGAAATAGGCATGATGGTAGTACTTACCCGGACGAGCCCTTTCACAAAGAGCTCTACTACTACTAAAATATAGTTGGTACATTTGGTACATACCCACATTTTACATTATTAAATTAAATAAAAAAAAAAGCTTTTTTCCAGTGATAAGCAGCTTTTAAAAAGTATAACCAAAAGATATGTTTTGCCGTTTTTACATATTGAGTTTATGCTATTATTATCAGCCTAAATCCACTGCTAAGAGTATAAAGTGTACAAGGCATACCTTGTCACTATTTAGACGGGTTTACCATAGTCACTTGACAGGCATATTGGTGACCCCGGAATCGGTTTTTAGTATTCAGGAAATGCTGCTGACTCTCCTCTAGTATGTTCCCTTAGTCACTTCCTAATGTAATGTAGGGATTTCTGGTCCTATTCTATTCCGAGATAGAACCACAACAGCTAGCACCTCGGCATATATTTACTAACAACGAACGGTACAAAGTTACAAGCAACAAAGAAAAATCATGTGCGTATATGTGGTTGAAGCCATAAGTTGTGCAAAGACTGTGTCAAATAGAGACATGCAAATGTCGGGACTGTTTCTCTATTTTTAATTGATTTCTAGAAAATATCAAATTGTACGACGATGATGACGAATTATCAAGCGACGACCGATGTGGCGCGGCGGGTGAATCCGCCTGCAACACACGTTGCGGGTTTGATTCCCTCCTTGGGATAAATGTTTGTATGATCTGCAAATATTTATTCCGGGTGTTCTGGGTGATAGAAAATATCTATATTATGTCATGTATTGTGCTTATTAAGTTTATCAGTTATCTAGTACCTCTAACACAAGCTCTGCTTAGCTTGAGTCTAGATGATGCTGTGTGAATTGTCCAAGCATTATTATTATTATACCAGGTCAACATCATAGGTGATTATTAGGTGACCGTAGTTAATTTAGAAACCGTTTTAAACTGCGCAGGTTTGATAATTTTTGAATAAGTATTGATTTGAAGGTTATATATAAAAACCAAACAAAAGCGAGTGAGACTCATACCCTGAGACTTCCTTATTCAGTTAAAATAATATGAGTTAAAAAAACACGTTACATCCCGTCTCATCATCCTAGACATAGACCTCTCCTATACGTTTCCAGAAAAAACGATTTTATGCTATTTCCATACACAAAAATCCCGTGATCCTAGCAATATTCTAGAGATATACAACCATTTTAGTGTTAAAAAATTGTCAGTCTTCAATTTAAAATGTTTTAGTATAATAGTAGTAGTAGAGGTCTTAGTGGAGGGCTCGTCCGGGGAAGCACTACCACCATGCTTATGTCGTATGTCGTTTGAGTTACAATACGCAGCATGACAGGGAGTGTCATAGTGTCAACTTAAGGCGGTGGTACTCACCAACGACCTTGAGGAGTCTGTCCAGTCTGAGTTGCACTGCCGCCCGTCGCCCGCACAGGGACCCGCGCGCATTCCATTTCATATCGCATTCAAGAAATAATTATTTGTAGCCTAATGAATTATTAGTTCGAACTGCCAATTGTTCACTTTGTGATAAATACTTTGACAGATATATGTGTGAAAAAAAAATACTAGAAATCAATATCATTTAGAAGAAATAACCAAATTTAAAATAAAAATTGCTTCACTTTGGATATTTTTTTCATATAGTAATAATATAGTTAAAATTATTTCAATTGTTCAAATTAAAATTTTGTCCTTAATAAGCAATATATAATATTTTTTTTGGACATTTATACTCACTCATCAAAGAGAAATAACACGGAGAAAACCTCTCGTTGGCGAATAGCACCTCCTTAACTGTGCTATGGCTACCTAGTAGCCCCGCTAACCAAACGATAATACGAAATTTCGTTTATCGTTTCTAAGAGTAGACTGCCGGTCTAGATATTTAAAGATAACTAGGTGATTGCTAGGCATTTTAGTAAAACCGTAAAACTCACATATCCTTCAAACCGTAGTATAGCTAATAAAATTCACTGAAACTAGGTCAAAATGTCTATTTTAATGAAATAATTACATTGAGCAATTCAATAGTAGTTTCTACCCAACAAACCGTTATAATCATTGCCATCTTCAATTATATTTTATCTACCCGTATTGCAAGGCATTACCGTCGTAATTTTACGCAGTGATGAGACGCCGAGCCATCTGTCTTATTTATTTTATGCTAAAGTATGCATGTAATTGATTACACAAATAAATAATCTTTTATTTATGAGTGTTTTTAGGATTTCGTACCCAAAGGGTAAAATGGGACCCTATTACTAAGACTCTGCTGTTTATCTGTCTGTCCGTCTATCTCATGAACCGTGATAGTTAAAGCGTGGCTTTTTATTGGTAAGAGAATTTTCAAAATCAGTTTAGTATTAGTATTAGTAGAGATTATCCCCTACTACCTCACAATCTCATAAACTTACAAACTTTTTTAGCAATGTCCTTTTTTCCTAAGAAAATGCCCATAATTTGATATTAACAAGTTTATTAACAATAAGTAGTTTTCTTCAAAGCTTTATCATAGCAAAAAAAAAGTAATGCGCAGACAAATATTATATAACGACAGTTCGTCTTAGTTACCTACTTGATCTAACATCGCTCGCTTCACTCGTCTGATGTAAAAGCTTAAATATTTAATTACAAACAAACCCGTGTACCAAGTTAAGTCAAAGTCAGTCTACAGTATTGTTGCATAAACATTTTTAATTAGCTAATCATACTCCAATAATGATGTTATTCTGACCTTCAGTTGAGGTACTACGTCTGAGGTCAAACAATTTTGTTAGCTGTCTTTCAAATAATGTAACTAGATCATACCTATTCAACTAGCGTCATCATCATCATCAACCCACATCAGTCCACTGCTGGACGTAGGTCCCGCCACTAAGCCCAGTCTTCGGCCCTCCTCAACCAGTATTTGCCAGCTACATATTGCAGATCATTATCAACTAGCGTGTTCACCAACAATTAGGTATTCAATTTTAAAGGTGTTTTTAATGCCTAATAAAAATATGATGTATCTTTTAGTACCTTATAATATTTATCGACTAAAACTGCTGCTCGTAGAAACTTCAATAATAAATAAATTAAACCTTATTAAAGATAAAAACTAGCAATAAATTTACTAAATAGAAAAATCATTGTCCTACAATGGGCGATTTTATCACTGGACGCAATATCTTGAAGACCACCGTCGCGATGAAATTTAAAACTTGAAAATATTGAATGTATTTGTCGTTGTACTGAGAAAAGAAAACCTGAAATTTACTCACATTTGCTCACTCAACCATCACGAAATCTTCAAAATAACAGGGTCTGAAATTTGACTCATGGCGGTTTTAAAAAAAAAGGATTTTTGAAAATTCTCATGCTAATTTTTAAAAATAGATGTCACATCTTTTAATAATAATATACCTATTCATAATAACTAATTAATAAAACAGTTTTAATTAGCTAGTTTTTATCCTTCACATCTAATGTTTATAACCTTCGTATTATCACGGCTATTTAAATAATTTTGTAGTTATCTAACGTTTTGATGTTTCCGTCAAGTTACTTCGTGGTAAAAAAATATGTCCTGCAGGTACTCTTATAAATGGTAAACGATGTTTACTACCGTTTTTTGTAATACACTTCGGGTTACTCGGTAGCCGTTTCACAGTCAAGTTGTCAATGCCTAACATGCCACGTAGTGTAGGTACTTCAAAACGACACTGTTAAACCATGAAACAGCCAAAAGCCTAATTCTCGTAACAAAGTTTGACCGCAATCTCACCTGATGTTAAGTGATGATGTGGTCGACGGTGTAGTACGTTTACCTAGAAAATTACTATTCACTCTTCTCTTGAAGTTTCGATGGCGTCAATATCCAAATGTATTCTTTAAAACTAAAAAAATCGACTTGAATTTCTCATGGATGCCATTGTCAGAACTAGACCAAATTAAAATGGGACCACAAGAAAATCACCAGCTTTCAAATAAAAAAAAACATCAAAATCGTTTCACCCAGTCGAAAGTTCTGAGGTAACAAACATAAGAAAAATACAGTCGAATTTAGAATCTCCTCCTTTTTTGAAGTCGGTTAAAAAAACATAGTAAGTTACAAAAAAATTATCAAAATAAAATTAAACAAAAGTTAACAAAACACCAAATAGAGAAAAACAAACGTAACTTAAATGTTTAAAGCTAAAGAATTAAATTATTATATCCCAGTTTGTGTTGCAGGTAAACAAAAAGGCAAATAGCTCAGCGCATAATGTTGCTCAAGAGAAAAACACTGGTTTTCAGCAAATAACTTGGAGACAGCAAGTTGGGCGAGATGCCATACAACAGAAAAATACGTGTTTGTGAGACAGTGTGGAAATAATGCAGCATCATTTTGTTCAGTACCAAATAGATGGTTCCTAAACGAAAGTGACCTGCGAGGTAGTGTTTTGTAATAGGTGATGGTAACCACTTAACATCGGGTCGGCCATCTGCTTGTTTTATTAGCAAGAGGTATCAAAAAATACTTTTCAGCTGTTACTATCCCACTGCAAGGTAAAAGTTGGAGTTCAAAGTACCTAATCAAAGGAAAGTCCCATGTTCTCCAACGCATATATACTTCAAGACAAATACAACTTTCTTCATATAAAATGTAATTAACAAGAGTGATATTGCAATGTATTGTACGTCAAAATGTAGGCTAATGAAAGTAAATGCTCGTTACGTTACAAATCCCATCAAAGTGGAAATCACACGTGAACCAATGCGTGGCGGATCGTTAGGTACTAATTAACTAACTAGATGGCACTGTGTGAAATATCCGTTTACTATTGAACACGCACGACTTTGCTTACGTGAAGCTATTTTTATACTAATAGTAGTAGAATTATTACAATCATAATTCTACCTAGTAATTGCAGTGCTCTTCACTAACAGCTCGACCGAAGAAAAACTCATGCCTATTTTTGCCGCCAAGCAGCTTACCTACTGTGTTTCGATTTGAAGGGTGTGGGTGCCCGTGAAATTACAGGTACACGAGGCTTAACACCTGTATGCCTTGGTACGTAGTGCATGGTCAGAGAGTGCATATCGTAAGGGCACATTTTATAATAAATTACCTACTTGCCTACCTATAGTCAGTTAAGTCAGTCGGATCAAATCCTACTAATATTATAAACGCAAAAGTTTGTAAGTATGGATGGATGGATGGGTGAATGGATAGATGGAGGTTTGTTACTCTTTCACGCTCTAACCAGTGAACCGATTTGAATGAAATTTGGAATAATTATAGATTGTAACCTAGATTAACATATAGGCTACTTTTTATCTCGAAAAAATAACGAGAACGGAAAAAAAAACTGCCACGCGGGCAAAGCTGCGAGCGGCCGCTAGAATTATTATAATTGGTAGAAATAGTTAAAGTTCATACTATGTAACTAAGTTTTTGGCACGGGGAAGTAAAGCAGAATCTTACTAGACATAGTAACAGTAAAAGTTCGTGAGTTTCTTTACTTTCAAGTAAACATTTTCCTGTCACATTCATTGACCTGTCTTGTAGCAGAAACTACTAGTATTTATATGCATTCGTTCAACAGTATCAAATCTAACTTATTTAACAAGCTATAGCACTTATATCAATCACCATAAAGTCTTCAATTGCATGGCTCTGATTGCATTCTAATATTGTGCAAAACAAGTGCAACTCTATGTGACATAATCTTGTCCCGGTTAAGTGTTTAATTGGTGTGAAATTAATTAGTAGATTACCAAGAACATGTAAAATAACAAAGCGTGTCGCCAATAGACCTATGTGAAACTATGGTATGAGTAACGATGGGAAAAATCATTGATTAATGTGATACGTTCGACGACCGATGTGGCGCGGCGGGCGAATATCCTCCTGCGACGCAGGAGGTTGCGAGTTCGATTCCCGCCTTGGGAAAAATGTTTGTACATTTGTCAGATTCGATCTGCAAATATTTATCCCGGGTGTTCTGGGTATTTTCTATGCATAATAAAAAATATGTAGGTATGTGTGTAATGTATTGTATTAAGTATATCAGTCATCTAGTACCCATGACACAAGCTCTGCTTAGCTTGGGGCTAGATGATGCTGTGTGGATTGTCCAGCATTATTATAAAATAAAATATTATACATGGAGCTATTCGACCTCACATCTCAGTAGTTGCAACTTCTGTGATGTAGGTAGTATGTTCGATCCCTATTGAAGACAAATATTTGTGTTATAAACTTGTATGTTTGTACACTGTCTGGGTGTTGTATAGTTTTATTAAGTACTTATTTCAAAAGGAACGTATATTACTACCGGTTCCCATAGCTCAAGCTATGTTTAATGTAAATAAATAATACATAAATATTTGTGGCTAATTTTACAGAACATTATCTAGCCCCAAACTAAGTGTAGCTTGCACTATGTGAACCAGATGACTGATAGAATAGTTATATATTTTTTTATAAATACTTAAGAATACTATGTAATATTCAGACATCTGTCTGAATGTTATATAAATATGTTATATGTTGCGTGTTTACTCTCGCAAATATTTATTTTCATCACACAAATGTTTTCCCTCGGTGGGGATCGAACCCAAAGCCTACCACAGAAAGCAGCTCTGCTTTCTGTGCGGTGCTACTACTTGAGCCGTGATGAGTTTGGGGCTAGATGATGTGTAAAAATGTCCATAAATATTTATTTATTAAGTCCTTACGCAGTAGATATTGGAGTAGGCACCTACTCTAGAATTTACAGTAACAAGATTATTTCCACAAATCAGGTCTTAAATGCTAATGAGCTAAATTGGCTGCGATAATACATTAAATTGGGGTCTACGCCACACTGTCAAGAGCTAGTTGACCTAAATTCCTACTAGTTTTAGACAAAATATTGGTAAACAGAACGTACATTCAAATATTCGAAGGCAAACATTATCGGAGGAAATCCTGGGACTAAATTAGTTTGATGTCGAGACAGCCGTCACAGTTCTGTTGGTAGTGCTCTTCCTTCAACGATGTAGGTTGTCGGTTCGATCCCCGCCGAGGACAAGCATTGCCTATCTCTTAGTGCGTTCCACTAGTCGCTTATTACAACATGCACGGGAAATAATGGAAGAGTTCTTTTATAACACGGGTTTTTGGGTTAAAAGGGTATAACGGGACCCTATTACTAAGACTACGCTGTCTGTCTGTCTGTCCGTCTGTCACCGGGCTGTATCTCATGAACCGTTATAGTAAGAGAGTTGAAATTTTCGCAAATAATGTACTTCTAGTGCCGCTATAAATAACAGAATAAAATAAATATTTAAGGGGGCTTTCATACAACAAACGTGAGTGATGGATGGATGGATGGAGGGATAGATGGATGTTTGTTACTCTTTCACGCTCTAACCAGTGGACCGATTTGGATAAAATTTGGAATAATTATTATTATAGATTGCAACCTAGATTAACATATAGGCTCCTTATTATCCCGAAAAAATAACGGGAACGGGAAAAAACTGCCACGCGAGCGAAGCTGCGAGCGGCCGCTAGTAGCCTATATATTTAGTAGGTACTTAGCTTTAATTAGGTACTTTTTAAAGACATTAAAATAACCACAATAGCACTAAGTTATTACAATCATGCCTCGTAACATGATCGCGTGCGTCGTGTCTAGATAAAGCAAATTCACATAATGCCTAGATAACGTCTAATGTCTGCGTAATTCATTTATGCTAATTCATATTTATTGCTTTGACCCTCTGCAGCAAAGATTTGACATGATAAAGAGATTCTTTGGAGTTGGAATGGTGTCAGTAATTTGATTGTAAGTTTGAAGTTCAAACGGCAAAATACCTACTGAGACTGGAACTACGTATCAAAGCAGCGATGGGCTTGCAAACTGTTGCAATTACTGTAAAACGCGGGCATGTGTCAACTGTAATATTTAGACGTTCCTCTGACTACCCCCTTATATCCTCGTAAAACCTCGAGTAGGTACCTGATACTAATATATCTGATGGGATATCTTCCGTGTCTTCGAAGCTATTTTCATTTAAATATCAAATTAAATAATATGTTTATTTAGGAATAAATAAATACGTGTTTAAAGTCGGGAACATTGATACCTACAAACGTAAACTGTGTCGCAGAACACAACGCTCTTCTATGGAGTAAAAAATTTTTTTGAATACAAAACACATAATAAGGCAATAAACATACTGAATACTGAAACAGATAGCTTTACATGTAACTAGCTGACCCATGCACACTTGGTTGGGTGGTTAACACTTAACTTTTAATTTTTGCGTTAATATATAGCCTATAACACTCACAAATAACGTGGATTTCTACCGGTAAAAGAATTTTCAAAATCGGTTTAGTAGATCGAGAGATTACGACCTACAACCTAACATACTCACAAACCAACTCTTTATAATATTAGTATAGAGGAAAAAATGCAAATCGTTTTAAATTTTATTTATCTGATGCAATCATGCATTGTTTAGTGACACCAACTTTAAAAAACTCAGACGTGAAGTTCAACTACTATTCTAGAGTATTTGAACCAATTTTTTATTCACATTCATTACAAAGTGATTTATAAGACGTCAAAAAAAAAATTAAATGTGACCTTTTATAGTTCACAAAAACAAACAATGGTAGAATCAAACCACATAGTTCTGACGGCCACAGTGTACATTAGATTTTAAATACCAACAACTACTGTACTGTGTGGTACAATAATAAAGTAAATAAGCCTTTGCATATTTGTAGATGGTTTATTCACGGTGACCCTAAAGATCGTGCCTCTAACTATGGGACGATGTGATAGGCTTAGGCAAAATATGGGCATTTTATATACCAATTGTAATGTTTGGACGTGGTTCAAACTATTATTTTTAGACCTCCCAAAAGATTTTGAGTAGTACCTACTAGTGCAAGGATTTTGTTTTATATCTAAAACATTTTCAGTCTTTTGTATTTTGAGAAACTCGCTATTTCTTGTCACTTGAACCTTATAAAACCAGTACTTCTTAGAAGTAGATTTGAAATGGGTGGTAAAATATCACTGACAAATTACTACAACCACCGACACAAGTGGTAAAAAAATGTAACATAAAAACAACTTCACGACTTTCATCCTCAGGTAAGGTATATATCACCTCAAATCTCTTAGTTTCAAGCAGTACGTTTTATTATTTAAGATCCTTTGAGGATGTCTAATAGAGTAGTCGTTAGGTCCAAATATTACAATTGACACAAACCCACATTATGCAGGAGTATGCTAAAGATGAAACGTCGAAACCCTAAGCTTCTTTTTACACAAAAATAATAAAATAAATGCATTACCTGAGTAACCTTGTAATTATGTGCATCGAATAATACCTAAAAAAGACGTCCCTAATACATAATTCCAGCGATTATCCTTATCGCTAGCATCAAGTAATTTGAATAACTACCCGGAAATTTTCATCAAATCCTTCAAACAAATTGTGTTTGTGCCTGTACGTCCTTTGTTTTCCACATTATCTGAATACCGCGCATCGAAATCTTGCATTTTTCGTCTCGCCTCAGTGGTAGTATTCTGTTGCTACGAAAAATGCGGACCAACGGAGAATAATCTAGGCCCAACAAAACGGCGTGTCAAATGAAGGGCTTAATAGTTAGATTTTCAAAGCCTTCGTGGTTCAGCTTAGATTGGTTATAGGTCTCTTAAAAGGTTTGAGTTTTCTTTTCGTATATTCGAATCCAATATAACTATAAATAGGCTGACACAACTTAAAAAATATCTGAGATCTCGGTTCAGTGCGAAATAATAATAGTTATGAATACTGCTACAATAAATTTGCTTAACAAAAACGTTTAAGGAGGGGGTATTCGCCAACTCGAGGTTTTCTCCAAGTAATTTCTCTTTGATGAGTGAATATAAATGTCCAAAAAAAATATATATTGTTTATTAAAGACTAAATTTTAATTTGTATAATTGAAAAAATTCTAACTATATTATTACTATATGAAAAAAGTATCCAAAGTGAAGCAATTTTTATTTTAAATTTGGTTATTTCTTCTAAACGGTATTGATTTTTAGTATTTTTATTTCACACAAATATCTGTCAAAGTTTTTATCACAAAGTGAACAATTGGCAGTTCGAACTAATAATTCATTAAGCTACAATTAATTATTTCTTGAATGCGATACGAAATGGAATGCGCGGGTCCCTGTGCGGGCGACGGGCGGCAGTGCAACTCAGACTGTCGGACGGGGAGGTTGTGCTGCTCATTGCTCCGATTCGCGCATGGACGATTTAGTGTTAGTTTTTTAATTTCGTTTTTTTGTAAATCGTAGGTAAGGCACTTACGTAAATTTTTCGCGCTTCACGCTTCTTTATAAGTTTGGTAGATTACTCTTTATTCATTACTATGGCAAATAAAGTTACGTACGGTACAGGATACCTACAGTTTCACAACTATACTCGAATAATAAACCACACAGTAATAGGTTAGCCCCTCGAAGTAGGCGGGAGTAGTCGTATACACCCTGTAAGCATTCGTCGTAGGTATCCTAGGATACCCGGTTGACATAGGCTAAATTATTTTTCAAAAATTAGGGTTCCTTACTAAAACCCGTGCAAAGCTGGGACGAGCCGCTAGTATTCTATAATAATTTACGAAACCACCGATATGATGCACGGTCGATGTGGCGCGGCGGGCGAACGTCTGCCTGCAACGCAGGAGGTTGCGGGTTTGATTCACGACTTGGGATAAATGCTTGTACGATTTACAAATTATTATTATTATGCTCCTGGCATAACTGCAAAAAGTCAACTTACAGGAGGATGTGGTTTTCAGATTATTTCAGAAATTATAAACCCTTTTGGTAGTTTTTTGTCTAAATAATTTCAGTATAATAATAATAATGCTGGACAAGCCACACAGCATCATCCAGTCCCAAGCTAAGCAGAGCTTATGTTATGGATTCTAGGTGACTGATATACTTAATACAATACATTACAAACATAGATATTTTTTTATTATACATAGAAAACACCCAGAACACCCGGAATAAATATTTGTAGATTGTACAAACATTTATAATATTATAAATACTTTTTTAAATTGACTATCCTATCTTGCTCCTAAACCACTTCTAAACTACTTAATACATATATATCTATATATACAAAAAATATAGATATATATGTATTACGATTTTTTTAAATTATAATAATGGAATTTACTCTTGTTTTTTCGATTTTTTCCCTTTATTCTATCGGTTGTGCCCCTCTTGCCCGTTGATTATCGCTCGAAAGAAGTTATAACCTCCATTGGGCCTTTTTACCTCGGAGTTTTGCGTGTGCAAGATTTTGAAAAGTGAGCACACCTACATTATATATTCCTGCCTACATTATTAAAGAATATTAGCTATTGCTTGAGCTGATTATCAAAAAGATGGGAATCTTTTAGATAATCAGCTCAACACAAGTAACGCAGTTAGTTAGGTCTTAAAATGTGCCCTTGTATCTGGTCTGTATATTCTGCAATTAAACTACGTGAAAAGCAGTTAGCATGCCTTTGTTGTATTTCTGTAAGAAATAAAAGATTTGCACATATATTTTTTTCTTCCTGTAGAACTCCATCATAATTTCTTCCCAAGAGGGCAAGTTAAATCCGTGGTAAGAATACTTTCAAGTTATCGAACTAGCATCATTTGATTGGCTGCATCGAATGGGTGGTCAAATACGAATAATGGCCAATACGGTGCTCGATTGTCTTTATTCATGTCCAGACATATACTAGTGCGTATATTTCTCCCTCATAGTGCCACGATCACATAGATCCACATAGATTTATGGATGGTGTAGGAGAATTATGCTCTCTATCTCCTCGAGCGACGGCTGTAAATTATAACGACGCGCTTCAAAATGCAATGCTACCGACAGTCCGTAATATTTAAATTTCACCATATGACTGCGGCGTCGTTGATGCTTGTGATTGTGACAATTTAATAAAAGGATACATCTACTTTTAGCTTTGTTTTCTGACAATATAATAAAAACGAATCCCGAAATAAACTGTTTTATTGAACGCATATTGTTAGTAACAAGTGTACATAATTTGTAAATTCCGACAGGTGGACTCGCCTTGTGTCAGAACTTTACAATTTTATGTAGCTTATGATTATTGGTTCCATCAAGTTCAAGCTAAGAACAGCTGTCAGCGTAACAAACAGTAATCATCGTTATCTTTAATCAGATAAAGAGGGCAATAGAAGTTGTCAAATCGGTTTGCAAGCGAAACTAATCCTTATCACCTATGAATCTGCAAGCGGCATTCAACCTTAGGGTGGTAAACCAATTTTTTGGGCGACTGTACCTATAATTTTTTGGGAAAAGGCTAGAACCTCTGTAACCAGAGCTATACCTACCTGTGTAAAAAACTTATGGATCTTCACCGTGCTTGGAAGGATTTGCAAAAAAAGATATGAGCTTGATGATATGTTTCGGTTACCGTCATCTCTTACAACACAAGATTTTATAAAAATGCAAGGACATCACGGTCAACCTACCAGCCTTGATGAAAACCTTAGAAACCCTTGCCATCCACCTCTCAAAGGGTAAGTTCTGGAACTACTTACTACAAAAAGAGGAAGGAAAGACTTTGTCACGCCTAAATTAGTTGCAGCTTTAGACAGATGTCAATTAAACAAGGAATTCTGTTTATATACTTCAGGCTGTAGCAAAAGCACTAGATCTTAGCTGTGATGATTTCCTGATAAAAAAATCGTCCATTCAACGCATTTGCACACAGAGTAGAAAATATAGTGTAATCTATAAAATCAAATTTTGTTTTAAAATGTGTGTTTGAAATAAGAATCCACCAAATCACAAGTAGCCCTGATATCATAATGTTAAAAAAGTTTATATATTTCAATCGATTTATATGCTTATAGAAAAATGTTAAAAACAGAAATTTTAAATTCGCGGGTTAATGTAAATGTAGACAGATAAAATTTTGTATTTAAGTAAGTCTTGATAGTTTAAAAAGAAATACGGGGTATACAATTCGATTTCCAAAAAAAAATATAAGGGACTTATATTCGTCCATATAAGGGACACCCTACAGTACATGGTAGTTTGGAAATAAAAGTCACCCTAGTTGACAGTAGCGGCTTGTGTGCCTTTCTTCACCGGGCAAAATGAACCACTCATCTGATTCCGCGCGTGATAATAGGCAATAAATAAAGCATAAAAACTTGATTATTAAAATATACATGTTGTTTTCTATATTTTTTTGAACTGATATGATGTAAAATGGTATGTAGATGCTGAAAATAAAAAAAGTAATCAAAGACACAATCAAATCTACGCCCCTGTGACTAGGATATGACGTATTGCATCGTGTTATTATGAATATAAATATTTTTTAGCCAACTTAGTATTATCTTCATATTTATTTACTTATTTTAGGAAGACTTGTGCCTTTATTGACCAGACAAACAAATCATAAAAACTTGATTATTAAAATATATACATGTTTTTTTATACTTTTTTGAACTGAAATTATGTAAAATGGTATGTAGATGCTGAAAATAAAAAAGTACTATGAAAGACACAATCAAATCTACGCCCCTGTGACTAGGATATGACGTATTGCATCGTGTTATTATGAATATAAATATTTTTTAGCCAACTTAGTATTATCTTCATATTTATTTACTTATTTTAGGAAGACTTGTGCCTTTATTGACCGGACAAACAAATCATAAAAACTTGATTATTAAAATATATACATGTTTTTTTATACTTTTTTGAACTGAAATTATGTAAAATGGTATGTAGATGCTGAAAATAAAAAAATGCTATGAAAGGCACAATCGAATCTACGCCCCTGTTACTAGGAAACAACGTATTGCATCGTGTTATTATGAATATAAATATTTTTAAGCCAACTTAGTATTACCTATGTTTTTATTTATTTACTTATTTTAGGAATACTTGTGCCTTTATTGAACGGACAAATAAATCATAAAAACTTGACGCCCTGTTACTAGGATACAACTTATTGCATCGTGTTTTTTTTACTTCTTAAGTTAACACAAACACGTATTACATTAAAGTAAATATAAATGAAATTATTAAATTAATATTTTAATGAAATGATTATAAAATTTTAATTAAGCTTTTTAGGAAATTATTTTAACTTCATAGGTTGAGCTTAAAATTTATAAAAAGTTGTTTTAGTAGTTAGTACATAGTTAGTTATTAGTTATTGTATGAACATTATTTTTATTATTATTTCAAATTGTTATGATCATATGCTAAACGGGCGGAGGGCAGTGGTACGCCATCATACAGGTTTTTCAGTTTGGGTACCAATGCTGTCTAACCAATGAATAGTCATGTATGTTGTTTCCAAATAAATTTCATTTCATTTCATAATGAATATAAATATTATTTTAGCCAATTTAGTATTATCTTTTTATTTATTAACTTATTTTAGGAAAACCAGTGTCACCACTAAAATATTTCTTTTATGTTGAGTAAATTTTTAGAGCACGATAATAGCGCGGCTCCTTGCCAACAAACAAGGAGCGCGTGTTGCGCTTTGCGAGCGTAAAAATATAGCGGGGGGCACGCGGTCGGCGCGGGGAAATTATCCCACTCCGCCTGAATCCTCAAGGTCGTTGGCGAATACCACAGCCTTAAGTGTCTGCTGCACTGCGGCTTTCTGTTATTTTTCTTTAGTTAAACGAACCGTTAAAAAAATTATCTTGTGGTCGCGGTTTTACTGCGTTTTTATTAGCATTAAAGTTCAACTAACCTTCACTTCTCTAACTTCTCCGTGCGGCATTTACGTATGTATTTATCTACTCACGTGAATAATAAGGGAGTTTTTGAATACAGCTGGAACTTAATAACGATTATATATCTACTTTAAACAAAGGCGTGGAGATGGTTTACTGCTCGCATTTGAGACATAACAATTGTGACGCCAAGCTCGCAAGCAAATCATTTTTATTCTGAACTTGCGGCACGTCCCGGCTTCACACGGGTTTTAGTAAGGATTCCAAACTTTTTTGAAAATATAATATAGCCATGCCACCCGGGATAGTGTAGCTTCCCAACGGTGAAAGCATTTTTCAAATCGGTTCAGTAGTTCCGGAGCCTATTCAATGCAAATAAACAAACAAAACTATCAAACCTTTTTTTCTCTTTATAATATTACTTTACATAAATTACATATTATTATTAAATTACTATATATTATTATTATGCTGAAATTATGAGGTGCGTGCAAGCAAAGTATCTTATCTGCATCGTAAAAACCTTTCCTAAGTATGACTCCACAACCTTTTAATTATAGAAAGAAATAGCATGCACTAGTGCGTATTTTATTTCAATACAGGTTCCTGCAACTGACTATTATATTATCTCAACAGAAACACGCACTTCGAAAACCTCTAGAACATCTAGGTGAGAGAGAAAGAGATCACATCAGTCAGTATCTCTAAACTAAAAAAGTAAAAAACTTTGGCAACTACAGACAATAGGTAAAGTTGGTTCGCTTAAATTTTAGTTCAATCTGTGTCTGAAGTTGCAAGCTTTTTTTTTATTTTATTTGCTGATAAAACAAGCAGATAACGCAGCTGATGTTGAGTTGTAACCATCTGCTACACAAAGCCTATTAACAAAGCCTCTCTCGTTAGCAATACTGCGTCTTTAAACCTGTGGTAAACAAATGTTTAGGTTCATGTATCTGTAATTTTACCTGCAAACACATCCTACAAACCGACACGCTGGTTGGCGGTAGAAATAAGCATGGTAGTAGTATTTCCCTGGACGAGTTCTTAACTATTTACTTTTGTTTGCGCCTTTTTGTTTCGCACCGGGCATTAACCAAGGGTCCTCATTATGTCCCTGTTCTCCTGAACAATTATAAGAGCACACTCTTTGCTGGCTCAAACTCGGCAATAGGTGAGGCTAATATGCATGCTTTCACCTTGCATCATGCGAGAAAAGGATAGACTCAGTGATGAGCAGTACGGAGCTTTTGACGCTTGTAACTTTCAAGTTAATCTTATTTTACTGTAAAATATAGGGTAACGAGCTTAGATAACGGCAAGATAATTCGGTATCAAACTTCGGACGCACGTTAATAAATAGTAGAGATATTCAGTTACAGCGTTTGTATGGAAATAGTAACGACTTGTTCCACCTTAATAGTAGCTTTAATACTACTGACCGGTGTCTGAAGCAGTATCGTGCATTTTCGCAGTGCTAGCTAACAAGAGATAGTGACTTTCCAGCTCTCAGCTAGATTGCTTGATAAGCATAATTAAAATTGTGCGCACACTCAGAATATTTGCTATTTAATCTAGTAATGAAAGCTGGAATATAAGCACGGAATATATTGAAAAGCAAATATGTACTTTATAATATTGGTATTAATGAAATATAATGACACTAAAAAATTATTTTATAACAAGTAAATTAGTAATTCTACCGGTAAAGTTGATGGCAAGCGGCCGAGGGGTCGAAGTCCACTTAGATGGTCTGACCAAATTCGCTCATCGCTGAACACCAAGCTACACGATGCGCTTCACAATGCCAAGGATAGGCACAGATGGCGGGCCATCGTGAAAAACATAATTTATCACCATCGGGGGAATCACGACCCTCAGTAATGAGGTATACGACGCGAGGAGGAGGAAATTAGTAATTCTGTTTGAGTATTGAAATTATCTAAGCCGGGCGCGTTATTGAGAAATTAGTGGCTAAGGCTAATCTTTTGTATCACAGAAAAGTTTTTTGTAGTAAAAATAAACAACGTACCTAACGTACGTGACCTGGGACGTGGGAAGGTCGTGGGTTCAAATTCCAGTCGAAGAAAATAATTTTTAGGATAATATAAAATCTTTATTAGCTCTAGTGGTTAACAGCATAGGGGTGGTCTTCCGTTGCGCTAAAATTACTAGCAGGTAACTTCGTCCACGTGAAGCTATTTTCATACAAACTTCAACCCCCGCTGTACACGTTTAGAGGTTGAATTTCGGGAATTCTTTTCTTAGTACACCTTTACGCACCAAGACGAATATATTCTGAAAATTTCAAATTTCTGCGATTAGTGGTTTAGGCTGTGCGTTGTCTATAGACAACGCACAGCCTAAAATAAAAAAAAAAAATATAATAAAATAAAATATTTGTCCTGACTGACTGATTGGGATATATCCCAATCAGTCAGTCAGGACAAATATTCTTATAATTGGTATAGAATAGATTGCTGTCACAAAACACTTGACAGGCGAATTGGTGATCGCAGTCAGGATATGCTGTTGCTTTTCTCTTGGCTTCTTACGACATAATAATAATAATAACAATGCTGGACAATCCACACAGCATCATCTAGCCTCAAGCTAATAAGCAGAACTTGTGTTATGGGTAGGTACTAGATGACTGATATACTTAATACAATATATTACATGCACAAATATTTTTTATTATACATAGAAAATACCCAGAACACCCGGAATAAATATTTGCAGATCGTACAAACATTTATCCCGAGGCAGGAATCGAACCCGCAACCTCCTGCGTCGCAGGCGGACATTCGCCCGCCGCGCCACATCAGTCGTCATAAAATAGTCAGTAGTCGTCGACATGCATAAAATGTAAGAGTACCTACCTAGTCCTTTTCTAAAACTAAACGTAACTCTGTCTCTCATAAAATAAAATAGGCAAGCAAATGTCCTCATGTACAGTATCTAGATACTTTAGATTTAAACCGTACCTAATCTTGAATGCTGCCTGACAGTGTTTTGCTTGATACTGTTAAGGTAAATTGTAGTCCAAATGTCAGTCTTGAACTATTTTTCAGTTGAACAATAGATAGAGCCATGACCTTTGAATCCAACACGGAGCAATTTGCAATGATTTTGGGTTTTATTCATATCGTTTATTACCAATTTGGCGGTACTTCAGCCTGAATCGGACCAAAAATAAAAAAAAAATCTTTATAAATAAAATGTGTGTACTTTACTTGTGGTAATCAACAAAGAGTTATCTATCTATCTATCTAATCAGACTATTGCACACTAAATCTATACTAATAATATTATAAAGAGGAAAGATTTGATTGTTTTTTTGTTTGTTTGTTTGCATTGAATAGGCTCCGAAACTACTGAACCGATTTAAAAAATTCTTTCACCGTTGGGAAGCTTCACTATCTCCGGGTGACATAGGCTATATTATATTTTAAAATAAATTAGTGATCCTTGTGGATCCGTGTGGATTATGCAGCATTATCATTATTATTATAAACAAAACCAAGAAGTAAATAGTTTTTAAAATACACTTGGCAACAGATCGTAAGTGTTACCTACATTACTTGACACAATTTCTGCGCTTTCTTTGTGCAACTAACAATTTAATTCACAAATTTCCGTTCCAGTACTTTTGAGCGTGAAAGTGTACAATTAGTTGTTTGGATCTGAATACAATGAAACTTCATGCTGTGTGGAGGCTTATTACGTAAATGTTGCTACAGATTGAAATTGCTTTGCATACCTACTCGCATTATTGGTGTTGCAAATGCAATCAGCAAGGCTAGACAAATCGACCTGGGAGCATTAGCGTCTGCTTGCAAACTCTAACCCTACTATTAATAAACTCGGCGTGACCTACAAATATTTACACAGTGTTTTGTCGCTTTTGATATTATTTAACTTCCTTCTCAATGCAATGGACAAAATTCGGAATTACTATTTCAGAGTTGCTCTGATCTAGATATTCGTCAAGCGAAACAGCAGGCTTACTCTTGAAAACGATAAACAAAGTTTCGTATAGTCATTTTGATTAACACTACGCGGTATGTCAGGCAGCGACAACTTGACTGTGGAATGGGTTACCGAGGCCCCGCAGTGTAACTCAAAACGACAATACTAAACTTCGTTTATTGGTTTCAAGAGTAGACCTGCAGAGCTTAGACAAACGTTTTTTCCCCTTACATAGCGTAAGACTGGTAAGATTTATGGGAACAGAGAGCAGTAATAAATTCGACATTTGTTTCGTAGGTGTAGATGCTGAACGATATTAATTCCCAGTCACGGTAAATATCCCTTCAAATATCTTAATACCAAGTACTTTCTCAAGATTCTTTGAGGATGTCTTTTTTTATATCATTACTGATGGAACAAGTGGATGGCCCAACTGATGTTAAATGGTTATCATCACTATAACAAAGCATAACCTTGCAGGTCACGACCGATAAAATCGTACCTTACAATGCACTGCTCTGCGTCCATAAATGCGTATTTCGATGTTTACTCTTTTTCTTGCTCATATCATCTTTTACACAGTCAACTATCAATCTTTTATAAGGTAACGTACCTACTCTTAGCTATAAATAAAAACTCATAAGCTAGGTAGGTACAAAATATTCGAGCCTATAATGTACCAATCCTTAATCTCAACACCGCAGCTTCCGAAAACTGAACAGCCGTCGTGCGAAAACCATTGTCGACCTAACGTGTCGAGGCTACTTCATTACTCAAACACAATAGTGCAGGATAATAGTTAGTTAGTGCAACTGTACCTAACTGTGGATTATTTAGGGTAATAATTACAAACTTCTGACTTTCGCTGACCGGAGACGGAAAAACATTCTGAGATCTAAATTTTTTTAGGTGTACAGGTAGTGTCATCTTAATATATATCACTCAAAGGTGACTGACTGTGACTGACTGACATTAGTGATCTATCAACGCACAGCCCAAACCACGGGACGGATCGGGCTGAAATTTGGCATGCAGGTAGATGTTTGCCGGTTCTTCTAGGCTTGGTCGCGAGGAACTGGCGCTTAGATTCACCTAGATTTAAGACGTTTCAAGATGATCCCTGCGGATATTACTGAATAAATGCTCTTTGACTTTCACTTTTGACGTAGGCATCCGCTAAGAAAGGATTTTGATTAATTCTACCCCCAAGGGGATATGAAAGTTGTATGAAACTTTGTCAATTTTAAACCGATCGGGCTGAGACTTTGCATGCATAAAGCTAAGTACTATGATTTTATCCCGAAAAAATAACGGGAACGGGAAAAAACTGCCACGCAGGCGAAGCTGCAAGCGGCCGCTAGTACATGATAAGCGCCTGATAAAACAAGCATATGGCCCACCTGATGTCATGCGATAACCATCTCCACACAAAGCATTTGCTTGTAGGTACATTGTGCATGATCACGTTAGAAGTGCCCGACGATGCACTACCATGCGTCCACCAACCTGAGCTGTTCTACGGGCTGTTGATGATGATGAAGTAATCACTTATAAGTAGTACAAGAAGTGCGGAAGTTCTTCGAAACTTAAATTTGTACAGCATATTTGCAGAAAATAGTTAAATCGTCAGTGGAAAGGAAAAAATGCTAAAGCTCCAAAATGCTACAGTAAAAGTTAATAACTTTAAACTTGATTTCCCACAAGTAGCATTTCGGCGCTTTAGCATTTTTTCCTTTCCACTGACGAAATACATATTTTACTAATAAAAAACTTAACTTTTATTTTACTATTTAAGCAAGCTCTGCTTAGCTTGGGGCTAGATGATGCTGTGTGGATCGTCCGGCATTATTTATTTATTTTATTATTTTTATTAAATAGAAAAAAACTTAAGGATCCTTTCTTTGCTTCAGGAACATTCAAGGCAACTACTGGACTACTTGACGGAGTCAGAGCAGTTGTTTCTACTAGGTGCTAATCCTCATGGTAAGATTGTAAAATCGTGTGTGCAAGTGGTCCTTATTGGTCCTAGCATAGGATCTCTTCATAACCTTCGTAGCTATCGTAAGAAGCTACTTAGGAAACGGACAAGATTTTTTTGTTTGATGGAACAAACGCACGGCCCACCTGATGTTAAGTGACTACCATCACCTGTATCAAAGAATTCCCTCACAGATCAGGCCAGGAATGTGCCCTACGATGCACTACTTTGCGTCCATTAACCTAAGACATTTTTATCCTGATATTAAACCTTTCCGGTAGCAATTTCACCGGCACCCACAAACCAGAACACAGTCAGCTGCTTGGCGACAGAAATAGTTATGGTGGTAATACTTCTCCGGACGAGCCCTTTACTAAGAGCTCTTTTAGAGCAGTAGGTAGAGATTTTATTCAGGCTAATAATGTAATCAAAATAGGTCATGGATAATAAACGAAAAATAACCCAGACAATCTTAGTCACCTAGTTTTTAAAGTAATCATAGATAACTGTGTTAAAAATACAGTTTTAAAGTATGTTACATTTAAATAGTAGAAGTTGAATTAGAAACCTTAACGATAAGAAAATTGGGTGTATCGCATCGCTTAACTTCAAAATAATTTAATCATCATGACCAATTTTAGATGACTCAACTGTGGTTCGAGAATAGATTATCATAAATGAATCAATATATTTGCATAGACAAAGTGTTAGATAATAATCGGAAGCGATTAAGGCGTCTAGCTTATTTATTTATACATTAAATCTAAAGCAACACTTTTACAACAACAAAAAAAACATTTTATCGTGGTAGACAACAGCAACGAGAGAATTGAGTTTTAAACTTGAAAAAATCTTCCGCTAGAATCAGATAAGCATTGAAAGAAAGCTGTGAATAGATTCAACACATATTGTAAAGGTTTATTTCATAGCCAATTGTCCGGTTTTGGAAACGATGATTTAAAAACCCAATTTAACCTCCATACAACAAACTGTTAATTTTTAACCTTTTTTTGGTTCCAATTAATATATTTTAGTTGGCAAAACAGTTCTTTCACCAAAGTTTTTAATTTTTGGTAGACTAATAAGAACTCACTCAAACATTTCAGAAGCTCAATTCGAGATAGCACACCTAAACCATCACAAACGTCGCAAGCGGTCGTTATTCTACGACGATCAGGATCTAGTCGGACTGAAGAAGCATCTAAACGTGAAACCGACCCTCAGGAGTCTCCTGGACCCCCAGTTCCTATTGCTGCGAAGGCGGGCCAATGCTACAGAGACACTGGACCATAGTGATGATATAGATAGGTGTCATTTTAGAAGCGAGCATGCGGCTTTGTTTGCTTGTGGTGATATAGTAAGTAAACAAGCTTCACATTATTTTACATGACTGGGCTAAAACTCTTATAGTTAAAACCTTCGAGACCAAAAGTACATCACGCTGCAAATACAAGAAACAAAGACCTAAACAATAAGTAAATCCATGAAATCATATTTTTTTGCAGAGAGGAGTAATCAAATCCAACGATAGTTTTTACTACATCCATCCTCTGCCAGAAAGGTTTCACATCGAGAACTCAAAACCTCACGTAATAGTCAAACGTAATCCTAACTTAACAAACGAAAGATTTTGTAAAGAAAGACAAGACACTTACGAAGAACCAGTCACTGCCAAACATTGGTCCAAACATAGAAGAAAAAGACACGCTGAAGTCTCTAAACCTAACATAGAAGATTTTAAAGTAAACATAGCAAATAGGAACAAAACTATTAACGCATTCATCGAAAATTTAGATATAAGAAATACGAGACAAAAACGAGGGATATTACCAGCGATATTCGTTGAAACAGCAGTATTTGTAGATAGAGATCTATACAAGCATATGATGACAAACTTCCCAAAAGATACTGAAAGAGAACTAGTACGATTTGTACTTGCTATGATCAATGCTGTACAACTTATATACCACGATTCCTCTCTTGGACGACCTGTTAACTATATTTTGAAGAGATTGGAGATCCTACATGAAGACCCGGCTAATCTAAAAAGGCCTCATGATATAGATCGGTTCTTGAGCAACTTCTGCACATGGCAAAGACTGGAGAACCCTCTTGGTGATAACGATCCTTTACATTGGGATCATGCGCTGATTTTGACAGGGTTGGATCTATACGTGGTGAATAAGAACGGGAAAGTTAGCAGCCAAGTTGTTGGTAAGTAAAGTAGGCAAAACTACCTAGCAAAATCTATATAAGTTTGATAACAGACTTTTGTAATATTGGGTAAAATATTTGGGCAATTCGTCGATAGATATGTACAAACTAAGTCTTATATACTCGTAGTTATAGAAGGAGAGTTATATCCAATTTCATAACTAGATAGCTATTAAATTTTAATTTATAACGATATTATTTTTAATCACCATTGAATAATCATATTATTTACAGTCATCATTACATAAGCCATTATTATTTCTTAACGCTTTCCTCAGATTATGTTATAATGGATATTTAATGCTCTTGATCGATCGTCTTTAACGTGGCACAAATGCTTATCGAATCGTTAAGTAATTTTAGCAATAGTTATATCTAGTTTAGCATCGAGATAATTTGTAAAATGTCGATGTTTTAAGACTGACAAAAAATATTACGATAGCTTTTTTCATAATTTTCTTTATCATTTATATTGTAATGTTCCAGGATTAGCTCCTGTAGCTGGAATGTGCACGGTAACAAGCAGTTGCACTGTCAATGAAGGAAGGCATTTTGAGAGCGTCTACGTGGTAGCACACGAAATCGGACACAAGTTCGTATAAAAACCCACCACGCGATACATTTTATGACATTTCTGACGGGGTGTAATTGTCTTTATTCTAAGATGTAATCATAAGATTGATGATGAAAGGTCAATGATCCTGTTAGTCATCATCATCATCATCAGCCTGTAGAAGTCCACTGCTAGACATAAAGCCTCCGACATACGATTCCAGGAAGAACGATTCTGAGCCCTTTTAATCCTGTTAATACAAAAATTGTTTTCGCAAAAAAAAAAACCTTGCAAGATAGTCGTGCATCATCTCAATTATATACCTAGGCTATTTTTGAGGATGTCACGCCAAAAACACGTCCATATTTAGAATGAAATTCTTTATCCCTGTAGGCAATAAATACCACCTTTCTTAGTGTAGTTTTTTTTTCAGTCTGGGCATGCGACATGATGGACCTTTGGCTGACAATGGTTGCGATCCAAGTGCCTACATCATGAGCCCAACTCTTGGTAGCGGGAAGATTACCTGGTCGCAGTGCAGCAAAAGCTACCTGCAAAAGTTTCTGGAGTAAGTTTCTGGTGTATGCAAGCTTCAGCCACCTGATGCATTCGAAAGTTAGGTACATATTTACAGAAGAAACTACACATTTTCGAATACACTTTTTTTCTAATTAAATTTTCGTGATGAAACGTAGTCTATGTGTGCATATGTGCGAATTACACACACAAATACTGGGCGCGCCGTCAAATGTCTGAAAACGAAATAATGCGCGGACACGATACGTCTTTATAATATTGGTAGGTATGATAAGATTGACAAAGTTACAAATAAGTTAACAATATTTGAATAATATGTCTTCTGACAAAGTATGCAAATGTCAAATACATTTCATCATTCTGTATGTTTCTTCCAGTATTTACAAAGCACGATGTTAATTATTTACGAAATTAAAATAATGTTTATTTCACAGCACAGTACAATCAAGGTGTTTACTTGATCATGGCAATTCAGCAGGCCAGTTAGACCACAGTGCCGAAGGAATCTTACCAGGAGAAAGATTTGATGCTGATCAGCAATGTAAGTACTTAATCCGTAATCTATCAGAAATCGGCAGATTGCCACCCAAAAAGAAAAACAGTCCTATCCACCAGTTATCGTTTGTACCTACCCAAACCTTGAACATGTTGGAGGACTCGCGAAGTCATTAACAGTTCCTTATTAGCTTAAATAAGCGTAGTATCGGTAGTAGAGCACCGGCGGTTCAGTGGGAGTAACCCGCCTTTTGATCATAAGGTCGCGGGTTCAAATCCGGTCATGCACCAATGGATTTTTCTTTATTTATGTGCGCAACGCCAATGCTCTCAAACGGTAAAGGTAAACATCCTCAGAAAACGTCAGTTAGTATTCTAGCAGCGGCGATGTGCTTGCAACCTGTCATGTTCGTTCGACGACCGATGTGGCGCGGCGGGCGAATGTCCGCCTGCGACGCAGAAGGTTGCGGGTTCGATTCCCGCCTTGGAATAAATGTTTGTACGATCTGCAAATATTTATTTCGGGTGTTCTGGGTATTTTCTATGTATAATATAAAATATCTATGTATGTAATGTATTGTATTAAGTATATCAGTCATCTAGCAACCATAACACAAGCTCTGCTTAGCTTGGGGCTAGATGATGCTGTGTGGAGTGTCCAGCATAAAAAAAAAAATATGTAGAGAATACCAACTTCTGCAAAATGTGGGTATGTTCAAAATGTATTTGGACGTAAGCACCTCTGAATACTCTCATAACTTGATGAATATTGAGCAACTCAAGATATACCAGCAAATATTTTATCATCATAACATGTGGTTTCAGGCATGCTGAAGTATGGGCGCGGCAGTCGCCACTCAGCTGGTCAAAGTTTAGAGGATATATGCAGAGATCTCCATTGTCAGAGAGAACGGTACACGTGGACGTCACATCCCGCTTTGGAAGGAACCAAGTGTGGAGAAGATATGGTAATTTTATCATAGCCACTGTTAGTCAGATGCCTCTCTGATGTGAAAGATTATAAAAGCAGAGAAAGACCAAAGAAAAGATGGATGGATTGCGTGAAAGATGATATGAGTAAGAAAGGAGTGAACACTGAGATGACGGCTGATAGAAGAGAGTGGAAGGAAAAAACCTGTTGTGCCGGCCCCACTTAGTGTGGGATAAGTGCAGGAAGATGATGATAAGTCAGATGCGTCTCTTTCTTAATAACATCCACCACGGTCCTAAGTACATGAGCCACATTATCTTTCACATTTAAGGTGTTCCAATTTGTTTTTTTCCCCTCTCTTTGAAGCACTTTAAATGTGTACCTGATCATTATTTTTGGCAATAGTCTGACCAACTATACATATACACTGATCAATCCACTTCGGCAGAATACTACACCCAGGTTTTTGGATCTATGAACAAACTTTCCAGCAATATATTTCTACTGTCACCATTTGGGTGGGTCACCATTGGAGACCTTAGGGCGGCTTAAAAACTCTGCATATAGAGTTGGCCACTAACTCTTACAAAGCGTACAAGCTTACTTCCTGGTATTTCCGCAGTATTGTCGCGGCGGAGAATGCGTTGAACGAACAGGCACTGGAGTATCAGCAGCAAGTCGAGGCGCGAGAGGAGCATGGGCTAGATGGGGCACCTGGTCTGAATGTGCTTCCGCCTGTCTCTTAGATGACACCTTAGCACCAGCAGCCGCAGGCGTCGCTGTGGCTACCAGGCGATGCACTCGTGCTAGGTAAGCGAGGAACTAATCAGTTGAAACGCTTGGTTCCTCTTCCGTAAAGGAAAAGAAAGAACACATGATGAAGAGGAACTATAATTATACACTAAATAATACAAGATACGGCCGATATCATGATGATTGTTAACTACAAGCTTAACACCCTGTGTAACTGAACGGTTATGTTCGCAGAAACAGCAATGGAAACTACTGCGCAGGCCACGACAAGAAATACCAATCATGTCATGCTCAACAGGTAAGATTTGTCTTCACAAAAGTTAAGGTTCCCAAAAATGCATTTAGTAGAACTGACAAAAATCTATCTCGGATACTCGATGTGGTAGAGAAAAGCAATATGCATATTCCCTAAAAACCTACCTGAACCTTTCAAAAATACCGATCTGATTTCAAAGCTTTAGAAGGAACAAATATTAGCCTTTTTCTTGAGAATACTTTGGTCAAAAACTGCCTGAATTGAGGTGCTTTCTGAAATCTGGAGATATACGTGTTTGGAGTCCTTATGGAAAGATCTAACGGGTCCTTTTAGGGAAAGTCTCTTACCTGCACCTATCAACATCATCAGCCTACTTAAGGAGTCTTCTACACCCTGCGATTATTGCAATATCGTTGATTGAGAGTCGTTCCTAAGCTTATCTTTCGGTTCATGTACTTAAGCAGAAAACTAGATTAAGATCTACAATAATCGTTTTATTTCAGTGTAACAATGTCCCGCGGATGACGGTTCGTGAGTTCGCTGATGGAATCTGCTCTAGAGCACGTGACGTGGATCCTGATTTGATCGGCACGGGATTGCAGAGGATTGAATCTGATGGTAATTTGAATAGTTTTGTACAGTTTATGAAACAATAACAAATTGGAGCTTGCGTTTCTATTATTATTGATAGCTAAAAGTTTGGGTATGTTATATTGATTTTCAAAATTTTACACATTTTGGCGATTAAAAATAGCGGATGTAATAAAACTACTTCCGACAGCTGAAACTGCGCATTCTAACCATGATTCTGATCACAAAAAAATACAGACGCAAAAAAAATATCGACAGGTTTTGTCCGTTTTTCAGCACCAATATCGACAATACATCATAAAATAAACATAAGTATCTAATTATCTTATTGAAAAACGCGTAAAAACGACAAAATACCAAAAACAGCAATCTAAAAGAGATTGCAAACATCTGACCGGTGCGTTGCTCTTGCGGGTCGCCGCCACCGCTTAGTCGTTGACCACTGTACGGTCAACACATCGCTGGTTAATAAATAGGAATTTAAAATCATCTCATTACTCTAAATGTAGGTATTTAACTGTCAGCCATGTGGTATTCTATGAGACCTTGTTGTAGGTAACTTTACACGTTCCTGGAGTATTCGGAAGTGGTCTTATTACACAAACACACAAATATACCGTATTTGATCTACCAAACATAGATACAAAAGTAATATTCGCTCGCTCCATGATTCTCCTAGCTAGGTTAAAATAAATTGGAAAAGGATGTTTTACGGCAAGATGTATTTTTTTTTGTTTTGAGATGTGAGCAGCGCGTGCGCAGTATGGTGCGATACTCGAGGCGGCGGGTACAAGTCTAGAGGATGGAGCTTGCCAGACGGCACAGCTTGCTCCAAAATGTCACCCATGTTCTGTATCTCTGGGATATGTCAGGTAACTGATGATCACTTGAAATTGGATGTTAGATTTGTTTGAGGTCCTGATAAGCCCGACAGAGGATAGGATACCTCCACCACTAGGCACAGGCACTAGGGCGCAACAGCGTCTTCTGAAAACATAACATCAATATGCGGTTACCAATCTGCCTGCCAAGTGCGACTACAGCAAATCCATTGTATATGAGGGAAGTCTATATCCAGCCGTGTACTAATTTAGACTGATGCGGACACCAACTATAAGATTTATTATAAAAATAAAACAAATCTTTGAGATTACGAGTGGTCTCAAAACTTCCCCATCAGATTCAGGCCAAAAGCTAGCTTTTCGCTTCTGCTTTATCAATATTTTATTCAAATTCCAAACGTTTTTGACTTATGTATTGCCAAAGGCATTGAGCACCAAGAGATCTATGGAGATGCTTGGTTCCGTGCCTGGATTATAGAGGCAGCCTTCTTGTTTCAGAAATTCACGTGCTCCTCACATTCAGATGCAGAGTTCTCGTTGAAACCGGCTGATTGCGAATGGGAAGCTCTTCAAATACAAACTGCTACACCACACGCTACCTCGTAAGTGTTACTTTAGATCTTGCGCAGAATTGTCAAAAGTTCTAAGTAAAAGTATTGGTAAATGAACCAAAAAAGCTGTTTGTAACGAGAAACAACCTTGTTGAGCTATACGAACGACAGTGACCTTTTGCAGGGAAAAAGAAAGATTGAACTTACCAACTTTAAGCGAAGAAAATATTTGTCCCGGCCATTATTGGAATGTGTTTTGGCTTTCAGAACTAAATCTTCATGGAGACGAGCAGTTGGATCCCAATGGCGGCCGACCAGCGGATGCCATTACCACTGCATATCTCCAGGAGTCGGAGTTAGACTCGTTCGCTCATCATCCAAATCTCTCACGTCCATACAACTATGCCACCCTGACTCTTCAAGGCATGATCTGGTAAGAATCTTGACATATTTACGTTCACAATCGTTTTAATGGCAATCAGTGTTTTGTAGGTGATTTCTCCAGATTTAATTTTTTTAAGAAGGGACAAAACTTCCTTGACCTTTCATAGTACTTTTCATTGTAATTGGACACAGGGGAAATTCTACGCTTTTTCCATCACCACCCGATGGACCGACGAAATTGTAAAGATCGCAGGAAGTCGGTAGTTGGAAAGAGATCAAAATCTTTCTCGAAAATGTATGGATATGGAGGCGACTATGTTCGACAGTAGACCTGATGAATTAATCTATCTAATTCCAGGGTTGCACACAAAGAAAATCTCCGTATCAATACGCCACAATGGTCTGCAGCAAATATAAAGAACGGGTCAGAAGACTGTCTGGGTTGGGCATGCAGATATCACCAGTTCTTGGTAAGAAATATGTGCTCTCTTGAGTTGTTATAATATGACAAAAGTGGGAGTGGGATTTCCACACTCACACCCACGTCTGTCTCTGTGATACGGAAATACGCTATTCAGCCCATAATTTTTTTATCCAATATCAAATCTTTGTGATTACACCACATTGCATCCCATAGGTGCGAGTTTCCGAAAATCGTAGTGAGTCCTCTTGATCTTACGTGGGAAACATCACCTATAACAAAGAATTGTCTCGTAAGGTCATGTTCGTTAGGCATGTGCACTATTATGCACTGCTCTGCGTTCATCAACCTGAGGCATACAGGTGTTAAGCCAGGTGTTCACCGGCACCCACACCCTTCAAACCTTGAAGAAGCTATCATATCCAATGTTTTGACCCATTTATCGTCTTTTCAGAGGATCCAGATAGACCATGTCGCATAGCTTGTCAAGATGAGCGAGTACCACATCGGTTCTATCTCGTCAATGGACAGGAAGGATGGTTCCCGCTTGGCACGTCATGTGGCAAGAAAAATGCATCTTACTGCGTCAGCGGAAAATGCTTGGTGAGTCGTGGTTTTACCTCGTGTTTCTTTCACCACTTTCGTGTTTTCGACTTTTTTCATACATGGTGGACGTACAGCGCCGTCTAGCCCCAAACTAAGCAAAACGACTGTAATCTCCATGAGATAGCTGCCCTAGAATGTGTACAACTTAAAATTGTATAACAGCATAGCACAGTAGTTTTACACAGAAAAATCCTACAAAGTATGAAATCCCTGTCACTTGTTTAGAGTATTTGCTCTTCAAAATTTACCGTAACTATTTTGAAAGTAACGAATTATAAGTATCTGCACAAGCTTTACTTCGTTTGTGGCTACCAGAGTTGTATAAATATCCAGCAGTAATTTATTTGTTAACATTATTGTATTCCTTCTGTTTCAGGAGTTTGGACCAGACAATACACCTTTATCAGAATCAGTATTCACACTACCGCTACTCGGACGGTTCAGTACATCCCGATCATCACGTCATCGACGCAGCTCGCGAAGTGAAGCTAATAGCGTGCGAAGTGAAGTTAATAGCCCACAAAGTGATGCTAATAGCGTGCGAAATGAAGCGAATAGCTCGCAAAGTGATGCTAATAGCTCGCAAAGTGATGCTAATAGCGTGCGAAGTAAAGCTAATAGTGTACAAAGTGTAGCCAATAGTACGAACAGTGATGCTACTACCTTGGAAAGAGTTATGAGCTCGCGCGGTGAAACTAATAGCACGCGAAATAATGTTACTAGCTTGAAAACTGAAATTAATAGCTCGCAAATTGACAGCTCGCCACATGATACTAAAAGCTCGCGAAACAATGATACTACCTTAGATAACGAAGCTAATATTTCCCAAAAAGATGTTATTAGCTTGGAAAATAACGCTAGTACCGAACTAAGTAATAGCCTGCGAAGTCAAAGAAGCTTGCAACGTGATGCCATGCCAGTTAAGGCGACACTACACCCGCATACTCTCAATGAGATTATCGCTGAACTGAATCTAACGCGTAAGATATTTTGTTACTGTTATTATCATAAACACTCTGCTGCACGATTTACTAAGCATTACCTGCCAATAAGACTGGATCACCGCATCATAAAGCGACAATACCAAATGCTCGCCACTTGCAGTGACTTCGTCCAGTGTCGTTTTAGTGCTGATAAATGTGTCATGAGTCATGTGTCTGCTACTTGACTGTTTTCTCCGTATTTAGGGAGGTTTGCCATAGTCAATACGCTCAGTAGGATTGGTGACCACAGTAGGTACTAGTGTATTCTCTTTGTCTTTTACGGCAGCCACGAAAAGCTCCTATTTTATTTCTCTTATTTTACCAGTACACATTTTTTCAGAACTTATCCCATTTTTAGCGACATTGAAAATATCCATAGTAATTTGTACTTTTATGGCAAATGCTGAGTGAAAACCTTTTTTGCCACAAAACTATTCATAATATTATGCTGTGTGTTTTTTTGTAATGTTTCTGTGGTTTAAATATATTCATAAAGCTTTATTCATTTTTTTACAGATAATATAAACGACCACATTCACTTTGACATCATACCAGAAAACATTGACGTGGACTTCAACAACCCAATCCATATCGCGCCAGAAGATACTTTCATGAAGAAACAACATCGACCTACTTGGGATTAAGAACTGAGGCTTTAGCACGTGACATTAGTGACAGAAGCATATCGTATTGACATTTGAACTCGATAACTTAACTTCAACTTAGATTCGTTTTCTGTCATCTTTGGAAGCAACATTGTATTTTTATTTTAATTGTTTTTCTAGTGTTATTTTAAGTTCTGATGTGTAATAACCATCATTACTTGAGGTCTAAGCACAAGTGTGTTCAGTTGAAATGAAAGTGTGTTATGTGGCATCCTGGTTTGAACGAAAATGTTTCCGAAAAAATTACGACTTGACTAAGAAGATACTCAACCCACTTGACATTGGCAAACTTGTCCAAATAACGGACTCAAGCCACAAAAAAAGTCAGCTGAAGCAAAAATAAAAGACGAGGCGTAGAACCGTATGTCATCGGTTCATCGGGTAAGAACCCGATGAACCGATGATAGGATGGCGAAAAGTCGGTGGATGTAAAAGGCTCAAACCTGTTCTTCCTGGATAAGTATGGGGTAGGCCAATGTTTAGCAGTGGACTTATTGACGCCCATCTACAGTTTTCATATTTTAAGACATATCTACCGTTAGGTCATATGCATTTTATTGAAGTAATACTTCTAATGCGACTTCCAACAAGGTTGCGTTAAGCGTTTAATATTTAACGTTTAACGTTGGGGGGGTATGAAAGCACTTTTCTTTCTCTCTTTCTCTCATAGCCAGTTACGTTTCGTATATTAAAGAAGTTTTACTTCAGTCATGTGGTCTAAAGCACACTGGTTTTTTTTTATTATATTTGAAGGGGGGATGGTTTAGGTACCTCATATTTGGGGGTGGTTTGCCCCGGGGTGTCGGCATACGGATTAGTAGCTTTAAAACTATCAAATTTTCTTTAGACTACAGTTCTGTTATGAAAATACTACATCATTTTTATGATGATAGAATTATTGTTTAATAGTTTTATTTTATAGCTTTGACTGCCAAGAAGTGCTTCTTGTAATTTTATTGATATAAAAACCTTTTCATTTGACTGCCTTATAAAATGTAGAGTTGTTCGGTCTTATTCACATTGATCACTAGTAAATTGACGGATAAGTCTGCGACTACTTTATTTAATTCTAAGCTTAGTTATTTTTGTACAAATATGCTTTTATATTATTACCTACAACAGCCTATGCACAATATATACCTATGGATACAATATTTTGGCACTGTCACTTTCATATCAATAAAAAGAGACGGCAACAGACTTTTGATGTATTTTATCGATCAATACAAATACCACTACTATATTTTAAGTTTAGTTTAGTCAAGTTACCTAGCTCAGTTACTTGTCTGGTGTAAACGAAACTTTAACTTAGGTATTTTATGAATGGCCAGAAGCTTTGTAAATAATAAACCTACTATTATCAATACAAATTATAATCTAGTAAGTATACAATTCTTGTGATTTAGTATTTATTTTAGTATTTTTTATACTATTGTTATTTAATTAGATAAGGTGAAATAAAATATTTTTATACAAAATGTATTTTTATTAAAACTGAAGGCACATTTTTTACAATATTTCAAATATTAATAAGAATATTATAAAAATACTAACTACTAACCATTTAGATTGGTTTGTATTTGAATTAGGTACTTATAATAAAATTATAAAATATACCAACAGTCTTAAAGACCAGTTGCGCCACTGTTTTTGAGGTAAGATTTAAGTTTCTTGTAAGCATAGTTTTGATAGTTCATAAGTTTTTTTTGTACATGCTGATGGAACAAGCAGATGGCCCACCTGATGTGAAGTGGTTACCATTGCCTATAACAAAGTATTACCTCGTAGGTAACACTCGATAGGAACTCAAAGTCAATACGAAGCGACAGCTACGACCGCAAGTTTGACAGACGAATGTGTAAAAGATTTAATAAAATATCAACCTTATTCTAGTAACTCCTTGCATTTTTGACAGCGGCTAGAAGCCTCGGTGGATCTGTCAGGAACCACTGCCATAGCTTTCTCAGGTTTTGCTTATCACCACTCTGTAAGTAAATGATGTTTGCCTTATTATCTATACTACGACCGATGTGGCGCGGCGGGCGAATGTCCGCCTGCGACGCAGGAGGTTGCGAGTTCGATTCCCGCCTCGGGATAAATAATATTAATAATAAAATAAAATGTTTGTACGATCTGCAAATATTTATTCCGGGTGTTTTGGGTATTTTCAATGTATAATAAAAAATATCTATGTATGTAATGTATTGTATTAAATATATTAGTCATCTGGTACGCATAACACAAGCTCTGCTTAGCTTGGGGCTAGATGACGCTGTGTGGATTATCCAGCATTATTATTATTATTATACCAATCTATTTATACCAATTAAAAGAACCTTTGCCCTAACTGACTGACTGGGATATAGACGACGCCCAGCCTAAACCACGGGTCGTACTAAAATCCTTTTTACAATAAATTACCATAGTAGTTCAGATACCTTGACTGAAGTGAACAGTAAGCTGGTTTCCTTAACCCGTTTATCCACAGATGACATATCATGGTGTAACGCGTGATTCAGAGTCGCGACCGTTCGGTCCCAACAGTTGGGTTGTTTTGTACATCCATCCCAGATATGCGCAGATAAAGGTCTTGCAGCCTTATTCCTGTAAACAAGGGTTTTTTATTCATAACATTTATAAATGCCAAAGTGTAGTTACAGACATATATTATGTACTGTGTAGTGTAAGTAGTATATTGTTATGAGTAGATATAAGTTTATCATATATTATTCTTAGTAAGTACACATTTCTACCACTTTATTTTTACTTTTCTCTCTGCTCAAAGGTTTGCTGGAAGAAAACTCTTTTCAGGGTTAAGCTCGCTTTTGTACATGTCTTTTGTAATCACTGTTTTGTAAATATTTCTGTGTACAATAAAGAATTTAAGTAGTCGAAGACTAGTCTAGTAGTAGAGCTCTTAGTGAAGAGCTCGTCCGGGGAAGTACGACTACCATGTCTATTTCTGCTGCCAAGCAGCTTGCTGTGTTCCGGTTTAAAGAGTAAAGTTACAGGTTCATGAGAGTTAACAACTGTATGCTTCAGTTTGATGGACAATTCAACAATACTAAATAATCTATACAAATAAATAAAATTGAAGTGTCTGTTTGTAATATTAAAATAACCGCTTTTTACAACATGCATATGAATGTATATGCGATACATATGCCAAAATAGCATTTTTTTAAATTTTTGTCTGTCTGTCTGTCTGTTTGTTCCGGGTAATCTCTGGAACGGCTGGACCAATTTCAACGGGACTTTCACTGGCAGATAGCTGATGTAACAAGGAGTAACTAAGGCTACTTTTTATCCCGAAAAAATAACGGGAACGGGAAAAAACTGCCACGCGGGCGAAACTGCGAACAGCCGCTATTTTATGCCGTATTAACGCCATCTGTTGGCAACATTGAGTACTACTTCAGTTAAAATTTGTAAGTAAAAATGTTTACCGCCCAACGAAGTGGGCACGGGTCAGCTAGTACAATAATACAATTTAGTTAGTAAATAAGTATAAATAAGTCATTATTAAGAATCTTTGTCCTGACTGACTGACTGGGATATAGACGCACAGCCTAGAGTAGTAGTCGTAGAATACACAGACGGAAACTACTTACATCTCCACCAAAGCAAGTTCTTTCCTCCTTAACCCTTCATCAGCGCTGCTCTTCAGTTCCTTCACATCAGCCTGCATATCGTTGTAGAGTTTCACCAAAATCGATTCATCACTAGTCGTACTGCCTAGTATTTTAGACAGAGCGTTTAGAAGCTGGTTTGAAGATTGATGTCTTAGTTTACATGCTTCTTGGTCGGCACATATTTCTGTCATAGATGCCTGGAAAAAGAAAAGAAATAGCTTCATGACTTTAATCCTTAGGTACGGTAGGTATCCTCTCAGATCAGCACCTACTCGAAATTCTTTGAGCGAAGTTCAATTCCAAAAATGCGTTTGTCTGTCTGTTCTTGCCTACAGATCGCATTTTTCAATTAATTTTGACAAATATTGGCATATAAGTTCCTTGATTTTTTTTATTCGATGGCGATTTTCAATTGGCAGTAAAATAAAGGGGAAAAAGGGGGAAATTTGCCGTATCGCTATTTATCGACAGATTTAAATTTTTTATATTTTTTCGGAAAACATATACCTACCTATACCAATCGGACTACGCACCAACTGATGTGGCGCGGAGGGCGAATGTCCGCCTGCGAGGCAGGACATTGCCAGTTCGATTCCCAGTCATCTAGTATCCATAACACAAGCTCTGCTTACCTTGGGGCTAGATGATACTGTATGGATTGTGACCAGCATTATAAAAAAACCTCTACCTTTACGAAACAAATCAGATTTGACCCAGGGATTATCACTAGTTATTGTTATGCTTATTTTAATATAATTAATCAAAGTCAAAGTCAAAAATCATTTATTCAGTAATATCCGCAGGGATCATCTTGAAACGTCTTAAATCTAGGTGAATCTAAGCGCCAGTTCCTCTCGACCAAGCCTAGAAGAACTGGTAAGAAACTTACGGCTTGGTTCCTACCGTTTTTTTGTATGATCCTGTTACAAAGTAATAATAATGTAAATAATGAAGTAATGTGGTATAACTTGGGAGTCTTCAAGTCAAGAGTGAACAAGTGGATTATAGCTAAGCGTGCTCCACCTTAGGCTGCATCTACACTTTCCATCAGGTGTGATGGCAGTCAAACGCTTAGGTATCTAAAAGTAAAAAAAAAAATGAAACTACAGTGTGGTGCCAATCTAACTTAATAAGGATCACCTTATTAAGTAAGTAAAGTGAAGTAAAGTATTTATTTCATACAAAAACTTAGTAACTAGGTACAAACCGTAAGTTAGATCAATCATCCAAACAATCATCAATCAGCAATCATGCAAGACAGAAAACTTAATCATAATCAAACTTATACTTACAATTCTACTACTTATAGCGCAGTTATCAGTAAGCACATACTGGCTGAGTTGCGTTGCAAACTGCACAAACTCCTCCGTAGTTCTGAGTTCTTGACGAAGACAGAAGTACAAGAGTCTATCCAGCGCCAATGCTTCTTGCCAAATCTCGACTATATGCGTTAGAGAACTCAGCATGTGTCTGTAAAGTAAACATAGATGTGAGACCAGACAGCACATTACAATTTAAACTTAATTACATAGTAGTAGTAGTAATGCTGGACAATCCACACAGCATGATCTAGCCCCAAGCTAAGCAGAACTTGTGTTATGTGTACTAGATGACTGATATACTTAATACAATACATTACATACGTAGATATTTTTTATTATACACAGAAAATACCTAGAACACCCGTAATAAGTATTTGAAACTCGTACAAACATTTATCCTAAGGCGGGAATCCTGCGTCACAGGCGGACATTTGCCCACCGCGCCACATCGGTCGTTTATCTATATCTATACCAATTATAAGAACCCATAACACAAGCTCTACTTAGCTTGGGGCTAGATTATGCTGTGTGGATCGTCTAGCATTATTATTATTATAGATATAGATTTAGTCTATTTTATACTTTTATAGGCATAATGATAAGATTTTTATATTATCCCAAAAATTATTTTCCTCGAGCAGGATTTCAACCCAGGACCTTCCCCTTGATACGGGAATTTCATTTAAATTCTCGGTGGCGAAGTTGGTATCGCATCCCCGTATCAAGGGGAAGGTCGTGGGTTCAAATCCCACTCGAGGAAAATATTTTTTGGGATAATATAAAAATCTTTGTGATTTCCTTAAGTGCAGGTAAGCACTATAAAAACAAATAAACTTAATGATAAGGTTCAGTTCAAATAACTCACAGTCTGACATTAACAGCGGCCGCGGCAGTAGTATCGACAGCAAGGCGTGCGCGACTCTTCACCAGCTGTTGAACAGAATTCTGCATTTCCTCCTCCAGTATGTTTTCTTCTTGCTCCAGTAACTCCAACCCGCTTTGGGTTTCCATAAGAACTGATCTGAAATCGTAGAATTAATTATAAGAATTTTTGGCCTGACTGACATGTAGATTGCACATTCTAAACTACTGGCTGTAGACTTTACAATTTTCAGGGTATATTTGTGCTTTCGGTGCGAGAGGTGTACTATGATATTCTCAAAACTCAACCCCTAAACGGGTACAGCAGGGGTTGAAGTTAGTATGAACATAAGTTTTTTTTTACTTTTTACTTTTTCTTGTAAATATGTACACATAATACAATATAACACTTCCGCATAGAACAAACATCGGTGATGAAAATAAATGTTTGTTCTCGGTGGGGATCGAACCCATTCACTACAGTGTAGAAGACAGAGCTGACCTGAGCGACTAGTCTATCCGATTCTAAGGTCGTGGGTTGAAGGAAAACATCGTAATATCTGGACATACCTCTGACTACACCCCATAGACATTCTCGAAGTTGGTACTAGGTACTAAGAGACCTGAGGGAATATCTACCGTGCTTGGGAATTAAAGTCCTTACGTGATTTGGCTGGGATGCACATTGTTGTAATTCGATATCAGTGCTAGCTTCGCCTGTTCGCCGTTCAACGCTGCTTTTGAATCTAGGTAAGCAAAGGCTGCATCATATAACCTGAAATGTAACCAAAACTATAATAAGTACTTCATTCTGTAAAGTGTTCTTCTGAGGAAGAACTACCATGCCTATTTCTAAGCAGCTTGCTGTGTTCCGGAGCGAAGAGTGTAAGTGCCAGTAAATTTACAGGCACATTAGGCTAACCCGTGCATGCCTCAGATTGATGAGCACAGAACAGCGCATCGTAGTGCACGTGAACTGCGAGGCAATGCTTTGATTTTTCTATGTAGTGGTCACCACTTAACATCAGGTGAGCTATGTCCCAACGACTTGTGACGACCGATGTGGCGCAGCGGGCGAATGTCCGCCTGCGACGCAGAGGTTGCGGGTTCGATTCCCGCCTTGGAATAAATGTTTGTACGATCTGCAAATATTTATTCCGGGGGTTCTGGGTTCTGGTCTGGGGGTTTTATTTTCTATGTATAATAAAAAATATCTATGTATGTAATATAATATTGTATTAAGTATTAAGTACCCATAACACAAGCTCTGCTTAGCTTGGGGCTAGATGATGCTGTGTGGATTGTCCAGCACTATTATTATCATGAAGTATAGTTTTATTCTACTCAGTTTCTTAAAAATAGATACTGGGAAAACCGAAGCACACGGGCCTAAGCCAAGTGTACCTCAGAAGCGGGTCTGGTTTCATTAGGAAGTTCTGTTTGTAAGATCATTATTATTAAGCTTTTGTTCAGTAATATCCGCAGGGATCATCTAGAAACGTCTTAAAGCTAGGTGAATCTAAGCGCCAGTTTCTCGCGACTAAGCCTAGAAGGCATGATGTCATGAGCCGCCTCTAACGAACATCCATACCTCGGGTCTGGTCTGTTAACCTGTCACATATGGATTACCGATTACTGCCAAATGTAGGTATATGCTGAGATGATCTGATGGGATATCTACAGTGCCTGGGGAATAAAGTCGTGATGCTATTTATTTTTTATTCACAGCCTAAACTGTTGGTTAAGAGACTTGAAATTTTACGAGTTTGTATTATTTGAGTAAGTATCTCAGGTTTTTTTTTCGTTAAAGGTATTTTCTAGGTAGCTAAAATTTTTTTGTGATGTCCTAAGCAGCCCGGCTTAGATGTGCAACGCGATAAAATTTTGTGCAAAATAGAGATATATCTCTTTTATAACTTTCTATGCTAACATGCCAGTGCCAAAAATCTATCTCGTTCTATCAAATGAAGACTTAATGCTAATGTTTAGATTATCTGTGTAGATAAAAGATATCTATAATTTCTAAAATGTTAATCAATAGAAAAAGGATCTCGTGTCAAGCGCGACATATTATGTCTCGTTGCACATATCACACACTTTTCCTCCATATCCTTAGCTTCCAGCAAGGTAGCTCTGAGCTCTTCATCACTGATATCATTCTGCCTGTTCACGAGGTTCTTGGAGACAAACAGCTCGTAGTGAGATCGGAACAGAGATTGTGTCTGTCTGTACGATTCCAGTGGGGCGTATGTGAAGAACTGACTGGCAACCTCCTGGAATAACCAAGTACAATTTTTTTGCCGTCGTTGAAAACTGTCAAAGGTCAATTTGTAGTATCTCTGCCTTCTGCGCTGTAGGTGGTGGGTTCAATCCTTGCCAAGGAAAAACTTCGTTTTTACTACTATTTTAATGTTTGACTGTCACATTATTATTTTGATAAAAAATCAAAAGCATAAGCTTATCCGACTTTAAATAATAGCAGCAGGGATGGACAAAGAAGAAAGACATAACCAACCTTATCACCTTTACAGCTAGCATACATATCTAGATTTTCCGCTATAACCTCAACCACTTCATCGGTAATGGTCTCTAGCTCCAGAGCCAGACCAGTGCACTCCTCTGCCAGTGTACCCTCGTCTTCGACACACTGGTGATGAGCAGCACTTAGCCAGGTCAGTTCTAGTGTTAATTCTTCTTTTATCATGCTGTAAATTAAATAATACTAGTTAAGGTTTTTCTACTACATAGTTTGACAACGTATATCCAAAGTTAAGCATGATATCAAATTGTCTTATTGTTACCTATACATTTCACTATAATGGCTTGTCACATAGTCAAGTGAGATAGAATGCTTATTTTATAGTATTTATAGTGCAGCTCTGAAGAGCTAGTGAAGAACTTGTTTCAGGAAGTACTACCACAATTATTATTTTTGCCAGTAAGCAGTTTTCGATCTTCCAGTTTCAAGGGTGTGGGTGCCAGTGAAATTACAGACACCATGCCTGGCAGAGGGATTAGTGACCGCAGTACTTGTGTTATGTACTCAGGAGATACTACAGCCCATCTCAACCCAACAAATATAAATAAAGTAAGTAAAAATAAATGTAATACTTACTCATTCTGTCTTATCAAATTCTTGACTACAATTTCTTGCTTCTCCAATACACTGAGTCTCTCCTTCTGCATTTTAACACTCAACTCAACATCTCTTACACTGTCATGGTCTCCTGGTATGCAGATTCCAGGATAATCCTCTTTTATTTGAGCTATGGACATTTTTAAGTCTTCTGAGGGTAAAAGGCAGCCTGTTTTCTCAAGTTCTATGTATCTAAAATATAAATAGTATAGAATAGAACTTGGTATTTAGAAAAAACACAAAAAATACAACAGAAACTTTGGGTTGCTATTGCTACAACTAGAAAAGCTCAAAACTCGACAAGGCACTTTTGAGATAGATACTTACTACCTACCTGAACTGCTGAAACTGAAAACTGAATGAAAACTATTTACCTGTATTCCTCGCGGGCAGTCAAAGCATTATTATGGTCTAAATTCTTGTACAACCACTTTAGAACCCCAGCAAAGCTAGGATCATTCAACATCCATTCAAAAGACTTTTTATAAGTCTCTACGCCTAGGTCTTGAAGGAATGGCACGAATTCTTCGTCACCTATCTCGTTTATTATGTTCATTGTGTATGCTTCAGGGTTATTCAGTACAAGTCAACTAGATCAGAGATTTAACACACATCCCAGTCAAAGTTTGCAAAAACAAATAAACAATTCAAAACAAACAAAACAGTATCAGCAGCAAGCAGCACACAACAAAAACATAAGGCAACACGAAACGATCGTTGAAAAATTTGAAATTGATTTTCCAAACATTTTGATGTAGACTTTGACAGTTGACTAAAATGTATTGCCATGTTGTATAATGGAAGTTACGCTAAGCAGTTTTGAAGAACGTGTTGGTTATGAAGCTTCAATACATAGAATATTGCTTTATAGTCCATATTCTTAGCTTCAATACCACACATACTTAAATAAATTGTCAAAAAGACATTCTCTCTCTCTCTCTCTGCAGCATACTTACGCATGCAAATATTTTCATCACTCACCTATAGGTACCTACTTAGGTACCTATCTATGTTGATCAAACAAATATTTGTTCTCGGTGGGGAGCGAACCCACAACCTACTCCACAGAGCTACCACGAACTGAGCTGTGATGGCTGTACCTACCTCCACGATCCGGCGTGCCCATTTCGGCCCTTAAAAACATACTTTTTGTTGAAAAATTAGTATTCTAGTAGCGGTGATGGGTTTGCAACATGTCAATGGAATATCAACTAGTTACCAATCGTAATATTTGGACGTACATCTGACTACCCCTCTTAGGCTTAAAGAATCTCGAGTGTAGGGTGCATAAAGGCCAAGTTAAGGGGGAGAATTAAATGAAAACTTGATGCGTGTTTGCAGTAATATTGTGTAAGAATGTGCATATTAAAAATAGTGACAGCCACAGTTTTACTACTTACTTACTATAAACAAACATAATATTATATACCTAGTCATGTTTATCTTCGTTTTATCTGCACAAACTAGGTACTTACGTCATCACATCCCAAGCAGCGGATCAGAAACATTCAAACACAAACAATAAAAATATAAATCAATTCATATTTGACACAAAGTATGAAGGAAGAGCTCAAATTGGTCGATCAAAGTCAATTAGCCAATTTAGTTTGGCACCCTAGACCTCGCGCTTGAACCAGTTGCGAGTTCAAGGTCTAGTACCTACCTAGGTTGACGTAGGTAGCCTAGGTATTAGGGATGTTACAGAGCTTCGGTTCCGGCTACGAAAAGTCGGAAAGTTCTATTGATATTACACCTCCGACTTCGACTTCTCTATTATCTCTTAACCGTGAGCTCGATAGTTTGTCTGCCTAATTATCAATACCGTTTCATCGGCACCCACACCCTCCAAACACAGCAAGCTGCTTGACGACAGAGATAGTCATGGTGGTAGTACTTTCCCGGACGAGCCCTTCACTAAGAACTCTACTACAAAAGCCCCCCAGACAACAAAAAAAGGGGGCGGCTAGTCTACATACCGGATATCCTAAAGCCGTTTTTAACGGTCAATCTGATAACTTTATTACTAGCCACCCTTCCGTGACATGACTCACAGAATAATTACCTACCGGAGAGACTCATAGGGTTTTCCACCCCTCCAGAATGCCTAAACCAACTCACATCACCTCATGCATGACAGACCACCTATATTATTTAGCTTGACCAATTTATTTAAAGAACTAGTAAAACCGGCTTCAACTTTTACTTTGAAAAACTACTGAACTAATATTGATGTAATTGCAATGAGATAAATCTAGTAAGAAGAAAGTATTTATTTTGTTTTAATCCAAGAAATTAGTGAACATTAAAAAACCACGTTGTCTAGCATAGTCTATGCCTTTTTGGAAGAAAAATTAATACCTATTTTATTTGTGCTTAAGTTTTTACTAGAAATCATTTTGAACCACAAGTAATAATTCGTATTTATTAATGTTATTCATAATTTATTTATTCTTTGATAATGGCCTTTGGTCTTTGGCCTGATGACTTTTAAAAATCTCCATGGAAGTTAGGGAGTTCCTTCGCCTCTGATCCTCTCAGGCTATAAGGCAAAGGGCCTCATAGAAATCGAACCGCTATGATCATTATACTAAGTACATATACTGTACTAAGTACATAGGTCTGGTTACATCCTTATTGTAGTAATGGGCCGTAATGACCCTAAAGTCGGTCGATTGCTCAATATGTTATTACATCCATAATAACGCGGAGGGACAAAGGTAGGTCCTAAACTTAGGTACTTAAGGTGATACTAGTCGCCAATTTTTTCATACAAACGTTGTGGGGTATTTATTTCACAGTTTGTAAAAATACGTTCTTAACTAAGCGTGTTATCGAACAGTATCATCGTTATCTATGCTTGTAAATAAGTTTCATGATGAAATAAAAAATCCTTTGATGATTAATAGTCACGAAGGTCCGTAAATTTAAACGCAACTTTGTGCACTAAACTAATATAGGTACGCCTAAAGTGTCAAGAACGATTCTTTTTCTTCCTCTTTTCTTCTGGCTTTACTTTCCAGGATTATTGGTCTGAATGTAGTAGTGAAAGAAAGAAAGAAAGAAAGAAAAGAAAGAAAATAGGGTAGTGGCACCAAAAGATGAACGATTAAGGGTTTTTGACAACTTTGAAAAGCTTTTCCTCCGTTACTTCGTGACATTATCGTTTGCCGATACGATTTGTGCATTAAATAAATACTCAAGATTCGATTTATGCAAGAAAAATGCTTCCTACGCCCATAGTTTTTTTGTAAAATCACTATTTATCGAAAATTTTGGATTTTTCACCTATACCTAGTTGAACGCTGAGCCCTTATTATGAACAATTTTTATCCAATAGTTGAACTAACATTTTCATAGGAATTAATGCACCTAATTTAAGTTACATAGGTTCTAATTATTTTATCTATTTGTAAGAAATAAATAAATAGCATCTATAAAAAAACACAACTATCAAAAAGAAAAAATATTATTGTCCACAATATTCTGGGACAAATATCCGTTCATAAAATCTGAACTAAGTAAAAATGAACGTTCATTTTTAGACACGTTACCTAATAGTTGAACGAATAAAATGTCAGCATAATCCTCAGTTCAAGTTTTGGGCTTGAAGAAACCTAAAGTTGAACAGTATAAGATTTCGTTCTTAAATAAAACACTTAAAATAATAAAAACATGTTCAACTTTTGGTAATTAACTTCATAGATTCACTAAAATTAATATGTGCGGTTTTATTTTTGTCTTAAGGCAGTAGTTTCTGAGTTATGCGGCCTGTAAAATTATGCCGTTTCTCCATTAGTTGAACGGGTTGTGGGGACCAGTCATTTATTGGGTCAAGTAAATAAAATTGAATCCATTACTTGAACAGTAAATTTCTTTTAAAATACTATGAATATTGTGTATCTGTATCAAAACTATCAAAGCTTAATACATCAAGATTTAATTCAAAACAACGACCACTGAAATAGATTATTAATTCTTGCTTTAATCTGACAAAATGCTTAAATTTGGAAGACACTTACCTTAAGTAGGTTTCCATAGAAATTTGGTTTTTGGCGGGAACTGGTCGCGCAAAGTCTAATTACGAGCCCTTCCGTGGAGAAACTGTTGATGTTTTGATTGAAAAGGGACGACAAAATGCTACCATATGCGGAAAAAAATACTGCACATAATGTACTCAGCGGAATATTTTTTATTATTTGAAATTTCGTACTGCCAGTCAACTTTCGGGGGGCAGTCAACTTTTGGTGCCACTACCCTACATTTATTTCACACACGTTTTGCACACAGAACGGACAAAAAACTTGTGCTTTCCTTCCTCTTTCTTTCCGTCATTGTCTTCGTGGTTTTGAATTTAACAATAGTAAGGTTTACTTTAATTACTAAGAAGTAGAGTATTTTTAATAGCAAAAACATTGTTTTCAATATTATATTTTTTATTGATTGGTGTTTCAATAATAATATCTCTGAGCAGATGGCAAACCACGCATTATTTCATCTAGTAATAATATCAATACCATTACGGAATGTCATCTACCTATATGTTACAATAATACTTTAGTCTAAAACCACTTAGGTATATGATTACACAACATTTTATCTCGTCACTTTTACAAAACTATGACTATTCATTCAGACTTGTTTTATAGTTTAGTTGATAGAGGCTCTGCCTTCTGCACTGTAAGTTGTGGGTTCAATCCCCACCGAGAACCAACTGAGTTCTCTACCCGGGTGTAATATTTCTTCCTATGTGTTTAAAATAAAATAATTTATCTAGCTCCCGCCGTAAGCTTTGCTTAGCTTGAGACTAGATGGCGCTGCGTCAAATGTGTGTCAGTATTTATTTATTATCAGCGTTCTGCTTTCTGCAGCTCTACCTCTGTTTCTTACCCTACTTAGTTCAGTCAATACCTAAAAGCAAAAAGGTATCTAGGATCTACTCTACATTTCATGGACTCGTCACGAGTCTAAGCACTTAGCTTAACCTACTAATATTAAATTAACGCTACAGCTTTGAGGCCTGCTCACAAAAAATACGTAATTTTAATAAAGTTAAATATTAAACTAATCTAAAATAACTTAGAACTAAAATGGTCATCACAACTTTATCAATGCAAAATAAATAAAATAAAGTTGTATGGTGTTTTTTATGTCGTAAATAGTCAATAGTTGATACCAATATATCTAAATAAAGACATTATAAATGTTCCCACTCCATTGTTTTTTAACCTATACAAACCAAATCTCAAGTTATTTTTTCTAATTCATAGGATATACTTTTAAATTGGTCTCATAGAAATATCATTTAATAAATTGAGTGGCTTAGTTTTAAACAAAAATACTTGAAAAAAATACCAAAAACATACAAGTTAAAGTTGAAGTCTTAAACTTATTTTTTATAAAACTTGGATCCGTTTAATTGAAATTGAATCTACCACGAAAGAGTCCAATGAACCTGCTATTTCCATATTAGATAGGTACATATAGTATCTAGGATGCTCTTAACACTTGCATTTGCATTATTTCTATCTTACATAGGTACCTTCATCTTAATGTTGAATTGGCACCACACTGAAGCTTTATGATAAACTTGTATTATTTTGTAAAAACGAGCACACTAAGGTAGAAACCAAGCCGTAAGTTTAAAGCCTATTCTTTTAGGCTTTGCTGTGAGGAAATGGCGACTAGATTTAACTAACTTTAAGATTTCAATTTTTGACTTTGACTTGACCTTACTTTTCATACATAATACTTATTGCCTTACCCTTATTAGGTTTAAGATAAATGTAAATTTTTTACATAACTACAAGGTACCAAGGTTCAATTTTCTATATTTCAGAGCCCTTTTCAAGGGAGAAATTGTAATACTAGCTCATTTGTTCATCAAATAACAATGTATTTGTAGTTTTCCTGCTATGTTCTGCTTCTTCTTTTGTGGGTTCGTTTGAGCTTGAGAAGTTATTGCAGAGGCAAATTACCTGAAAGGGAAAACTATATTATTTTCTGTTTTATGAATAGTCACCTTAATAATAAGCCCTTATTAATAAAGGAAAAACTACGAATACAAAATCCAATCTATCTGTTAAATCGATCGATTAATTACCTACATACCTACTATTGGTAATGTCAGGGCCCAAAAGTGAGCGAAAAAAGTTACACAGACAAATTATTATAAGATCGAGCCCGCAACCTCCTGCGTCGCAGGCGGACATTCGCCCGCCGCGCCACATCGGTCGTCATTTGGGAGGGAAATTAACTTCTGATGCGTTCCTTTACGCTACCCTCTCTTATCCATTACCTCATCCTTAAGAGGTAATGGAGGGGTCGATTTCATAATCTATGCCGAGTCTACTTCGGCGTGTCGATGTACTCACAGCATATAACAGAGTGACGATGCCAACAGCGCAGCCAGTAAGTACATCCCACCAGTGGTGACGGTGGTCGGTGATCCTTGTCAACGAGCTGACGGCTGCAAAGCTAATAGCACCCAACTGCACGAATGGAACCAGGAGAACACTCTGGTAGCGCCAGTTGAAAGCTTTCCTTTGGAGGTACCACTGCGGAATAAGATACAATTCTATAAACCTGTTTTTTTTACAAAATCTTAATAAGAGCTATCCGATCATCTTTTTGAAGGTTTCGTACCCAAAGGATAAAACAAGACCCTATCACTAAAACTCCGTTGTCTGCCTGTCTGTCTGTCCGTCTGTCACCAGGCGGTATCTCATGAACCGTGATAGTTCGAAAGTTGAAATTGTCACAGATGATTTATACTTATGTATTTCTGTTGCCGCTATAACAACAAATAAAACAAAACAAAATAAACAGAATAAAATTTATATTTAAGGGGGCTCTCATACAACAAACGTGTTTTTTTGCCGTTTTCATTACAGAATGATACGAAACCCTTCAAGCGCGAGTCCGACTTACACTTGACCGTTTTTTTCAAAACGAGAACCTCCAATGTATTGGAGCTTCCGTTTTGGAATACATGACCAAAAACATATTATCAGTGCGACAACCGAAGTCCTCAAATATATAAAACACTACTTGTCTCCCAACTAAACTCCTATTACATCATGGTTCTAGACTTGAATCCCACAAGACGAGAGCTCTATGAGTGAAAAGGTGCCTTTTAATGCAATGTAAATCTTCTACAGTTCTCTTTTATCTATAAAAATACGGTATACAGGCCTGCAAATACGTAACAGGTGTCAGTTGAAGACATTTTTGTCCAGACATCTATAACACTCATCAGATTTGTTGATGCACTGCCTACCAATCTATAAACTGTAATTGGCAAAGTAGTTACCGCTACGAAGAAGCCACAGTAGACCGACAAAGATGTGTGCCCTGAAGGAAAGCTTCTATACGAATCCATCTGTTCCCACCAGGAATAGGTCGACGTGCATTCAAATGCTCTCACGAATTCAGTTCTGTGGAGAGAGTAGACTGATTAACACCAGAAGCTGTAAGGTGCTCTAAAAAATCGGCAACAATTATTATTGGTCTGCTCTGCGGCATAATTGAAGCCTCAGTAGAGCTTATAGGGTTTGTCCAAGGAAATACCAACTACCACGTCTGTTTCTGCCACTAACCAGCGTTGCTTTGTTTCTGTTTAAAGAGTGTCATCATCATCATCAGCCATGTAGAAGTCCACTTCTGGACATAGGCCTTCCCCATACGTTTCCAGGAAGAACAATTTCAAACCCTTTCCATCCATCGACTTCTCGCGATCCTAACAGTCCATCACGTAGGAGGATGTCCTACGCTTCGTCTTTCGGTTCGTGGTCCCCTTTAATCTCCAGTGGTTGTCAGTTCTACGAGCTATATGGCCTGCCCATTGCCAATTCAACTTGCTGATACAGCTATGTATGTAAAAGAATATGCGTCGATTAAAATACAGGTACACGAGGGCACATAGCATAGGTACACGTGTATGACTCAAGTTGATCGACGCAGGGCTATGCAATATAAGGCATACACCATCAGCAAGAAATATTACAAACGAAATTGGTTTCATTTGCACGTTGTTAACCAAAGATACACCTTATTCACTTGCTACAGTGCCCTAAACCTTACAGCTGTAATGCTCATGCACTACCGCTTGAACCATCAAGTAATCAAACACTTACCCATTGCAAACAGCATTCGGCTTGCAGAGATCCATGAAGGTAGGCCGTGGTCCGCCCACGATGCCTTTCATCACCTCAACAATGCTCAGATTCATCATGAGACCGTAAGCGTAAGAGCGATACACCCAACAACTGCTTTTAACAGCCTGGAGGAACCTGGATCCTGTATCACTGCTTGTGAAGATAAACTCTGTTAGCAGAAACTGGAAAAGAAGATTTGTTCATCAGTTTTAGTCAAAATACAAGGTTTTGAGCAACATTAAAAGTTTTTATTGTTTTTTGAAGATTTTCTTTTACAGCTTATTGGTACCTAAACGTTTGACCGCAATCTCACCTGATGTTAAGTGATAATGCGTAAATAAGTCCCGTAAATACTAGTTTCGCCATGCTAGTCTATCTACAGTCTAGCGATCATGATAAGCATAATTATCTTAGAAAACTCACAGAGTCTTAATTTGTCAACCTACCGAAACACTTGATCGAGGAATCTTGAGGCAACGATATCTTATTCTGGCCCTTTTACAAGGTGCTTCCAAATCTGGCCGTGAGCTAAATCGTTCCGCAAAATGTTTCTAACAGTAGAATAGCAATCCCTGAATACTTACAACAAGAATAGGCATCAGCAGTAAGCCTGACATTAGAATCGACGTGGTGACAGTATCTCCTCTGTAGGGAAACATGAGTGCTGGATCGTTGCAGTAGTATCCCCCTTTGTTGCTCGGGATCACTCCCAGCTCAAATAAGCCGATAAGTGTGAGCACTGTAATGAAAAGAATACACATATTTATAATCAAACCGGAAAGGAATGGTTGAGATTTCATTGTGCGGCAAAGGCAATGGTTTAATTTTTGCAGCGAAACCGGATTATTAGTCCGAAGAAGTAGTATATTTTTCTATTGAGTAATAGTAAGGATTCGTACGAAGAAGCACTACTATAGCATGCCTTTCTGCCACCAAGCAGCGTTGCTGTATTTGGATTTGAAGGGTGTGGGTTTCAGTGACATAACTAGTATATGAGGCTTAACGCATAGGTATATCTATGCCTTAGCTTGATTGAAGTAGGCCTGTAGACCCCAAACGTCCGCGAACGCAAACCTTTTTCTTAGACCTAAATAGTATTTGGGACATGTTTATAGGCTACTCAAGTAGCCGTGTCTAAGTTTTGGACGCCCCGAGTTCAGAACACAACCTTATTTATCGCCTCAGCGCTATTACTTCGAGATAAATTCAATCGTATTTGTAGAGAATTATTTGCCAACATTGATTATTTAGATTTTCCCTCCGGCTGAAAACTGCGTGTATCGGGTTCTGGATATAATGTACCTAACCTCACTTACTTGTTGCAAACATGCGTAAGATTTATGCAAATAAACATTTTGTAGGTGTCTAGGTGTTTACTTTCAGCAAGACGATTCCGGGTTAGTTTAAATGACGTCACAGGCTGTGGCCAATGTTTTGTAATCATTATCCACTTTATTTGGCAAGCCCCACGTCCGTCTGAGTTCAAAGTCAATGTCAAAGTGGTTTCAATGTTCTAAAGACGTAAAGGATGTGCGTAGGCACATTTGCGGTAAGTGTCTTATCTTCCTTTGTGTTTCAGTCTTTATCAGAAGTTATTGTACTTTGAAAGAACTCTATACAATGTTTATTATGCAGAGTCAGAGTTCTTATCGATCTTTGATTGATCGGGAGATATGTTGTAGTTTGGAAACACTATTGGTAAAATACCAAATGATTTTCACAATGGTTTCATGGGCAACTTGTTTCCTCATGTTTTACAAAAGACTTGGTTGGTCGTACTTGGACCACGATTTCAGATAGAATAATGCATACTCAAAACCTATACCATTGACAGTTTAGTCTTAACCCATAAGAAACATGTATAAGTTATTTTCAAACGGTATACCGTTCGAAAATAACTTGCCCTATTAGTATGTTTTTGAAGTAATACTTCTTATGCGACTTCCAACAAGGTTGCGTTAAACGCTTAACACTACCACGGAGGGGGTATGAAAGCACTGTTCTTTCTCTCTTTCTCTCATAGCCAGTTACGTTAAGTTTTACTTCAGTCGTGTGGTCCAAAGCACACTCGTTTTTTTTGGAAATACATTTTATAATACGTTTAATTAAAAATACGTTAGTAATAACGTATAATTTTTAAATACGTTTCCAGGAAAAACGAGATTCAGCCCTTTCAATCGATCGACTTCCCGCGATCCTAAAAATGTCGTCAGACCATCGGGTAGGAGGACGTCCTACGCTTCGTCTGTCGGTTTGTAGAACCTTTATTCTCTAGCTTTTGGCTGCGGTAAATCCTCCCAAACATAGGCGGGGGTATGTCCAGCAGTGGACATAGCCGTGGAACTTTAGTTTTACTGAAATGATTTCCCATGTTTACAAAGTCCTACATTCAAAAAGTGCTCTGCCCGAGATACCTATTGCACTGATTCGCTATTACATAAACTATTATAGATGATGCAATACTTATTGACCTGAGTGAGCTGAACTAGCGACATCCTGTAGGGTCCACGTGTAGTCCCAATTGGAAGGGTCCTTAGGAATGACGTCTGTGGGCTATGATATCCAAAAACATTACCTACGTAAAGATGGCCTGATTACGAAAAGTAGACAAGTCTTTAGATACCTAACTCTCTACACGACTTATACCTACAGTAGTTCACAGTTGCAAAAGTGTAATTTTTTATCTAAGTTATCAAGAAGACGCAGGTTATCTGATTAAGATTAAGATATACTCGTAAGATTAAGTTTCTTGCGAACCGGCAAGAAACTTAATCTTCTAGGCTTGGTCGCGAGGAACTGGCGCTTAGATTCACCTAGATTTAAGACGTTTCAAGATGATCCCTGAGGATTTTACTGAATAAATGCTTTTTGACTTTGACTTTGACTTTGATTATGAAAAAAAATGTGAAAAGCAAATCATACTACATCGTAGGTAGGTAATAGTAGGTAATTAGGTGTCAATTTATTTAATTCTAAGTTCTACTTGAAAAAAAGATGAAGGCGTAATAAAGAATAATTTAGTTACATTAAATTTAAGAAAAATAAATACTATAAAATTTAATAAAATTATCCATGCGTGTGCGTTTACTTCTGCTACTCGACAATAGATGGCGCTAGCAATCACATTGGCAAATTTATATTAATTTTTCATTATAAAGAAATCTCAGATTATATTTGGCTGTAAGAACTTTGTTTTTTACATTGATTAAAAATTATTTTAATAAGTTTTTCTCTGTGGTAGGTCCGTAGGTCTGTTTCATCTAGATCGGTTTATTTCTACCCGTAAGTTCGTAATTATGGATGCCATGGTTCATAACTCATTTGTCGATTACTATGGTGCTCGATAATCACCGAAGAATCGAATGCACCGTAAATAGGTATCGATCTTAGAGTAATAATGAACCTCAGACGGTGCGGGTTCAATCTACTGTAGATTATAATTATTATACAATTATAATATTTACAATAATTATTACTGTAACTAGGTACCTACTAAAATAGAAATAGTTTACCGACATTTACTTCCAGGCATGGTAGATATCGCCTCAGATCGATTAGTACTAAGTACCTACTTGAGATTCTTTCGAGAGTGTCTAATGGGTACCCCCATCAGACTAGAGCAGTTAGTAGTCAGCTGGTGAGCAGTTTAGATCCTTTCACTATATTTTTTTTACATTTTTTTACAGATCCCGCTGTTTGTCCGTCTATCACCAGGCTGTATCTCATGAACCGTGATAGTTAGAGAGTTGAATTTTTCATAGATTATGGATATCTATTGCCACTATAACAACAAATACTAAAAAACCAAATAAAATATTTTTTTTGCCGTTTTTACTATAATAGTACGGAACCCTTCGTGCACGAGTCCGGCTCGTACTTGGCCGGTTTTTTTATTCAATAAAGGCACAAGAATACCTTTGAAAGTTTAAAATCGGTGAATTTAGACGCCAGTTTTACGCGACCAAGTCTACAAAAACGAGTAAGTATTACTCTTATTACTCTAAAGTAAAGGTGCAATTTAGACACGGTTATTACTCCCAGCGGGTCCCGTAAGGTGTGGAATAATATTGGATGGTACCTACCTAATGGTAATGGTAACGATAATAGGAACAGTAATGACTTCCCATGAACATTCTCATGGTAGGTTCAATTGATTTTAATCAAAAGAAGTATCTACCTTAGCGTAGGTAACTTACTATAGATAATCTATACCAAATTATGCCTAAATAACTTTGTAACTAATAACGCACAGTCAACACATACCAGTTATTAACTGGTAATAATAAAAAAACCGGCCAAGAGCGAGTCGCACTCGCGCACGGAACCCTTCCGTACCATTATCTATAATAAAAACGGCAAAAAAATCACAGAGACAAAAATATGAGTAACATGAGCACAACAAACGTAATTTTTTTACCATTAAATATTTATTTTATTCTGTTTTTGTATTTGTTGTTATAGCGGCAACAGAAATACATAATCAATGTAAATTTCAACTCTCTAAATATCACGGTTCATGAGATACAGCCTGGTGACAGACGGACAGACAGACAGACAGCGGAGTCTTAGTAATAGGGTCCCGTTTTACCCTTTGGGTACAGAACACTAAAGAACGTTAATTTTCTCGCATAAAGGTAAATTTTGATTTTTATGCGTAAGCAAGTAACACTGGCAAAACAGTTGTTTAGGTAATAATAGGTCTGTGAAACCTAGTAGGTCTTAGAGACTTGAAATTTTCAGTTTTTAGTTATATATATACCCTTTTAGCTACCTACTTTTGTTTTTTCAATCAAAGTCAAAAAGCATTTATTTAGTAAAATCCGCAGGGATCATCTTGAAGTTAAGATTATTGAGTACTAAGAACTAGTACAATTTAAGGGTTGAAAAAGTACGCGCGGAAATATACATGAAAAAATATGAGTATTAACAGGTTTATTGATTTCATGCATAAATCTTAAATATTTATACTAATTAACTTCAAGAATCTTTGTCTTGATTGACATAATAGACAACGCACTGCCTAAACCACTAGTCGGAGAGACTTTTCAGGGTTTCAGGGTAGTCTTTATGCATAGAGGTGTATTAAACAACAAATTCCCGAAATTCAACTTCTAAACGGATCCAGCGGGGGTTGAAGTTTATATAAAAATAACTTCACGCGGATGATGTCACTCGTTTCGTTAGTCTTACTATAAGAGGATTAAAAAGAAAGTTGGACTGAACACCGCTAAACAAATGAGGCTTATTTATTGTGATTTATTTTGTTGTGCTTGTATGCAAAAAACAAATGAGTAAATTGCATCCAAAAGTTCGATGACACATATTTACTTTTTTTTTATAAGTCAGCTGCGATTCACGTATTATCTACCACATGTCTCTGTGGGGTCCAACATGTGCGTCACATTTGTTTTATTGGACTTTTTCTCTTGTTTTTTAATCATTTTTTAATTGGCGCTCTATTTTTAGTGTGGTTTTGTGATGTTAATCTATTTCAGAGTATTTTTAAATTAACTTGGGAGAAAGGGTACGTTTCGGGACATAATTATTTTGTGAAACTTTATCTCTACCACTCTACCAAACCTTTTTTTAGTAGAAAATAGATATAATAAGATATAATAGACCGGCACATCGTTTTTTTATCTACATATTGCATTGTAATTAAAACTGATTTTATATAAATCAACGCATCTTGCTTTTTTTATATTTTATAGATTAGAAAAATGGCCACCTGATTTTAACTGGTAACCATCACCTATCACAAAGAGTTGTCTCCCAGGTCATGCACATTAGAAACGTGCCCTACTATTCACTGTCATGCGTCGATCAACCTAAGGCATACAGAGTTAAGCCTCATGTGCATATAGTTTCTCCAGCATTCACACCCTTTGAACTGGAACATAGCAATGCTGCCTTGTCTATACTAATTACTAATATATTACTAATAATATTATAAAGAGGAAATATTTGATTGCTTGTTTGTTTGCATTGAAATAGGCTCTGAAACTACGGGACCGATTTGAAAAATTCTTTCACCGTTGAGAAGCTACACTATCCCCGGGTGGCATAGGCTATATTATATTTTCAAAAAAATGGGGATCCTTACTAAAACCCGTGTGAAGCCGGAACGAGCCGTTAGTGATAGATAAAAGTATGGCCTAACTTTCAAATATAAATAGTAAGTAAATCATATTAGTATCCAATCGATACCAATTTTTTGTCCAGACTGACAGTTGACAGTTGAAGTTGACATAAGACCATGCAGTCTAAACCACTGGTCGTAGAAACTTAAAATTTTCAGGCTTATAGCCTTTAAGGTTATGCGTAGAGGTTGTATTAAAAAAGGAATTCCCGAAATTCAACTCCTAAACGGGTACGGCGGGGGTTGAAGTTTGTATGAAAATAATTTCACGCGGACAAAGTCATGCGTTAACTATTTAATAATAAAATAAGCAGTAAATTACCAATAACAAGTAAAGGCAGGTCTACACCGAGCAGCCAACAGTACCTGCGTCGGTTGGAACATGGCTGATCTGACTGAGACTCCACATCTCTTTTCTGAAAAGAAAAAATAAAATTATGACACTGTTATTTTTTATTACTTAGGTACTAGTGGCTCGTTCCGGCTTCGAAAGGGTTTTAGTAAGGAACTCTAATTATTTTGATAGTAAAATATAGCCTATGTCACCCGGAGATAGTGTATCTTCCCAACGGTATTTACGGTAAAGAATTTTTCAAATCGGTCCAGTAGTTTCGGAGCCTATTCAATGCAAATAAATAAACAAACAATCAAATCTTTCCTCAGTATAATTTATTTATTTATTTTTTCAGGGACAACAAACATCTACAATATAAAGTAATCATTCTTAAAAATTACTTACAGGAAAAACAATATTGTAGCCCACTGCGCTATCCTCATAGGTATTGGACATGACATTTTTTCGAAAATGCGCCACACGAGGCATTTAGGTTACATTATTTATAAATTCATCAATCATTCATCATTCTTTCATTCATTCATTCAGTCATAATATTAGTAAGTATAGATATAATTGTTCTTTTTATAAAAAAACAACACCAAACAAAGTTCACCCTCCACTGTACTCGTTTAAGGGTTGAATTTTGGGAATTCTTTCCTATAGGTATAGGTTCTGGGCAACTAGTTATCTACTCCATCTAACCCCAGCCACAACAGCCAGTGTCCCATAAATAGAAACAAAAAGAGAAAGAAAGAGAGAGAAAAAAATCCTCTGACGTACCTATATTTATGCACAATAATAGTTGTTTAATACATAAACAATTTAATTACTAGTTTTTGTCCTCAATAAATTTTTTATTTATTCTTAATTCTTTATTGCACACAAAAAATACATAGAAAAATAAATATATAGTGGACATGTACAAAGGCAAGCCTTAACCCCAACAAGATTTTTCTTCCAATAAACCTTTGAGGCTAGAAAGAGGTGACTATAGAGATAGGTAGGTCACTTACTTGTTATATTGTTTCTATGCAAGCAAAGTCACGGTTAAATAAATATAGCTAAAGTATTTTTATCTTAAAAGTTGCGACTCTTACAAAAGCGGAGAATCTTTTAAGCACGCTCACAAAAGCTCGGTAATCTTGATAAAGATGAGTCTGAAAGACGCAAGAGAAATATTTTATCGCGGCAAGGTCAAAGCGACCTTGAGAGTGATAGAGTTGTTACTTATAAAATAAAGTCGGAAATAATACAGTATCAAAACTAAAGGCTTGCGTATAATTATTCCAAATTTCATCCGAATCGGTCCACTGCACTAGTAAGAGCGTGAAAGAGTAACAAACATCCATTCATCCATCCACCCATCCATACTTACTTAGAAACTTTCGCGTTTATAATATTAGTAGGATTTATTTTTCTATTCTATGCTAACCAACCAGCTTACTAAATACTACATGTATAGCAATAGCTGTAGGCAGAGGGAACCGCTCAACATCAGGTGGATATTTTTTGATATTAAAAAATGTCATGTTCGTTTTTTTATTTGATTAATTTTTTTTTATATATTTTTTTATGTGTTTACTTTATAAATAAACTAAAAACAAGCCTTTACCGTTATTGCAGGTGATATATCGGAATCAGTGTAAAGTTTTGACGAGCCTCGTAGCTCAGTTAATAGTAGCTCTGCCTTCTGTACTGTAGGCTGTGGGTTCGATCCCCACCAAGGGCAAGCACTTGCGTTAAATTAACATAGATGTTTGTTCTCTGTCTTTTTGTATTGTATTCTAAGTATGTCAAAGTCAAAGTCAAAGTCAAACATCATTTATTCAGTAATATCCGCAGGGATCATCTTGAAACGTCTTAAATCTAGGTGAATCTAAACGCCAGTTCCTCGCGACCAAGCCTAGAAGATTGAAGAAGATATGAATTTACAAAAAAACTTATGCAAGTATTCTATCAGTCATCTGGTTCCCATATTACAAACTATGCTTAGTTTTGGGCTAAATTTATTTAAATGCAAGTTTTTTACAGAATTATAATAGGGGACGGTGGTCGTTGGTTATTGAAAAAGTCGGTCCTCTTAATGCGTGTTACCATCTCTATCTATGTCCTCATTTGACCTCTGTAGGTTACAGGGATGACCTTTACCAAGGACCTTGGTCTTGGAACGTTCACCTCTTTATATTATTTAGTTCATTTCGCTGGGTTACTTTAGTTATTATGTCTGTGTACATAATATGAACATCTAACTGGAGATTGTTTTGTGCAGAGATTAAATATGGAACCAGAAAATGCATTTTTATATTATTTTACTAGTGGTCGCACGCACGGGTTTTAGTAAGGATCCCTAATTTTTTTGTATAATATAGCTTATGTCACCCGGGGATAGTGTAGCTTCCCAACGATGAAAGAATTTTTCAAATCGGTCAAGAGTTTCGGAGCCTATTCAATACAAACAAACAAACAATCAAATCAAATGAGTACAAATGACTGGCCTGACGGCTCAGTTACAACAAACAAACTACAAACTCTCTGCGCTTCTTCAGTGCTGTAGGTTCTGGGTTCGATCCCCACCGAGAACAAACATTTGTGTGATGAACAAAGGTGTTTATTCTCCGGGTGTTATGCTGTGTTCGAAGTAGGTACCTATGTATTTACAAAAAAAAATATCTGAGAATTCCTGCCTGAGTACATTTCTATGCAGTAAGAAGCATAATTATACATATTCCCAGAAAAATATCGAGTCTATGACCAGTGGTTTAGGCTGTGCATTGCCGATATATCAGCCAGTCAGTCAGTCAGTCTTGACTCAGCAGGTCTCTTAGAAACGATAAACGCAGGTTCGTATTGTCGTTTTGAGTTACACTAACGTGGCGTGATAGGCATCAATCAATCAAACGTGGCGTCAATTTGACTTTTGTCGGCTACCGAGTTGCCCCGCAGTATATTACAAAACGACAATCAGAAACTTCGTTTATCGTTTCTCAGAGTAGAGGCCCAGGGCAAAGATTCTGATGATATGAAGAATTTTAACTATTTAATACATGAGGTATAATACAGAAACTAAAGTATTTTAAACACTGTCACTTTTATACCAATAAAAAGACTTGGCAATACACTAATCAGCCATTTTAGATATTGACAACTTTTTCGACACGTAAAAATAATAAAAAAGGAATTCACACTATAAGTACTACTAGTATGAACCTCTTTTATATTCTAGCTTTTGAAGTAATAATTCTAATGTGACTTCCAATAGGGTTGCGTTAAACGTTTAACACTACCATGGAAGGGATATGAAAGCACTGTTCTTTCTCTCTTTCTCTAATAGCCAGTTACGTTTCGTATATTAAAGAGGTTTTACTTCAGTCGTGTGGTCTAAAGCACACTCGTTTTTTTTGTTTTACTTTGTTCCAGTTACCTTCTCTGACTGTCTGGTGTATGTTTTTGCGTGTGTTTGTCAAATAAATATAGTTTGTTATCTATGTGTAATGTATTTTTAGATTTTCATCACGCTTTATGTAAATAATGATTCATGATTGTGATTGTATGAGTCATTTTTATAAAATACGATAGTACATTTAACCCACATCCGGGGTAATTAAATAGACAATATTGTAACTACATAACTGTCATACCAACAAGAATATTCGTCTTACGGCCCAATCCACATAATTATTTAGTTTTAAAACTGAGACGAAATTGAATCACGAATTTGACTTTCAAAATTGAGCCTGCCTGAAATATCAATTAGATTAAGACAATCGAAACTAGAATTTGATGATATTTCGTTACAAGAACTAGGCCTATGTCTGACTGAGATATAGACAACGCATAGCCTAAACCACTAGTCGTAGAGACTTGAAATTTTCAGAATGTACGTGCCCTACGATACACTACCTGAAGCACACTGATGTTAAGCCTTAAGTGCCTGTAATTTCACCGGCACCCACATGATTTATACCAAAACACAGCAATGCGAATATAAAGTAAATATACTCTTAATTTATCTTATTTTGTGATAAAAAATATAACTCTAACTAACCTGAACAGCTCCGTACGAGTTGAATGAAATCATTTTAATTAACATAATACTTTGAAATGCAATACGTTTTAAAACACTTGGGTATCACCATTTAATAATTTACGTTATTATCCTTACAAGCTAAATTGTACCTACAATTTAATTATTATAGATAATAAAATAAACTGTTTATTTAAATATTGTAACGGGAAACCTGCACACCTCAATCCGTTATTTAGTTGTGAGTAATATTGAAAGTAGGTATCTAAATAATGTTAGTTATTGATAAGTTTATCAGTAAGATAATAATATATTATCAGTTGTCTGAAATTGCTAATCAGTTCTACGTAGCGTTGACCCTTTAAACTTAAAAGAGCCCAGTGCAAAATAAATGTAGGTACCTAAATGTTTGTCATCTGACCATATTTCCACCATAAAAATGCTATTAGGTAATGGGCAACAGTAGATTGATTTAAGTTCCTGACCATATTTTTATTCAATATACTTATAGCATGAAATATACCACAGTTTTATATGATAAGTTCTCATTTTGTTTATTTTGTATTAAAAGCAATTATAGATTTAAGGGGGCTACACAAAGTTCATTCGCTCTGAGGCGAACTTCGCTATCGTTAATCATAACTACTATATCATACTTTAATCGTTGGCTATAATCACGTGACGTGGTGAATTTACAACGAATACAGAATAGTATATAGAGAAGAATAATTTGGACTGTAATTAACGTAGAAATAAATAATATCACATCGAAACGAATAACATTGGTTATTTACTGGTCTAATTCGATATCTTTTTTTTAAATAAAGCTTATAGGGAAACGTTTGACTGCAACCTCATCTGATGCTAAGTCATAGTGTGGTCGATGGTAGTATGTTCACTTATAAGATACCTATTCACTCTTCTCTTGAAGACATCCAAATTATACGTGAAAAACAGACGACGATCACGAGTTTCATTCCTTTGCTGTGCGCATAATAAAAGTTGAGGAAAAGCGCTATAGCTATGCCAGTTACTATAAACTAAATAAATAAGAAATCATTGTTCTCTGTATGTTTCCACTGAAGTGCATACGTAGCTCTATGCATACGTGAGGGTAAGATGATTACTGAAAACAGTGATTTAGTGCATGCTTCTAACGTCATAGAATTAATATCTATCTAATTCATTTAGTACAGGCAGTTTAAACTCTTTTTTTTTAACTTAAAACTCTTTTTTTAACATTATTCTGAGGTTTGAGGTAAAGTTACATTTTACTAACGGTATAGTATCAGTGATACTAGTAGAAAAGGCCAAATGGAATTACAACAAGCTTTTTGATAACTTACTTCAATTCTATTTATATGTCATGTGGTTTAAAATTGTCAACGAATATATTCGCAAAAATTGTAGACATAAATTAGCTTGGAAACAAATGTACTTTATCTAAGCTGTCGATTGTTTTGAATTGTTTATGATTGTATTAAATTTTTTCAAAAACAAGGTTTTTTATATTTACTAATATATTATTGGAATCGTTTACAGCGTTGTCACGATCAGAAAATTATTTTAGAAGAATTTGAAGATTATCAGGGTAAAATAACTATGATGATGAAAATTATGATGCTAAATTCTCTACCGAAAGAAGAAATTATTTTTCTTATTTTATTTGTGCTCTGTATTTGTTAGTTTGTTAAATGTTTTGTTTCTTTTTTCCTTGAGTAAAATACCTACTGTACTGCTTTCTGCCGCCAAGCAGTGATATTGGTATTCCTTCCTCAACTCACCCCTCCCCCCTTCACCCCTACAGTTGGGTATTGTCACTCTGTAATACTAATATCTACTTCTATAACTATACTAATATCTATCGTAGTTCCCCAGATGAAGACCTTCACAAAGAGCTCTATTACTAACAACATAAAGCACATAATCTAAACTCACTTCCTTATTCCTCATGCTGAGAGTAAAAGATGCAATTCGCTTTATCTCCTGAATGCTGCTTCGCACTGCAGAGTTCTTTTGAACCATTGTTTCAAAAACACTATTATTTTTTATTCACCACTTCATAAAAAAAATTGGCAAAATCGCAATAAATTCAATAAAATTATAAATCGTTTTATTAAATCACCAATGAATTTGTATACAGAGACGTATTCAATTTATGAATAAATTTTAATGATAAAAATGTATTTATTGTTTCCACTGAAATACGTTCGTTTAGTATGCTTGCTCTATTAATTATGTTTCAGAATGATCCGTTATGCTTACGCTATCTGTATATACGTTACGTTTAATGATTTATGAGTAATAAAAGGAAAACCCGACCACTAAGTACTAAAGACTAAAAGGACTACAAATCCTTTGCGTAACTGCGAGTATTGAGGCTTTTTGAACTAATTCATTTTACTAACGTGACTTACAGCTGGAAGCTGTAAGTCACGTTAGTAAAATGAGGCCAAACATGTGTGAAGAACATGTGCATAAATGTTTGTTCTCTGTCTGGGTGTTATATTGTCTTTTATGTAGGTATTTTCATAAAAAAGGTGTATATGTATTTTATCAGTCATCTGCTTCCGCTAAAACCCAGGCTAGGCTAAATGATGCTGTGCAAAAATAGCCACAAATATTGAAGTAATACTTCTAATGCGACTTCCAACAAGGTAGCGTTAAACGTTTAACACTACCATGGAGGGTGTATGAAAGCACTGTTATTTCTCTCTTTCTCTCATAGCCAGTTACGTTTCGTATATTAAAGAGGTTTTACTTCAGTCGTGTGGTCTAAAGCACACTCGTTTTTTTTATTTACGTTTTTGCTAAAGTAGGAAATTTGTTGAGTACCTACTAGGGATTTTATATACAAGAGAATACATTACGGTACATAATATTATACTGAAAGTTAGTAAAAGTAACTTAGTAAAAGAGTTGAAATTTTAAAACAGAATAAAATACATAAGTATTTACGGAGGCTCTTATACAACAAACGTGATTTTTTTGCCGTTTTTATCATAAATAATGGTACGTAACCACGAAGGGTTCCGTCCGTTCCACGCGAGTCCGAATCGCACTTGGTTGGTTTGAAGAAATATGTTTCCCTTAGGTTTTGAAGAAACACCATCTTTTTCTTCCAAACCAATGGCAGCGGATTTTACTTCTTTTTTACAGACTCGTCTTATTGCCTTAAAACTTTTTATTCATCTACTTGACATTACGAAATTGTCTGTCAAATGACAGACATATGTCATTATGAATAAAATAAGAAAAAAAGGGATTCGTTTTCTGTCATCTATGGAAGCAACATTGTATTTTCATTTTAATTGTTCTTCTAGTGTTATTTTAAGTTCTGATGGGTAATTTTGGCATTTTAACCATCATTACTTGAGGTCTTAGCACAAGTGTGAAGAGTTGAAATGAAAGTGTGTTATGTGGCATCCTGAGTTTGAACGAAAATGTTTCCCTTTGGTTTTGAAGAAACACAATCTTTTTCTTCAAAACCAATGACAGCCGACTTAACTTTTTTTACCGACTCGACTTAACTAAGAAGTATTTTATTCAATCCACTTGACATTGGCAAAATTGTCCGCAAGACGGACAGATGCCACAAAAAAAAAACTGTCTCGTTTGCTTTATCCATATTCTTAGCTCGTTACCATCTCGTCTACTGTACCTACGTTACGTTCTCAACTCGCCTGCTGTAAAAAGTTTCAAAGTACTTGATCTGACACAAAACTAGTTGAACGAGTGGTTTTTACCTATAAATTTAATAGGTTTTAGGCGAAATTACAAAGTTAAACGTCATATTTAACCTACATAAATGAGAGGACCTACTCTTGCGTAGGATTTACGTCACTAAAAGTGATGTTCCCATTTATAATACTTCCCCACGCGTAAGTGACGCGTTGTGTAGGTAAATAGTAGTTTGTAGGTGAATGAAATTACGTTTATATCAGATCTATTAGAACAAAATTAGTTTATTCTTCGTAAATAAGGGCTAAAACATAACTTTAAGCACTATGGAATTAAAGTGGTCTGAATTTGGAATGTGGATATCATTTGTAAAAGTGCCAAGAAAACTGCGCGCCAGCCGAATTAAAAAAACCAGCCAAGTGCAAGTCGGACTCGCGCATGAAGGGTTCCGTACTATTATCTTACGCAGCACTCACAGCAGTCACTTACGAGGCAATACTTTGTTAAAAGCGATGGTAACCATTTAGTATCAGGTGAACTCTCCACTTGTTACAAAAAAAAACGATTAAGATGATAAAAACAACATACTGAATGTCAAAACGTCTTTTAAACTGACAGATAAACCTATCTGACAGGTTTTATCCGTAATTGGCTCATTACGTAAATACCAAGCTTAAAATCTAAATTGAATTGGCAATAAACATAAAATCTCATATTTTATTGCCAATTATTTACCTGCAACAGTCATCGACAAATAGCAGCCATTTATTACATACAGTACGCGCCTCGGAAACACGCACTAAGCTTATATACTCAGAAACATTCGAGAAACATTAATTAATTGCAAATGATACTTCTTTGTTACGTATTTGTACTAATAAAACAACCAGTGTCTTAGGCTGTGTGTTGTTTATATGTCAATAAGTCAGTCGTCAGTCAAGCAGATATTTTTTTTTTTTTTTGGTTGCGTCTGTCATTCGGACAATTTTGCCAATGTCAAGTGGGTTGAATAAAATACTTCTTAGTCGTCAATAAAAAAAGTAAAGTCGACTGTCATTGGTTTTGAAGAAAAAGATGGCGTTTTTCTTCATAACCAAAGGGAAACATTTTCGTTCAAATCATAACACACTTTAATTTCAACTGTTCACACTTGTGCTAAGATGGTTAAAATACCACCAAAATTACTGAACTTAAAATAACACTAGAAAAACAAGTAAAATGAAAATACAATGTTGCCTAGTAAATAATTATATCGTCGTCGTCTTTTCTGCAATTATTACATTTATCGAACGTTTCCGAGCATAAGGTCCCTTAAATGAATAGTCGTGGAATACAGTATCTCTCTCTTCCTGCCAGGGTTCTTAAGTAGTTGTCTCTTTCTTGTGACAAATGGAGTTAATATTTTACAAATACTTAGCACCCAATAAATAAGGGCAGGGGCATAAATACTGCGCCTGCGCTTAATGGTCAGAGGGGATGGGTTATCGACTACGTGGAGGACGGTGTTATGCAGTATGAAGCCTGCATAAGTCGTAGGATTAATAGTGGATACTTGTCAACTTATATAGAACTAGTGGAAAGTTGCGCAAATATTTCATACGAACTTCAACCTCCAATGCACCCATTTTGAGGTTTTATCTCAGGTTTTTTTTTTACCTCTTTGCACCTAAATACGTACGCATAAATTTGTCTACGCTACATTATTAGTGATCATTTAAATAAATTTTATCAAAAAAAATATTTGTGTCTCGTGTAAAACGTATTGTCTGAATTATAGTAGTCTCTTAAACATAATATGGACTCATAATTTCTGAAATAAAACTTTTATTTTGGTTTTTTAATAAAATGTACAAAAAATAAAAATTAAATGAAAAACTCTTTTGCATAACACCAACCTTATAAGGTACAACATTATTCAAGATGGCTACGCGATTATCGAAAGCGGCCATAATTTATTTCTGAATCACACCGTAAATAACAATAAATTCCTCGATTGTTACTCTGTATTTAAAACTTATTTATTTACTCGCACCTATTCACCTGTTTCTTGAACTATTGTTTTATATATGACGACCGATGTGGCGCGGCGGGCGAATGTCCGCCAGCGACGCAGGAGGTTGTTCAAAGTCAAAGATAAAATTAAAAATCTTTTATTCAGTAATATCCGCAGGGATCATCTTGAAACATCTTAAATCTAGGTGAATCTAAGCGCCAGTTCCTCGCGACCAAGCCTAGAAGAACCGGCAAAAAACTTACGGCTTGGTTCCTACCGTTTTTTTGTGTGATCCTTTTACAAAGTAATAATGAAACTCCAGTGTGGTGCCAATCTAACTTAATTAGGTGATTGCAAGACAGAGGTTGCGGGTTAGATTCCCGCCTTAGGATAAATGTTTGTACGATCTGCAAATATTTATTTCGGGTGTTCTGGGTGTTTTCTATGTATAATAAAAAATATCTATGTACGTAATTATATTGTATTAAGTATATCAGTCATCCTATAACACAAGCTCTGCTTAGCTTGGGGCTAGATAGTGCTGTGTGGATTGTCCAGTATTATTGTTATTATTATACATAATGCCTTTTGGATCAGTTTCATTTGCTATATTCATTTATTACTTAAAGCATCCGATGTAGGTGCCGGTGAAATTACAGACACGTGAGACTGAACACCTGTATGTTTATTCAAAAAAACTTTACGACTTCAAAAAAAGAGGGTGATTTTTTTATATAAGTTATATTTGAACAAAACGGGCACGGGTCAGCCAATTTGAAATAAAAGTTTAAAAAAAAAAACAATTCTATGGTTCTAATGCACTTTTGGTCTAGCATTGGTGCATCTACTCGCTAGTAGATGACGCCACTATAAGCCGATACTTAGCAGTTTGAAATATTTTATGATCTTGTCCAATTAATTCAATAAAGGAAAATATACTGAAAAATTAAATTCAATTAACTAGGATAAAAATTTTTGCTTGTTTAAAATTTCTCTGTCAGTTGGCTGGTACTCTTCCACAGGTAGAAGAGTACTAGAGTCTGAGATTTTTTATTTTCCAGATATCGGATTTTAGTTCGCGACCTCCAGAAAAAAGCAGCTAAGTGCGAGTCGGACTCGCATCAACTGTTCCGTACCAGTATTCTAGCAGCGATGATGTACTTTTGGCCGTAACTTTTGTGGAGTCTGTTTTATATTATGCAAATAGTTTTTTTATGTAGACACGATATTCACCATTTTCCGGGTAGGAAAACAGTCATGACAAAATCACTCACGAAACGGGCTGTCATAACAGGAACACAAAAGCCTGACTTGGAACTCAGATAAAAAATCTTATCGACTTATCTTGTACCTATAAATATTTTTATCATACAATAAGTATCTACATCTAGCAGACGATAGTATCTGAAACCTGAAAATAAGCTGTGTAGGTAAACAGGTGTTTTTTTATCAATAAAGAAATTTAAAATACTTATGCATCATCAAAGTATTATTCAATAGTCATGATGCAGTATTTCATTGCGACAATGAGCTTGCAACCGATGATGAACGACTGATGAGGCGCGGCGGGCGAATGTCCGTCTGCGACGCAGGTGGTTGCGGGTTCAATTCCCGCCTTGGGATAAATGTTTGCACGATCTGCAAATATTTATACTGGGTGTTCTGGGTATGTTAAGTCTTAATCTGGGTATTTAAGTCTTAAGTTGTGGTGTACAATAAAGTATTTTCTATCTATCTATATTCTAAGTATAATAAAAAATATCTATGTATACATATTATAATGTACTGTATTAAGTAAATCAAATCAAATATATTCATTGAGTTCATGTTGTGTACAGCAGATCTTAGGACTTCTTAGATCTTAGAATTGGCTACCTTGACTTGTTTGTTGACATGAAAGTGACAGTGACAATATGATTTTATAAAAGTGTCAGGGATTATGAAACAGACTGTAAATCTATAACAATTACCTACACCGTGTTTTTTTTTGCATTGCCAAGAAGATTCATATAAAATCGAAAGAGACTAAAACTCTATAGCTATTTTAAAGATACGCTGAGTTTATAAATAATATAAAGATACGATAAAAATGTTTACTTCGTCTTAAGTAACACATCAACATTTATACAGATAAGTGACAGATTAAATAAAAAAATACACTTTTCTAATACACAGAGTTTGGTTTTGTGCATGAAAAAGAAGATTCTTAAGATTGAAAGAGACAAAACACTGTAACTGACCGACTTTATAAGTATAGGGTACTTCTCTAATACACCGAGTTTGTCTTTTGCATTGACAAGAAGATTCATATAAGATCGAAAGAGACAAAACATTGTAACTGTTTAAAGTATGGCTGAATTTATAAGTAATAGGGTACTTCTCCAAACGACCTCTTTTACAAAAAGTTCTACTCTCTGAATGCTTTAAACTCTGGAGATTTAACTATAAAAATCTTGGCTTACCTGATCGCTTAAATCTGGTGCTGAATACGAATGTATCGTAAACACTTCCGTACTTTCTGTTGGAGATATCTTAGCAACACAGTTTAAAGCACCTCTCATTTTCAACGGTGATAACACTTGAATTTAAACTCTAAAACCAATTCCAAAGAGATTGTTTTTGCAGTCCAAAACTATACTATAGGTTTTTGCCAAACAACTGCATCATTGTATTTTTAAACTTCACTTTAAATTTTTCGAAATACTCAAAATAAAAACTCTAGTTTGTTAGTTCAATCTTATAAATTAAATTATCTTTAGTTCAAGCAATATTTCCACTAAACACACGTTGAGAACACTTTTAGTAATTTTAATCACTCGATATTTTTATTATGTAAATAGTTTCAATGCAACGTACGTTCAAGTTGAAGTTCTTTATGTTATTGGACTGAGTAGCGGCGTCTGCGCATACACTCGCACCTATGACGTATCAGCTGGCATTATCAAGCTACAAGAACTACTGGAAGTGAAACGAACGATATAGACATTTCCTTCAAGTTATTGAAGTATACTGCTTATGCGACTTCCGACAAGGTTGCGTTAAACGTTTAACACTACCATAGAGGGGGTATGAAATCACTGTTCTTTCTCTCTTTCTCTCATAGCCAGTTACGTTTCGTATATTAAAGAAATTTTACTTTAGTCGTGTGGTCTAAAGAACACTCTTTTTTTATCCAAGTTATACATTTCAAAGCAGTCTCAAGTCTGAGGTTTTTAGGTATACATGATTAGTATCGTCTACATAAACGGTTCATGTGTAATTTTGTATGGATACACGATAAGCGCCCCTGTCGGGCGTACTGACAGACTCCGGACTCAGATAAATACTATCAGAGCATGGAAATATAGGTTCTTACCCACCATCCACCTCCCTGAGACCACCAGGGTGAACCGTAGTAAGTTTTTTTTACAACGGCTCACCTTTGTTCACCTTGGTGATCCTTGACAAATATTAAGTTTCCACTTGTTAGGATATAGTATACTTGAGACACTTTGTAAAGGCCATTTGGGCTCTATTAAGTTGATTTAATTGCACTGGCAAAAAGTGGGGAAAAAGTGGAGAGTCTGTCTTGAGATCGCATCGGAGACGGTAGATTGTAAGGTGAAGTATTATTTTAAGGATATTCATGTAAGTACCTTGCTGTTGCCGTACTATTGGCTACTTTGAATATTGGTGTGGTTTTGCTTTCCCTGCTTTTGATAGTGACTGTATTACACACCGTCTACCTTGTTATCAAAGTCACACAAAATATAGGCTAGGTTATGTTAGACATAAAAAAAACACGCGAGACGAGCGTGCGGGGCAAGCGTGCTTCGGAAGCAGCCGCCAAAGTGCCAGAAGAACTGCTTTGAGAAGATTGCCAATTTAAGTCACGAGTACAATTAAGTGGTATTACAGGTACATGTGATGGGCGCAGAGCAGTGTTATTTAGGGCAACTTACTAACGAACGTGATCTGCGAAGCAATGCTGTGTTGTAGGTGACGGTAGTCACTTAACTTCAGGTGGGTTATCTCATTGTTTCACAAGTAGGTAAGTCGTATAAAAAGTCAGAAGCCACATTTAGTATCAGTGCGCGGCGCTTGCACATCCATGTAGCCATATTAATGCGCATGAGTCACACACGTGGAACCTCACCGTTTCACTATGGCCGCATTTACTCGTAAAACAGGTTATAAGCGCTCGTCGTGTTTGCCCAAGGCTATATTCTCAACTCTCTGATGTAATATAAAATCAGTCAGTTCCTTTAGTTTATAAATGTAGGTACATGATGATACCTGTTTTTTTTATTTATAACTTTAATTCTACGGAATATATTATGCAAATAAAAAATATATATTGTAGAGTACGATCACCAAGGACGTAACTTTTAGATAATATAAAGAGGAAAGATGTGATTGTTTGTTTGTTTGTTTTTCCCCGGACCAGTCCTTCGCTAAGAGCTCTACTACTACAAAAACTCCTTACGTTATATGCAAGGGGGACTCATATGTAAGACAGGTTTGTAGACAAAAATCAACTGAATCTGTATTCTATGTAAATGCAGTCCATGACTTATTGAGTTATGTCAGTTTGTGGGTCATTCTTAGTTCCGGCTTTTCTTCACAAGAATTATTCAGTTTGAACCTTTTATCATAAACTTGAATTGATTAATGATGTAAAGAAATCCCATGCATTAAAATTAACAGAGTGAAATGACAGGCACATGAGACTAAACACCTGCCTCAGGTTGATGGACGCAGAGTAGTGCATCGTAGGGCACGTTCCTATCTAATGTGACCCTACGAATCACTTAACATCAGGTAGGGTGGTTTGCATTAGCTTTTCTATCAGAAAGTCGTAAAAAAAAAACGACTATGTCCCCACATGGGTACTATAACACCTTTTTATCTCATAATGTCTTGGATATGTAATAGGACGCATAAGCTGAATAATTATTTATTTGTACTGAGATAGGCTATATCAACAAAATCTGCACAATAGATAATACAACACCTAACACCTACCAACTACCCACACTGTGGTTTTCCCTCAGAGAACTAAAATCAAACTGATTTGTTCCTTAAACTACGACACAAAAAAAAGGATTTTACCTGAATATTATACCAAAAAGATCCAATATGTGATGTGTCAACAGACATGACACCTTATCTATGTTTGTGTCATCATAGTTAATTATTTATCTATAATTTTTCCGGTCTGTTGACAAAATCGATTGTCAAATGACGGACATACTTATGCACAAAATACGAGAAATTTTTACAAAACCAAAATTGTTTCTAGCAAACCATGAACTTGCCTGAAATCAAGCCTTATGAAGAACAAGCTATTGATACTGTAGTTTCTGTCATAAATAGCGCTAAAGAAAAGTTGGGGTTGAGGCAAACATTACGGCAGTTAGCAAGTTAGTATATTAAGCACATTCATGCCAGTTTTTCTAAGGGCTTAGCAGGCCTAGAACAAATTAACTTGACGTCTGTAGTATAAGCGTGTTTTTTTAACTTATTGAAGTAATACTTCTTATGCGACTTCCAACAAGGTTGCGTTAAACGTTTAACACTATCATGGAGGGGGTATGAAAGCACTTCTTTCTCTAATTCTCTCATAGCCAGTTACGTTTCGTATATTAAAGAAGTTTTACTTCAGTCGTGTGGTCTAAAGCACACTCGTTTTTTTTAACATTTTGCTGACAGAACAAACACATGGCCTACCTGATGTTAAGTGGTTACCATAGCCTATAACAAAGCATTGCCTTGTAGGTCACGTTAGTTAGGAACGTACTCTGCAATACACTGCTCTGCGTCCATCAATCTGAGGCACACAGGTGTTAAGCCTCATGTGCCTGTAATTACACCGGCACCCTTAAAGGCCGGTAATAAATATTTGCTGATCGTACAAACATTTATCCTAAGGCGGGAATCGAACGCGCACATTCGCCCACCGCGCCACATTGGTCGTCAGTAAAAAATAGTAAATGCAGTGGTAATATTATGTTTTACTTTCAGGGAGTCGCTATGGCCTTGCTACTGAGATCAAGGTATCCCTTAACAGCCTCGGCAGTCCCCTCGCGAAGACCAGTGAGACACTTATAACGGAGACTATTGAGAAGAAGTGGCGCTTGACTCCGTTGCTGATGTATATCTTGAAGTACCAGGGAATTTCGCAGGATGAGTGTTCGCAGTATTATTATTTCGAGGTAATACTTTCTGTTAGGGATAAGGGCGTGGAGTGGTGAGATGCCGTGGGTTTTAAACAACTTTTTAGCGGTTTGGAACGTACCGAGCGATTGCGCGAAGACAAGGTTTGTTGTTTGTCTCGGGTTCACAAGCCAACTGATTCTACTCCTCATCTGCGCGCAAACGGCCGGTAGACGTCACTTTATTCCATTGAAGTAAGGTAAGTACATATTTATTTTTTATACCTACCTACATATTTCTACTTATTAACTTTATTTTTAAATGTTTAATTGTTTGACCTATACTAATTATATTTTTATTCTCTGCTTTCAGGTTCGCGAGGCGCGTCGTCTACACTTTCTTTAGATAGTATCTTCACAACTGTTGTTGTGAAGAAAACTATTGTCTACTCAACAAAAATGTTGTCTACTCGTTATCTCATGTTAAATAGAGATATCCTCTTAATATCTTCCTGTGCTAACAGGATAGTCCCAAAAATCTATCTCGTTCTGTCAAAGGAAGACTTAATGCTAATGTTTAGCTTATCTGTGGGTATTTTGACGACCGATGTGACGCGGCGGGCGAATGTCCGCCTGCGACGCAGGAGGTTGCGGGTTCGATTCCCGCCTCGGGATAAATGTTTGTACGATCTGCAATTATTTATTCCGGGTGTTCTGGGTATTTTCTATGTATAATAAAAAATATCTATGTATGTAATATAATATTATATTAAGTATATCAGTCATCTAGTACCCATAACACAAGCTCTGCTTAGCTTGGGGCTAGATGATGCTGTGTGGATCGTCCGGCATTATTTATTTATTTATTTTATTTTATCTATAATTTCTAAAATTTCCATCAATAGAAAAAGTATCTCGTGTCTAGTGCGACATATCTCGCGTTGCACATCTTAGCCCGGCTGGACCGTAAAATATAGGCGATTTTCTACATAGTGATCAAATTCAAAGTTTTATAGTTTTCAAACGAATCTATGTACCTATTAAAAATTATTTTAAGAACCATTAAAAAAATTGTTATTTTTAAAACATCCAATAACACCTTGCATATCACAGTACAGTACGTTTATAAGTCATAAGAACCGGCCAAGTGCGAGTCAGACTTGCGCACAAAGGGTTCCGTAAAACCGTTTTAGTGTAATGTGTACGTATAATGTGATGTAATGTATGTTAATTCATAAAGGGCACGAAAAAATCACGTTTGTTGCATGAGAGCCCCCTTAAATATTTATTTTCAGTTTTTTAGTATAGTAGTATAGTCTGAAAATAATAAAATAACATTACGACTTTCATTCCCAAGCACGGTAGATATCCCTTCCGATCTCTTAGTACCATATACCTACTCGAGATTCTCCAAGGATATCTAAGGGGGGTAGTCAGAGGTATGTCCAGTTAGAACATTAGGTAGTTTAAATAAGATAATGTTAGTGTTGACGGTCCGAATGACTAGGTATCTAATTGGTTCGTATTTGATGTATACACTCTGAAATCTATAGTTAAATTACATTTTGAACCCTTTCTTCCTTCAGGCCATCTTTAGTCAGCCTACTAATGAGTACCCTATACCCCAAGCCACCGTCTCCGTGTTCTTCAGGGTCGAAGACAAGCATATCGAGCCTCCGGAGATTCGAGGAGTGCCTATGGTAAGAAACCTGATTTTGAAACAAATCATTGACAAAAATAATAATGTTGGACAATCCACACAGCATCATCTAGCCCCAAGCTAAGCAGAGCTTGTGTATGTTACACTCAGAATAAATATTTGCAGGTCGTACAAACCTTTATCCCAAGGCGGGAATCGAACCAGCAACCTTCTGCGTCGCAGGCGGACATTCGCCCGCCGCGCCACATCGGTCGTCAATAATACAAAATAATCGTCGTTAGTAATAGTAATACAAAATCTAGAAAATAGCTATATGGTTTTTTTGTAAAATTTGTTGATGAAACAAGCTGATGCTCCACCTAATGTTAAGTGGTTACCATCACCATACAATGCCCCACACATCGCGTTAGTTAGAAACGAGACATATGATGCCCCTCCCCATCAACCTGAAAAGAAATACAATACCTCTAATATAATTATGTACCAAATATAAAATAACTTCATTTTTCACTAGGTTTTTTCATCTTTTTTCTATGGACTTTCTGATGGAAGAAGCAGATGACCTACCTGATGTTAAGTGGTTACTATTGCCTGTAACAGAGCATTGCCTTGTTGCCCTATGATGCGCTACTCTGCGTCCATCAACCTGAGGCATACAGGTATTAAGCCTCATGTGCCTGTAACACCCGATTAAAACCGAAACACAGGAAGCTACTTGGCGACACAATCTAATTTTAGACGTTATTATAGTGCTCTGCATTATGGTTTCTCTTTTCTTTATCTGCCATCTCTTTCCCTCACCAGATGAGCTTCCGCATTGAGGGTCAGCATGTGGACCATGACGTCCGCTTTGTAGCCCTGACAGTTGATTGGATCCTCGCCGTCATCAAGATGAAGATCAAGTTATTCCAGAGAGTTGAAGGCATCAGGATATACTAGTGTGTAATTTTTTTATATAACATGTTTTTATTTTGAAAGCTCATAAATAAAAAAAAGATATGGCTTCACGTCTTTAATCCTCAGGCATGGTATCTACTAGGGGTATCTACCCCTCAGATTTTTTAGTACCTACTAGAGATTCTTTGAGGATTTCTAATGAGAGTAGCCAGAGGTTCGTCCAAATATTACATTTGACCTAAATATACATTTCGCAGGAGGTTGCGGGTTCGATTCCCGCCTTGGGATTATTATTATTATGACATTACTATGATGATCGAGTTTCTCGAAATAGCGATACAATTTTAATCCTATCTTTTCTTCATCATGCCAGTATGGACTTATGGTATACAGCTGTGGGGCTGTACCTGTAAAAGTAATATAGAAATAATCCAACGATTTCAATATAAAGTATTAAGGGGTATTGTTAATGCACCTTGGTACGTAAGAAACGATGATCTACACCGGGACCTCCAGATCGAGTTTGTCAACGTATTAGTACAAAAATACGCAGAAGTTCACGATAAAAGACTTCATCACCATGTGAACGTCGAGGCCATCCAGCTCCTAGACAACACAGACATAGTGAGAAGGCTCAAAAGAATAAAACCTTTTGAGTTAGTGTAGTGTTAAACTTTTAGTAGTGTAGTGATAGTGCTACTGTCCATGAACACAAGAACAAAGTGTCCTCCCCTTAAATAGCTAGAGACTGTAAGAAAAGTGCCGATGGACACATTCTTAGTTATTAATATTTCTATAAAATTAAGTCAAAGTTAAATTACTCATTAGCCTAGTTGGCTAGATCGTAATGTTATTATAGTACCACAGTGAAGAGGTGCAATAATCTAATATAAAAAAAAAACTTTTCTTCATAGTCCTGCTATGGTATTTTTAAACTATGATCTCATCGTGACCTTTAAAGCTAAGTATCAAACAGAATACTGGGAACATCACCGTAGAATTAAAAAAAAATAGATTATTTAACGATTTCATTCGAACTATGCAGAAAATGTATGAGTCATACATACGTGTTCTCTGAATCGTGAGAAGGATAATGCTGTTCATACAAAAACCAGATTTAATAAGGTCTGAAACATGGCGCCGTTGAAACCATTATAGCACCTACACTGATGCGGTTAAATAATATTTTTTATACAATTTGCTCATGGAACAAGCAGATGGCCCACCTTATGTTAAGTGGTTTATCATCGCTTATAGCAAAGTATTGTCTCGTAGGTTACATTCGTTAGGAACGTGTACTCAGCGTCTAACCTGAGGCATGCAGGTGTTAAGCCTCATGTGCCTGTATATCACTGGCACCTAAAACCTCCAAACCGGAACACAGCAAGCTGCTTGACGGCAGAAATAGGCATGGCGGTAGTACTTCCCCGGACGAGCCCTTTACAATGAACTGTACTACCTACTACTAATAATAATAATAATGCTGGACAATCCACACAGCATTATTATGGGTACTAGATGACTGATATACTTAATACAATACATTACATACATACATATTTTTTTTATAATACATAGAAAACACCCAGAACACCCGGAATAAATATTTGCAGATTGTACAAATATTTATCCCAAGGCGGGAATTGAACCCGCAACCTCCTCCAGGCGGACACTATACTACTACTACTACTACAAAACACTACTAGCTATAAAAGTTATTTTTTTTAACGCTTTTGGCATTTAATTTTATACAGTTAAATAAATTTTACAATATAATATATTGTTTTATTATATTGTAAAATTTATTTAATTGTTGTTTATTTACAAGTATTTATTTTAGGTATTGCTAACAAAATATTTTAGGCTTGTTTTGTATTACATCCTGTAAAGTAATCATTTATGGCTTACGCAGTGTTATAACTACATATGTATGTGTTTGGTTCCTTACCTGTAAAGACTCTTCTTTAATGTATCGTCTAGCAAAATGTTTTGATAGGTGTGAAATAAAAATTGTATAGTTTTCAACGCTGAAAGAAAATAAAAAAAATACTTGGCAAAAAACATTTTAATAAGGTTTGAGTAACAGAAACAAATGGGTAAAAAATCGGTGTATGCATCCTTAGGGTCCAAAGGTACTGACGCTGTAAGTTAAATATTTGAGCTGTATAATAAATTCACACATACATACATATTTCACAGTATTATTTGCATATTGGTGTTTCGCAGAACGTGTTCGTGAGTACATTGTGGAATTTAGGCTACCTACCTACTAAATTTTATTTACAAAGGAAAAAGGACAAATTTTTAAACGATTTTAACAATATAAAACCGGCTTCTTCTTCTTCTGCATTTATACTCTAAGTAGGTTTTCCTCGATTGAGGTTGGTAAAATAGTTGTGTTTTCCAAATAATAATGCAGTTTGCGGCAAATTATTGGCGAATAAAGTAAAAAAAAACAACGCAATTTTAATTATATAAAATTGGCTTTTACTTGCTGTCAAAGTTTTTACAAGTCAGTGGTAAATAATCAAAGTAAAAGACACTGACGCAATTTCAATTATAAAAACTAGTCTCTTCTTGTGTACTCGCTTGTACCTATGCTATGTACAGTTAGTGTGTTTGCGAAAACTAATAATTAAAGCAAAAGATATCAACGCGCTCGACTCAAGGTTTTTTACAGCACTTTATAAATCTTTAGTAGTAGTAGAGCTCTTTGTGACGGGCTCGTCCGGGGCAGTACTACCACCATGCCTATTTCTGCCGCCAAGCAGCTTGCTGTGTTCCGGTTTGAAGGGTGTGGATGCCGGTGAAATTACAGGCACATGAGGCTTAACACCTGCATGCCTCAGGTTGATGGACGCAGAGCAGTGCATTATAGGGCACGCTCATAACAAACGTGACCTGCAAGGCAATGCTTTGTTATAGGTAGGTGTAGATGAAAAGGTCATTTTTTATATACTACTTACTTGTAGAAACGGGCGAAACTTCAACCACGTGAAGCTATATTTTCAATCAAACTTCACCCCCCGCTTTACCTGGGTAGGGGTTGAATTTCAAGAATCCTTAGTACGCATCAAAACAAATATACCCTGAAAATTTCAAGAGTCTATGACCAGTAATTTGTCTTTATGTCAGTCAGTCAGACAGTCAGGCAGGACAAAGATTATTTAGCAACAAAAGTGTTTATGAGAGTTAATGTACTGTCAGGGGTTTTTAAAGTGATAAATCAAACAAGGGCTACCCGATATTGAGCGGTAACATGTGTCTATAATTATTATAAATAATATAGTTATAGTATATTATAATTATTTTTAGTCTCACATTAAGCTTACGGATTTTCACTTACTACAATCCGGACATAACTCTTTAGTTTTATTAGCTCTTATTCATTTGTGCTATTGCAGATGGCCCACCTGATGTTAAGTAGTTACAGTCAGTGCGGTCGCACTCGCGCGCTTTTTGCTACTTTGCAATGTATGTAGGTAAATGCTTGTTATTCATAGAGTAATAAATACTAGACGAGAAAACTACGTACGAGGTAAAATAACCGCAAAACCAACGATGGAGCTAGGTTCATTACCAAATAAGGGTACATAATAATAATAATAATAATAATAATGCTGGACAATCCACACAGCATCATCTAGCCCCAAGCTCAGCAGAGCTTGTGTTATGGGTACTTACTAGATGACTGATATACTTAATACAATACATGATGATGTATTTCTGTTGCCGCTTTAAACACAAATACTAAAAAATAGAATAAAATCACTCATAACAAATGTGGTATTTTTGCCGTTTTTATTATAGATACCCTGCGGATGGTGCGGAACCCTTCGTGCGCGAGTTCAACTCGCACTTGGCCGGTTTTTATACGATTTCCTGATGACCCAACTGGCTTTAAGTGATCACCATTAACTAATACAAAGCACTGCCTTGTAGGTCACGTTCGTTAGGAACGTGCACTATGAACCACTACCCTGCGTATACCAACCTGAGGCATACCTACTAGTGTTAAGCCTCATGTGCCTGTAATTTCACCGGCACCCACACCCTTCAAATCGGAACACAGCAATGCGAGCATCACTGTTTACTGGCAGAAATAGGTACGGTGCTAGTACGCACCCGGACAAGCCCTTTTACAAAGAACTCAATACGTGTGGAAAGATAACTGACTAAGCTGATAGTAACTTATTATTATTATTATTACTTTTATACAATGTGCTGATGGAACAAGTATGTAGCCCACCTGATGTTAAGTGGTTACCATCGCCTATAACAAAGCATTGCCTTGAAGGTTACGTTCTTTAGGAACGTAGCCCAATACACTGCTCTGCGTCCACCAACCTGAGGCATACAGGTGTTGAGCCTCATGTGCCTGTAATTTCCCCGGCACCCACACCCTTCAAACCGGAACACAGCAAGCTGCTTGGCGGCAGAAATAGGCATGGTGGTAGTACTTCCCCGGACGAGCCCTTCACTAAGAGCTCTACTACTCCTTCACCATTTGAAAGGACTGGTATTTCACGGAATATGACGTCATTGTCTACAGTCAATGTCCTTGCTTTATGCAAGAAATACTTTCACTACAATAAGCTTGCAAAATTGATGTGCGTAATGCCAGTGCCCTCAAACGGTGAAGGAAAACATCGTGAGGAATCCCGCGACTGCACGTATTGATCATGTATTTCCTGTGGATTAGCCAGACTAAGCTGTCTAGGTATAGCTATAGTTATAGCTATAGCTGACTATGTCATGACGACCGATGTGGCGCGGTGGGCGAATGTCCGCCTGCGATGCAGGTGGTTGCGGGTGCGATTCCCGCCTTTCCCCAATCATCTTGGTCATAAGTTCAAGCCCCACTCGGGCATAACATTTAGGAAAACACAAGAATTCCTTAAGCAGACTTAGACTCAAACTAAACATAGAAACTATCATGCATAACCATATTTGCATTTTAAATCAGTAGTGAAAGTTAGTAAAAGTTAACATGTTTTTACGTTATTGTAGATGAGTTATACAGCGTTAGGGGCAACCCTTACACTCCTACCCCTATTTACGGGACGCTCCTACCCCTATTTATGGAGTGGGCTTGCCTTATAATAATAATAATGCCGGACAATCCACACAGCATCGTCTAGCCCCAAGCTAAGCAGAGCTTGTGTTATGTGTACTAGATGACTGATATACTTAATACAATTCATTACATACATACATATTTTTTATTATACATAGAAAATACCCAGAACACCTGGAATAAATATTTGCAGATTGTACAAACATTTCTCTCAAGGCGGGTATCGAACCCACAACCTCCTGCGGCGCAGGCGGACATTCGCCCGCCGCGCCACATCGGTTGTCAAATTAATTCCTTATTTATAAGCAACTAGCTTCAGTAAGTGGACGGTAAACATTTTTACTTAAAAAATTTCATATTTATATAATATAGCCTATGCCAGTCACAAATAACGTGGTTCTATTGGTAAAAGAATTTTCAAAATCGGTTCAGTAATTCCAGAGATTATCCCCTACAACCTCACAAACTCATAAACTTTGTCTCTTTGTAATATTAGTATAGATAAATGGTGTGCGACGTGCGTTGTCCATATATCAGTCAGTCAGGACAAATATTCTTATAAATGGTATAGATAAAATTGTTATCGGTATAAAAAAAACGATTCTACTCACGAGTTATTATTCAATTATTTATTTCCAGAACCGGCACAAAAAAGCAACAGTTTTATCTTCCAAAGTCATCTGTAAATTGCCATGGGATGGGTTATTCCCGCTCGTCCTCATATTTGGCCCCAAAAAATAATAAAACAAAAGTTCAACTAAGATAAATAATAAATAAATATATATTGACATTTTAACACAACATCATCTAACTCCAAACTAAGCATAGCTTGCACCAGAATGACTCTTTAGGGAACCAGATGACCAATAGAATACTTACTTAAATACTTTTTTTTTGTAAATTCTTAAAATACAATATAACAACCAGACACAGAACAAACATCTATGTTCATCACTCAAATGTTTGTTCTCGGTGGGGATCAAACTCACCACCTACAGCGCAGAAGGCAGTGCTACTACAAACTGAGCTATGACGCTTGTGAAATATATACATACATAAAAAAATATCCAACTCATGTTTAGCGGTTCTCCGTGCCTATAGCTATTGCTATATTATTTAGTAAGTTTTAAAAGCTTGCCTATAGCTATTACTATAATTATTTAAAAATTTGAAAAGTAATATAAAAAATGTAATTTTATATTTAACCCCCGGTGGTCCCATCGGGAACAAACGGTAATAAAAAATGGGGTCGAACGCACCTGGGGACAAAACTGGGGATGATTGAGAATAACCCTATGGGGCTAGCTTGGAGGTTTTATGGGTGCGCGCAGATTATATGATTATATTGTTGTAGTAACCCGGCTACCTGGCTGACTCACGATAATAACGCTCAGATACCTGTCATTGGCGCGTTCATGCTATGCGCGAGCGCACGCGGTTGAACAAGTTCACGTTTTTTAAATGAAAAAGTGGTAAAAACAGTGGAAATAACGCAGTGATTGAAATGGTTCGGACATTAAAAGTTGTGGGTTGTTTCAAAGTGCCAAAGCGTGCGTCTAAAGTGGTACCAGCAAGTAGTGGAGATGGCGTCTTCACGATCGATATGTCCTCGACATCAACACTGGATATTTCTGTAAGTTGAACTTTGCAAAATGCGAGAATTCTTGACCGTTGTTTTTTTATTACGGTGTTACTCAGGAGCAGTGTATCGTAGGGTACATTCCTAACGAGCGTGACCTAAGAGGTAATACTTTGTTATAGGCGATGGTGACCACTTATCATCAGGTGGATATCCATCACCAATTTGTACGAAAAAAAAACAAACCTCCATGTTATGTAATTTCTGATTGGTCCACGTCATGACAACTGGTTTGCTACATCATGACATATCTACACTTTCCATCAGGTGCGATGGCAGCAAAATATTTAGCTTTAATTCCAAAAAAAAAGAAAACATTTTAAGTTAGCAATAATATTTTTGTAACATGACTTTTACAAGCTGGAGAACTTGGAGAAACGTAAGAAGCAAAATATTGAACAGAAAAACGTGTTTAATTTATAGAAACATGAGCCTTATTGTCAACCTGATAAGGTAACAGCTGTTTGGTGACGTAGTACAGCAAGCGTCACAAGTTACAACTTTACGTTACGAACTGCGAGCATTGTAGTAGCGTAACTTGGTAGGGATACTGTTATCATTGAGGAAACATTATTCTATAAAATAATGACTCATTTATGAACTATGGTAATAGTGATTTTTTACTCTAGTGTCTAACTGGGTTCTTTCTACGTGATCAACCACATTAAGGATATTGCGCTCCATACTACACATGCAAAAAATGAGGCACGTTTTACTTAAACTGAGAACTATTTTGTTTACTAAATGTTTTTTTTTTTTGTGGCATCTGTCCGTCTTGCGGACAATTTTGCCAATGTCAAGTGGGTTGAATAAATTCTTTTTAGTCAAGTCGAGTCGGTAAAAAAAGTAAAGTCAGCTGTCATCGGTTTTGAAGAAAAAGATGGCGTTTTTCTTCAAAACCAAAGGGAAATATTTTCGTTCAAATCAGGATGTTAAATGTTACTACACTATAGATTAATTCATGACAGACAGACTTTCAATTAACTCAAATATTACTCAATCCGTTTTTTACAATGACTATTTTACTGACATTCTACATTTGACATTTTAAATTTGACTTTGATGTGCATACCTAACTAATATAAATAGTTTTGATAATTTTAATATCGTTAAATTAAATTTTGCATGCCCTAACAATTTTGATAATAAATTCTTGTTTGATTATCAAAACTGTTGATCTTCTCAAAAACAAAAGTTAGGTCTCGTGTTCGTCAATTTGTGCTTAGGTAGGCTGTGTGTGGGTAAGTAGAAAGCGATATCCTTAGCTTAGTTAATCAATGTTGTAATCGAATTGAGGTTATATACATACCTACTTGGTGGGTACTTATAACATCTATAAGCACCAAGGCAGTAATGTTTTATGATGTGGTCATACGTCTTAGCAACAGGTTAAGCAAGTTTGCGTTTAGATCTTTAAGCCTTGTATTGGTTCTTGAACTGAATTAAATATGCCACATTTTTGCTATAGATCTCTTAAATCTTTAAATGAATCATAGTTAAAGTCAAAGTCAAAAAGCATTAATTCAGTAATATCAGGTGACCGCTAGAAGCGTTACGTTTGAGTTCCTACGTAAGTACTCCCAAGTACACTTGTCAGTACACCCGGCTCATCATGGTCCCAGCTTGGAGACCTTGGGGCGGCCTAGAAACCACGTCACTAGACCACGTCTATTGATTAGTCCATCTTAGTTATTCATTACTTACCTACTCTGTAAAGCTTTGTTTACCACTTTGAGCTAAATATAATATGCTATCGTAATTACCAGTCACTCGTAAAGTGAGAAATATATGATTTACTGTACAGAGTAAGTAATTAAAATACCTACTCTAGTGAGTAAGCACGCTTTTGCGTCTATCAAAGATAAAATATTGATGTAAATTTACAGTGGGGGACACATTGCAATATTTGCAAGTTCGGTTGCATTTTTTTATGCAATTTCTGTTGGAACAAGCAGATGAGCCCACCTGATGTTAAGTGGTTACTATCTCTAATAACAAAGTAGAACCTCGCAAGCCACGCGCGTTCGAAACGTGCCCTACGATGCACTAATTTGTGTGCATCAACCTGTAAGCGTAATTTGTTTGTAATTTCACCGGTACCCACACCCTTCAAACCGAAACACAGCAAGCTGCTTGGCGACAGAAATAGGCATGGTGGTAGTACTGCCCCGGACGAGCCTTTCACTAAGAGCTTCATACTACTGGGTTTAGATAGATAAAGGTTTTTTTCCTAGCCTATTTCATTATCCCACTGTTGGACAAAGGCCTCCCTCAAAGACTTCCAGTTCTCTCTTTTCCGGGCCTTCTTCCACTACTTCCGTTCAAAGGCGTCTAGGTCGCGTTTATTTTTTAATCGATTTTAATTATTCAATCAAATCTTATTTGAATAATTTCGACAGAATCTGATGCCGTTTTTAATCAGGTATGTTGTGAAACTAAAAACATTTATAATAAATGGCAGATCTAATTGATTTAATTATATTTGGCTTGACCTTTAAAAATATTGTTAAGTTCAAATAACGACGACCGATGTGGCGCGGCGGGCGAATGTCCTCCTGCGACGCAGAAGTTGCGGGTTCGATTCCCGCCTTGGGATAAATGTTTGTACGATCTGCAAATATTTATTCCGGGTGTTCTGGGTATTTTCTATGTATAATAAAAAGTATCTAAATATGTAATATAATATTGTATTAAGTATATCAGTCATCTAGTACCCATAACACAAGCTCTGCTTAGCTTTGGGCTAGATGATGCTGTGTGGATCGTCCGGCATTATTTAATTTAATAAAAAATTTAACATGACATGTTTGAAAAAAATTATGAAATAGCCTAACAAATTTATCTTTAAGGTGTACTTTTGGCATGATTGTCTTTCCACGAAAGAGAAAGAGATAGGAATATTTCGTGATGATACTGCCAGAAGAGGCCACTAATGATAAAAAGTTTGCAGAGCACGTTAGGTCGTTGACCCTCGTAACGGACTCGCTTTTTGTCTGATCTTTGAAGGCAACATAGCTTTTTCACTGAAGTAATACTTCTTATGCGACATCCAACAAGGATGCTTTAAACGTTTAACACTACCAAGGAGGGGGTATGAAAGCACTGTTTTTTCTCTCCTTCTCTCATAGCCAGTTACGTTTCGTATATTTAGGTAGGTACTTCAGTCGTGTGGTCTAAAGCACACTTGTTTTTTTTAATTGCTTTTCTACATTTGAGACATTTTTCACATGATACAACAGCCTATTTAAAATCCACAGGCAACTTTCAATCTTATCACAAAGTTTCAAGACGACAATTCGCGTGTTCCTGTATTTAATACCAACGAAGGTTTTAAAGGAAATACCTCGAATGACTGGACTGGGAATTCCTTAACAATGTTTCATGTCACAAGCACTTTACTATAGTAACCTACACTTTATACTGAGTTGTGGTTAAGGCTTTAGTATTTGAAGCACGTAAGCCGAGAATGTGGAGGTAAATACCAGTTTGATGATAAATTAATACACAAGCTGTATAAAGTAAGGGTTCCCACAGGAATTTCTGTCTCAAAGAGAACATAGACAGGCTCAGCTATCTGGCTCCATACCAAGCTATACTTTTGCTAAGCCTGGGTCACGTGGACCCGACTAGCGCAGGGTTGATAAAACTGGACCAAGACGGACGGACGGAGACAGCTTTTGTTCGAAAATGGATATTCCATCACATATCTAAGTATTTTATTGCTTAACTAGCGGCCGCTCGCAGCTTCGCCCGCGTGGCAGTTTTTTCCCGCTCCCGTTATTTTTTTGGGATAAAAAGTAGCCTGCCTATATGTTAATCCAGATTAAATCAATATTTACTTCAAATTTCATCAAAATCGGTCCACTGGTTAGAGCGCGAAAGAGTAACAAACATCCATCCATCCATCCATCCAGCCTTCCATCCATCCATCCATGCTTACAAACTTTCGCGTTTATAATAGAAGGATTATTAGGTTACTTACTGTTTTGTTTGCAAGTTTTGTATTCTTTTTTCTAAATTATTTTTGGTCATTTTATACGCCCCCGACCATTTTCAAATTTTTTATCTTATTCCTCTCTATCTACTGAGATCGCTACTGAGTGATAATAACAAGCACAACAAAAAAGAATTACCGAAATCGGTCCAGCTGTTCACGCGTGAATGACGTGACCGAGGGAAATAGGGATTCATTTTTATATATATAGATAGATTTATATATTTATTTAAATATTTTTGTATTTGATCGCAAAGCTGTGGGAATTTATATCCTGTTGTTCATGATGAATTGAATGAAAATTGGTTCAGTGGGTTTTCTGTCATGTCATGAGGTTTCGGTCTGTTTACTACGCTGTTTACGTATTATTATTGTGTTAGGCGGAGCATTATTTACCTGTTTGTATATATTGCCTTATGTAAGGCCTAAAAAAAATATATTTATCGACGTCCGTGTATACATTATGTAATAAGACTTTCCGAAAACTGAAACTGCGCATTTAGGCCTTGATTTTGATTACAAAAAAAAATTAAATAGGAACTATACCACAATAACTTAGTACCTACGTAACTTAGTAGTAGTAGAGCTCTTAGTGAAGGGCTCGTCCGGGGAAGTACTACCACCATGTCTATTTTTGCCTTCAAGCAGCTTTGCTGTGTTCCGGTTTAAAGGGTAATAAAAAAAGTACTATTTGACAGTCGGCCAAGTAGTGATTGGCCTTGATTAATTTACACGTTCTTGGAGTTTTCGGAAGAGTTTTATTCCACCCGGTATATATAGGTATTTATTACAACTGGAAGCTATGTCAGCGACCTTTAAAATTCTTCTACGGATTTTAGTACAGTCATTTGGTTGAAAAAATAGAGGTTACCTGGAAACTGTCACATCACTGTAACTGTATAATTCGATGAGAACCACGATAAAAAAATGCGCCGCTTTTGCTATCTCATGGTGGTGTGGAAATGGGTATTTCTGCCGAAACGTGTGTTGAACTACACTTTACGGCGCTCGTACGCCGAAACTATTGATTTTAGGGAAAAAAAGGTTATGACATAAGTTGTAGGAAATTTTCTCTACAATTATTTTGTATAGATATGTTTTTCCTGTAAAATGCGTCGGGAAGGAGTTATTATCAAAAAACTGCTTTTAGGCGCCATTTTTCCAATATGGGGGCGCGAGCGGCAAAGATACGAGGTGGCAAAGTTCAAATTCGGAAAGAACGCGTCAAAATCTATAAAATTGCCAATTTTCAAAACTCCCAGAAAACTTTTTAGGTAAAAATACCCAATGACTGTACTATTTCCTCATTTCTGATTTTATCTCGCAGTGAAACTCCCAGCATCGCTCTCTCCATAGCCCGTTGTGTGACTTTGAGCTTGTGTATGAGACCAATAGTTAGCGACCACGTCTCAGTTCCATAGTCATCACTGGTAACACGCAATGACTATAGACTTTTACTACCTATTATGGTATTAAATTGTGAGTTACTGAAAACCATAGAGAAATTACGTCACACACAAACGTTTCTATACCTACATGGTTTTGCCACAGTTTCATAAATAGTAGGTATACTACGTGCGCCTAGTAAATTACCTGTTAATTTACGTAGGTATCAGAGAATATACATAGCCGTGGTAAATGTCTGAACGAGCAAGGTTGAATAAACTTTGAGGTAGGTTATGTCTATCATCGTACCTAATACGTTCGTGGTTTCTCATGCAATTCAGTATTCAGTCACTAGGGGACGTCCTACATGGAAAGGAGGAGTGGAGGGGGAGGAGAGAGTGTCCTATATTTTATCCTCCAGTGCATTGCCATCATTTACGGACCTTTACTAATTTGTAGTTTTAAGTTTACGAATGTAAGAGGTAAGTAAACGAACGTAATTAATCATATGTCCTATATGTTAGGGTCAATAAAACTTTTGATTCTTTCTTTTCCGATAAATGTTTGTACGATCTGCAAATATTTATCCCGGGTGCTCTGGGTATTTTCTATGCATAGTAAAAAATATCTATGTATGTAATGTATTGCATTAAGTATATCAGTCATCTAGTACCCATAACACAAGCTCTGCTTAGCTTGAGATTAGATGATGCTGTGTGGATTGTCTAGCATTAAATAAATTATAAATAAAAATCTATCAATCTAAAGTCGTGTTATTTTTTCTTTTTCCTTAATAGAAAACGAACCCTGAAGTGAATTCACTGTAAGAAGTCGCGTGAAATGACACTGTCACTGCGATTGTTACCTACCTACTTACAATGGGTATTGTTTGACAATGTCTAATGTATATTATTGAAAGTTGATCACATGTGGACACAGACATCGTGAGAGCGAAGAAAAAGTGCGGTTCGTTTACTGTCATTTTAAAAACATCATAACCTTATACTGAAATTCTAACAGTTATTTAACAATAATATTATCCTACTTATATTATAAACGCAAAAGTTTGTAAGTATGGATGGATGGATGGAAAATAAAATAGTTTCTAATAAAAAGGACGAATTATTAATTTAACATTGTTTTTACAAATAATACCCATACTTCGGTAGTTGGTCTAATCAAAGTAAACGATGATTTTGAACTCTGGCAAAATCGTACTGCGACTGTGGAAGTAAAGTGCTGCCATCTGTTATAGAGTAGTAGACCAATGCTTTTGACCAAAGAATACCTCATAGTAGTAATTGCGTTCGTGACGCCATCTATGAGCAAGTAGAAAATTCAATTTTTGAAGTTAAACGAAGCGCTACGAGATTTGCAAATTTGCTACGGATTTGCTACGAAAAGAATTGGTTCGAATTATAAATAATCCAAATTAGTCAAAATAAATGGGATTCTAGTTTGTTTGTGGATGAACTCAAAATACTTTTTAAATGTCTTTCATTAAAATTACTTTGTCAATGAGTTACTGGGTTACTCTATTTAGGTACCCGTGCGAATCCTGGGTGGGTCGCTAGTAAACTAATAAAGCAGTATTGTTGCAATGTGCGTTCTAAATATTTTTGGCAGTTGTTTATTTGGACAGATTTGTTTATCTTTTCAGCGTAGTTTTTCAGAAGATTTATTTGTCTATGTCAGATTGATAACTTTGTCCCACAGTTTGTTCTAATAATAAACAAATCCCATCCGCCAAAACCGGCGTTATTCCCTCCAATTCTTAATTATATCAGTCCCTATGTGGGACTTTGTCGGTCGCTTGTCGGAGAACCGAGACTTGTGTTCAGTCGGCGAATGCACTGCGCGGTCTGTGAACGCGTGTCTTTCCCGCGCCTTTGTTTTCAAACGAACGCGATCGAATTCGAAATTCAAAGTTACAGTCGAAACTTTTTACCGAATTAAAAACAAAACTACGGTTTTTTTTACAGTTGGTGATTTTAGTGTTGTGCCGGTAAAACCGAAATAATGTTTTTGGATATCATTCACTGAATTTGCCGGCGAGTATAATTAATATTTCGTGTGGTAAGTTTCAAGTTTCTATTGTTAATTGGCTCAAGTGTTTCATGCATGCGCCCAATATTTTTATGACTCGTGCAATTAATGGCCTATTCAAAGAGTTTTCAACTTTGAATAAATAAATTAGTAACTAGTCTTGAAGCGTATAAGTTACTAACAATAGATAGGTGCTTATATAAACTTTAAAAGTTACTAGTCTTGGAAATCCAATATGAGTAGTTTGGTGCTTAAACTTATAACTTTAAAATCAACTTAAAATCAAAAATATTACATTAAATATTTTTTTTTATTGTTTAAAAGTTATCAAGCCATTAAAATCACTATCAGCTGGTCCTTATCAATACGTTGTCAGGAACGTAAAACATTTTAAGACGCTCTCTATCGAAGTACCTTGACCTTTGTCTGTGAACTCGGTCATTGATAAAACGCAGTACCGCAGCCCGTGGCTTTTGGCGCCATGCAGAAACACGTACCTACACAATTACTACTTTTGCCAATTTTCTTAATTATTGAAGTATTACTTCTCATGCGACTTCTAACAAGGTTGAAATGAAATGAAATACATTTATTTAACACACAAAACATAGTATAACAGTACAAAGAACAGAGAAACGTAAAGAAAGTAAACAGAAATATAAGAGGCACAAATAAATCAAAATTTTGCGTTAAACGTTTGCGTTAAAAGGTTGCGTTAAACGTTTAACACTACCATGGAGGAGGTATGAAAGCCCTGTTCTTTCTCTCTTTCTCTCATAGCTTCATATATTGTACTATGGGAACTAGATAACTGATAGAATACATTATATACTTTTTTTTTTTGTAAATACATACTTAGAATATAATATAACACCCAGACACAGAACAAACATCTATGTTCATCACACAAATATTTGTTCTCGGTGGGGATTGAACCCACCACCTACAGCGCAGAAGGCAGGACTATTACGAACTGAGCTGTGACGCCTGTCGAAACCTTGTTTCTTATTAAGCACTAGGAAGCTAAGAATAACAGTAGTAAGTGAAAACACACTTAAATTGTTTTCCAAGCAATAATCAACAAACTTAAGGCAGAAAATAATTGGTTCTCAGGTACTAGCGTTGCTCGTAACTCATGTTACTTCTATTTTTACCTATAAAAAGAAAGCTTACACGGAAGTGGATGAGATTTATTGGTTTATAGCCAATAAAAAGTAGTAGAACTATTTTATTTTACACAAAAGAATTCGTGTTATGAAATAGGTATTGCACATGAATGTAACACGTTTGTTAATAACTAGCGGTCCGTCCCGGCTTCGCACGGGTTTTCGTAAGGATCCCTAATTTTTTTGAAAATGTAATATAGCCTATGTCACCTGGGGATAGTGTAGCTTCCCAACGGTGAAAGAATTATTCAAATCGGTCCAGTAGTTTCGGAGCCTATTCAATACAAACAAACAAACAAAGTTTTCCTCTTTATAATATTAGTATATAAGTATATAATGCTGTGTGGATTACACAGCATCACTAGCCCCAAGCTAAGCAGAGCTTGTGTTATGGGTACTAGATGACTGATATACTTAATACAATACATTACACCCATAGTTTTTTTTCTATATATAGAAAATACCCAGAACACCCGTAATAAATATTTGCAGATCGTACAAACATTTATCCCAAGGCGGGAATCGAACCCGCAACCTCCTGCGTCGCAGGCGGACATTCGCCCGTTGCGCCACATCGGTCGTCAAATCATTGTTAATATCATTAGTCTGAAGAAATCCACTGCCGAAGTAATACTTATTTAGAGAACACATTGAACTGCTATAAAACTAGGTGAATCTAAGCGCCAGTTCTTCGCAACCAAGCCTAGAAGAACAACTTCTGTAAACTTCTGTAAAAAACAACAATAAATGAATTTTTTGACTATAAACTGTAAGTTAGGTAGGCAGGTATTTTGACATTTTTGTCATTTTTATATTACTTCTGTTGATTATTTTGATATTTTTAATATAATTGTATAGTTTTACTTAGGTTAATAATTGCTATTTTTATTTGAATATTATTTTATAAGACTTTGTTAATTAATGTATATTCAATTGTAATACTTATAAATATTCATACGCCTGTAAAGGCAGGTTTTAGCCGACGCAAATTAATTTTTAAGATTCTCATGTACCTGAAATCCTATGAATAAATGATTATGATTATGAAACAAATAAACACGTCAGTGACTGATGATGTGATATCTTATTACACCGGTTTTAATTTTATCGAGAACAAAGTTTATGGAACGAAATGATGTAAATTGATATTTAATTGATTAATAGTTTCATAACTACCTAATGAATTAGTCCGTCTCAGAAAAACAATCTATATAATAATGAATCCCTATTTCCCTTGGTCACGCCGTCACGCGTGAACGGCTGGACCGATTTCGTTAATTCTTTTTTTTCGAGTTTGTTATTGTCAGGAAAAAAATCTTAAGTAGGACAAGACTATTCATAATTAAGACAGGACAACGTCTGTCGGGTCAGCTAGTTTATAATAAATACTAAAGAAAAACAATTTATAATAAATACTCACTTTATAACTTAACATTTACATTAGACTTACATCCGCTAGCATCCTGCTTACACCCGCAGCTTTTCTCGCGTGTTACTGAATATAAAGCCAATAAGTACATAATAAAAATATTACATAATAATAATTCTGGACAATCCACACAGCATCATCTAGCCCCGAGCTAAGCAGAGCTTGTGTTATGGGTACTAGATAACTGATATACTTAATACAATACATTACATACATATATAAGTATTTTTATTATACATAGAAAACACCCAGAACACCCGGAATAAATATTTGCAGATCGTACAAATATTTATCCCAAGGCGGGAATCGAACTCGCAACCTTCTGCGTCACAAGCGGACATTCGCCCACCGCGTCACATCGGTCGTCAATACATTACAATTTATGTAGATTTTCTGTTAAATCTTTTCAGCATGTTTTATGATGCCTGACTGATAATGATGTTTTTTTTTATTAATAACACCTGGAAAGATGTATATAGTGAATTGAAGCCAACGATATATCGGATGCAGGTGTTTATTGCATCGAAAATTCGAGACTATTCGAGAACTCATTTACACACAGAACACTTCCCGTCAATTCTTCTACTGGGCTGTGTTAACTTGTTTAATGTACTTCCGGTCTTTAAAAAGGTTCATAAAAGGCTTTCTGGTTGAAAACTTCCTCAGATCTATTGTTTTGTATAGATCTACTAAACGAGAATTAATGAATGTAAGTCGTTTTAAAAATTATGTAGTGTTGGTCGTTTTACTGGCAGTAAAGCAAAGTCAAAAATAACTATAGGGAGAATTTTTTATTTGAAAAAAAATCTTTTTTTTTAATTAAAAAATAAGGCAATCTTATTTTTTAATCGTTATTTTATTTCTTGAAAAACAAGATAGATAGATAGATAGATTATAGCTTTATTGTACACCATTAAAAAACTTAAACAATTAGAACAATTAAATTACAACTAAGAAACCAGAAGTACAATGGGCGGTCTTATCGCTGAAAGCGATCTCTTCCAGACAACCTTTGGATGGACAAAAACGTATTGCAAAGATAAGGACGGGGCGTACCTACATAATAACAATAGAATAGAATAAAATATAAAAATGTAGTAAACTAATAAATACTACCTAAAATAATTCTCTAAGGAGGTTTTATTTAGCAAAGAAATGTAGAATATCATTAAATTCTATTATTTTAAAGCTAGATAAATCTTGCAAAGAATGGGAGATTTTTAGAAAGGTTCTAGATTGGACATTAAAAACTTTAATTTTTTTAAAAGCAATGCTCTAGCAAAGTTTTATTCAGTTAAGAATTATAAGATATACTTACATACATCAAATTTTCTAAATTCCGTACAAAAACTAGTGTTCGACTCTATGATTTATCAGCAAAGACGACATAAACACAACCTTCTTATACCAAATACAAATATTTAGTACCATAGACATCTTAGTTTATAGTCAAACTCTATATTTGACTGCCTCTATGGAAGTCCATAATGGATGACTTCCAATTTCAAAAAATAAGACTGTTCGAAAAAGAACTTCCAATTTCAAAAACAATCAATATACTTGAAACACAATGTCAATGACCTACTTGCGGGTAACCGTTTATCCAATATTTCATAACCCAAGTCGGTGTTCTCCTCAATCGATAGATCACATCTCCAGAGGCGATGGTTTACGTCTGTCATCTTGAATTCGGCTCCCCTCGGAATAGTGCACTTAGCAACAGGGGTGGACTAAGGCTATCTTAAACAGACCAAATCTTAATAGAGATTCAAGCTGTTTTTTTAAATTGTTTTTTTCCACATGGCATCATCTAGCCCCAAGCTAAGCAGAGCTTGTGTTAGGGGTGCTAGTGCAATACATTGTATCCATTCATATTTTTTATAATACATTAGAAAATACCCAGAACACCCAGAATAAATGCAGATCGTACAAACAATTTTATCCCAAGGCAGAATTAAAATAAAATTATTGTCAGTCTATACTAACTTTATAAAGAGGAAAGACGTGATTGTTTGTTTGTTAGTTTGTATTGAATAGGCCCCGAAACTACTGGACCGATTTGAAAAACTCTTTTACCGTTGGGAAACTACACTATCTCCGGGTGACATAGGCTATTATTATATTTGCAAAAAGTTAGGGATCCTTACTAAAACCCGTGCGAAGCCAGGACGGACCGCTAGTTACTTATAAAATAACAATGCAAAAACTAATCAATTTATTTATTAATAAATGAATTGCATAAATATAACTCACGCTATAAATAGGATGAATTTATGAGTTTCCTATTGTGACACGTTTTGACACCGATGGCCAATAATAATAATTCATCAATAGCAATATTGTTATAAATATAACTTACTGACACTTACTTATTGGAATCTGATACTCTCATTGTAGGTACTTTAGCTATGGAATTTAAAGTAGGCAACTAGTAAACTAAAGAATTAGGCAATTTGTTATCTATCCATTTAAATGCAATAAGTACTCGCGACTAGTGTTGTGATGATCCGACCTACTCAGTTTTGACCGGACGTCCTGTGACAGATACCTTAAATATGTGACCTTGCGATTGGCCGGCTTTCTTATTCTAATTAACTTCAACTTGTACGCTAATTTTTTTTTACAAATTGTATTTTTATACAAAGTACTAGCGAAACGCGCGCGACTTTGTCCGCGTGAAGCTATTTTAAGAGCATACAAACTTGAACCCCCACTGTACATGTTTAGAGGTGGAATTTTGGGAATCCCTTTCTTAATTCTTTCTTCCTTTCAAACATACATATATCAGTAGGATTTACTATTTTTTTATACCCATAATAAAAGAAGTCGCTACTTCTTGGGTAGTTGAATAAAAAAGTATGGTTCATACACCGAACAAAATCGCAACCACTGAATTGAAGTTTCGTACAACAGCGTGGAAACGGAGTAGGCACGGGCAGTCCACATTATCTCGCTTCGCTAACGTATTCTCGAGTTAAAGCAACATAATATACTGTGTGCCAAATAAACTTGAATCTTAATTTTTTATATCCCGTACAAAAACATTCCGGCTTTTTTAAGTAAGTAAGTAATAGTCAACTCTAGTACTGATAATGTTTACATGCAAGTGTTAGTAAATGGTTGTTTTATCTTTCGTAATTATACGCAAGTTTTATTTTAAGCAATTGACATGTCTTTGTATTTGAGTGTGAATTACCCAGATTTTAAACATTCTTTAAACACCAATAAAAATATTGCGATTGATAAATAATAGGTCGTCGTTTTCGTCCGCGTGAAACTTTTTACATTTTACTCAAATTTCAGCCCCCACTGCACCAAGGGGCTGAATTTCCGGAATCCCTTTCTAAATTAACTCCTACGCACCAAGATAAATACAGCGTGAAAATTTCAAGTCACTATGACCAGTGACCTACTTACCAACCAAACAAGCAACTGACATAATAATAATAATGCTGGACAATCCACACAGCATCATCTAGCCCCAAGCAAAACAGAGCTTGTGTTATGGGTACTAGATGACTGATATACTTAATACAATACATTACTTATATAGATATTTTTATTATACTTAGAAAATACCCAGAACACCTGGAATAAACATTTGCAGATCGTACAAACATTTATCCCAAGGCAGAAATCGAACCAGCAACCTCCTGCGTCGCAGGCGGACATTTGCCCGCCACGCCACATCGGTCGTCATAAATTTCAGTCAGTAAGTCGGGACAATTTTTTAAATAATTTGTATATATATAAAAGGTTTTTTAAATATAACGTAAAGATTTACCAAAAATTCTACCCACGTAGATTTTTTCATCGCTTGCATTCCTTGTTACGTCCCTGCCTCTTCTAACATCTTTATAACTTACACACAGAGTTTGTTCAGCTGTCTGTTTGTCTGTCAATCGTAAGTGCCATAACGTGACTGTATATTTAATGGACTCTTGGTTATTGATTTACGAAGCTACGGGCTCTTACAGGCCAAGAGTACAATCGAGAGATCTAAGTACCTATGTTTTGTTTTCGATAGCTCATTTTTTTATAAAACAACTGTGTACTCTATCAATACTTGAAGAATATTATATAAGGAAGTATTAGTAGTAATAAAGCTCTTTGTGAAGGCCCCGTCCGGAGAAGTACTATCATCGCACCTATATTTACCGCCAAGCAGCGTAGCGTGTTCCGATTTGGAGGGTGTGGGTGCCGGTGAAATTAAAGGCACATGAACACCTGTATGTTTCAGGTTGATGGACGCTGAGCAGTGCATCGTAGGGTACGTTCCTAACAAGCCTGACCTATGAGGTAATACTTAAATACAGGCGGTGGTAACCACTTAACATCAGATGGGCCATTTGCTTGTTCCATCAGCATTTTGTATAAAAAAAATATAAAAAAAGAAACTCAACTAGAATTTACGTGACAGAAATTTTTGATTTAATTCAATCTGCAAACTACTAGCATGTGACAAATACCAAATTTCATTGAAATCGCTTTAGATGTTAGAATTAGGTCAGGTACGCAGCGTGCCCTACAATGCACTACTCTGTGTCTATCAACCTGAAGCATACAGGTAAGCCTCATGTACCTGTGATTTCACCAGCCCACACGCTCTTCAAACCGGAACACATGCAACGCTACTCGGCGGCAGAAATGCTGGTAGTACTTTCTCGAACCCTTCACAAATTTCTGTTTTAATAATAAACTATACTAATTTAAATGTCCCTTCATTGAATTAACCCAAACAAGGGTGCGTTCAAGGATTATGATCGACAAATTGATTTTATCGATCGATTTTACCTACACCCGCTAAAACTAGCCTCAACATTTTATCGAGTGGTTTCCCTGTGGATAGCTTGTCAATAAATTCGGTAACTCCTCAAATTTATCGACGCAGCGTCTAAATAAGTTTCATGCTATGTATAATAAAAAATATCTATGTATGTAATATAATATTGTATTAAGTATATCAGTCATCTAGTACCCATAACACAAGCTCTGCTTAGCTTGGGGCTAGATGATGCTGTGTGGATCGTCCGGCATTATTAATGCTATAAATTTCGATAAAAAGACATTTTATCGACAGTTTATGTCAAATTTTATCTATCAGTAAATCCATGCTTGGGCACCAGTCCAATCTACTTGCTTGAAGCATAACTTTAGCTACGTTTAATCGAAGTAGATTGAAACAAGTTTTATTAAATTAGAATCAGTTCCAATTAAAACATGCCTATTACTTTAGAACACTGCAGTTAGATTTACAAATAGAACCACTTTCTGACCAGCAAAGTGACCGCTAAACTAAACTGGCAATTTAGACTTTGACGGCTTAGTAATACGGATTATTTTTATGAAGTCAAAGCCATAGGATATTGCATGGAATCATAAAGATCACTGAGAATTTTGCTACAGCTAGGTGAATTTAGGCGCCAGTTACTCGTAACCAGATTTAGCTTGGTGCATAGGGTTATAAACAAAAGTAAACAGGCCGTTGCATCTATTGTAGATAATGATGACTGACGACCGATGTGGCGCGGCGGGCGAATGTCCGCCTGCGACGCAGGAGGTTGCAGGTTCGATTCGAATAAATATTTGCAGATCGTACAAACATTTATCCAAAAGCGGGAATCGAACCCGCAACCTCTGCGTCGCAGGCGGACATTCGCCCAACGCGCCACATCGCTCGTATAATCAACTAACTTCAGGATCATACAAAAAAACGGTAGGAACAAGCCGTAAGTTTCTTGACGGTTTTCCTAGGCTTGGTCGCGAGGAACTGGCGCTTAGATTCACCTAGATTTAAGACGTTTCAAGATGTTTGTCTTATTGTTTTTCAAGTTTAAGAGAAGTCAGAGAGTACACTTATCTAGTTATTTTATCATCTATAGAGATGTCCTTTCATAAGAAGCATTTGACTGATAGGATGATATACAAAGTAGTTTGTTTGTCTGAGATAGGATTGCATTGTGTATTGTGATGTTTCATTGTGCATTGAGGAAGGGACACAATGTTTTGATTATAATTTAAATTAAAATAACTTGCCTTTTAAACTTTGCCTTTAAACCGTTCATCATCATAATCAGCCTGTAGAAGTCCACAGCTGGACAAAGGCCTCCCCCATACGTTTCCAAGAAGAACGATTAGTGCTAATAAATCATAGGGGATATCTACCGTGCTTGAGGATTAAAGTCGTGATACTATTTTTTTTTCTATTTTATTCTTTACCTTGTAATGCAGCAATATTTATGCGTTGCTGCTGTCAAGGAATTTATATTGTTTTAAAGCACTTTCTGTATATTTTGGTCTGAAAATTCGAACATTATAAACCTTATTTCACATATCCTAAATATATATAACTCAAAGGTGACTGACTGACTGACATAGTGATCTATCAACGCACAGCCCAAACCACTGGACGGATCGGGCTGAAATATGGCATGCAGGTAGATGTTATGACGTAGGCATCCGCTAAGAAAGGATTTTGATTAATTCTAACCCCAAGGGGATAAAATAGGGGATGAAAGTTTAACGGGAACGGGAAAAAACTGCCACGCAGGCGAAGCTGCGAGCGGCCGCTAGTTCCACATCGGTAGAAAAAATCTCATGCAGCAAGAGTCTCATACAATTCGGTTCATACTCGTTCACACATACATCAAAGCTTGAAAGTTACTGCTTTTGCGAATGAATTAAAATTCTCATGTCGTTCCTTCACGGATGAACTAACTGTACTATTGCCAAGTCTGCAGTCGTTATCATAGATAGCTGAGCAACCTAGGTCTAAAAACGTATGCACTATAGCTTTAGCAGTAAAGATTTTATATTACTCCAAAACTATTCTCTAGAGTGGGTTTGAACCCACGACTCTCCCCTTGATACGAGGATGCGCTAACCAACTGCGCTACTGAGAGTTCAATCCAAGGGAATCAATTTTGAAAGGATAAAAATCTTTGTGGTTTCGTTAAGTGCAGGTAAGCACTATAAAAACCGGCCAAGTACGAGTCGGACGCGTGCACAAAGGGTTCCGTACTATTTTCTATATTAAAAACAGCAATAAAATCACGGTTGTTGCATGAGAGCTTCCTCAAATATTAATTTTATTTTGTTTCTTAGTATTTGTTGTTATAGCGGCAACAGAAATACATTATCTGTGAAACTATCAACTTTACCGCGGGGCGTTATTGTACATTTTTTGTACTAAGCAACGGATTTCGGATTTGTACGAAGATACCCTCATATCCATAGTTCAAGTCTGTTCGGACTAAGCTCAAAGTACAGATATTTAGGCAAACAAACTATCGAACTCACGGTTACCCCTCACGAGAGTATTTGAGTTGGGATCTAGTCACCACGCTGAGTCGTGTCTCTTATATCAATGGTGATGAAAGTTTAATGGTGGGATCATCAATGTCCACCTGCAACGCACAAGGTTGCGGGTTCGATTTCCGCCTTGGGATAAATGTTCATACGGTCTGAAATGAAATGAAATGAAATGAAATGAAATGAAATTTGAAATGAAATGAAATGAAATTTGAAATGAAATGAAATGAAATTTATTTGCGAGAAACATGGTTTAAAGTTCTTAGTCATAGTGGTCATAGTCTGCAAATATTTATTTTGGGTGTTCTGGGTATTTTCTATGTATAATAAAAAATATCTAAGCATGTAATGTATTGTAGTCATCTAGTGCCCATAAACACAAGCTCTGCTTAGCTTGGGGCTAGATGATGCTGTGTGAATTGTCCAGAATTATTATTATTACAATTATCATCACGTTTTATTATCAAAATTCCACTGTCAACATAGGCCTCCTCCATATTTGGGGGGTTTAGCATAGTCACCACGCTTGACAGGTGGATTGGTGACTGCAGTGTCAGTGTTTAGCACTCAGGATGCAGTTATCCATCATGACATCCATTAGAGGTGATGGGTTCTATTCTATGTTAGTGCCTACCACCAAACAGTACAAGTGTCATGTAGGATTAACCCCTTAAAACCAGTTTGAACTTGAAATTATCAGTTTATCCACGCCCTTCTGTAATAAATCGTGGTCAGTTCTGAGTCTTAATAAGAAAGTACCACCCACTTGATAACAATCTGTAACTTTCCAACTGTCGATTTAACTGTTTAGTCGCAACGAAATCTTTTCGGAATAGTTTGGAGCTAACTTTCTTTGTTTGAGCGAGTGCCAAAGCAAAACTGCAGACGTCAGGTAGGTACCACCTTGCGTACCTACTTAATCAATTTGCTAGAGACTAGGGAGCTTATTAGGTACAAATAAAGTAGATATTTGTGACAGATCGTTGACATTTGCCGGGTATATGCAGTTTCTATGAAGCAACACAACTTTGAAAATTAATAATTAAAATTTCTAGAGTTATTATAAGTTTTGCTGTGTAATTTTAAATTTTGGTGGCACTTTAACCATGTGGCTTCCTGATTTAAACGAAAATATTTTGTTTAATAAAAAAAAACTATTTTTCTGCAACATCAATGACAATAATAATTGACAGACAGAACAGAAGAAGAAAGAGAAGAGACAAGCGCGATATGAGATACTACGACTACTTAGTTGACCAAAAATTACCAAGCTTCTTATCTCATTGACAGTTGTACTTAATTAATCCTCTCCTGTGTGTTAATTTGTAAGCAAGATCGTATCATTGAGCGGAAGTTGTTAAAAGTAGATTGCAAGGAGTAATATCTCACACAGTGTAAAGAGCATTAAATAATCATTAAACAAAGTGAGATTAGAACATAGTTATTTTATGAATTGAGTATCTAAAATAAAATAAGATAAGCCTTTATTTCTACTACATAGGTACTTACTATAGGTACAGGTATAAAGTTTTTTAACATCTAAAATTGGCTTATATACTCTGGGTGTTATAGTTGGTGTTTTGTAAATGCATTTATCACCCAAACACATAGCTTACAAATATGTGTGAGAGCTTAGTTCTGTGTTTGTTCTTCGTGGGATTAAACCCACCACAGCGTAGAAGCAACTGAAGGCAGGGCCACTACAAACTTAGCTAAGACGGCTGTGCTAAAGGCGTAGCAGAATTACTTGAGTACATAACACCTATATGTACAGCCACCATCAAACCGCCTGCCAAGCGGGGTGACTGGTAAACCTCCTCAATTATAGGTAGCCTTTATATCCAGTAGAGGATCTAAGTAGGTTGATGTTGATGAATAACAAAGTATTACCTCGCAAGTCACGTTTGTTTAATGCGCTTCACGATGCCATGCTCTGCGTCTATCACCCTGAGGCATAAGTACAGGCGTTAAGCCTCATATTCATGTAATTTCCACCACCTACACCTTTCAAACTGGAACACAGCAAGCCGTTTGGCGGCAGAAATAGGTGCAGTAGTACTTCCCCGCACGAGCCCTTCACAAAGAGATCTACTACTTTTAAAGGTTTGAAAGTCTCTGAAATTGTAGAAAAAGCCTGTGATTCAAGTCACCAGTTAATAAAATTTATTTTGGTACGTCCGTGGTTAAATTACTACGTAACTGTAAGATAACCTTTGCACAACATAAGCCATCACTATCTGATTAATATAATTTTCTCGTAATCAACCTGTCAACACTTTAGAAAGCCTAATAGGGCTGGATTAAGGCTACCTACTTAAAAAAGACTGGTTATCTTTTGGATCTAAAGGAGGCAATTGAGAAGATAAATGCCAAGCCGTTTGCGCTGTCTTTCGCGCCGTTTACTAAGTTAGACTAAATTTATATTTTGCAAATAAAGTATAAGTATTTTATCAGTTATGTAGTTTCCAAAGTGCAAAGTAGCTTTGCTAAGTTTAGGGCAAGAGGGCATTGTGGTAATTATTATCAAAATTTAATACACTCAAAGCCCCACTTTTGTATCTGGATCCAACCCTGTGTAGAGATTTGAAAGCGCAACTAATGCGTGTAATAGCTAGCACGCTAGTGCATGGGGTTAACGGCCAGTACTGACCTAATCGCTCCCGGAGCAGTTTTTTCTCTATCTTAAAATGCTATACCCTCGGTAAATAAAGGAAGTAGAAGAAAACTGAAAAGTCCGCATGCATCTTCAAAATGTCAACTTCAAAGTGCCCGTTTCAAATGTATGATTAACGTCGTATTTACTCAATCATAAATTCACGAAATAAATTAAAAACTTAGATATAAATCGTCATCTCCTTCTAAAGTTGGTGATATATTTTTTTTTGGTTTACACCAATGGTGAGATAATTAAGAAGTAGAATTAATGCCCGTTCAATATATCAAAAAAATAAAGACTTGAATTATTTATAAATTAAATTGTATAGAATCGCGCCGTTTATGCGAGCACAAGGATAAAATTTAGTCTGCCGCTGGCTTTCGTACGGGGAACCCGTGTCGCTCGTCGCCCTGCGGACTACAAGACTGCAAATATTGCATTTTTAATTCGTGTTTCGATACTATTTTGCAAAAAGATACTTTATCTGTTTGTAATAGAGTGACTTATTGCAATTTTGCAATAGTAGAGCGACAAGGTTCCAAGGCAAATACCGTGTACGTGTTGTACACGGCTGGATAGAGTTGATACTTTTTTGTACCGACATAAAAATAAGCACGTATCTACATACTCATCATCATTAGTCTAGAAAAGTCGATACTTTTTGTATCGAAATTTTAAGTAAGTACGTAGGTATTTACCTACTGATTTGGGGGTGCTGATTACGAATATCTGGTCAGATTTGAAATTCAAAATGGCGGATACAAATCATGATACAAAAAACTGACATGGGTGTCGTTTTCTACTAATTTGGGGGTGCTGATTACGAATATCTGGTCAAATTTGAAATTCAAAATGGCGGATACAAATCATGATACAAAAAACTGACATGGGTGTCGTTTTCCACTAATTTGGGGGTGCTGATTACGAATATCTGGTCAGATTTGAAATTCAAAATGGCGGATACAAATCATGATACAAAAAACTGACATGGGTGTCATTTTCTACTAATTTGGGGGTGCTGATTACGAATATCTGGTCAAATTTGAAATTCAAAATGGCGGATACAAATCATGATACAAAAAACTGACATGGGTGTCGTTTTCCACTAATTTGGGGGTGCTGATTACGAATATCTGGTCAGATTTGAAATTCAAAATGGCGGATATAAATCATGATACAAAAAACTGACATGGGTGTCGTTTTCTACTGATTTGGGGGTGCTGATTACGAATATCTGGTCAAATTTGAAATTCAAAATGGCGGATACAAATCATGATACAAAAAACTGACATAGGTGTCGTTTTCTACTGATTTGGGGGTGCTGATTACGAATATCTGGTCAGATTTGAAATTCAAAATGGCGGATACAAATCATGATACAAAAAACTGACATGGGTGTCGTTTTCTACTGATTTGGGGGTGCTGATTACGAATATCTGGTCAAATTTGAAATTCAAAATGGCGGATACAAATCATGATACAAAAAACTGACATGGGTGTCGTTTTCTACTAATTTGGGGGTGCTGATTACGAATATCTGGTCAAATTTGAAATTCAAAATGGCGGATACAAATGATGGTACAAAAAACTGACATGGGTGTCGTTTTCGACTAATTTGGGGGTGCTGATTACGAATATCTGGTCAAATTTGAAATTCAAAATGGCGGATACAAATCATGATACAAAAAACTGACATGGGTGTCGTTTTCTACTGATTTGAGGGTGCTGATTACGAATATCTGGTCAAATTTGAAATTCAAAATGGCGGATACAAATCATGATACAAAAAACTGACATGGGTGTCGTTTTCCACTAATTTGGGGGTGCTGATTACGAATATCTGGTCAGATTTGAAATTCAAAATGGCGGATACAAATCATGATACAAAAAACTGACATGGGTGTCGTTTTCTACTAATTTGGGGGTGCTGATTACGAATATCTGGTCAAATTTGAAATTCAAAATGGCGGATACAAATGATGGTACAAAAAACTGACATGGGTGTCGTTTTCGACTAATTTGGGGATGCTGATTACGAATATCTGGTCAGATTTAAAATTCAAAATGGCGGGTACAAATTATGGTACATAAAACTGACATGGGTGTCGTTTTCGACTAATTTGGGGGTGCTGATTACGAACATCTGGTCAGATTTGAAATTCAAAATGGCGGGTACAAATCATGGTACAAAAAACTGACATGGGTGTCGTTTTCGACTAATTTGGGGGTGCTGACTACGAATATCTGGTCAGATTTGAAATTCAAAATGGCGGGTACAAATCATGGTACAAAAAACTGACATGGGGGTCTTTTTCGACTAATTTGGGGGTGTTGATTACGAATATCTGGTCAGATTTGAAATTCAAAATGGCGGATACAAATCATGGTACAAAAACTTTTTTTTTTTTTTACTAGATTATTGCACCTATTCATTGTGGTACTATAATAACATTACGATCTAGCCAACTAGTCTAATGAGTAAGTTAACTTTGACTTAATTTTATAGAAATATTGATAACTAAGAATGTGTCCATCGGCACTTTTCTTACAGTCTCTAGGTATTTAATTAAGGGGACACTTTGTTTTTGTGTTCATGGAAAGTAGCACTATCACTATACTACTAACTATTAAGTTTAACACTACACTAACTCAAAAGGTTTGGTTCTTTTGAGCCTTCTCACTATGTCTGTGTTATCGAGGAGTTGGATGGCCTCGACCAAAAAAGGTACAGGACCGGACCTAATACACTACCTTGTGGCACCCCAGCTCTTATTTTCTTGAGTTCAGAGTAGGTGTCTTCTTGCCTTATTCTAAAAACTCTATTTGATAAGTAAGATTCTATTACATCTACGAAACCTGATGGTAGTAAGTTCTTCAGTTTTAGTAATAGACCTTCATGCCAAACTTTATCGAATGCCTGTGCCACATCCAGAAAGATAGTAGAGCAGACTTTTTTTTCCTCAAATGTTTTCTCAATAACATTTGTAATCCTGTGAACTTGGTCTATCGTTGAGTGCTGTTCTCGGAATCCAAATTGGTGCTCTGGTATAAGGTTTTTACTTTCAATAAGCGGCTTCAGTCTTTTTAGTAACAATTTTTCAAATAGCTTTGACATGATAGGGAGCAAAGAAATCGGTCTGTACGATGAGGTCTCTTGTGACGGTTTTCCTGGCTTTGCTATCATGATAACTTCAGCAACTTGCCATAAATCTGGTACACACTTTAGTCTAAGTGCTGCGTTGATAAGGGTCGTTAGTTTGACTAATGCTTTTTTCGGAAGGTTATGTAGTACTTCTCCTGAAATAAGGTCGAATCCAGGAGATTTTCTAGGGTTTATGTGTTTTTTAATTTCGCTCCAGACTTCACTGGGTGATACCAGCTTTATGGCTTGTGTTTCACCATAAACTTCATTTATCATAGGTATGTAGTCGGTTTGATCTTCGTTAGGTTTGAATATTTCTTCTAGGTATTCTGCGAACGTTTTAGCTTTTTGCTCATTACTGACAGCCCATTTTCCAGATCCTATATTTTCGTATCTTCTGCATTTCCTTGGCTATCGTGCATCCTCTGTAATGAGCTGGGTGTGCTTCTCCGCAATGCACACACTTTGGCTTCTCTTCTGCAGGTTTTTTGCAGTCCTTGGTGAGGTGTTTACCTGTGCATTTCACACACCTTGGCTCTTTGGAGCAGTACTTGACATCGCTTGCACTGAGGGACCAATTTGGTTGACCTAATGGTAAATATCTGGTCAGATTTGAAATTCAAAATAGCGGGTACAAATCATGGTACAAAAAACTGACATGGGTGTCGTTTTCGACTAATTTGGGGGTGCTGATTACGAATATCTGGTCTATCAGATTTGAAATTCAAAATGGTGTAACTCAAAAAACGCAAAAAAGCGTAAGATACATCTTTAAAGAAAAGTTGCGGGACAGTGCCAAAACTACGCTATAATAGACCCCAGAACGAAAAAAGACAGCAAACGCCCACTATTTCTGTTAGTACGTTGCTTCCCTTGCAATAAAATTTGTTTTATGCCATTTACTCTTTAACTATAAGTGCTATCCTAAATAGCAATGGGATAAAATTTGCTTAGTTTTGATAACACTATCGAACCGTAAAATAAAAACCGAGGTCATTTTGATTTTTTTTATTTTTTTATACAATGAAATCAGTTTTATGCCATTTACTCCTGAACTATAAGCCTAGGCCTAAAATGCAATAGAACATTTATTGCTTAGATTAAAAAAACCTATCAAATGGCATATTCAAATTAATAAAATAACGACTTTTAAAAATAAAAATTTTCAATTCCTATGTCCGGCCTGCTAAGGAGCAGGCGGCAGGCTCGCATAAACGCACAGTGGATCGAGTCTAAGGAGACTCGATCCACTGTGCGTTTATGCGAGCACAAGGATAAAATTCAGTCAAAAAGGAGGAAATTAGTTAGTATAATAACAGCGGCGATGGGATTACACCTTGTCACGTATGGAATAATAACTACTACAAAATGTGGGTATGTGCCAATTGTAGCTTTTGGACGTACCTATGACTACCCCCTTAGACGTTCTCAAAGAAACTGGGGTTAGTACCAAGTATACTAAGAGATATGAGAGGATATCTACCGTGCCTGGGCATTAAAGTCGTGAGGTTAATTTAATTTAAGTTAATTAAGTTTCAGCTACATAATTACCGAGAAAAATATAATTCCCATTATTTGTCGTATTATGATAAATAGTTTCGAAGTTATGAGGGAACAGATGAACATTCATATATACATACATAACGGTCAAAATTATAACCCTCTTTTTTACTTCACCGTAGCCAGGTCAAAATAAATGGAAGATAAATATCTAAAGCACCACAAGCTATAGCAAAATTGGGACAGCAATTTTTTTTTTTTTTTTGGTGGCCTCTGTCCTTTTTTCGGACAATTTTGCCAATTTCAAGTGGGTTGTATGAAATACTTCTTAGTCAAGTCGAGTCGGTAAAAAAAGTAAAGTCGGCTGTCAAAAAGATGGCGTTTTTCTTCAAAACCAAAGGGAAATATTTTCGTTCAAATCAGGATGCCACATAACACACTTCCATTTCAATTGCTCACACTTGTGCTAAGACCTCAAGTAATGATGGTTAAAATACCACCAAAATTACCCATCAGAACTTAAAATAACACTAGAAAAACAATTAAAATGAAAATACAATGTTGCTTCCAAAGATGACAGAGAACGAATCCCGACAACTAATTTAATTTATTAACTACCATCTATCCTTCAAGTACCAAGATTAGTTAATTTATGTATAGAGTCAACTTGTACAACGTATTTCATGAACTGCCAGCTAGATGGCGCTATTAGAACGGATCACCTATATGTATCTAACCGCGAAATATTGCAGAGGAGTGGTGGGGTAAAGAGGAACGAAACTCTCAAGGTCATTAGATCGGTATCGGCCCTTAAGTTACTGCAGTTTGGACTAATTGCACGTTGTGATTCGTCATGATGTGGAATCTAAGCTGCGCCACGCGTATTCTACAGTAAATAAATAAAATATAAATATAATGCTGGACAATCCACACAGCATCATCTAGCCCCAAGCTAAGTAGAGCTTGTGTTATGGGTACTAGATGACTGATATACTTAATACTATATTACATGCATAGATATTTTTATTATGCATCGAAAATACCCAGAACACCCGGAATAAATATTTGCAGAACGTACAAACATTTATCCCAAGGCGGGAATCGAACCCACAACCTCCTGCGTCGCAGGTGGACCTTGGCCTCCGCGCCACATCGGTCGTCATTGTTTGTTTGCGTTGAATAGGCTCCGAAAATACTGGACCGATTTGAAAAATTCTTTCACCTTTGAGAAGCTACACTATTTCCGGGTGACATTATTATTATTATTAAGCCATTTTATTTCTCAATTAAATATTAAAATTATCGTATGTTATTATTAGTATTAATTATTTAAATATATCTCCTAAATTGTATTATTTATTGTTTTCTTGAGACGCCCATTTTTGGGCAAAGGCCTCCTCCAACCCTTTCCATATTTTTCTATTTTGGGCTAATCTAGTCCACGTTGCACCCGCAATTCCCATGATGACATAGGCTATATTATATTTTAAAAAAAATTAGGGATCCTCACTGGGTACTGCTGGGACGAACCGCTAGTTTAATTATAAGTTCGTGACCAAACAAAACAGAGGAATTTGATTATCTGGAAACGCAGTCGTTCTTATTTCACTTTGTTTGAACTAGCCGCTTCTATACAGATTACATCCGTTTCAATCGATAACCTTTCATAAAGATTTTTCCGACAAAACAAACTAATAAATTGCCCATTGTTATCGCACTTATTTCCAAATTGCATTGCGTTGTAAAATCTTATTGCGACAAACAAGTATTTCAACGGAGGGGAACGTTCGAGAATTTCGGGGAAAACAAATAATAAAATAGTAATGCTAGACAATTCACACAGCATCATCTAGCCCCAAGCTAAGCAGAGCTTGGGTTATGGGTGCTAGATGACTGATATACTTAATAACAATTACATATTATGTACACAGATATTTATTAATTTTGCCATAACCCTAAACCTCGTTTTACTTATACAAAAACAAGCTAATTTGAAATAATTTTACCAGGCAGGACTTGTAGGGCAGTCTTTTGTGAAGCAGCTCGTATGTCTTTTATTATGTTTACTCATCTAGGGATCTTAGGAGAGCCATAACTGTAGGACCTGTTTCGGCTCAAAACACACGATACGGGCATAAAAAATACCCAAAACATCCGGAATAAATATTTGCAGATCGTACAAACATTTATCCCAAGGCGGGAATCGAGCCCACAACCTCCTGCGTCGCAGGCGGACATTCGCCCGCCGCGCCACATCGGTCGTCAAATATAATAACAAACCAGTAGCTTATATTTTTATCACCTATAATAGTAATATATAAGAATAATACTAATATAATACGCGGCACTGCTTGGCGGCAGAAATAAGCATGGTGTTAGTACTTTCCTAGACGAGCCCTTAATTAAATAAATAAATAAAATAAACTTCATTGAGGATGTAACTTATAATTAGCACAAAAAACAGAGTGAAAAGTTATAAAAAGATTTGTCCTAGAATCTGATATTTTGCGTCAGCGACTGCGAAGAAGAGGAGAATTGGTAGATACCAGCCCCAACTAGTTAAAATCTGTATTTCACGGACGGAATCTGATAGATTCTAACCTAATCAGCCCAGTCTTGACTGTCACGAAGCAGAAACTTTTGCAGTGATTCTTCTTAAGCTACTTACTAAAACTAAAGCTAGAAACTTCAAAAGACAGCTAACTGATTTATTTTGTAACATGACTGGCTTTTTGTATTCATTTCAAATCATAAATCGTATAGACAACCGTTACCTCCACATTGAAAAGTACACTGTATTCTGTGACACACCGGTAAGTGACAGACGGACAGACATGTGTTGAGGTATTAATATTTATAGTTTCCGATACAGGTTTACCAGGTTTCAGATAGTTTATATTGTTGACCATAAAATAAAAACTGCTTGGACTACTAATAATAGAAAGAATAATATAGGTAGGTACCAAACACATATAAAACAGTAAAGCTATCTGCAGATCGATCAAACGATCTGGAGATGGATAAAAGTTATCCATTTATTATTTCAGTATATTTATAATTGGTATGTACAATACATGAAGCAGTTGAGCTATCTACAGACCGTTGCAAACGATCTGAAGAAAGCTCAACTGATCTAGACCAGTGCCAATCGGAAGCGTTCCCAAAACACTGGCTACATTGCCACGCTGAATGGCAATGCTAATTCGCTAAGCCAAATAGGTACTCACCAGCCCTCGGGTCACGCGTCGCTTCGACCAGACGCCCGAAAGAATTTTAAAAACAATAGTTTAAAAAATATTAAGTACGTATATTAAATGAAATGAAATAAATAAATGAAATAAAATGAAATAAAATGAAATAAAATAAAATATTTTATTTGCGAGAAACATGGTTAGGAGTTCTTAAAGTTAGGCACAGTATCACATATTTCACCAAATCACTGGCATGCAAATTTAAATGGTTTACATAGGTCATTATCAATATTATTATTATCTATATCTATATTATTATCAATATTATTATTTAAACTTAGTTATAGCTAATTTATTGAAATTCGGCTGTCAGTTTAAAAAAACTATTTCAATTCGTAAATTGGTCGTAAGTTAAACATTATTATAACTATTACGATAAGTGTAGTGACTTTTGTGTAATAAAATACAAAATAATCATAATAGAAAGGAGTTGGTTCATAATAAAATTGTCAGAATATTATTCTTTGCACAAGCCAGTGATAAAATCTAAATTCATTATAAACACCGCTTCTAATAAAAAATCCTATAAAAAAAATCTCCTAAAACTATACACCATTTAGTTAAAATTGAAAAATTATATAATTTTATTATCTCAAACCTCGAACCCACTTTGATCACTTCAGGTCTACCATTAGGTCATCCCGTTAGCCACACAAAACGACACCAAAGGCGTACCTTTTGTCCCACTAAAGATCCAAACCAACAATAGAGTTGTATTGATAGGTCCATTGTTGGGTTTGAATCTTGAAGTCTTGGAGTAGATCGATAGAACTCTCTGCAAAAGTAAACAGTTGAACCTATAATAACATTGACGTTGTATTGTGTAAATACTTTTGGTAAATAACAAGTAATGAAAGCAAAATATTGAATGTATTAAGAACTAGTGTGAACTTACGCGACTTATATTTAGGATAGAAACGGGATATTGCACAGTTGCATGCGTATTGGTCAGTTCGACCCGTGATCATGGCCCATGCAATTGTGCCAAAATATCGAAAAACAAAACTCTATCCAAAATATTGATCAAAACCGATAGTTTAAAAAGTTATTTCGCGCGACTTAGTCCGCGTGAAGAATCTATACCAACTATAAGAATCTTTGTCCTGACTGACTGATATATGGACAAAGCATAGCCTAGTGTAATAAGAGTTTCGGGAATTACTTTTGTTAGTAGTGCTTGCTGGACAATCCACACAGCGTCATCTAGCCCCAAGCTAAGTAGAGCTTGTGTTATGGGTACTAGATGGCTGATATACTTAATACATACATATTTTTTATTATGCATAGAAAATATCCAGAACATCCAGAATAAATATTTTCAGATCTTACAAACATTTATCCCAAGGCGGCAATCGAACCCGCAACCTTCTGCGTCGCAGGACATTAATATCAGTGAAACGTTGCAAGTTGAATGAAAGTTGGGTAATTTATTCATTCGAGTTTTAAGAGTCTCACAGTTAGAGGAAGAGCTATGAAGTCTATTGTAATAAAGCCATTCGACACAGATTAATATCGCCAATGATGCCTCTTCTGCATATTGTGCCAATCTATTCATTCGAAGTGTCAAATATGCAGACAAACTTATTAGACTCAGACTCTTTATGTGCGAACTCAATCGCGTTTTCTATTATCGTCCTATGCAATATTAATACCTACAAGTGATTCTGTGAAAACAGTAGACTGCGCTAACCTACGTAGACTTTTGAGAAAAGTAAGTTTTAGCGGTAGGAACCAAGCCGTAAGTTTCTTGCCGGTTCTTCTAGTCTTGGCCGCGAGGAAATGGTGCTTAGATTCAACTAGATTTAAGACGTTTCAAGATGATTCTTGCGGATATTACTGAATAAAAAAAATAAGCTATTTCTCGCGTTTCCTTGGCCCACCTGATATGAAGTGGTAACTATCACCTATTGTTATGCGTTCGACCCACAACCTTCAAATTGGAGCACAACGAGCTGCTTGGTGGGAGAAACAGGCATGGTGGGAGTACTTCCTCGGACGAGCTCTTCACTAAGAGCTCTACTACCCTTCCAGTACTTACCAAAAGCTCGATAGCTACAAAATACGTACGGGTACACAACAGTGAGGGCTGGCCCCTAGACTGGTAAATTGATGTTGCAATGAGTTGGTGTGGTAATAGCATCATTGACGTTGTAACGACTAGTACTGACTACATCAACGCATCCAAAAGGAAACTCGTTCAAATCAGGAATAAGGCGTTACTTATAAAAAAAGATAAACAATGCTTAAATTATTTCCATCTCTTATCAATAGATAATGATAAACAGTAACAGAACCATTTTAGCAGATAAATATAAGAAAAGAAAAACAATTTTTAGCAGATAATATAAAAAAAATATATCTAAGTCATCTGGTTCCCCAACTATAAGCTATGCTTAGTTTAGGGCTAAATGTTGTAGTGTAAAAATATCCACAAATATTTATTTATTTTTATTTACATACCAAGCGAAAACATATAAAAAAGAAAAGAAAGAAAATGCATCAATAAGGAAAATGCATCAATATGATCTTATAATAAAAATAAAAAGCAACAGTTACATAACTAAACAAAAATATACTATTGAAGTTTCCAAGAAATATAAAGTAAGTAGTATATTATTGTAAGTAGTAACTAAAATATTTTTACCTATATATAAGCATTGTACATTAATAAAATGAATCAGAACTGAATCACGTGTTTGCTGTCTCGTAATTAATTATCGGCTTAACTTGGAGACTCATTGCACATTGTGAAAATAGTTAATCCGCAGTATTTTTAGGGTTTAATGCTTGCTGTTGGTAGATAGGTACTTTTTTAACTAAACTCTTATATTACAACTCTTATTCTCTAATAATAGACTATTATACATAGGAAATACCCAGAATACCCGAAATAAATATTTACAAGTGGTACAAACATTTATCCCAAGGCGGGAATCGAACTTGCTACCTCCTGCATCGCAGGCGGACATTTACCCCTCGCGCCACATCGGTCGTCAAAAACATGAATGAATGAACTGAATGGGTTTTTTGCTCATTTCTTTAGGTAATATAGTCAGCTTAGGTATTTAGACATCAGGAGATCTAGAGGTACTGTATAAACCACGAAACCACTGCGATCAGTCACACACTCGTCACTTGCATTGCATTGCACATAAAGGTCATCTAGGTATTATAACAACGTGAATCCTTAAGGTGACACTAGTCTTAATACAAACGTTACAGAGTGTTTATAGCATAAAAACTATGTTTTATTTTTAGGGCGTAGGTAAATACCCAACCCCGTATTTACGCTCAAAGTTGCGGACTTTTAACAGTCTAAAAACTATTTACAAGCATAGGTTGTTTATTCTAGAAATTGGACAAAACAGCCAAGTGCGAGTTGGACTCGCGCATGAAATCCCTTCATGCGCGAGTCCAACTTGCACTTGGCCGTACCATTATTTATAATAAAAAAGGCAAAAAAATCACGTTTGTTGTATGAGAGCCCCCTTAAATATTTATTTCATTCTGTTTTTTAGTATTTGTTGTTATAGCGGCAACAGAAAAACATCATTTGTAAAAATTTCAACTTTAACTAACACGGTTTATGAGATACAGCCTGGTGACAGACGGACAGACGGACAGACAGACAGACAGCGGAATCTTAGTAATAGGGTTCCGTTTTACCCTTTGGGTACGGAACCCTAAAAAAAGATGGCGTTTCTACTGGAGGGGTATATTCGTTCAAATCAGGATTCATTTCAACTGGTTACACTTGTGCTGTGAACTAAAAGTAATTGATTTAAATGCTACTGACATTTCGCAACCGAACTTAAAATAACACTAGAAAAACATTTTTTTTTTGTGGCATATGTCCTTCATGCGGACAATTTTGCCAATGTCAAGTGGGTTGGATAAAACACTTCTTAGTCAAGTCGAGTCGGTAAAAAAAGTAAAGTCGGCTGTCATTGGTTTTGAAGAAAAAGATGGCGTTTTTCTTCAAAACCAAAGGGAAACATTTTTGTTCAAACAGGATGCCTCATAACACACTTTCATTTCAACTGTTCACACTTGTACTAAGACCTCAAGTAATGATGGTTAAAATACCACCAAAATTACCCATCAGAACTTAAAATAACACTAGAAAAACAATTAAAATGAAAATACAATGTTGCTTCCAAAGATGACAGAAAACGAATCGACTTCTATCTTAATTAGCAATGAAGCTGATGACCTTGAAGTTGACAGTTGTCATGACATGAGTAATGGCATAGCGCCGCCTCTATATTTAGCGCCACGGGAACTAATGCGGCATTTCCTGGAGAAAGGCCGTAAAAGTAATTTTATGGTCACTGCAGTTGCGACTGCGCTTTACAATGTAATCTTAGATGAAAGTAAATAATAAAATTGTTATGTAGACTTGTATTGTGAACTGTTTGTTTGTGAGCACCGGTGGTCTAGTAATTTCGCCTTCTGATACTAAGGTCGTGGGTTCGAAGTCATGCACCAATGGTAGTTCTCAAACGGAGAAGGAAAGTATTGTGAGGAAACCAGAATCTTTAATTCCCAAGCACGGTAGATATACCTTTAGATCTCTTAGTAACAAGTTAGGTACTCGAGATTCTTTGAAGTTGTCTACGGGGTTCAGAGGTAGGTACGTTCAAATATTATATAAAGTACATACCTACATTTTGCAGTAGTTAGTATTCCAAACGTGACAGGTTGCAAGCCTATCGCCACAGCTAGAATACTAACTGGTTTCCTCACGATTTTTTTCTTCACCGTTTGAGAACAATAGCATTGCGCACATTAATTTTCAAACAGAAAATTATATAGTGCACACCTGGATTTGAACCCGCGACCTCAGAATTAGAGGGCGGTCATTCTCGCTAGACCACTGGTGTAAGAAAGGTAGGAGGTTATAGATAATAAATAGTTACATCACGTAGGTCCTTCAGCAGTAGAAAAGAGTCACCCTTTCGAAACCCAACACCTGTCTCAAACCTGACGCTTGTTATTTAAAACCGTGTCACCCACACCATGAAACTCTAATTTAATTTACAGACATGCCTCTAGAACTCCAACAAGTTACGCTAATCTCACTGCTGTGGATTACAAAGGTCTTATGTCACTACTGACTGTTACAGTCACTATAGGCTCTACAAACAGGCACTAGTCTTTTTTTTAGACAATTTGCTGATGGAACAAGCATATGTCCCACCTGATGTTAAGTAGTTACCATAGCCTATAACAAAGCATTGCCTGGTCACGTTAGTTAGGAACGTGCCCTACCAGCTTTGCGTCCATCAACCTGAGGCATACAGGTGTTAAGCCTCATGTGCCTGTAATTACACCGGCACCCACACCCTTCACACCGGAACTCAGCAAGCTGCTTGGCGGCAGAAATAGGCATGGTGGTAGTATTTCCCCGGACGAGCCCTTGGAATAAGTATTTTATAATCTTAGAATTTTATATCTTGCTGTCGATAGGTAAGACTTTGTGGTGTTTTAATTTTAGTTAAAACTGGGTCAAAATTAGGCAGATAAAATACCTGTGCTAGTGCCTACCCGCAAAAGCAATTGAAAGCCGTCACAGATCAGTTTGTAGTAGCCTAGTAGTAGCACTGCCTTCTGCGCTGTAGGTGGTGGGTTCGATTCCCACCGAGAACAAGCATTTATGTGCTGAACATATATGTTTGATCTGTGTCTGGCAGCTTCAGAATCAGATTCATCTAGCTTTAAGACGTCTCAAAATAATCCCTGAGGATTTTACTGAATAAATACTTTTTTACTTTAACTTTTGTATTTGATTTTGCTTCTAAATAATTTTAAATAGATAATAAGGCCTGTTTACTTGCTTAGTTTAGAGTTGTCTGTTTGGTAACTATTTGGCTTACGAGCTATTAATGTCTTTGGAAATTAGTATTCAGTTAACATAGAGTTGAACAACCTATTTTATGAGTCTCTAAATCACAATAACAATTACAGATTTTCCCTTTAGGCAGTACCTAATGACAACACTTAGTCACTACCACTCGTTATGAGACTAACGGCCGAATACTCAATCGCAACTTAAAGTTAGTTCAAGTGACGAGTTTCTGACAGACTTTCATTGCAAACTGTCAAAATAGAGATATCTCTTTATATCTTCCTGTGCTAACATGCCAGTGCCAAAAAGCTATCTTGTTCTGTCAAATGAAGACTTAATGATAATGTTTAGCTTATCTGTGGATCTTTTATATCTAGGCGTTAGGCTGGCTCGTTACATAACTTTCATCATCCCTTTTAACATCCGCGTATGACTTTATATAAATTACTATATTTTCTAGGTGGTAATGATTTATACCTTTCCACTTCCGTTTGAAAGTAGCCTTACAAAATCCCTATACAAACGACTTACTATCAAATCGTCAATCTTGCTATGAATAGGTGTAATAAGCTTTACAATCACGTTAGAATGTACTAAGAAATACAAATGGTAAGATACGACTAATGTGTACCAATGCAGGAAATCAGTTCTTTCTATTCTATTCTTCTTCTTTCTCCTATATATGACACCTGTCCGTAATCAGACAATTTTGACAATGTCAAGTGGATAAATAAATATTTTTAGGTAAACTCTAGAAAATTATTAAAATATAAATTTTGAAACACGACTCCTGTTTAAAAAACAGGATAACGTTTCTCAAATCAAGATTTCTTTTCTTTTTCAGACTTTAATTTCAACTGCTTTCACTTGTGCTAAGATTTCAATTAATGTTGGATAATAATAACATTGAAATTACACATCAGAACTTAAAATAACACTCATCATCATCTTCCTGCCCTTATCCCACACTAAGTGAGGTCGGCACAACAGGTTTTTTCCTTCCACTCTCTTCTATCAGCCGTCATCTCAGTGTTCACTCCTTTCTTACTCATATCATCTTTCACGCAATCCATCCAGAACTTAAAATAACACTGTGGTAATTAAAATAAAACCGACCAAGTGCAAGTCGGAACAAAGGGTACGGGCCCTTTGTGCGTAGGTGAGCGTGCTACACCGTCGACATCAGGTGAGATTGTAGGTCAAACATTTACCTAACATTTATCTACCTATAAACTGTAAAAAACAAGGCTATGTTAAGTAATGAATATTAAACGGTTGATTTAATTGATTTAAGATTGTTTACTGTAGAAAGTTCACTTGACGCCTTAACCTTTGTAAAAGCGTGATGCAGATAAGAACACAATGAACTCGAAAGAAACACTTAACGCTTTACAAGTTTACTTGAACGCACTTAAGTGCAACACATCCAGAGGTGCGGGTCGGGCGCGTATCGGGCACGTTTAGGGTGCGTGTCGGGTGAGGGTGTATTCCGTTGAATTGTTGTGACGCGCGTTCTGCGTGTACAAAACGCATGCGCAGGTGATCGCGTTCTGTGTCTTGTCATCCATAAACTCATTAGAATTATACACGTGCCCGAAACGCATCCAACATGCGCCCGACCTGCATCCAATACGCACCTTAGGTACTTTGGTGAGATACCTACTCAAACTAATTACTTTTTGAAAATAATCTTAATGGATTTACTAATCAGAAGGTTCCTCATGATAGAAGAACCCCGTACAAAAATCAAGATCAATCATAAAAAAAGTTTGGGACTAGTAATGTTGTATAAAAACAAATGTGTAATTTAAGTGGTATAAAAACTTGAAAATCATTCAAAGTAATTTCCAACTTTCTCCACTTTTCAATTTAAATCGTAGTTTCAAAGCACTAAATCACGGGCTCCAAGCTAAAGTAATTGAGCAATAATATTGTAATAACAGTTATTATCTAGAACAAATGGACTGCACTTCAAAGCGGTTATCTGGGCTTGATGCTTATAAATATCGTGGGTCAGCTTTGAGTGACCGGTCTTTGTTTGGGTACTACTTCCCTGATTGAATTCAAGCTTAAAAGACTCGCGGAGCAATACTATACTCATAATAATGCTGGACAATCCACACAGCATCATCTAGCCCCAAGCTAAGCAGAGCTTGTGTTATGGTACTAGATGACTGTTAAACTTAATACATAACATACATAGGTATTTTTATTATACATAGAAAATACCCAGAACAGAGAGATGAAGAAAATATGGAGAAAGAAAAATGGTATTACGTTATTATGGAAACCTATCTTCCACTGGCATCTTAAGATTTGTATCTACCGATACCTAAAAGTAAGTCTAAAAACTACGAGTAGGTATCAAGGAATATCTTTAACACAGACTAGGAATAGCTTTGATTAATAAAACCAAGGTTTCACTTCACTATTAAAAAACATTTGGTTACATTTTAACAAAATATTTTATTTAAAACAAAACACACTCATAATTTCCATTTCAAATTAAATTCAGTATTCAGTATGTTTATTGCCTTATTATGTAAGTAGGTTTAACATTGTCAGATCTTAGTTAATTTAATTATTAGTTGTGTTAATTGTTTCAACATTGTTTTATTTTCAATCGCAATGTATAAATATTAGCTATTTTCATGCAACTAAATCTAAAATTATAAGATATCCGTTGAACGTGCTTCCTAATAAAGCAATTTGTCCATTTTAGGCTGGCAACTAGCAACTTTAACAGCTAGACAAAACATTACGATGTTGCCATAATTTGCGTTTTCTGAGTAAATATCGACAAAATTAGCCATTAGACATAACTAGAAACTAATTTAGAATTTGCAGGTTTATCATTAAAGAACTTGGACTACGGGTGGAGTCTTAGTTCGGTGTGTAGTAGACCTGCATTCTACACTGTATGTTGTGGGTTCGATGTTCAATCCTCACTAAGAGCACACATTTATAGGTGCTGAACACAAATGTAGACAATGTATTGAATTTTTTGTATATAGAGATACGCTAATTAATGCCCTCATAGGCCGGTAGGGGCGCTTATCGTATCTCAAAAAATTTAAAAAAAATTGCTACTTCCATAGATGACAGAAAACGAATTTATCGTTCAACTTTCTATTATATTTTAAATGTTGTTTTCAAAATGTCTATCATTCCATTTGACACTAGAATTGGCGTGATAATGGCGGGAATATTGCAAGTGATTGTCAGCGCAAAGTGTCTAAAGCTATTTAATCTGTGGTAAGTAATAGTTAAACTAAACATGGCGCCACTGAGACATGCCGCTCTAAAGACTTGGTTTTCTATAAGACGAGGACTGTTTTATGACGGCCGTCAAACGTAGAATAGATTTAACCGTAACTGTACGTGCTTCATACTACAAGCAAATTAAGTAAGCATTATTAAAATAAAAGAAGCAAATACTTGTAGTTTACTTTATCAACTATCGTCTTTCGGTCCTTCTGAGCTGTGTGGGTACCAGGTATTATTGTAGTGAAGATGGTCGAACAAGAACGCACCCTCGAATGAATTAGTATTGCGTTCTTGACGTAAGATACCCACCTTGATTAACAATATACTATTGATATAATAACATGTGCGCACCGATGTTTCAGTGAAAGTGCGAGTTTACTTCCACATTAGTGGTCACATATCTGTGAGTCATGGGTTTGAATCCGGTCGTGCGCCAAAGGATTTTGTCATAGAAAAATATATGTGCGCAATACTAGTGATCTTAAAACAGTGATGAAAAACATAGTGAGGAAACCAGTTAGTATTTTAGCACCGGCGATGGGCTTGCAACCTGTCACGTATGGAATACAAACTACTGTGGGTATGTACCAAATGTAGATAACATCTGGACGTACCTCTCACTACCCCTTAGATATCTTCGCAGAATCTCGGCTAAGTACTTGGTATTATGGTATTAATCTGATGAGATATCTTTCACGCTTGGGGATTAAAGTCGTGATGCTATCTCTGTTTTTTTATGATATTATATATGACGGCGGTAAAGTGCCGGCTTCCGTTTTTGTGAAAAGCAAACCTTTAGCCATGAGAAAGCTTTAGCATGCGATTTGTAATCATTGAATGTGGAGTCTATTTACTTTTCTTCCATTCTAGAGGATTTATATTGTTTACATTTTCATTTACGGATTGCTTGTGCCATTGCTTTGGTTTTATTATGAAAAATGTTTGCAGTATGATGTAAACATGCCAGTGGATTTTTTGTGGGTAATTTTTACAGTCCACTGACTGTCCACTGCAATAATTACTTATACTTATGTATAATATTCGTTTTTATCTCATCTATCTATAATTATAACAATCTTTGTTCTGACTGAATGACACATAGACAGCGTACAGCCTAAATCAAAGGTTAAGAAAGGAATTCCCGAAATTCAACCTCTAAACGAGTTCAGCGAGAGTTTGTATGTAAAACCACTTCACGCAAAATAAGTTTCGCATTTCGCTAATTCAAATATAAATAAGAAACTACCGAGAGAGACGTTGACAGTTAAGACAAAAAAAACTAGTGGGCGAACATAACAATTACTGTTCTTCAATATTTGGGTCAAATACGATAGTTTTGAAGAATCTTGAATACTAAATTGTACTGTCAGCATGAGAAGATAAAACCTTTTCAACATTACATTTTTTTATCATAGACAACTATATTTCTTCATTATGGTACACTATTACTTTTAAATCTAAATTAAAAATTAAAATCTTGAATTAAAATTTTAATCATAATTTTATTATTATAATACGGTTCATTTTAACTTATAAATCTTTAATTGAAAATGAAAATATATAAGGACATATTATTGCCTGATATATATTTTTTATACAACTTGCTGGTGGAACAAGCTGATGGCCCACCTGATGTTAAGTGGTTACCATCGCCTATAACAAAGCATTGTATTGTAGGTCACGTATGTTAGATGTATGCCCTATGATGCTCTACCCTGCGTCCATAAATCCGAAGCATACCTACTGGTGCTAAGCCTCATGTGTGTTTAATTCACCGGCACCCACACCCTTCAAACCGGAACTCAGCAATGCATGCATCACTGCTTGGCGGCAGAAATACAGTAACGATATTTTGTCTGACAAGCATCGTTTACTTCTTATGCTGACTGTACCTTGTTGATAATCTGTGTCTACTCCTACGCAATAAGCTTATGAAAATATTCGCTAGCGGTAACACTTACCTACTTATTGAAGACGAGCAAAAGTCCGTGACTTTGTCTGCGTGAATTTATTTTGATACACACCGTAATCTTGAGATTTTCTTTCTAGCATACATCAAAAATAATATATCCTACTAATATTATAAACGCGAAAGCTTGTAAGTATGGATGGATGGATGTTTGTTACTCTTTCACGCTCTAACCAGTGGACCGATTTGGATGAAATTTGGAATAACATAGATTGTGACCTGGATTAACATAAAGGCTTCTTTTTATCCTGAAAAAATAACGGGAACGGAAAAAAACTGCCACGCGGGCGAAGTTGCGAGCGGCCGCTAGTTTTAATTAAAAAAAAATTAAATAGGTTCACGAGATTAATCCCTATTAGGTACGGTAGATACCCCCTTCGATCTCTTAATATCAAGTACCTACTCGAGATTTTTCGACGATATCTAAGGGTAGTCAGAGGTAAATCCAGATAGTATATTTGGTATATACCCACATTTTGCAGTTGTTAGTATTCCATACGTGACAGGTTGCAAGCCCATCACCGCTGCTAGTATACTAACTGGTTTTCTCAAGACGTTTTCCTTCACCGTAGCATAATCATTGCGCACATACATTTTATGAACGGAAAAATCTATTGATGCACGACCGGATTTGAACCCACAGCCTTGATACTACTACTAGACCACCGCTGCACTCTGCGATCTTCGACAGTCTTATACACGCTGTATAAAAGAATTATTGCTAATTATGAATATTAAAAATCAAATAGGTTTAATACACCATTGTTCGAATGTAAAACATTTATTCCATCCGCGTGTTATGAGGTCATGACAGCCAGGTGGCATCTTAAACAAGTATAGGAGACAGTAGCTGTCATACCATAAATAACATCTGTCAAACTGTCATTGACTTGCAAGCGCCGATTGCGTAACTAATTAGTATGCCAAAAATGGGCGTAGATTATAAATTAGTATTAATGGTTCCTATTTTTTTGAAGTAATACTTCTAATGCGACTTCCAACAAGGTTGCGTTAAACGTTTAACACTACCGTGGAGGGGGTATGGAAGCACTGTTCTTTCTATGTTGTTAACATATACATAGATACCCTGAAAGTTTCAAGTCTTTACGACCAGCCTTTTAGGCTGTGCGTTGTCTAAGAATGTCGGTCAGTCATTCAGTCAGGACAAAGATTTTTATAATTGAAAAATCCTTGGGTTTTGAAAAGAAACGCTATCTTTATTTTCAAAACTTTCAAATTTCAAATCTAACTTTTACCTTTTTATTTTCCACTTAACACTGGCGAAATTGCCTGTGGAATAACATAAAGATGATATAGAGGAAAGAAGAAGAAACTTTTCACAATATTTATCACTATCATTTGCCATTTTCCCACACTATATCACTGCAATTAAAATGTCATTGTTAGTTAAAGTTTCATAAAAGGCTGCGATAGATTGAAACTGGCGTCGTAAACTTTTAGATCAGACATAAATAACTAGGAACAAGGCTGCTAAGTTGTAAATTACAGATGTCATTTTATTAGTGCAATTTATTGTACAAATATAGTAAACTACCCACACTGTGTTCTGTCATTTTATTTACTTAAAGTAGGAGAAGGTTTCATAATACTTGTAAAAGTTATACTGCTTTAAACTGTGTGGGTTCGTTATAATTTGGTCTGCAACAAAAAACGATGGATACAATTTCATAATAAAAAAATTGAGGGATATTGCGTGGTTTATTTATTATCTAGTGACAATTTGACTAAGGAACGGCTACAGCAGATCTACTCTTAGAAACGATAAACGGCAATGCAAAACTTCGTTTATCGTTTCTAAGAGTAAACCTGCTGAGTTGCCCCCGCAGCGTAACTCAAAACGTAACGATCAAATGATATAGGTACAATTGCTTACTTTTTATTTTAGTAATCTACTGTTTTAAAAATATCATCTTAATAATAAATAAATACACACACAGCATCATCTAGCCCCAAGCTAAGAAGAGTTTGTGTTATGGGCTTAGTACCCATGATACATAGATGACTGATATACTTCATACAATATAATATTACACACATAGATATTTTTTATTATACATAGAAAATACCCAGAACAGCCGGGATAAATATTTGTAGATCGTACAAACATTTATCCCAAGGCGGGAATCAAACCCGCAACCTCCTGCGTCACAGGCGGGCACTCGCCCGCCGTGCCACATCGGTCGTCCAAATTTGGTACATACCTAAATTTTGCAATAGTTATAGTTATTATTCCATACCAGGTTGTAAGCCCATCGTCACTGTAGAATAAGTTTGATACAATTAAGCAATATATGAAACGAATAACGAAATTCTATTTGAAAAAGATTGTAGTGTTGAAATAAGTTATCTTATCATAAAAGCCTAGGGTTTCATGCCAAAGATTTCATGCCAAAGAGTCCAAGGCCGTACATTGGCATACATTACAGTAATGCCCAATCGCAAACAACAGTTTATGGTAATGCCTGGATCGAAAGTAACCCACGAAGCAGTTTTGTCTAGTATTATAGTTTTAAGTGCTAATTGTGCACTGAGAAAAATGGATTTTGAGCCTAAGCTTAAAAAAGTCTTACACCGTTGAATTGTAATTACGCTGGGCGAGTTTGTAACGCTTGCGTTAGTTTTTACCTTTCAAAGTGAATACGTTAAAATGATACCGTCTATTACACTTACACAGAACGACCGGAACAACTTTTTAAGGCGTTTCTGTTCGTTGTTACGTTTAGTCAGTTTTTCGCCTTCATAAAAACATAATCGGCCGTAATAACCGAACTTTCCGCTTTTCATTTTTCTTAGTGTGGAAGGTAATTCGTTAATCTACGAGTAAATTGGAATGCAATGATACCATTTTCAAAGTTTGTTGAATTATATACATCTTACTGCAGCTGACTGCGATTCAATTTTGCGTCAAATTACATTTGGACTGAACTTTATTCATTGTTTCACGCTCTTGAGAAGGGTCCAAGGCTGTATATTGGCATACAATATGTAGGTAGTCTCTAAGCAAATGCCACATTCCTATGGTAATGCTTAGGTCGAAAGTAACTGCATCGTAATGCCTTATTTATGTAAGCTCAAAGCCTAGGTGTTCTAAGTAATTAGGACTGGTATGAGAAATAGACTAAAAAAAACACTAAGCTATTAACCTTGGAGAAGGAGGAAAGGTTGTCTCTAGACTTTTTGGGGATGTCTAATAGGGGTAGTCAGAGATACGTCCAAATGTTACTCTCACCGTAGACTTTGAAAGCTCAATTAGGCATTAGATGGAAATTTGGTCTAATGTACAAATCTATCTATACCAATTATATGAATCGTTGTCCTGACTGACTGATTGACTGACTGACTGACAGCGACAGCCTTAACTGCGTACTGCACACTGGTCTTAGAGACTTGAAATTTTCAAGGTATGTTCGGCTTGATGTGTATCTACTAAGAAAGGAATTTTCGAAATTCAACCCCTAAACGTGTAAAACGGGGGTTGAAGTTTATCTGAAAATAGCTTCACGCGGACGAAGTTGCGCGCATTTTGGCTGTTTTTGTATATATTTGAATATCGAAGCTGTTTCATAAAAAGGATGACTGACAGACAGACAGAAAGATAACGAGATAAGGGTTTATTTTCTTACTAAAGTACAGAACAAGAAAAATGGCACCAAAAATAGATCTCCAACTCCCTGATTACATGCGTACCTCTGGATTTCGTAACCAGAGTAATTTAGTACTGTTCCAGTTCACCCACACTGATTTACTGTTTAACTGTAGTTCAAATCTAGTTTGTTATCGTGGCCGTTTAAGTTAACGATTGGTTTAACTGGGTTTACGATACACGACAAACGATGTTAGGGACGGTAACATTATTGTTTATTTTTGTGTACTTTAGCACTAGTTTTGACGTTTTCGATTATATACCACCATGCCTATTTCTACCGCAAAGCAGCTTGCTGTGTTCCGGTTTGAAAGGTGTGGGTGCCGGTGAAATTACAGGCACTTAAAGCTTAGCATCTTTAGGCCTTAGGTTGATGGACGCTGAGCAGTGTATCGTAGGGCACGTTTGTAACGAGCGTGACCTACGGTGCAATATTTTTTTATAGGCAATGGTAATCACTCAACATCAGGTGGACCATCTGCCGGTTCATCAGCAAGTTGTATAAAAAAACTGACTTGTACTTATAATTATCGTCATAAGCCTAAATAAGTCAGTGTGTATTACAAAACGACAACACAAAACTTCATTCAAAACAAACAAGACCGATGTGGCGCGGCGGGCGAATGTCCGCTTGCGACGCAAGAGGTTGCGGGTTCGATTCCCGCCTTGGGATAAATGTTTGTACGATTTGCAAATATTTATTTTGGGTGTTCTGGGTGTTTTCTAAGTATAATAAAAAATATCTATATGTGTAATGTATTGTATTAAGTATATCAGTCATCTAGTACCCATAACACAAGCTCTGCTTAGCTTGGTGCTAGATGATGCTGTGTGGACTGTCCAGCATTATTATTATTATTATTTATCGTTTCTGTGAGTAGACCTGCTAAGCTGTGCTCGAGTGAACAGTATAGTAACAAATTGTGAACAAGTGCGAGTGATAGTACAGTAGGGCAAGTGTTTAGTCACTCGCACCATGGAGCTCGTCGTCAAACTGGTGCTAAACTCTCAGTTTGTATTAGTGTGGCTGACGTGGTGGCATGTTAAATCAATTTAACGTTTTATGTTCATTTAAACAATTGTTGCTTAAATTTCAACATTGTTTAAAATTAACTCCGTCTCTGTTTGTTTTAACCCATTGCTAAGACATATTAAAATGGTAATTAGATCGATTTAAGAATTTGTTAAACAATTAAGAGAGTATTAGGTAGAGTTTTAGTAGAACAAATAAACATTGGTTTTTAGAGTTCCGTATCCAAAGGGTTCAACGGGACCCTATTACTAAGACTCCGTTGTCTGTCCGTTTGTCACCAGGCTGTATCTAATGAACCGTAATATCCATCGTTAGAAAATTGAAATTTTCACAGATCATGTATTTCTGCTGCCGCTTATAACAACGAATAGTAAAAAACAGAATTTTGTGAACGTGATTTTTTTGGCCGTTTCTATTATAGATGGTACGGAACCCTTTGTGCACGAGTCTGACTCGCACTCGCATTCAATTATTGTTGTTAACCCTCCGTATCCCACTGCTGAGGCCTCCCCCTATTCAACACATTCCGATCCCGTGCAAGTTTTGCAGTTCCACTGAAAAATACTTTTTTTTAATTTGGGTTATTTTGTGTTGTTACAGAGAGTACCGGAGCACCCTCCAGCACCGACAGAGATGCAGGCGAGGCACAGCTACTGGTGGCATTTGCTAATAGACTTGCCTATACTACTGCTAGGTAAGTTTATCTATCCGTCTTCTTCATCAGCGAGTTGAAGAGCTTCAAGTCGCTGATTATTCACATGTACTTCTGCGGCTCAATACACAATACGTTTATCACATGGTAGGTTAGGATGTACAAAATTCCCTTTATTTTTGTACTTACTTTATTAATTTACTTTATAACGGAAGTCATTTAGTGTAAGATGCATCTAATATTTAACCTATTTAGCTTATATATTATTATTATTTTTATGATTAACCTTTAATCATTTCTGTTTGACTGATATAAATGTGATTGTAGTAATAATATGTAGATAATGATAATTTTTATGATAACTCTGTTTTCTAACGGGTCTTTACAATAGGTAGAAAATAAAATTTAAATCACTGACCGCAGGAAGTGTGCCCAAAAGGCTGGCAACGTTAGCTCTTTGGATAGCTAAACTAATTGTCTGTCCAAGATAAGCGCCAGCCCTTTGACCGTTAGTCACATCCAAGGACCCCATGGACCTAACGTTTCTACCCCAAAAGGCAGAAATATGTATCCATTACCGCGAGATGCATATTTCCACCTTTTATTTAAGGGCTTCAGAAGTAAAAACTGTCACGATTTGTAAAAATTAATAAGTTCAAGTCGTCTTGAAAATAAATTTTAGTAAATCATTTGAATACATTTGACTGTAAGGATATTGGTATGTAATATATGTTTCTTGTTGCGTAAGAGCCCTTTAGGTCAGGGTTCTGTATGTCTTTTAAAATTAGGAGTCACTAATTTTAAGGAAAACCTTGGCCCAGACACTGACGTAAATAAAATAAAACCAGACGTGCTCCAAACGTCCTTAAACTAGAATCTTTGAATACCTTAGTATTCAATTCTATACATTTGTATCTTTGGAACGTGTCGTGTTTACTATATAAAATTTCTATATAATTATTATTTTTTCGTCTCACTACTGGACAGAGGTATAATAATAATAATAAACATTGTGTGAAATGTGTGAAGTGAAATTTGTATTGAATAGGCTCTGAAACTACTGGACCGATTTGAAAAATTCTTTCACCGCTGGGAAGCTACACTATCCTTGGATGACATAAATAAATAAAAATAAAAAGTTTTTATTACAGACATTAAAGAGTCCGTGTTTACGAGTTAAGCTACTACAAACCAGACATACAGAATAAGCTATATTATATTAAAAAAAAATCCTTACTAAAACCCATGCGAAGCCAGGGCCGCTAGTATTGAATATTTGTGAGAAAGCACAAATACCTCCCTTTTTCTATAATGCGATAATTGTCGGTACCTACAATACGCGTTAAATTATAATATTATGAACGTTACAACAACGAATACCAGCGTACGAGAAAATCTATCCATGTAACTAAGACTAAGCTAGGTGTTTGTAACTACCATGGGTTTTTATTACACGCACTGGCAAAGTGCCAATTCTCCCATAACCCTTAGAATACCAATAGTAACATCGGTGAATAACAAAGAGCTTGACAATTAGTTATTTTAATAATTTACATAAGGTAAGAAAGCCGACAAAGCTTACATAATTTTGACATTATTACAAAAACGTTAGGAGAAAGAGGAATATCAAGTGCAAAGTCTTCAAAGGGGTAACCGTTAGCTCGATAGTTTGTTTGCCTTAACGTTATGCCTGACAGGTTTTAGGTGGAGTAGGCTGGCTCAGCACCTATACCATTCTCACATCCACAAGAAAGACATGGTCAATAAGTACGGAGCTAAACCACGGGTTTCCTCACGATGATTTCGTTCACCGTTTGAGTTAGGTACTTTTATTGAAGGGCTCGTCCGGGGAAGTACTACCACTATGTCTATTTCTGCCGCCAAGCAGCTTGCTGTGTTCTGGTTTAGAGGGTGTAAGTGCCGGTGTAATTACAGGCACATGAGGCTTAACACCTGTATGCCTCAGGTTGATAGACGCAGAGCAGTGTTTTGTAGGTTTCGTTGCTAACAAACGTGACCTACAAGGCAATGCTTTGTTATAAGCGATGATAATCACTTAGCATCAGGTGGGCCATATACTTGTTCTACTAGGAAGTTGTAAAAAAAACTGTCAGTTCATTGACGCACGACCGGATTCGAACCTTCGACCTTAGAATCTGAAGATAGGGTGGCTCCCACTAGACTACCGGCCATCTTTAAATGTATGTTAGTTAGTTAGCAATTAAAACGCATCATTAGCTTTAATTTAAGGCCATGATTATTTCGGTTCATTGAATCGTTTAATTATAGAATATTTAACAATGTACAGTCAGTGACACAAGTGTATCATCATTATTTTCACGCACATAGTGTGCGAGTGAGAGGTTATGATTTTGCACCATTTAAGATTTAATTCTTTATTTATTTATTTATTTTATTTATTTATTTATTGGAAAACCAACAGCTTATACTAGCTAAATAACATTGGGATAGAACCGTAACGCCAATTACAGGTTTTCACGCATAGAAATTAGTTATGATACAGTTGCTAACTGTGAAAGTCATACGGAAATCTACTAAGGTTACATGATTAAAGTTACTAGTGATACTTATAGATATACATAAATTATTTGCTATTAAAAAATTCGCTGTTCAGCCGCTGTCTAGCCGAACCAACACTCGTGTAGAATAGATCGAAATCCAGATGCTTATTCAGCGTATTGAAATTTGCACTCGCTCGCCACAGAAATGAGTTTTGCCTGTAGTTAGTACCAACCACAGGAATGTGTATAGGAGGATTATATCTCTTAGACTTAGAGGGGACATTCAATTTAATCTTGCTCAGTAAGTCAGGACAATTGACATCATTGGAGGTAATTTTCATTAAATAGCATAAGTCAGCGATATCACGCCGCTTAACTAGGGGAAGAAAGTGGAATTTTTTACATAAGTTATGGTAGCTAGAAGAGCTGTATGGAATGTTCAATCGAAAGCATAAGTACCTAATAAATTTCATTTGGATGCGCTCAATTCTGTGTATGTATTTATCATATCGAGGATTCCAAATCTGCGATGCGTATTCAAGGATGCTCCTAACGAAGGTACAATAAAGAACCTTGAACGTTTTAGCACGATGAAAGCTAGCTGCGCTTCTCATGACAAAGCCCAAAGCTTTAGAAGCTTTAGAGACTATCGCTTCAATATGCTCGTTAAATTGAAGCTTAGAGTCATGTAGCACTCCAAGATCTCTGACCACGGTGCATTTTTGAACAGGCTGATATTTAAATGAGTATGAAGACTGTATTATTAATTTGTTTCGTGTGAAGGTGACAGCGGAGCACTTGGACGGATTAAGGTCTAGCTTATTAATGATACAGTATGAGTCAAGTCTTGATAAGTCCTCTTGAAGTTCAGAAGCGTCAATTTGGGAATCAATTATTTTAAAGATCTTCATGTCATCGGCAAAACATAGCAAGTGACTATTTCTAAAGCAACTAGAAATATCGTTGACAAAAATTAAGAAAAGCAGAGGTCCAAGAAGGGACCCCTGCGGTACACCACTAGGAATAGAAACCCAGCTAGAAATGTAGTTATTGATGACGATGGCTTGTGACCGATTATTAATATAAGAAGTGAACCAACGGAGCAAATCACCTCTAATTCCGAAAAGGTGCAATTTGGATATGAGCAGTCTGTGATCAATCCTGTCAAAGGCTTTACTGTAATCGGTGTAGACTACATCTACTTGGTGACCATTGTCCATGGCATCAGTCAAGAAGTCATTAAAGAGGACAAGATTGGACACAGTCGAACGACTTTTAAGAAAACCGTGCTGCGATTGGTTAAACGAGTTCTTTAAAGCCGCATAGACTTGGTTATAGACGACTCGCTCGAATATTTTAGCAATAATACACAATTTAGAGATAGGCCTGTAGTTGGTGGGCCTTTATTTAAACATGTCAAAAGTAAATATAAAATAAAACGAGTGTGCTTTGGACCACACGACTGAAGTAAAACTTCTTTAATATACAAAACGTATCTTACTATGAAAGAAAGAGAGAAGGAACAGTGCTTTCATACCCCCTCCATGGTAGTGTTAAACGTTTAACGCAGCCTTGTTGGAAGTCGCATAAGAGTATTACTTCAAATATTAATATTTGTGGATATTTTTACACAACATAATCTAGCCTGGCTTTGAAAAAAAAAACGCTATTATTTTAAACAGTACAACTCGATAGAATTTTACGGACTCGATTAAAAACTATTTAAACTTATTTACTTGACACTGGCAAAATTGTGCATCGAAAGACATACAAATGCCATTATGATGAAAATGAGAAGTAAAAAGTACCTACCTTATGCACAAGTTGCAAAGTACAAGTTTGTAGAGTTTTGTCTGTGATGGTACAACGTAGGAGTTTTACATAGGTTCTATGTTTGAACAGTGCAAGGCGTAATTAAGGAGTTGTAAGACATTCCTATAAATGTTTCCTGTCGAGTATCTTGTGAATTACTCCTGTATCCGCAATTAGACTCGACGGGCCACACAAACGCGTTCAATTTGCGTCCGCTGTGGCGTGCAGACGTGCATAGTGGCGACCAGATCTGTACAATAGTTTTGTAGGGGCTTGTTCATAACAGCTCATTTTGATTATCAACAACCGACAAGCAAATGAGGCTATACACCTGAATACCTCAGATTGATGGACGTATGTCGAATTGTTCCACTCTGCCCCACCAAGGCGCCCCACTAGTGGGGCAGAATCCACAGCCTTCAGTGTATGCAGGCGCGAAATTTGAGGTGTTTTTTTTCTAAACCAATGTGTACCACGCTTGGGCAAAAGTCCCCATATCTTCCACATCCTGATCTTTGGCGATTTCCCACCAATTCTTGTCACATAAGTCAAGATCGTTCCACCTGCGTCTTCTTTTATTTCACTATGGTTAAGTACCACTTAACATCAGGTGTGTCATCTGTTTTTTCAGTAAATAATTTGTATACAAAACTGTATTTTTTATATGTACGTATTTTTAACAAATCATCCGAATGACGACTATAGTTTCAATTGAGTGAAAATTTTTACTTTTTTGTAAATAACAGTAAAATGATATTACTAATCTCGTATATCATCAATCTTAGGTAAACAACCCAACCACTCTAAGATGTCAGTCAATACTTCTATGCTATCACTGAATCAATCAATACTGGTACAGCTAAAAATCTATAAGTAGTTATAGGCATTCATTTTCATGTTTATATTCTCTGATTACGAGCTGTTATTTGAAGTTTTTTCGAACCGAATCGACTTCTTAAAACAAACCGTAAAACGTCCACAGCGGAATGTTTATGTAAACATCGTTCCACGTGTTTTGAGATTTGACACTGTGTGGACTTTGATAGAGTTCTGTGGAAGTACCGCATAACACCCACTTGCACCCATCCGGTTTAACCTACAACGCTGTTAACGCCATCTAGGCATTCATAGCTGAACTAACACATGCCAAATCACAGGCCTGTGGTGTTTGTAGGCGTGCTTATCAGTTAGCTAGGCCTTCTCTGGGTAACCAGGGGTCTCACCCAGCAAGGCCTGATCGCATCAGCGTAAACAGCGCCGTAGAGGATGTTTCCTAGAAACCAATAAAATAACGACACACCCATGTCATAGTCATGGGCGGAGGCGCCAGGGAAAGAAGACAAAGCCCTGAAACCATTGAAAGAGGTGAAAAAACGGTTTTGAGGGTTTCTAGGGTATAAGAAGAAAACTTGAGGTACGGCCATTACGTTGACGCTGTCGAAAATCACTAGCTACCAGTATTTTAGTCCGCTGATAGCGCCCTTCAAACCTGCCTGACATGTACTAAGACTAGGCTAAAGAATTTTAAACTTACCCAACATTTTCTTCAAGACCAAACTCTTAGCTAAATAAATACTTACAAGCTAACAATAATTTACAACTTGAACGACTTTTACTAACACATAACTACTTGTATTCGTTATTGTTCTCATGAAGTGACTTGTATGTCTTTTTGAGAATAAATATATCTGAAACCTGAATTTTCAAAATTGGTTCAGTAAAATCAGAGATTACTTGCTACAACATCACAAACTCACAAACTTTACCACTTTATAATATTAAGTATAGATTAAATGTTAGATTAAAACCCAAAATTGCCCCCTGATCTAATAAAAGTTTTTGCAGAGCTGCAGGCAGGTTTACCCCATGGTTACTTTAACCGGGTATTAAGTAAGTGCACATACAACTTTAGCGCACTTGTCGCTTACTCCCAACATTTGACACCTTTGTTTTGGAGAAAACTGAACTACAAATAACAGTTTTGTTACACAAGATTAGAGTGTATGTCTGAAGTTACGAAGTTATAAAGTTAAAAAAACCATTATGATAGGGCAAAGTAATCTTCGTTGATTATATGTTGATAATATCTGGACATACCTCTGATTAACCCATTAGCCATTCTCAAAGCATCCTTCTAGGCTTGGTCGCGAGGACCTGGCGCTTAGATTCACCTAGATTTAAGATGTTTCAAGATGATCCCTGCGGATATTACTGAATAAATGAATTTTGACTTTGACTTTGGCTTCGACTTTACATCTTGAGTAGGTGCTTGATAATAAGAGATCTTGGAGTAACTAACGAGCTAGTCATGATGATTGCTGCCTCATTAAAGGTAAGTCCTTTATGCTATCCTACTACACAAAGGTTAGCTGGTAGATAATGCTATGCAGCATTAAGTTCGCCTATATGTACTTTTATTTTAAGTTGTGCAATAAAGAATTTTCTATCTATCTATCTATCTATTTCCACACATTCGTCCACACTGGCATATTTTTACAATAACAACATCATATTTGGTCAAGGCATTTGGGGTCAATAGCTTATAGCTATGGATAAGGTATGTTGGATTCAAGTTACCAATATTGCTTACCATTATTTTGCCGTTTGGTTGGTATAAAAGTTGAGTAAATTCTTGATTCCGATAAAATTTGCATGGAAATATAGGAAGGAATGAAACTTTATATGCAGGAATACTTGGGTTATATAATAAGACAGTTATATTACCATTATTTAAGTATATTTCAAATATTTATTTCTATATTTCAATCGGTTGCCTTTTTATATATATTCAACTAGCAAAACGCACGCGACTTCGTCTGACGTTATTTTCATACAAACTTTAACCCCCGCTGTATCCATTTTCTGAGCTGGGGTTTTAAATACACCTCTACGCACCAAGATGAACATCCCCTGAAAATCTCTAACTGAATAAATGTTTTTTGACTTTGACTTTGACTTTGGTCGATGACAAGACATTTTTTATTTATGTGATTACACAGGCGGAAGCTGTTATTTTTTTTTTAAGTATTTAATTATTTTAACGGAAGTAATTATTATTGCTGTTATTATATTTTTACGAATCTTATCAGCATGTTCGTACCTACGTCTTGTTTAAAATATTATGCAATAGTAGATACGTTTGAACTTTAGAAGTATTATATGACTGAATTGATTGTATTATCATTTTTAAACTTATACGCTACCAAAATATTCCATTGCATCAAATAATAATAATGCTGGACAATCCACACAGCATCATCTAGCCCCAAGCTAAGCGGAGCTTGTGTTATGGGTACTAGATGACTGATATACTTAATACAATACATTACATAGATAGATATTTGTATTATACATAGAAAATACCCAGAACGTCCAGAATAAATATTTACAAATCAAACAAACATTTATCCCAAGGCGGAAATCGAACCCGCAACCTTCTGCGTCGCAGGCAGACATTCGCCGCTTCGCCACATCGGTCGTCAAAGGGTAAGTCCATAAACTTCATCTTTACCCACGTTAAAGTCACGTTATGGTGTCAATTACAATCCTACTAATATTATAAACGCGAAAGTTTGTAAGTATGGATGGATGGATGGATGTTTGTTACTCTTTCACGCTCTAACCAGTGAACCGATTTGGATGAAATTTGGAATAGATATAGATTGTAACCTGGATTAACATATAGGCTACTTTTTATCCTGAAAAAATAACGGGAACGGGAAAAAACTGGTACGCGGGCGAAGCTGCGAGCGGCCGCTAGTCTACTATCAAGTTGGGTGGTCATCTCGACATTTGATACCTGACAGTGAACTGTTGACATAGTTGACACTGGGTTAACACTTCGTCACGATGTGGTACAGTCATGTACACAAATCTTAAAAATATAAAAACTGACCAAGTCGGTCTCGCGTGCGAAAGGTTCCGTACCATTATAATAATAATAATAATAATAATGCTGGACAGTCCACACAGCATCATCTAGCCCCAAGCTAAGCAGAGCTTGTGTTATGGGTACTAGATGACCGATATACTTAATACAATATATTACGTACATAGATATTTTTTATTATACCTACATAGAAAATACCCAGAACACCCGAAATAAATATTTGCAGATCGTACAAACATTTATTATCTATAGTAAATACGGCAAAAAATCACGAAGCTCCCTTAAATATTCATTTTATTCCGTTTTTGTGTATTTATTGTTATAGCGGCAATATAAATACATCATCTGTGAAAATTTCAACTCTCTTACTATCACGGATACAGTCTGATGACAGACGGATAAACAGACAGGCCACGGAGTAAAAGGGTCCTGTTTTATCCTTTGGGTAGGGAACCCTAAAACCCTAGCATTGGTTTTATGTATAAGCCAATTATTCCATCTCTAAATGACTTATAGGTAAATTAAAGGAAATTACACAATTCAATTAGTTGGATAAATATAAGTAATTGCATTGTGTAATTTCCTTGCAAACATAATGTAAGTGAGTATTTGTTTGCAAAGTTATTAAATTATTACGTTTGACAGTTCTCTGGCCTCAATCAGCTTTAAACTATTTGCTCATTACTGACTGCAAGGCCTTAATAGCTTTCAATTATTTAATTTAGCCCATTACTAGTTCTACTGCAGTTTGATAGATAATGGATAATCTTCTCGTTTGTGTGACCTCTTTGAATCGTTGATGGATTGTTTTGTTTTAAATTAACAAACGTCTGGACGAAGCGACGCGTATAACCCAAGGAATAGAGTACCTACCTATCTGGCTCAGCGCATAAACATTCCAATACAGTGTGGCAATGCAGCCAGTGCCCGCGGGGTGCTTCCTATTGGTGCTGATTTGGACCAGTTCAGATATCCTTAAATCGCTTGCAACGGTCTGAGATAACTCAACTGTGTATTGAAGTAATACTTCCAACAAGGTTGCGTTAAACGTTTAACACTACCATGGAGGGGGTATGAAAGCACTGTTATTTCTCTCTTTTTCTCATAGCCAGTTACGTTTCGTATATTAAAGAAGTTTTACTTCAGTCGTGTGGTCGTTTTTTTGAGTAAAGTACTTAGTGTGCCTCTCAAATTTGATCAAAATTCATCGCTAACGCTACAGCAAACTTCCACCCCTTTCGCCCCTATTTTCTCCAATCAAAAATCGCAATCGACAAAAAATTTAAATAAATCAAGAACTTGTGTGCTAATTTTCATCAAAATCGGTTTAAAAAATTCAACCTGCAAGCAAGAACAGACAAAAAGACGGAAAAAATTTTAAATTTTTTTTTTGGCCAATCTCGACTCGACTAAAACGCTTTGCTCGCTTCGCTCGCTCGGTCAATAAGTATTTTGTCCACGATTGTACATACGTTGTATAAGTCCGCTAGTAAGTTGGAGCACAATGTTATCTCAATGTTTATCTGACGCAACAGCTCCATAGCCAATGTTGTCGTTACAAGATCAATGTTTTCCTTCATACAATGTCACGGCTAAGCTTAGCCAAGTGTGTAAAAACACCGGACTATTTCATTACTTTATTTTAAATTTATTTATTTCCTAAGCGATAGATTTTTTATAATACTTGCTGTCGGAACAAGCATATCTCCCACCTGATGTTAAGTTGTAACCATGACCTATAATAACAAATCGGTGCTTTACAGGTTATATTCCTTAGGAACGTGCCCTACGTTGATGGACATAATTAAAAATACAATTTTGTCCATCACACAAACGTTTTGCCTTGGTGAGAATCAAACCCACAACCTACACAAAAAAGCACAGAATGCAGAGCTAATACAAAACTTTTTAACTTCGACACCAACCCGTGTCTACTCTGCTACATTACTTCTAGAAGTAATTTACTTCGTTCAAAAACAGACAGGACTTTGCTACAATATCGACGGCCCCACCGAATAAACGTGTAAGAGCTCTTACCGTAATTTTTTTTTTTTTTATTTTTCGGTGTGTCTGCTTAAAATACACCTTCTAAATTTTTTTCAGATTTATTTTCCAATAAATTGCAAAAAAAACGCACTTCGAATGTTTATTCTACGGAAAATAAAAACACTAAACTCACACGAATATTGCACGAATGCGCCTTGCACACCGGCTACTCTTACACATTTAATGCAAACTTACTTTGGAATATTATTCGTCGGAAATTAAACAAAATACTGTAACTGTAAAGAGTTTTGCCGAATTTTAAATGTTGTCTCAGGTATGTAACTAAATTTATGATTTTATTCTTTGGTTCTAATGAATCCTCGTATTTGTAAAGATCTTTAGTACAACATTGAATTTATACCAAAATATGTATTGTTCATTTACTATTTAAAAATTAGGTTCAAAATGTGTAACTTTATGTTACACAATTTTTTTCGTAGTAAGTTTACCAGTTTATCAAGTGAAGTTCAATGCTCCAGTCTGACCGCGACCACGGCTATTGCAACATAGTCGAAACGTCGGGAAAATAAATAAAAAAGGTAATACGCGATAAATACCCGTGTAATATAAGTCTTCAATATGTGTTCCGATCGCGAAAGTTTAAAAAATAAAAAATACTAAGTGAAAAACTGTTTTTATTCCGTAAACGATGAGTGCAACTTATAGAAGAGCGCGAGAAGTGTCACAGGATCAAACTAGTCAAGCAGTGCATGCGTCGCTTTCGTTACCCAACACTCAGATTCATACGGTACGACAGGCTTTATGATCGTCTTGTACACTCTTGCCTTAATTTTAAAGGGCATACGCCGATCACATGTTGTACCTGAGACCTGTCACCATTTTATCCCGGTCAATTTCACCGTCGTTTTGGATTATTGAACCGAGGTACCGAAAATCGGAGTAGGCTGATAGGGAGACATCATCTATGGCAATAGGGGTGAAACTGGAGGGACCACCATAGTCGCAGAACAAGCGTTTCGTTTTTATTCTGCTGATCTTCAACCCGACACTCAAATTTCTCCTATTACCATTTTTCCAGCCTGTTTTGAAGTTCAAGTGCATCTTCACCAACAAGAACAATGTCATCGGCGAACAGCATACACCAGGGTGCTCCTTCCTGTATGCCCGATGTTAGTGTCATTCATAAACAGAATAAATAAATAGGGGCTTACTGTCCGGTGCAAGCTTATAGCCACACTGAACTTGATGGCACCTTCCGACTGAACGTGTGTGCTGGCTCGACTATACATAGGTCGAACCAGCTGCTCATGCTTTCCAAGAGTTTTCTTCTTATTCAATGCCCACCATAGAACCTCCTATGATCGTACGCTTTATCAAGATCCACGGAAACCATAGTATGCAAGTTGTACATCACCCTTGTTCTTGAAGATATTGAACCAATGAACTGTTACACCATTCGTCCTTGAAGAATATAGCCAACCACTTCCATCCATCCGCTTTTATTAACTTTCACACTTCTGTTGGTATAACATTTCTTTTCCACTTTCCATACCCTGCACAGCAGTTCTTAGTTCATCCTCTTTTACTAATCTAATTGTAAAGTCATGTTACCTGGAGAGTGTTAAATATAAATATAGATGGATATGTTGGTCGAGGTAGACTAAAGAATAAATTGGTCATCTATGTGAAATATGACATGTATAAGAAAGGAGTGAGTACTTCTAGATATGACGGCTGATGCAGGGCAGTGGAAGAAAAGAAAATGTTGTGCCGATCCCACATAAAGTGGGTTAAGAGCAGGAAGATGATGATGATGATGATGATGATGATGATGGTTATGAGAACGTTGATTATTACTAAGCAAAACAATATCGAGATTAATTGTTTGTTTTTTAAGAAATATTGCTGATTTATCATGTATTTAGTAAATTTTAATGTTTTTAGCAGATAATCAATGAGACTCTATCGACAAAATTTTTTTTTGTTCTATTTAATGCATTTTGTGTAGGTAGGTACACGTAGGTACCTCTAAATATTAACTAAATGATATTTAATTAGGTATTGTATTAGTTAGTAGGTTAGTTATTTTTGTTGCCCTCATGGGTTGTAATTAATCTCAATTATTTATTTTCGGTAAGCATGCCTTACGAAACATAATAAAATAAAAAGTTGATCGAACAATATTGTAATACACTATTGCACTTCCGAAATGTTCCAATAGTTACAAGAACAACCGTGTAACTACCTAATACTAACATTGACAAATCCTAAAAGTCCATAGTACAAAAGGGCATTAATATGTTACACTTTTTGGTAATAACATATTTTCCCACGAATAATAATGTAAAGATAGCATACACACAGCCGCCAAAGTTTTTTTACTAGAATAAACATTTAAAAGGGTTTTTTATTAATATATCGTTAATCATTAATATTGGCTTTTTCGTTTTTTTAACGATATATAGATAATTTTTTTTCCTTTAATTTGGCTATACATTGTGTTGACGTACATCTAACCAATAATGAGCTATATTTTTTTTTACGTTTTTTATTTTTCCTGTAAAGTTGCGATTTTCACTTTACACGTTTATTCGGTGGGGCCGTCGATATTATAATTCCTGCACTAACGCCTCAAGGTATATCTTTGATGCATTTCATGAAAACGGAGATCATTGCATTTTGATTCTTATATCAAGTGCATAAGGTTCACAGGACGCACCTTCGTGAGAATGAACTATGCTTTACTCAATTATCCTCGTCCTATAATCTCTTTGCACTATAATTTATGAATATGAGCCAACATCACTTGAGGCTTGGTTTGCGCTTTCAACGGAAAACGGCAAGAAACAATGAAATTACCGTGTCATGTTTACTGGCAATAAGTAGTAGTATTTAGTTAGTAGTCTACCTTTCAAATAAAAAAACGGGTCTGAATATATTAGCTAGAATATAATTTAAACTAAGTTTTCATAATTTACAAGCGAAAGACATTTTTAGGCGTTATTCTAATCTCGGAATATACTTAAAAAATAAACAGTTCTTAATTCGAATTTTGGAGTGCGGTTTTTATAGATTGAATAAAAGTGAATTATTTGAAAATAGAAAGCATCAATGCAGTAATAGTTGGAGAAATAAAAAACTATGCAAAATAAAGGTTTCATCGTTAGGTTGAATAGAGATGTGACTAGGTGACACGATAAACGATTCTATGTATAACGGTTCTTATTTTATAGAGATGTGACTAGATGACACGATGACACGTAAAATTAAGTAATAGTGATGTAACCCGCTCGTTATATCGATAATAATAAACATCCGATGTCGGACGGGAAGTGACAAAGATTTTTATTAAAAACTTTTATGTTCATAACCTGTTCGGAGGTAATGAAAACGTGGTTTTATGGTGTTTATTCTTGGGAATAGGACTAATAATGGCTTTTACGATATTGTTATACCTAATTATTGACAAAATAGTTACGGAAAGACAAACTTTTAAAGTTAGCAACGAAGCATGCATGTCAAAAATACAGAAAGTTTCACGACTTTAATTCCCAGGCACGTAGGTACCCCTTCAGATCCCTTATAGTAAGTACCTACTAGAAATTCTTTGAGGATGTCTAAGGAGAGTAGTCAGAGGCACGTTCAAGTATTATATTTGGCAGATACCGACATTTTGCAGTAGTTAGTATTCCATACGTGACAGGTTGCAAGCTTACGCCGCTGCTAGTATACGGTTTCCTCGCGATGTTTTCCTTCATCGTTTCACAGCACTGTCATTGCCTTGCCACTTCCAACCCACGACCTGAGGATCAGAAGCCATGTTCGCTCCCACAAGACCACCGGTGTTCTTCACTGGTATTTAGATCAGACGGACCTTTGAAAAGCCGCATCCAACATGTTCAATGACCCCAAGCTAATGTTAATTACTCATAACATGCAAAGCTGACACTGAATCAAATTTTGAACCTTATTTCCTACACCATAAAGATCACACGATCGAACCAGGTCACATGCAGTATGCTAATTCGATAAAAAGCAAACGTTCTTGTAATCCCATGCATGGTGGAAAGTCAGGGTAAATTGAACTTTATGCAATGAGAATAAAGGTTATTTGAGCGATGATGACTAGTTTGCATGTTAGGGTTCATGAATGAGATTGCATCTTGATTTTACTAAGCATTAATAAAAAATAAGAAACTGTCGCGACTGAAATGTGAGAGGTGCTGATTTGATTCTTGCGGCAGGAAAAAAGGTTAGAAGATTTTGGTCTTCCAATTGTCTATTTTTTACATTATAATAATCGACATAATCTATACCAGTTTTAGGAATCTTTCTGCCGAATATACTCAAATTAAGCGACGTGTTTTTGACAGACTTTCATTGCAAACTGTCAAAAAATCGCGACTTGAGACGATTAAATCTAGTAGGTAGAGTAGTAGATTTTATAAAATAGATGAATAAATAAGTATAATATAGTAATGGCGGAATAGTATTATATATTATATTTAATCTCTATTTTATATTTCTATTTTATACAATTAACTACCAAAAGTACTCTGTGCCCGTTACTGACGGATCTCAAAAAGCACCCTATAATGTAGGTACCTATAATGTAACGTAATAAATAATGAGGCCGAGATGAGAATAAGGTCGAGTTGAGATGATACTGAATGCTGATCGAGGAACTACAATCTTCAAAGGCGGCGGCGGGCGCTTCATTGCAAAGATAACTGCCAATTTCCTATTTGGAAGTACGGTTGAATAAATTGTGTGGTCATACCTTATATACATACATACATAAATTGTGTGGTATTTATTCATACAAAAAATACCGAGTTCTTTGTGATCTCAAAGGGGCTACCGTCAACGCGGTTGTTCGTTCAATAGTTGCTTCATTAGGGATTTGATGATAGATGTGAGGCGGCGGGTGAATGTCCACCTGCGAGGTCGTGGGTTCGATTCCCGCCTTGGGATAAATGTTTTTTACGATCTGCAAATATTTATTTCGTGTGTTCTGGGTATTTTCTATGCATAATAAAACATATCTATGTATGTAATGTATTGTAATAAGTATATCAGTCATCTATTACCCATAACACAAGGTCTGCTTAGCTTGGGGCTAGATGATGCTGTGTAGATTGTCCAACATTTTTATTATTATTTAACCCGTACTGCAAAGCCTCCAAATGTATTAAGAAGGTTACGGTATGATTCTCCAACTTCTATAATTGTTTTCATGCGTTCGAAATACAAAATTATTGTATTATGAAACCTCAGACTCAAACATACCCGCGAACAATGAATATGGGGGCATATTCGTGTACAAATTCATCGGTGAAAATTTGTGTTCCGAAATTATTCTAGGTTACAAAAAAATCTACAACAATCATAGCTGTTGAGCACGAAAGTAGTAGACTGCGCGCCATAGGCAGGGAGTTCATCCTCACACCTTGGAACCTGGGTGGTCACGCGCCGTCCGGTTTCAGAGGAACTTCCTCCCGCGAACACTCAGGCTGTGGAATGAAGTTCCTGCTGAGGTTTTTACTAAGGACTATAGTATGGGCGTTTTAAAATTTTTGGGTCGGCAACGCGCTTGTAAATCCTTTGGTGTTGCAGGCGTCCATAGGCTACGGTAACCACTTTCCATCAGGTGGGCCGTAAGCTTGTTTGTCAACTTTGTTGTATAAAAAAAAACTTTGAAGTCTGACTGAGTTTGCAGTCGTGCTATAATTCATGCAGACAGTACACATAGTACATAGTAGGTACACTTCAATTACAATCGCAATAGCCCAGTTCTGCAAATATCGGGTCATCGAACTAACTATAAAATATTAAATAGTTAGTACTTCTGGATTCAAATCGTAATGTTGTCTAATCCGTGTTAACGTAGGCAGGTGTAGGCATGGTAGCGGTGTTGCAATTTTAGGGGAAAGGCTAGTGTTAGAGACTCTACCTGCAACCCGGGCTGAGCCGAGCGACGTGGTATAAAATGGTCACACCATGTGGTACTCTGTGGACACTTCATCGACAGCCGTCGTTCATTTTAGACGTATTTTAGCACTGTTGGTCATTTGTTTTACCTAGACTTGTGGTTAAATGTTATAGTTGGTCCATAGTTGACTTAAAAATGTTCGCTAGATGTGTCACTTATGGTATTTTTCATGAACCCAAGGCTGTTTGTAATATCAGAAGTGGGATCACACGTGTTCCTATGACCGTTTTGCCTTCTGATTTTTGTCTGTTTTTGTCGTGCACTTTGAGCAAATGTTGTTTGTGTCAAAAATAATTTGTGTAGTTTGGTGGGTAAGTCTCATTTTACTTTCTGGTAAAAATAATAGTGTCGGATAGGGTTATGTTCAATACAAAGGACGTGATTTTGTTCAAAGCTCGTGATATACCTACCTAGGTACTCGAGAAACATTTGACGATGGTAGAAGGAGTAGATTTTGTGAGTGCCGTTTTGCACGGAAATTCGTCGATATCTTCTTGAAGACAGAATCATTCGATCGATCATCGAGACAAATTGTTAAGTCCCTAGGCGTTCAATTACCTACGCATAGTTCACGTGGGTATTGTGATAGTTCGCGTAATAACCTCACTCGTCAAAACTTTTAGTTGGCTTCGTACATATCGACTAGTTCTAGATCGCTGACGAAGTCGTTGTAGCGCGAGCGCAGACAATGCGGGTTGCTACTTGGAGTGCGCAGTATAGACGGCGCCAAAACCATTGTGTCTTTTCTTTACGTTACTGACATCGGCTCTGTCGAGCGAGCCGCATGGCACATTGCTAGTCGTAGCTACTCCCAAGTGCAGTTTTGTGTACAGGCAGCGTCTTCTTTCTGCTTTGTTGTTTAATACAGTCTAGTGCTAATGCTAAGTGTTGTACCTACTAAGTCAGTAGTCAGTTTTGAACGAGATACCTGGCTGAAAACATATAGATGCAATCAGCATCATCAAAGGTCGAAAATATTTGATCTTTTGCTGAAGTGTTCTGCCTACTTGTTTACCGATTGACATTACGTAGGTCAAACGATCAGTAATGGTCAGGTAAGCCGAGCAAGTATCAAGTCGAAGCGTTTGTGAAAGAGTTAATGTCTAGCAACGAAACTGTGGTGATGTTCGTATGGTGTGACGCGGGCTCATGCACACCTTTGTGCTGCTGCGCGTGCTCAATGACGCTTTGCTACGTGCTACTGCGCGTGTTTCTGCACGTCTTACTGTATGTTTGTGAATAGATATCGTTGGGTACTGACGAGTATCGTTTGAAAGCTGACGTGCGTGGACATTGACATATATTTTGGTCTGTTTTTCGCTGCGAACTGGGGGCGTGTGCCCTGGTGATGTATTTTACATGTTGATGTAGTATGTCACGGTGACCATAGCCGGCGAACTGGGTGCATAGGCTATGATCATATGTGTCGACGCGGTAAGCGAACTGGGTGCTTGTACCGTGGGGCATAGCGATAGCATCAACAAGCCTGATGCCATTGTTATGTGAGTAGGTGGCCATAGTACGCGAACTTGGTGCTTAGTCTGTGGTCAAGGAGACGCGATTAGCGAACTGGGAGCTTCCATCGCGGGGCATAGCAATTGCAGTTAAATACCTAATGCTTTTGTTATGCGGCACAACAACGAAGATCCGGAGTTTGTTGTTTGTGCACACTGTCGTTTAAATAAATCAAATTGCATATTGAGTGAAATCTGTTTTGCTTGCGATCGTTTGAGTGCACGCTTACGATCGTAATGTTTAACGGACTTAGCTCTTCAACGGGTTTGTTTTCAGTTTAGTAACGAAGTGTTCTTTTGCAGGCAGCTATCAACCTGCTCATGACCTCCTAGATTCCGATTGCGATGTCTATCGCAAGTCAAGCGGTCGAGGGCGCCTCGCGGTCAGGAGAGGCCGTGTTAGAGACTCTACCTGCAACCCGGGCTGAGCCGAGCGACGTGGTATAAAATGGTCACACCATGTGGTACTCTGTGGACACTTCATCGACAGCCGTCGTTCATTTTAGACGTATTTTAGCACTGTTGGTCATTTGTTTTACCTAGACTTGTGGTTAAATGTTATAGTCGGTCCATAGTTGACTTAAAAATGTTCGCTAGATGTGTCACTTATGGTATTTTTCATGAACCCAAGGCTGTTTGTAATACTAGTGTATTGGACCAATCTGTAAATAAATCAGAATTTTATAGAATGTGAGCAGGAAGATTTATACTAAAAACTAGTCGCTCGTCCCGGTTTCGCACGGGTTTTAGTAAGGATCCCAATTTTTTTTGAAAATATAATATAGCCTATGTCACTTAGGGATAGTGTAGCTTCCCAACGGTGAAAGAGTTTTTCAAATCGGTCCAGTAGTTTCGGAGCCTATTCAATGCAAACAAACAAACAATCAAAGTTCTCCTCGATATAATATTAGTATAGATAATTAAAAAATTAAAAATAGAGAGGAATCTGGTTATCTCTGGAGGAGATCTTCACCTGTGAAAGGGTTTTCGCAGACAAGGGATTAAAAAAATAGACTTATACTTACCTACTTTGAAATATTAAATCTAGTCTACTAAATCTACTACCTGGATTTATCGACCTAACGTTTAACTAAGCTCCATGCTACAATACTCGATAAATTAGATAAAACTTCGTTTTATCAAGAATTTATGTCAAATTTTATCTATCGATACATCCATGCTTGGATACCTGCCTTAATATAGTCTGAAAATAGCGCGATTGTGCCTTTGGGCGATTTCACTCTCTAATCAATAAATGACTGACCAATTGTACAATAAAATTGGCAATGTGCAATGGTTGAGCCATTTGGAAGAAATATTACCAATGTTTCAACTGTCTGATACTATTATTTTCAAAGTGCCTAGCATTCGAACAATTTTGCAATTATAAAGAAATCTCGAAGTAGTTTAATTTACAAGGTGGTCCAATAAATCAGCCCTTCTCTTATATTCATTTTATGTCTCACCCACTTTATGTACTTACTGTCTTCAAAATACTTTAGTTCCTTACCTGTTATTATTTATCTGTGGTTTTAATCCAGCTATGCCAGTGCTTTCAAACGGTGAAGGAAAACATTGCAAGACAACCCGTTAGTATTTTACCAACTTGCGACTTGGTCACGTATAAAATACCAACTACTACAAAATGTACCAATGTAATATTTGGACGTAAGTACCTACCTCTGAGTACCCCTTAGGCATTCTCAAAGAATCTCGAGTAGATAAGTACTCGGTACAAAGAGATCTGAGAGGGTATGTTATCTACAGTGCCTGAGGAATAAAGTCGTAAAGCCAATTTTTTCCCCTCATTTTTAAACTACCTTTTTGTGTCCCATGTTGTCTGAGTATTTTATATCTTTAATAAATATATTTAGATTTATAAGATCTTGTAGATTCAAATTACTCGCGTTATTTTCTTATGTACCTATTTGTTTAGGTTTACCGAAACCAAATTTTGATTCTGTGTGGTACATTTTATGATAATAAATAAATACGGCCGAATATTCAAATGCAACTTAAAATTACGTCTCAAGTAACGAATTTTTGACAGACTTTCATTGCAAACTGTCAAAAAATCTTAAAACGTGATTAAATTTAATTGCGTTTGAATATTCGGGCGCTAGTACCCTATCTACTTAGTGAGTACGTGTTACTATGAAACGTGATGATACTGTGTTTCCAACGCGGTTGTATAAGATTTTCTCACGATATTTCAACAGTATAATTTTATATTTGACGTGACGAAACCAATGAGAATATCATAAATTTTATTTTTCTCACGGCTGTCTGCTTGGGTATTGCTTTACGTATAATTTAAGTAGAAGCATTTCCTTACACTGTCTACTATTGCGTTAGTTGATCATCGATACGAAATCTATCTTTTTCAAGTCTTATGCAAAAGATTATCGTTTTAAAACTGCTAGCTTTTTTATTGTTGGTACAATTAAAAAAAACTTTAGTCAGTCTTTAGGCTAGGAAGCTTGATGAAAGGAGGTTCTATATTTTTAAAATATTTATATTTGAAAATGGAACTTTCAGTGATCTAGTACCTACACACACTACTGGACATTTTATTCACAAGTCACATAATAATAAAAATAATATTCGTAAAAATCCAATGGAAAAGTATAAAATAGATGAATCAAATACAATAGCAATATGTTCTCAATATATATTCGTATTTTATACTTTATTATTAGTAGGTACATTACCATATTGTCAGATCTGTTTCCATTTTCCTATTTTCAATGATCCGGTTCAAAGCTTTAGAAAACAGAACCTTTAGATTTATTCATTCTTATCTTTATCTTGGTACATCTTTAACATTTAACTTTCAAATGTAGTGAATTCTATACGGGTTCTGCTCTACATTCCATGGAAAGTTATAGTTTACAAAATTTTCCAAATATAGCTTTCTAAGCTATTACTAATAGAATTCCACGTGACTGTTGCGTAAGATTTTCATATAAACTTCAACCACTGCTGAATCTTATAGGAATTGAATTTCAGGAATTCAATATCAAGACAAATATAGGTAGTGATATCCTCATAATGACAGGTCGGGGATTTATTTTCTGTCATCGTTGGGAGCAATTTTTATTTATTTTATTTGGGAAAGAAACAGTACAATAGTATTATACAATAGATTATTTAAAATAATACATAAACCAGTGAAGTTTCCACTGTGAAATCATACATTTAGTACGTAAACAGACTGATAACTAAAAGAAATAATACATACAATAGCAAAAACATACTTATAAATAAAATACAATACAATATAGCTTTTTAATTTTAATTGTTTTTACCTACTTTATATTCTATAAAATTCATCATCATCATCATCAGGCAGCATCATCGTCGCAGGCGGGCGATTGTCCGCCTGCGACGCAGGAGGTTGCGGGTTCGATTAATCGCGGGGATAAATGTTTGTACGATCTGCAAATATTTATTCCGGGTGTTCTGGGTATTTTCTATGTATAATAAAAAATATCTATGTGTGTAATATAGGTCATCTAGTACCCATAACACAAGCTCTGCTTAGCTTGGGGCTAGATGATGCTGTGTGGGCTGTCCAGCATTATTTATTTATTTTATTTATTTATCAACAACAAGTCTGTATAAGTCCACTGCTGGTCATAGGACTCACCCTATATGAGCCTTTTCCTGCCTGCTGAGCAAAGGTCTTTCCCATGGTCTTCCAATTTTTGCAGTCACTGTTCAAAAACAGAAAAAACATAAGCTCTGATTTGTTAAATTCTCAATTATAATAAATATTTGTGGACATTTTTAACTAAGCCTATCTTGTACTATGGGAACTAAGATGATTGATAGAAAACTTATACACATTTTTTTGTACATCAGGTTTAAGACATTTATTTCTCTAAGAAGAATACAATTCACTTAATTAAGAGAAAAACAATAGTGACTTAGATGTAAAATACAGTAGTGTGAGTAGGTACTGAGTGTCAGAAGGTAAGTACATACTTAGAATACAGTATAACACCCAGACAAAGAACAATCATATACGGTCATCACACAAATATTTGTTCGCGGTGGGAATCGAACCCACAACCTAAGAAGGCAGAGTTACTACTAACTGAGCGTGAAACTAGTCAAGTTAATGGTTATGTAGTAAGTTTGTGATTACACAGAGAAAAATGAAAAGCGGAAAGTGCCGTTATTACGGCCGATTTTGTTCGTATGAAGGCAAAAAACCGACCAAACGTAACAACGAACAGAAACGCCTTATAAAGTTATTCCGGTCGTTCTGTGTAAGTGTAATAGACGGTATCATTTTCACGTATTCACTTTGAAAGATAAAAACTATCGTAAGCGTTACAAACTCGCCCAGTGTAATTACAATTCAACGGTGTAAGACTTTTTTAACCTTATATAGGCTTGAAATCCATTTTTCTCAGTGTACGAGATCAGTTCAAGCAAGTACCTATGCTTAATTCCATAAACTGCGTAAGACCATTATTCAATAACAAAGTACTTAGGCTTAAAATACCACAGGATGCCTTATCGCCACAAGTGATTGCTTCCAGATAGCGTCTCGCTACAAATCATTTAATTGATAAGAGCTAGACATTCAATATGTTTCCATACTCTTGTGGAAGGAAACCTGGAATCAAATTGGAGAGCGCTGGTGGTCTATTGGAAGCGGCTCCACCTTCTGATCCTAAGGTCGTGGGTTCGAATCCAGTCGTGCTGCAATGAGTTTCTATTCGAAAAATGAATTGCGCAATGCCAGTGTTCTCAAACGGTAAAAGAAAACATCGTGAGGAAACCAGTTGGTATTCTTACAGCGGCAATGTTCTTGCAACCTGTCACGTATGGAATACTAACTATTGCAAAATATGGGTAACCAAATGTAATATTTGGAGGTACCTACTTCCTACTACCCCTAAAGATACTAAGAGGTGTGAGGGGATATCTACCGTGCTTGAGGATTACAGCCGTGATTTTTTTTTCTTTCTTTTTTAAATTGAACACAGACCGCGTGTCGTGACGCATCAGAAGCCTATCGGTCCGATACATTTTGTATAGAAGTGATAAGTAATGTTTGCACGATCTGCAAATATTAATCCGGGTGTTCCGAGTATTTTCTATGTATAATAAAAAATGTTTATGTATGTAATGTATTGTATTAAGTATATCAGTCATCTAGTACCCATAACACAAGCTCTGCTTAGCTTAGGGCTAGATGATGCTGTGTAGATTGTCCAGCATTATTATTATTATAACCTTAATCATGAGGCTAAAGGTTAAATGTTCATGAGGCTGACTGTACCTACAAGAATGTTTTTATATCTAAATGATGGTATCCACTTCGAATGACGGCGAATAAAACCTCTTACGAAATAATCATAAATTCATAATCTACATGTGATAAAAACATTTAACAGGTCTTAAATTCCGTTATTTGTCAATTGAAAACCGCCTACAGTCTAGCAGTATCTTTTATTTATACTCTGTGGTACAGCTACAAGTTACCTCAAGGCAGTAATATATAGCTATAGTTTAAAAACACTGCCAACAAACCAGAACCTTCTATCCTACTAATATTAAAAATGCGAATGTTTGAATGGATGTTTATTCCTCTTTCACGCTCTAACCAGTGGACCGATTTAGATGAAATTTGGAATAAATATAGATTGTAATCTGGAATAGGACATAGGCTACTTTTTATCCCGAAAAAACAACGGGAACGGGAAAAAACTGCTACGCGGGCGAAGCTGCGAGTGGCCTCTAGTAATTTATATCTTTGGATGAACACAACATGAGACCTTAGAGTAAAATAGTATAAACTGAATACCAACTAAATAAAAAAATAAAGATGAATTAATACCTAGTTTGCATCCTAAAAGCTAGATTTTTGTCAGATAACAATTTTAAGCGCAATTTTTTTTGACAGTCTGGATAAACTAGCAATTTTTATTAGGTATAGGTAACAACGAATTATCAAGTTTATTTACTAATTTAGTTTAAGCATTTGTATGTCCGTAAAAATGGTACTTTGTTGGACAGACTTTCTGTCATATAAACAAATATATAAATAAAAACACATCTTAAAACATATTGTAACAATATAAAAAAAATAAAATTAAATGTATGGCAAACTGTGGTTATTGCGAGATCTCAGTTTGTGCCAAACCACTACACTAGTTTTTTTTAAATTATTCCGCTTCGAACCTTTGCGAAAAGTGGAAGCGGATTAACTTTGAGAATCTAGCTAAAAAATTAAAACAAATTAAATGATTGATTGTTCATGTTCATATTTCTCCTACTCCGTAGCTTGCTCGTTATTACCCCTTAGTTAAATACAAAATAATGTTCTCTGGCGTTAAGTTATGCCTGCATTGTCTGTAACGGGTACGTAAGGGTGTGGCCACAGTGAAAGCGATAACGATCTGTAAGCTTCTAAGTTCCGCTCAAGGGCTACTGGGCTACTTTCTAGATAGAGGGCGTGGATAAACTGCAATGCACGTTAATAACATTGACGTGGTTGTTAATAAAAGTAGCAGGAGCACCACGGCACGACCGTCTAGAAGTAGTAGAGCTCTTAGTGAAGAGCTCATCCTGGGAAGTACTACCACCACGTCTATTTCTACCACCAAATTACTAGCTGTGTTTCGGTTTGAAAGATGTGGGTGCCGGTGACATTACAAGCACATGATGCTCAAAGAATGCCTTAGGTTGATGAACGCAGATGCATTAAAAGGCAGGTTCATAAAGAACGTAACCTGCGAGGCTTTGCTAGGTGATGGTAATCACTTAACATCAGATGGGCCATCTGCTTGTTCCATCAGTAAGTCGTGTAAAAAAAAACGAGTGTGCTTTAGAACACACGACTTAAGTAAAACTTCTTTAATATACGAAACGTAACTGGCTATGAGAGAAAGAGAGAAAGAACAGTGCTTCCATACCCCCTCCATGGTAGTGTTAAACGTTTAACGCAACTTTGTTGAAGCCGCATTAGAAGTATTACTTCAAAAAAATCTATAGTTTTAAAACCTGTATACCGAGCTTCGTCCAGGTTAGTTGTAAAATACGACTTATAAAATACCATTAAACTGACAGAGGAAAGCTCATTTTGCCAGACTGGAAGCAGAGACACTTCACTCGCTCGGACAAATAATAATAATGCTGGACAATCCTCACAGCATCATCTAGCCCCAAGCTAAGCAGAGCTTGTGTTATGGGTACTAGATGACTGATATACTTATTACAATACATTACATGCATATATATTTTTTTTTATACATAGAAAACACCCAGAACACCCGGAAAAAATATTTGCAGATCGTACAAATATTTATCCCAAGGCGGGAATCGAAGTCGCAACCTTCTGCGTCGTAGGCGGACTTTCGCCCGCCGCGCCACATCGGTCGTCTGACAGAGGAAAGCTCATTTTGCCAGACTTGAAGTAGAGACACAATTGCTCGGACAAATAGGTATATATAATATGGAGAGTTTGTTTTGGTTTAATATTATAAATATATTCTGTGAAGGGCTCTTATCAACAGGTCAGTCGTACAGCACTTTATTGCCCAACGGTTGATTGATTTTATCGTAATTGAATAATGAAGTTTGTGAGTTTACATAACTGTTGAGTCATTTTTTACCAAACTGTATGTTTGTTGGTCTAGGCTTGTAGCTTTGAATTGGCTAGTTTTATTAACGACTAGCGGCCGCTCGCAGCTTCGCTTGCGTGGCAGTTTTTTCCCGTTCCCGTTATTTTTTTCGGGATAAAATCATAGTAGCTTTATGCATGCAAAATCTCAGCCCGATTGGTTTAAAATTGACAAAGTTTCATACAAACTTTCATCCCTTATTATATCCCCTTGGGGATAGAATTAATCAAAATCCTTTCTTAGCGGATGCCTACGTCATAACATCTACCTGCATGCCAAATTTCAGCCCGATTCGTCCAGTGGTTTGGGCTGTGCGTTGATAGATCACTATGTCAGTCAGTCAGTCAGTCACCTTTGAGTTATATATAGTAAGATAGGAAGTAAGTTTCTTACCGGTTCTTCTTGACTTGGTTGCGAGGAACGCTTAGAGTCAACTAGATTTAAGACGTTTCAAGATGATCTCTACGGATATTAGTAGATAAATGCTTTTTGACTTTATATTACTGCGCTACTACGCGCGACTTAACAAGCATGAAGTTATGTTTATACAAACTTCAACCCCTGCTTTATTCTTTTAGGAGTTGAATTTCGGGAATTCTTTGCTTAGTACACATCTACGCACAAAGTCAAATACCCTGAAAATTTCAAGTCTTTACGACTAGTGTTTTAGATTGTGCCTTGTCTATAAGTCAGTCAGTCAGAACATATATTCTTATAACAGGTATAAACAACGCTTAATTTAGACTAATATTATAAGTAAATTAGGATGAACGCGGGAATAATCTGTGTTTACAGGCACTTCTTTGCAGGATAACATTAACTAACAAATCTGGATATCTACATTTAAAAAAGTTTCCAACATTTCCTATGTCACCATTGTAACACCTACAGTATAACAACTCTGACGTAATAATGGCCCTTAGGAACTTGTCCTCTTAACTCTTGAACCAGTTGAGAAATGCGATCAAACAGATTCCTATGCTAATTGACACGCGGAAATAATCAAGATAACACATGTGACATGGCGCCTGTTTAAACTAATTAAAACTATAGTCACAGTGTAACTTATAAATCAGTAGCTCAAATACTAACCCCAAGTTGAGTTTTTTGTGATATTAATAAGCGACCTTATTGGATATTTTAGTGAACAGTCGTGATACAAAATTGTTTATCCTAAAACAGAAAACAAAAACTTTACTCTTAATTTTGGCTTAGATTTTAAATGTTTATCTGAAACTGTATTTTCAGGGTTCCGTACCCAAAGGGTAAAAAACGGGACCCTATTACTAAGACACCACTGTCTTTCTGCCTGTCTGTCACCAGGCTGTATCTCATGAACCGTGATAGTTAGAGTTGAAATTTTCACAAATAATGTATTTCTGTTCTAAAAACAGGATAAAATAAATATTTAAGGGAGCTCTTAGACAGCAAAAGTGTTTTTTTGCCGTTTTTATTATAGATAATGGTACGGAACCCTTCGTGCGCGAGTCCAACTCGCACTTGGCCGGTTTTTTTAGTTTTTGGGTAAATTGTGCCTTTTGGGTGCAGAACCCTAAAAACTACAAGGTATGAAGATAGTTATTTGATTTCACTACTTCCCAACTATGTTTTATGGTGCTAATTAATTAACTGGTTATTTTCACACTACTGTGCAACAGTAGCACGTTGTAAACGTCGTCGAAAGTTGGATTAGAGTGACGATGGGCTCTTCACTAATTTGTTAGATTTATTTATAGGCGAGAGAAAACTGACATGCAGAACAACATAATATCTACTTACAGACAACAGCTCTCGGTATGGCACATTGTAAACTCGAGAAAGTGCGCAGTAAAAAAAAATGTGCTTTAGACCACACGACTGAAGTAAAACTTCTTTAATATACGAAACGTAACTGGCTATGAAAGAAAGAGAGAAAGAAAAGTACTTTCATACCCCCTCCATGGTAGCGTTGAGCGTTTAACGCAACCTTGTTGGAAGTCGCATTAGAAGTTTTACTTCAATAATTTTGAAAAAGACGGTAAAAGACAGTAAAACGTGAAATGTACATGTAAATTTAACATTAGCCGCTCAAATCCTATGATACTTTTGAATTTTTTTTCATCTTTTGCTTACATCTGACCAATGCCTTATTATCTTAACTAAATAAAAATCTGTTTTATATAAATACTAGCGAAACGCGCGCGACTTTGCCCAAGATGCACCCTCTACGCACCAAGACAAATATACTCTTATAATTTCAAGTCTCTACGACCAGTGGTTTAGGCTGTGCGTTGTTTTTAACCCAGTCAGTCAGTCAGGACAAAGATTCTTATAATTGGTATAGATATGTGTATTTATGTGTTTCAATTGAGAAAGCTTAAAAAGTACTATAAAACATTTTTAGGTTTGTGCATGTGCCAGAGCAGTATTCGTGACTGTACAACAGAGACGTACTTGTATAATTTATAGGTTGTTTAAATATAAAAGTTCCATTAATTTTGGTCATATAAAGGGAATCGAGCTTTTTCCGTAAACATTTTAAAAAGTTCTAAGTTGAAAATTCTTATAATCACGCTGGTTTTGAAAAGTTGAGCAGCATCTTCCGAGTACTTTGACTACAGTCACCAATCAGCCTGATAAGCGTGGTGACTATAGTAAACCCCCTCAAATATGGGGGAGGTCTATGTCCAGCAGTGGATTTTTTTCCATTTTTCTCGTCTATGGCACCCCTACCCACCCAAATTTAAAATATTTAAAATAAGATTATCTGTTTAATTTATTAATCACATACTTTTTGCGCATTACTACTACGCGACCGACTTCTTTTGTGTGAAATTATCATACAAACTTCACCCCCGCTGTAACTGTTTCCACTGAATTTCAAGAATCTCTTCTTAGTAGGTACACATCTACGCACCGAGACAAATATACCCTAATTTCAAGTCTCGACCAGTGGTTTAGTCTGTGCGTCGTCCAGTGCGTGTGTCAGTCAGTCAGTCAGGCAGACAGATTCTTATAGTTGAAATGATACAATAGTTACGGAAGGGGTTTTTTGTTGTGGGTACTAATCCTGCACCACCCAAACCCAACCTTAACCAAGATCAAGTACAACATGTATTTCTGAGATAATCCGAGACATGTCGAACGACTTCCGCAGACAAGATAACGTAGTTCAGACCCGTGTCTTCACCCACTGATTCGGCTCAAAGAACTTCAAAAGGTGTCTATTCAGATTGCCATTTTGTTTCGTCACTGGCGGTTGACTGGTAGGGGGAGAAGAGGAGGTAAACTGCCCTCATGTGAGTACCGAGAAAGAAAGAAAAAGATTTTATTTATGACGACACACAGTATTACAAAGGGACACACATGAACGTTTTATAAATAGAACATAAATAATACTAGAAATAATAACCTATACACGTAACATAACAGAGTAAAAATTAATATTTTATACAAAACAGAGAGGAGAAAAAGTAATAATAATAACCTAAGTAACTTTTATTATTAAGTAATATAAGTACTTAATAATAAAATACGTCTAGTCTTCAGCCGAATCTAACGGTACTGAATCAGGCTGCTAACTAGAGCCTTATATTAGTAGGCGTGTGATAACATCAGTCTGTTGGAAGACAGAATGTTGAGACATGAAAAATCCAAAGCGCACCAGTTTTCGACACAATAAAAACAACCGTGAAAACCGCCCAATGGATTCTACCCGTTATACCCTGTTGGTCCTCTCCAGTTCGCGTCTCTCTGTTGGTTGTTGCCAGTCTTCTCCATTGCTGGCCAACTACTACGACAATATCATCCAACTATCAGGGCGGTTTCAGATTAGCGTTTTATACGTGCGTATAAGCTCGTTTTTGGAAGCGCATGTAGGTGCGTATAGGCGCGCCTTTTGGCACACGCGCAACTCGTACGAGCGTTGACGCGCTTCTAAGCTCGTATACGCGAGCCGTCAGAATCCATGTACCATAATACCACTACTGGTTCGAGCGAACACGCCGAAATATGCCCGTTTACGCGAGTCCGGTTTTTTAAAGCGCGTAATGTAGCGCGCGTATAAGCGCGTATGCTGAAACGACCGTATACGCGCAAAAAAATACGCTAGTCTGAAAACGCTCTCAGGCGGGTGATCTGCCTCGTGATCGCTGAGCGTTGGTTCCACGTTATGACCTATGCGGCCAAAACGTGGACAAGTAGAGTTGGTCCACGAACTCAAAGTCACTCAACGAGCTAAAGAGAGTTATGCTTGCGAGTTTCTTCGAAGGATAGAACGCGAAATCAGGTTATCCGACAGAATACCGGAGTGGTCAATATAGCTTATAGGATTAGCAAGCTGAAATTGCATTGGGCCGGCCATGTTTGCCGTTCTAGGCTTGGTCGCGAGGAACTGGCGCTTAGATTCACCTAGATTTAAGACGTTTCAAGATGATCCCTGCGGATATTACTGAATAAATGCTTTTTGACTTGACTTGACTTGAACCGACAATCGCTGGAGCAAATAAGTACTTGAGTGGAGTTTAGGTAAGCGTAATGTAGGACGCCCTCCGGCGACGGGTGATGATCTGCGCATAGGTAGGTGGCAAACACTGGATGAGAAGGGCCGAACACCAGGCTTAGGGGCGCGACTTATGAAGAGACCTATGTCCAGCAGTGGACTAATGTAGGTTACTAATAATAACTAACGATAACCAATACTTAGTAGTAGTAGAGCTCTTAGTGAAGGGCTCGTCCGGGGCACATTCGCCGCCGCGCCACATCTGTCGTAGTTGGTATTACGAAATTTCGTTTATCAAATCAAATCATTTATTGTTTGCGTATCTAGGTATGACAATCAGATGTTACAGTGTAACATATAGAGCACTAGATCCTGCCATTTGGGCATACAAACACTTTAAACATAAAATTATAATCTAGAAAATTTATTTATTTATTTATTAATTAAAAAAAATATATATAAAATTAAAATACACAACATTAAAAGTCAAGTTAGAATTAATTAATAATAATAATAAGTTTATAAGGGAAGCTTAAGGCCCGGGGGGTTAGATAAAAGCTACAGGCTACAGGCTGTTGATGATGATTGGATGAATTGCTATTGCATAATCATATCTTACTGTCACTTTTCCTGCATAATACAAACTTATATTTAACGATCATCGCTACAGGATCTAGAAAGACGTAAACGTAAACACTTCTTAATATGATAGAACTTTCACAACAGTAGTTACCCTAAGCACTAGTTTATACAACAGTCTTTTTAGGGTTCCGTAGCCAAAGGGAAAAACGGGACCCTATTACTAAGACTCCATTGTTTGCCTATCCGTCTGTCACCAGGCTGTATCTCATGGACTGTGATAGTTAGAGAGTTGAAATTTTCACAGATTATGTATTTCTGTTGCCGCTATAACAACAAATACTAAAAAACAGAATAAAATAAATATTTAAGGGGACTACAACAAAGTGATTTTATTGCTGTTTTTATTATAGATAATACGGAATCCTTCGTGCGCGAGTTCTACTCGCACTTGGCCGGTTTTTTTTTAGTTTTTAATCTTTTTTTGAATCGATTTTTTGTCACACAGTGACTACGTCAACCCTGTAAAAGTTAGAAGCTAGTGCCCCCATGTGCCACTAGAGGCGCTTATCGTAAAACGTAAAAACTCAGAATCTGCCCCCAAGTACCTATTAGAATACGTTTTGGAATAAGAACGAATGGATTTTTTAGTAAAGTTTTTTTTATATTTATTGAATATAATTAGAACGGGTTAAGAAACCAATTACACTAATTATAAAATTTAAAAACAAAACAGAAATTATTTTTAAGAATTAAAAAAAAAATTACAAACGTACACAAAATTAAATAATAAAAAATGACAAATTATTACAAACTACACATAGTCATAAAGAATAATAATTTAAACTAAAAATATTAAAACATAAAGCAAACGTTATCTCTGTATCCGCGCACTTATTCACTAGCGTCGATACAACAAGAAACTACTGCTCAAAGCCGTAGCTAATGCGTGGGTGTACTGTATAAAATAGTATAATCTGTAAATTTTGTTGAATAGTTGACATAACTCAATCTGTTGTTCAGATTAACCCACGCGGAGGTGAAATCCACAAATCGTGGCCGCACAGATCTCTCGAAATAATTTAGCCTCACAACTTTAATTCCCAGGCACGGTACGTATACCCTCAGATCTCCTAGTAACAAGTTCTTACTGGAGATTATTTTCGGATGTCTAATAGGGGTAGTCAGAGGTACGTCTAAATATTACATTTAGTACAAACCCACATTTTATACTTAGTTGGTTTTGCATACTGAGTTAGACAAAAAGTGACTAATTTTCTTCTAAGTTTGAGCAATTTTCTTTAAATTTTAAGTAACAATTCAAAGCAGTAAAATCAGGGTTACATAATAAAATAAAAAAAAGGCTTTTTAGAATTCTTTTCTGGCTTGGGATTGACTTATGAGACACCTTGTATATTATAATTATGGCTCTTTACAAACATAATTAGTGATGTGACGTATGACTGTAGCGAAATTTTCGGCATACAAAGCATTTTGAGACACCGTACCGAATTTGCGCGAAAAACGTATTCAATGCGTTTCAATGCTTTTGCAAACGCTTCAATGCTTTTTGCTTTATTTAAATTCATAATACCGTGGCGCAGAGTTGAAAATCCATTACTTATCGTATTTTTAGATTAATGCAAATCAATATATTGGCAAGGACAATAGAACTTCTACTAGAATTTGAATATTTGAGTAATAATTGCCAGTAGGTTCAATAGCTGTTCTGAACTTTGTGTTTGGCATACCAATTCATGTTTTTAATGTATAAAGCATTACTGATTTATTTAGACTTGCGCGGATAAATTTAAGGTTGTGCTACGTCAAAGTTACAACGCTGAATAATAATTGGACATGCTTTAAAGTTTAAACAATAGTAGCAATGACTTACAATTATATTTTATAGGAGTGGGGCCAACATTTATGTATAATGTATGTATTTACAAAAATAGTAACTATTTATTTGACGACTGATGTGGCGCGGCGGGCGAATGTCCGCCTGCGACGCAAGAGGTTGCAGGCTCGATTCCTGCCTTGGGATAAATGTTTGTACGATCTGCAAATATTTATTCCGGGCTTCTGGGTGTTTCTATGTAGGTATAATAAAAAAATATCTATGTATGTAATGTATTGTATTAAGTATATCAGTCATCTAGTACCCATAACACAAGCTCTGCTTAGCTTGGGGCTAGATGATGCTGTGTGGATTGTCCAGCATTATTATTACTATTATTATTATTCTTGTTCCCATACAAGCTTTGCTTATAAATATCTAGACTAACGAAACGCACGTGACTTCGTCCGCTTGAAGTTTAGAGGTTTAGCTGATGGCCCACCTGATGTTAAGTGGTTACCATCGCCTATTACGTGAGTAAAAGATGAATACTGACTGGTGTTTTTTATATTTTTTTCTTTCCGTTCGAAAGCTCTATCACGGCTCGATTCAAATACGAGAGCAAATGGTGAGTCGCTTCAAGAACCATTTCTCATAAAATGCATCATTTAAAAAATCTACAATTTATTTATTTTTTTATACCACTTGTTAATGGAACAATCAGATGGCCCACCTGATGTTAAGTGGTTACCATCACGTATAACAAAGCATTGCCTCGTAGGTCACGCTCTTTAGGAACGTCACCGACGATGCACTCCTCAGCGTCCATCAACCTGAGGCATACAGGTGTTAAGCCTCGTGTGCCTGTAATTACACCGGCACCCACACCCTTCAAACCGGAACACAGCAAGCTGCTTGTCGGCAGAAATAGGCATGGTGGTAGTACTGCCCCGGACGAGCCCTTCACTAAGAGCTCTACTACTACTATAACTACTTTCTCGCGGTCCTAACAATGTCGTCCATCGGGTAGGTAGACGTCAAGGCAAGTCGATAGATGGAAAGGGCTCAGAATCGTTTTTCCTGGAAATGTAAGGGGGAGGCCTATGTGTAGTAGTGGACTTCTACAGACTTTTGATGATGATGATGCTGATTTATTTTCTCATGATAATGAGGAAATAAATAATTGAATAAATCGAATAAAATAACGGTATTTACAACAAAATGTTAGATAATCAAAACAAACAATAGTCTGTGGCACGCAATCACAACAAAGAATTATTGTTATTAAAACACTTGTTGCATAATGTTGAAATGAATCTATGTCTTAATCTAGGATTCTCATTACAAAGCCTGTTTGTGGTTTTGTTATGCCTATTGCAGGTGTAAAACTGCGGTGTAATACTATATTGTATTTCTATTGTAATTAGGTTGACTGTTTCATCATCTATAGCGGTAAATTTTTGTACACTGCATAAAAACATAATTTTGCATGGTTTTATGATCCAAAACTGATTTACTATAAAATAATAACAATGCTGGAAAATCCACACAAAATCATTTAGCCCCAAACTAGTCTTAGCTTATATTTACATGGGAACCAGATGACTATTAGAATACTTATATGTATACATTTTTTTTGTATATACATGCTAAGTTTCTATCCAATATGTCATCCAGACAGAGAATAAACATCAATACTCATCACACAAATGTTTTTGCTCGGTGAGAATCAAACCGATAACTTACAGCACAGAAGGCAGAGCTACTAATTACTGAGTTGTGAGGCTAGTCTTTTATAGAAATTTTTATTGAAATCTTAACATAAGTATGGTTTAATAGATAAAATCATATCTCGTTTTGTACGGGCGGCCGCAATATCACAAAGCATCGCTATCAGGTCTAATCAAGACTATTCAAACAGCTCATTGTGAGCTTCACCTCTGGTCTAGACATTTAAATCTGAGCTTATCAGCACCACGGCATCAGTACCATTGTGAAGTTCATCAGCCCTGATCATGGCCCTGACAAAGACTTTCACCACTTACCATACGGCTTAACTGATTAGGGCTAATGCCAGTTTACATTTAAACCGGCTTTTAGAAAGAAGAAAGAAAGAAAATTTATTTTATTATTCCCAAACTATGCAAATTGCAACATGAATGTTGTAGATAAGAGATATCGCTAAAAATACTTAATCATGTGTAAGATTGCAGCAGTAACTATACAGGTATTTGCATCTATTGTAGATCATTTATACAGCGTCAGGGTTAACCTTTTCATTCATACCCCTATTTACGGGACGCTGTAGTATCTGGGACAGAGTTTTAGATGGAGTAGGCTTGCCCTGCACTTATACCTACTATCCTTACAGCTTAGTTAATCTTATCTACAGAAAAGACAGATAAGGCTAAGGGTAGGATTAAAAAAACCTTATCTAAAATAATAATAATAATAACGCTGGACAATCCACACAGCATCACCTAACCCCAAGCTAAGCAGAGCTTGTGATGGGTACTAGATGACTGATATACTTAATACAATACAGTACATGCATAATTATTTTTATTATGCATAGAAAATATACCCAAAGCACTCGGAATAAATATTTGCAGATCGTACAAACATACGTTCCCAATGCGGGAATGGTACCCGTAACCTTAGATCATTTACCTCTAGATAGACTCTACTCCTGCAACGCGTACCTAAAAAATAGGCCAAGTTAGGCAAACTTGTTTGCGTGTCACCCATACATCAACACGCGCTCACATTGTCTTACACTCATGGCACGTCATTATATTTGTCACTGTGTGCGTGCGTAACATTACCAGCTGACAATGTGTTTCCCAGTTTATAGGGTAAACAGATCAAATTTAGGTTCCGGTTTTTAAGTAAGATGTGACTGCGTTTTTTAGCACGAGACAGTTTCGGACATATAAAATTGGTCAAGTGCGAGTCGGGCATGAATAATTGACTATTTTTTTCATTTATAAAATGCAAATATGGTTCTTTCAACTACGCTTTGTGAATTATTAAATGTGTGCCCGGAAATTATTTTGCCAAAAAATGGTCAAGGGGAAGTCGGGTTATGAATTTGATTTTCTTAGGTCTGTTTTTGTTACTAACAATCTTATGACTGTTTGTAAAATAAAATGTAAAGCAAATAAAAAGCAAAAATATATAAGTATTTTTTTATTGTACGACAAAACGCTTTGCATTCATCTCACCTGGTTTTAAAAAAAATTTAAAATGCGGCTTTTCTGTATAATTTTCACCCATTTACTTTTTTGGATAGGATCACTTGGAATTCTGAAAAAAAAATGTAACATAGTTACTATAATTATGGTCAAGGTCAGTGCTAATATATATACTTAGGCCCTTTATTAGTCGAAAACGATACTTAGTGGAAAAAATTGGTATTGGTAAAAAAAAAAACAAAAAAGTTTTCACCACCTTGAATTACAAAATTAATGTCATCTTTGAAATTGGTCGAAAACGATACCCATATTAAAAAAGCTTAAAAAATGTCTAAAAATAAGAAAATCAACGATAAATATTCAAGCCCTACTCGCACTTGACCATTTTTGTCAAAATCCTCTTGGGTACATACACAACCACATAACAAAAAATTTGTACTAACTGCCTAATCGGATGAACAGTAAAATGCAGAAGTAAAACCTTCAAACAATATTCAGGGCTACTCGCACTTGACCGATTTCTGAGTCTGAAATAAAACTCACCAGCGCCGTGCGCTTTTTCCATAATTATATAAGTAGAGTGCACACGAGACCTACGAGTGTATCCTGCAGTAAACTTTATTGAGTACCTAATGAGGATGATGATGATGATTTATGTATATTCTTTTTCATAGTCTGTTACTAACATAAGTAAACGACAATCGCGCACTCACATGGGGAATTGTGTATACAAAACCTTGCAACACTAACAAACATGTCAAGTGCGAGTTGAAATAATACGCGCTAATTTTTGAATTATATTTATCAAATTACTTGGAATTAAACTTAAAATTTAGATACTTACTGATGGAAGGACACTTCACTTGTCATTTTTAATCGTCCTCTGTAGTTTCTGCACACTTTTATTGTACAACTCGCCATTGCAGACACAAAATGTTACACAGAGATGTGACCGTCCGCCATGAAAATTCAATTGACACTGATGGGCGGGGAACGACTTGTCGGAGTACAGTACTCTGACATTTTTTTCGATGCGTTGGTGCGTTTGAAGCAGTATCTAGAGAGTAAATGATCTAAGCCCGTAACCTCCTGCGACGCAGGCGGACATTCGCTTGAAAACGAAGTCAAAAAGTGTTCTAATACAACTCCGCGTTTATGGAAATAAGTCCAGTATTAATATAATTTAAAACTTTTGCGAACGCGAAGAGTCTGACTTATTTTAAAACCCAGATCAATAAATAAGAAAGTTAACTTTATGTCTCCCAATTATAATTTTAACAGTTTCGTAATTTATCGACCAAAATGTCGAAATTAAAAGGATTTTAATGGCGTACCTTAGCATAAATATTTTTTTATTACTTCAAGTTATGGGGTTAGGCTATGAAAGGAGATATAAATTAGAATGAAATGTTTTCTTTAATGCCAACAGAATAAGATGTAATCGGCAAATTATTTATGGCATCACTTTCAGTGATCGAAAATGCTTGTTCCATTTCACTTTGATTGAAGCCGAAAAGTTTGGTGAATCTTTGAAAGTTTTTCGGCTTCTTTTATTGTTGCACGGAAATCTTTTTAAAGAGTTATTAACAAGTTATTTATGGTATCGCTTTCAACCAAAAAGGTTTGTTCTATCTTATTTTGACTACGTTTATTTATATACATACCAAAAAGTATAGTTCTGTTGTATGGCATCTTGTTCAACTTCAACAACAGCTGAAAATCTGTGTTTTACTCTTGAGCAATATTATGCGCTGAGCTATTGCCTTTCTGTCTGGCTGCAACACACACAGGGATAACCAGATACTTTTATAATAATAGTCAAAAAAAAAACTTTTTCTTTGTTATTTTTTTGTGTATCTAGGCTAAGTATCTATAGAAGTACTTTTGGACAAATAAACGTTTTATGTATTTATTTTTAATGAAGCTAAACTCTTTCATGATTCTTTGAATGATTTTCGTCTTTTACTGTCGTACCCAAACCTTTTTAAATAGTAACCTTTTTAATCCAAAAAAGGTGCTCAAATAATTTTAAACACAGTTAGTTTGAACGGTAAATGTTATCAATTCATTTAAACTCGTGTAAACTACGGTCGTAAATATTTTTAAATGGTTTGATAACATGTAACATTTAGGTCATTAGTCTGTGTGCTTAAGATTTATTTGGAGTTGTTTAATATGATAGTATGGAGTGTTGCCTACTAATGAATAAAGTATTCCTAATGTATGTTTTTGTTTAAGATAACAGTGTTCGCTAGAGAATACGTTTCAGGGTTCCGCTGTCGTACAAAAAAATATTAAAACGGTGTAGGTATTTTATGTTTTGGTAATCCAAAATTCTAACTGTTTTCTATCGGATTTGATATTAAAAAGACACTGACAATGATAAAGTAAACCATCTACTTTGTGTATTTAATTAACCTTAAACTATAACTCAGGTATGTTGGGAAACATGTAGAAAGCCAAAGATGCGGATAATAACGGAAATTTATAACGTATAACTTTGAAAACCACATTTTTTGCTTTGTATTTATGTTAATATTATCAAACTAGCGGCGCGTCCCGGCTTCGCACAGTTTTAGTTAATATTCCTAACTTTTTTGAAAATATAATATAGCCTATGCCCTTAGATCATTTACTCTCTAGATACTGCTTCAAACGCACCAACGCATCGAAAAAAATGTCAGAGTACTGTACTCCGACAAGTCGCTCCCCGCCCATCAGTGTCAATTGAATTTTCATGGCGGACGGTCACATCTCTGTGTAACATTTTGTGTCTGCAATGGCGAGTTGTACAATAAAAGTGTGCAGAAACTACAGAGGACGATTAAAAATGACAAGTGAAGTGTCCTTCCATCAGTAAGTATCTAAATTTTAAGTTTAATTCCAAGTAATTTGATAAATATAATTCAAAAATTAGCGCGTATTATTTCAACTCGCACTTGACATGTTTGTTAGTGTTGCAAGGTTTTGTATACACAATTCCCCATGTGAGTGCGCGATTGTCGTTTACTTATGTTAGTAACAGACTATGAAAAAGAATATACATAAATCATCATCATCATCCTCATTAGGTACTCAATAAAGTTTACTGCAGGATACACTCGTAGGTCTCGTGTGCACTCTACTTATATAATTATGGAAAAAGCGCACGGCGCTGGTGAGTTTTATTTCAGACTCAGAAATCGGTCAAGTGCGAGTAGCCCTGAATATTGTTTGAAGGTTTTACTTCTGCATTTTACTGTTCATCCGATTAGGCAGTTAGTACAAAATTTTTGTTATGTGGTTGTGTATGTACCCAAGAGGATTTTGACAAAAATGGTCAAGTGCGAGTAGGGCTTGAATATTTATCGTTGATTTTCTTATTTTTAGACATTTTTTAAGCTTTTTTAATATGGGTATCGTTTTCGACCAATTTCAAAGATGACATTAATTTTGTAATTCAAGGTGGTGAAAACTTTTTTGTTTTTTTTTTTACCAATACCAATTTTTTCCACTAAGTATCGTTTTCGACTAATAAAGGGCCTAAGTATATATATTAGCACTGACCTTGACCATAATTATAGTAACTATGCTACATTTTTTTTTCAGAATTCCAAGTGATCCTATCCAAAAAAGTAAATGGGTGAAAATTATACAGAAAAGCCGCATTTTAAATTTTTTTTAAAACCAGGTGAGATGAATGCAAAGCGTTTTGTCGTACAATAAAAAAATACTTATATATTTTTGCTTTTTATTTGCTTTACATTTTATTTTACAAACAGTCATAAGATTGTTAGTAACAAAAACAGACCTAAGAAAATCAAATTCATAACCCGACTTCCCCTTGACCATTTTTTGGCAAAATAATTTCCGGGCACACATTTAATAATTCACAAAGCGTAGTTGAAAGAACCATATTTGCATTTTATAAATGAAAAAAATAGTCAATTATTCATGCCCGACTCGCACTTGACCAATTTTATATGTCCGAAACTGTCTCGTGCTAAAAAACGCAGTCACATCTTACTTAAAAACCGGAACCTAAATTTGATCTGTTTACCTCATAAACTGGGAAACACATTGTCAGCTGGTAATGTTACGCACGCACACAGTGACAAATATAATGACGTGCCATGAGTGTAAGACAATGTGAGCGCGTGTTGATGTATGGGTGACACGCAAACAAGTTTGCCTAACTTGGCCTATTTTTTAGGTACGCGTTGCAGGAGTAGAGTCTATCTAGAGGTAAATGATCTAAGCCTATGCCACCCGGAGATTGTGTAGCTTTCCAACGGTGAAAGAATTTTTCAAATCGGTCCAGCAGTTTCGGAGCCAATTCAATGCAAACAAACAAACAAACAATTACATCTTTCCTCCTTATAATATTAGTATAAATAACTCCTCTATGGTAAACATTTGGTTTTTATGCTAATATAGTCACATAATTTATATTTTCTTTTGTCATTAGTTGCGGCAGTATGCATCTTGCTAGAAGTGGGAGCGCTGCCGAGTCGGCGAATTGGTTTCATCTGCAACGATCCAGCCCTCTCCTTCCCTCATACTGGAGACACATTCTCTATCTCACTCGTTGCCGCCATCACTATCATCGTGCCATTTGTCATAGTAAGTACCGATTTTTATATTATCCCAATATAAAATATATTGATTTTTATATTGATTTTTATTGTTAATCTTTGTGATTTCCTTAAGTGCAGGTAAGCACTATAAAAACAAATAAACTAAAGTACCGATTACCTATTGAATATTATAACAATGAATTATAAGAATCTTTGTGACTTACTAAAAAAGTCCTAAAGTAAATAAACACCACGGGTACCTACTCACTAGTGAGTACCTTAATAGATAGGTAGGTAGTAAGAGACGTAAGTACATAACTACAAGTAGACAATCGCTTTTGTAGGTAGTGAAGATTTTACTAAAGCAATGCATATTTAACTTTATAATGTAGGTAAATTGTGTTTGTCTACTAGTCAGAAATATTTGTAGGTAAATAATCTCGCAAGATGGTACGAAAAATATTTATGCACTTACATAAATCAAGTTAAGTACATAGATACCTGTTCAACTACAAATAGGCACATAGGTAAATACGTTTGATGTTAAGAAATAGTAATGAGTAGGAAAATAAATGAGATATAGAGTACCTATGTAATTTTTCCCACAAGTTTTGTAGGTGACCTAACGTTTGTCAATAAGTACTCACAATCACAATCAAAAATGGAACATCGTAAAGAGTTTTTATGCTAAAATAATAAAAAAAAAGTACTAAGCAGAGTGCTAGCTTGGAGTTCCATTTTTAAATAAATGTAACGTTTAAAAATGGAACATCAAAAAAAAGAGTATATACTCCTTTTTTCGATGTTCCATTTTTAAAATAAAACAAAAAATTAAGATAGAGTGCTAGTGCAGCAGCGTAGTTGTAATTTGCTTTCGTGCGTCATGTTCATGTGTGATTTTGACTAGAAAAATCAGTTCTCCCTACGCCCAGCAAGGACACATGTTCGTATATCCATTATACACCGTGTACGTACAGTGTGCACGACACTAACCATACAGGTACCTAAAAATCTCAGAACTTTCTGGGACTTATGTCCCCCAATTATTTGCAGTCACGCTCATTAGGTTCGTGCCCTACGATGCATTACTCTACGCCCACCAACCTGAGGCAGGTTTTAAGCCTCATGTGTCTCTAATTTTGTGTATAGGTAGCACATTTTAACCCGGTCGATGTGTTTTTTTATTTTAAAACTTTTCTAGATCTGGGTCGTAGAAACATCGCTTCATCAGGACGATGAGTACAGCATGAAACAGAGTAAGCTCATCTCCAGCGCTAAGACCGCCGGCTTCATCTACAGAGACTATATCTATGGAGCTGTGGTCAACCTGACCGTGCTGGAAGTGGTTAAATGCGTGGTGGGGTCTCCGAGGCCCACCTTCTTTGATCTGTGCCAGCCGGAGGAAATGAAAACTTGTGTTGAGTGAGTACAAGTTAATTTATTTAGGTTTTGACTTAGTGGAAAACCATTAAAGAATACTAAAGAATGTTTATTCAACTTTTTATTACGTTATGAGCCTTTAAATACAAACTATGAAATTAAGCACGGTGACATCTCTTGTCGATTCAACTGAACGCAATTTCGGTTATCGAGCAGGCTTTGATAGTATAGCGTCAAGCCTGTAGATAGAACCACGGTCGCTAAAGTACCGTATGAAACATTTCAAATCTTATTTTCGTCGAGTCATTTCAATCCTCAGTAGCGAAGTTGGCTATCGCATCCCCGTATCAAGGGAAAGGTCGTGCGTTCAAATCCCACTCGAGGAAATAATTTTTGGGATGATATAAAATCTTTGTGATTTCCTTTAGTGCAGATAAGCTATAAAAACTAACAAACTTTAAATACAATTGACTAAGCTTTCTTGAAAATTTGGCTCAAACCCTTTTTTTTATAAGGTAGCTTAAACTGCGATTAATTAAGTTGATACTTTAATGTTTTCCCGCAGGTACCCTAATGAAAACGCCCGATTATTCCTGGCCCAGTATTCTAAAAGTCATTTCGTTCCCATAATACAAGCTATACTTAGTCAGTTTCTACTTTTTTTTTCTTTTTAGTACTTTCCCAACTTTTTCACAAAGAGGTTTACTGCTACTAAACCTACTTTTATCTATAACAGTTGCCACCAAAGAGGTTGAATAGGGAATCAAATAAATAAATATGTGTGGACTTTTACACAACATCATCTAGCCCCAAACTAAGCATAGCTTGTACTATGGGAACCAGATGACTGATAGAATACTTATAATTTTTTTTTTTGTAAATACATATTTAGAATACAAAATAACACCCAGACACAGAACAAACATCTATGTTCATTCACACAAATGTTTGTTCTCGGTAAGAATCAAACTCACCACTTACAGCGCAGAAGACAGGGTTACTACCTAAGAATACTTCTGTTCTTGGTATAATTGCCTTAGCATGTTTTCTGTCTTGCATTCAGTTAGATTGGCACCACACTGGAGCTTCATTATTTCCATTATTATTATTTTGTAACAGGATTATACAAAAAAAGGTAAGAACCAAGCCGTAAGTTTCTTGCCGGTTCTTCTAGGCTTGGTCCCGAGGAACTGGCGCTTAGATTCACCTAGATAGACGTTTCAAGATGATCCCTGCGGACATTACTGAATAAATGCTTTTTGACTTTGACTATGAACTTATTCTATGGTTACTACTAAGAATATGGACTAAATGTTACTACGCACTGAGCTGCGACGGCTGTCAAATGGCTGATTGCCACCAAAGAGGTTGAATAAGGAATCAAAACTGATCATACTCTTTGTTCACAGCTCTGAATACGTAACCAGGTATACTTGTACATCGAAGAAGTACACGCGGTATCTTCAGATTGACTCCAGCAGAAGTTTTCCATCAGCTCACGCTTCGCTGTCAATATACTGCGGGCTGTTCTTAGCTGTAAGTATTCATTCAAGTATTCGACGACGACCGATGTGGCGCGGCGGGTGAATGTCCGCCTGCGACGCAGGAGGTTGCGGGTTCAATCCCCGCCTTGGGATAAATGTTTGTACGATCTGCTAATATTTATTCTGGGTGTTCTGAGTATTTTCTATGTATAATAAAAAATATCTATGTATGTAATGTATTGTATTTATAATAATAACAAAAATAGTATTGCTGGACAATCCACACAGCATCATCTAGCCCCAAGCTAAGCAGAGCTTGTGTTATGGGTACTAAATGACTGATATACTTAATACAATACATTACATATAGTTATTTTTTTATTATACATAGAAAATACCCGAACACCCGGAATAAATATTTGCAGATCGTACAAACATTTATACCAAGGCGGGAATCGAACCGGCAACCTCCTGCGTCGCAGGCGGACATACGCCGTGCCACATTGGTCGTCGTTAAATGAAAGTTAATTCCTATTATGTCAGTCAGTTATTTATAGAGTACTTCTCATTATTATCAATCATAATTATTGTGCTAAAATGCTGCTGTCTTTTCGCACACATGTTGCTAATTATCTGCCATCTGCTAAGATGAAATGATGCGAAATTAGGTTTGTGGACTAGATCACTTCAGACGTAATTAGGTATCATACTGTGAGATAAATTAATGCTAAGTGACTATAGTTATCAAAATGTTAATAGTTTAGCGCCTAAAATATATTACATTCTTGACCTGAGGGCGTATTCTGAGTTTTTTTGTTTTTGCGGATATCGGATTTCGGTTTGCGAGCTCGCAAAACGAAAAAAAACTCAGAATCCGCCCTTTGAGGGGTAACCGCAAGCGATAGTTTGTTTACCTAATCAATCTGTACCGTGAGCTTAGTCCAAACAGGCCCGAACAGACCCGAACGGATACAAGGGTATTTTGGTAGAGATCGGTTTTTTTTTTATTTTTGCTGCCAAGCAGCTTGTTGTGTTTCGGTTTGAACGGAGCCGGTGAAATTACAGGCACATGAGGCTTAACACCTGTATGCTTCAGGTTGATGGACGCAAAAAAGTGTGTTGTGGGTTACGTTCCCAAATAACGTGACCTTCAAGGCAATGCTTTGTTATAGGCGATGGTAACCACTTAACATCAGGTGGGCCGTCTGCTTGTTCCATCAGTACATTATATAAAAAAAAGCTTGCTGTGTTTCGGTGTGAATGGTAAAGGTGAAATTACAGGCACATGAGGCTTAACAACCTATATGCCTCAGGTTGATGGACGTAGAGCTGTGCTTTATAGAGCAAGGCAATGCTTTGTTAGGTAATGGTAACCACTTAACATCAGGTAGGCTATCTTGTTTCACTAGTATTGTTAATTACAATACTAGTGCATGCTGCTCTTAAAACTCCTGAAGGCTATCTAATTGTTCTATCAGGAATCTGGAAGAGATCGCTTTTTAGCGATAAGACCGCCCATTGTACATTACCTGTTGTTGACTATTATTGTTTTTTTTTTATTCTCTAGCTTGTAAGGTGTACAATAAAGAAATTTCATTTGATTCAATCACAGATTCAACAAAATCACAGATTACAGAGTACCTAGTCTTAAAACTCCTTTAAAAATATCTTCTGTTTCCAGTGGTACCTTCAAAGAAGAGCGTTCAGCTGGCACAACAGATCAGTACTAGTAGTTCCACTGATGCAGATCCTCTGCATCATCTACTCAGCAGTATGTGCTCTGACGAGGGTTACTGATCATCGGCATCATTGGTGGGATGTACTCATTGGCGGCAGCATGGGTGCTTTGACTGCTGTTTATACGGTACGTTGCAATTTTGTGATCATTGATACGATGATGATAGACCTTGATGATAAGTATCAAGGGAGTTTAAAGGATGCCTGCAGTTACTTAGGATTCCCTGGGTCTACATACCGTTCTTATGCGACGCAGGAGGTTGCGGGTTCGATTCCCGCCTTAGGATAAATGTTCTGCAAAAATCTACAAATATTTATTACAGGTGTTCTGGATATTTTCTATGTATAATAAAAATATCTATGCATGTAATGTATTGTATTAAGTATATCAGTCATCTAGTACCCGTAACACAAGCTCTCTTAGCCTGCGGCTAGATGATGCTGTGTGGATTGTTCAGCGTGTTGTGTTATGGGTACTAACTAGATGACTGATATACTTAATACAATATTATACATTACACACCTAAATATTTATATTTTATACATAGAAAATAGATAGATAGATAGATAGAAAATACTTTATTGCACACCATAACATAAAATAACAATTTACAGAAAAAAAAAACCCAAAAAAAAAAAAAAACCCAGAAGACTCGGAATGAATATTTGCAGATCGTACAAACATTTGTCCCGAGGCGGGAATCGAACTCGCCACCTTCTGCGACGCAGGCGGACATTCGCCCGCTGCGCCACATCAGTCATCATCTAACGAAGTCAACTGATTCATAATCTTCTTCCAGGTGCTGGTGCTCTGTAAAAACTTCTCCCAGCCGGCCGTGGTGAGCACCAGTGATATCTCCAGCAGTGACAGCAACAACCACCAGTCTGTTCGACGGCTACTGACGAGAGACACACACGTGGTCGTGCCTTAGCCACAAGCTGTGTAAGCTAGCGCTTACTTTTACACTTGGACTAGTAAAATCAGTGTCAATTTGGACTTTTTTGGCCTGTTTCTGATTAGGACTTTTTTGGCCTATGTTTCTTGTTTGGCTTGAGTTTCGGATAACTTGAGTAGGTAGCTTAAGTTATGATAGCAAATGTGTGGCTTATTAGAGCCTTGTGTAGAGCCTTGTGTCATTGAGGACTTGATTTAATTGTTTATTTAGGACTTTCTCTGGAATTTGAGTTGTCTATGTTTTTGAAATCGAATGCGAGACCTTAGCTTATAATTAAAAGTTATGTTTTTTAAATTTCTGACAGGCGCTTGAGTAGCCTTAATTTTGGACCGCGACAGAGACGGCTTATAGACGGCTTTGAGAAATCGAACACTTAATTTGAGTTTCTAATAAGAACTCTTGAGTAAGTAGCATGTTTTGACGTGTAAAAGTCATAACATTCACTTTAACGTGTAAGATTGAGATTCGTTTTTCATCGCTTTTGAAATACCCTAAATTTTTATGGATAATTTGTCTAGTGGGAATTTACAATACCTGCGCAAGTATCCTAAATTGAACTATAAATTCAAATTTAAAATACCTGAATACATGCTAAGATACCACTTAAAGAGAGCTTGAGATTCTGTGTGAATGAATTTTAGTCTCAATATTCAGAATAAATTACTATAGTGACTGAGGTAAAAATAGATGCGAAATTAACGAAAATTATATTACTTGCATTGTTAACGTCTTAAATAGAAAAATAAATAGTTTTAAATAATATTATAGGAAAGTATGAGGAAAAAAGTATTTTAATAAATTTAAACTTTTCCAATTTCTTTTATAGAATTTTTCCGTAGTAATATGTATTCATGTTAAAATATTTTATCTAGCTAATTTCCCGCTCAGTTTGTAATTTCACTAAAATGGTTCTCAAACTTTATTAGTTAGGTACCTACTCAATTTCATAGTAGTAATAAAAGTGATAATGCATTTGTAGAAGTTCAAAGTTGTATTAATACAACATTCAGGTATTTGATAATATAGACCTCATTACAAATCCGTGATAATGCCTAGTTATATTATAAGGCAGCTTTAGTTTTAAAACTTAAGGCTACACTAGTCGGTACGTTGTCCATACAAACACTGTAAGTGTTTAATGTCTACTATTTATTAACGTACGTCCGAAGTTAAGTTTGATACTAAATTATCTTGCCGTTATCTAGGTACGTTACCCTATATGCTACAGTAAAATCAGATTACCTTGAAAGTTACAAGCGTCGAAAGATTTAGTACTAAATCCTGTAACGCTTGTAACTTTCAAGGTAATCTGATTTTGCTGTAGAATATAGGGTAACGTACCTAGATAACGGCAAGATAATTCAGTATCAAACTTAACTTCGGACGCACGTTAATAAATAGTAGACATTAAACACTTACAGCGTTTGTATGGACAACGTACCGACTAGTGTAGCCTTAATAGTAATTTATTTAACGGAGGGGGTCAATAGTACCAACGATACGATAAGAAAGTTGGAAAAACTCTGGAGGTTTTTGGAGTTTTGAAACCAGTGAAATAAAAAGATCACTTATCTGCTAATATTTGAGGCCCAATTCGAATAACGAAGTATCGTCTTTTATCGCAATTCAAGACGTATAAATCTCCAAATGTTCATTGAAACTGACACGTGAGACAAGCCCAACGTTGACAATCAAATTCTAGTTTCAAACACGTCTCAGCTCCAAAAAAATCTGAGAATTGGGCCTGTGATTTGTGAATATTTTCTGAACCGATCGTAATGTTTGAAAAAATGCAACTTAATTAAACTTTATAAAGACTATTAGTACTCTACTTACTTATTTATTAATGGTTATTAAAAATCAGCCTGCAATTTAATTATAAGTAATATTATAGGAACAGTATTCGATGTACATAAAGTACCTGTCTAGTCTTAAGTTAATAATATTTTGTTAATACACCACTAACACCCACCTTTAATATTGACACATCAATATCACATTTTTTCAAATAAAATATAGAAAACAAAATCTTTTTTGTGTAAGTAAAAGACATTATAATGCAAAATAGTTTAAACTACTGAAAAAAATAAGAAAAGAGATGATTGTATTTAAAAAGATTACATTGACATTCCTATGCATTTAGTATACGTACCATTAGATTTAGTTTTTGAATTGTTAAAATCTGTAAATATGAAGTAAGTATTTAATTAGCTAGATTTAAATGTATGTTTGGATGTAAATGTGTTTTAATAAATGATTAAATGCCTAGAATATATTTTTTTCTGACGATAATTCAACATTGGTGATAAAATGATCTTTAAAACAAGAAAAAAACAATTTCACGACTTTGTTTCCCAAGCACGGTAGATATCCCCTTGTATATATGGTTACTAAGTAATAGCAACTTAAAATTTTATGAAAATGTCTAACAGGGATAGTCTGAGATACGTCCCAATATTTGGCCCATGGCCACATTTTGTAGTTGACATTCCTAAGACATTGTAAGCCCGTCACCACTGCCAGAACACTAACTAGTTTCCTGCTAATGTTTTTCATCACCGTTTGAGAACATCATACATCATAAATCCATTTCAAGCACAAAGACATTCCAAAGTGGTCGTAAATATAAACATTTAGCTTCAAATAGTTTTAGTTTAGAACTTCCAAATATAAGTTTCTACATTTTGAGTTATGTGGTAGCCCGCAGGGGTTTTACCACAACATTAAAAGCACCAAATTGAAAGAAACGACATAAATAACTCTTTGATGTAGGTTGATTCCACTTTAGACCCCCGTGGTATTCGGTATGTTAAGTAATTGTAAAGTAATTTGCCGACCGATGTGGCGCAGCGGGCGAATGTTCGCCTGCGACGCAGGAGGTTGCGGGTTCGATTCCCGCCTTAGGATTAATGTTTGTACGATTTGCAAATATTTATTCCGGGTGTTCTATTTTCTATGAGGTATTGTATTAAGTACGAGTATATCAGTCTCTATTAGTCTATCTAGTATCCATAACACAAGCTCTGCTTAGCTTGGAGCTAGATAATGCTATGTGGATTGTCCAGTATTATTTATTATATTTATTACTAGCTGACCTGTGCCCACTTCGTTGGGCGGTAAACATTTTTACTTACAAATCTTAACTAAGTAGTACTCGATGTTGCCAACAGATGGCGTTAATACGACATAAAATAGCGGTCGTTTGCAGTATCGCGCGCGTGGCAGTTTTTTCCCGTTCCCGTTATTTTTTCGGGATAAAAAGTAGCCTAAGTTACTCCTTGTTACATCAGCTATCTGCCAGTGAAAGTCCCGTCGAAATCGGTTCAGCCGTTCCAGAGATTACCCGGAACAAATGGACAGACAGACAGACAGACAGACAGACAAAAATTTTAAAAAATGCTATTTTGGAATATGTATCGCATATACATTCATATGCATGTAGTAAAAAGCGGTTATTTTAATATTACAAACAGACGCTTAAATTTTATTTATTTGTATAGATTTATTCAAACACTACAAAACATCAAGTTTATGACTACAGAACGTTTATAAAACGTTTTATTTATAAACTTCAACTATTCAATACTATTGTAGTACTCTACGCTTAGCTATATTTTCTACCTTTATTTTATTCTTTACGATTTTGAACCAAATAATAAAAACAGTAAGAAAAAAGTTCCACAAACCACAAGCAATGTAGGTATACGACCAAGGTAGCTTGCGTGCCGGGAGGCACTTGTCGAGCATAGGCAACGCTGGGACAATAAATTAGGGACAGAGATGTCTCTTACCTGGCCCTGTATAAGGAGAAATTTATACTGTGGCTCTGTAACATGTAGTAAATACCTATATATTAAAAAATATAAAATAGTCTATCAATTATTAAATATTTAAAGTACTAAGCCACTTCAATTCAGCCATTTTAATCCCAATCAGTTCAAAAAAATTTAAACGTGTATGCACAAAGTTAGTTTATTAATTAAAACCTACAAGCGTAATTAAGTAAAAGCACAATTTTAGTCTATATACAAAGTCAAAGTCAAAAAGCATTTATTCAGTAATATCCGCAGGGATCATCTTGAAACGTCTTAAATGTAGGTGAATCTAAGCGCCATCATCAAACCTAATAAGAAATCGACGCTATATACACTACGCTACTGTTTTTTATAATACACAGTAGTATTTATAAAAGATTTTTTATAACACGTGTTTCGCTTCTATAAGAAGTATCCTCAAGAAGATTTCACTTGCTGTAATCAAGACATATTTGCTTAGAATTTGTCATTATAGATATACCTATAAAGAATAAAAACCTCCAGTGTGCGCCAGCCCTTAGCTAGCCTACACTTTACTACAAAGCAAAAACAAAAATTGTAAAAAAAACTAAAAATCCAGCCACCTGTGAGTCGGACTCGCGCACGAAGGGTTCTATACCATTATTTATAATAAAATTGGCAAAAAATCATATTTGTTGCATGAGAGCTCCCTAAAATGTTGTTTTTATTGTTTTTTAGGACTTGTTGTTATAACGGCAACAGAAATACATCATCTGTGAAAATTTCAACTCTCTATCTATCACAGTTCATGAGATATAGCCTGGTGACAGACGGACAGACAGACAGCGGAATTTACCCTTTGGATACGGAACCCTAAAAACGATGGAGTCTACCAACAATGAGGACGATAAATCCAGTCGTGAGAATTCCTTTCACAAAAGCCTTGTTGCGCGAGTTTTGCTATAAATAAAAAAAATGATACTTAGTACTTATGCACCTTCTACTAGGCAGTTACTTTAGTTGATCACGAGTATTAGTTTAAAGTAAAATATAACCATCTAAATGATTTAATCGAGAAATAAACGTAACTTGTATTTATTTAGGTAGGTATTTAAAGCAAAAAGTCGACGATAAGGTCTATACAATTTTTTTTATTGGACCTTTTTTTCACAACATTATCTAGCCCCAAACAAACTAAGCATCTATGGGAAGCAGATGACTAATAGAATACTGAGATATGTTTTGTTTTGTAAATATATACTTATAATAAAAAATAACACCCAGACACATAACAAACATCTATGTTCATTACACAAATGTTTGTCCTCGGTGGGGATCGAACCCACCACCTACAGCGCAGAAGGCCGGGCTACTCTGAACTGAGCTGTGACGGCTGTCGAAATTATGTCTGTATTCGAAAAAAAGGATTTAGACAGAATGTTTGAGAAACACTGTTTTAAAACTTGTGGTTGCTATTATTATAAAGTATCTACTAACCAGTAATTCATTGAGTAGGTGTTCTATATAATAAGCTCTGCCTTTTACCACCTTCTACGCTATAAGTTGTGAATTCGATCCCCAGCGAGGACAAACATTTGTGTGATGAACGTAGAATGTTATAGAATGTTCTGTATCAGGGTGTTATATTATTCAGGTAGGTGTGTATTTACAAAAAAACGTATGTAAGTATTCTATCAGTCATCTGGTTCCCATATTACAAGCTATGATCAGTTTGGGGCTTGATGATGCTGTGTAAAAATGTCCTGTCCCAAGCGCTACAAAGTCCCGTTATAAAGGCACGAAGTCGCCTTTGACGCTGCCTGCTTTTTTTTATGCTGGTGGAACAAACATATAACCCACCCGATGTTGAGTGATAACCATCACCTATGACAAGCGTTGCCTTGTAGGTTACGCATGTTTAGTACGTGTCTTACGATGCTCAGTATCCACCAACCTGAGGCATACAGGTGTTAAGCCTCATGTGCCTGTAATTTCACCGGCACCCACACCCTTTAAACCGGAATACATCAATGCGAGCATCACTGCTTGGCGGCAGAAATAGGTACCTACGGTAGTAGTACTTCCCCGGACAAATCTCCTTTTACTATTTCTATAGGTACTGCTCGTACCTACTTTTAAAACTATTATGAAATGCCCACACCCAAAGTTAATTTTGATAAACCGTTGTAAATTTTCATAATTCAGTTTTAATTAGATTTCCATACATTTTCGTGCTTTATAGGCCAATAAATCATGGGATTTTAATTAAGTTAGCACTTATGGTGAGAAAGTTCAAAAATTTGGCTTTTTCTATGCTACCTTGCCTATCAAAGACAGACTGGAAAGTAGAAAGTAAACTTAAAAGGTTTTTAATGCATCTTCGTGGTGTCTTATTTATTTTAAATTCAAAAAAATCAATCAGGTAAAATATATCGAGTCGCATACAAATACTCTGTACGTGTGTAGTAGTTATAACATTCAACTCTTATCTGATGAACTCAGTATTTGAATCAGTTTTACGGTTATAACACAAAGTGCTGTAGGTAAGTACACGCTTAGGGGTTGAATTTCGGGAATTCCTTTCTTAGTAGGTACACCTCTACGCACCTAGACGAATATATTCAAGTCTCTACGAGCAGTGGTTTAGGCTGTGCGTTGTCTATATCCCAATCAGTCAGGAGTCTGTAACAATTTTAAGAATCTTTGTCCTGACTCAGAACAAAGATTCTTAAAATTGTTACTGATAGATATAGATACCTAGATAAGAATAAGATAAGATAGGTATATAGATACAATACGCATAAAATAGTTGAACTACTCGCTAACCTCTGCAAATTATATACGTACAGATTTGTGATTGCAGGCAAGTACCTACTATAAAAACTAATAAACCATCCATAGATAGATCAACCTGATCCAAATAAAGTACTAGCAACTGAGCTGTGAAATAATTGTGGGGCCAAAGATTTCCTAAACTCAGGTCTACTCTTAGAACTGATAAATACGTTGCATGTCAGGCATTGACAACTTGACTGTGGAAATGGCTACCGAGTAGCCCCGAAGTAATAATGCTGGACAATCCACACAGCATCATCTAGCCCCAAGCTAAGCAGAGCTTGTGTTATGGGTACTAGATGACTGATATCCTTAATACAATTCATTACATACATATTATTTATAATACGTAGAAATAAATATTTGCAGATCGTACAAACATTTATCCCAAAGCGGGAATCGAACCCGCAACCTCCTGCGTCGCAGGCGGACATTCGCCCGCCGCGCCACACTGGCCGTCCTGTATTACAGAAGTGTATTACAAAACGACAGTACGAAACTTCGTGTATTGTTTCTGAGAGTAGACCCGCAGGTGTAGGTATTTAGGATGCCTAGTGTTCTTAGGTACTGACGTTACTTCTCCTATTTTAGCGCCCAAGCAATCGAGCTTGCACCAATTGCCCTTTGTCACTTCTATAGGCAGGGTTTCCGGTGAAATTACAGACTGGACTATTTTATTTTATAGTTTGAATGACGCATGTGGTTTTTTCTTAAACTTTGATGTGTTTATCCTTTGGCTTCAATCTCACCTGGCCCTCTACCGTGAGTTTTTAGCACGACTGCAAACTGTCAAAACGACGCCTAACTTTATTATTTCCGCTCGTCCCCACATTTCGTCCCCAGATGTGGAGTTCAAAAAATGGGGACGAACGGACCTAACTTTCGTGCTCGATAGCTATGATAGTTGTAGATTGTTTTGTACTAAAAGACAATAATTTCAAAACACGAATTTTCAGCAACGGCTTTCAGATTTGTACAAAGATACCCTCGTATCCATTGTTTGAGTACATTCGGGTATGTTCGAGCCTGTTCGGGTCTCATTATACAATAGTTTTGTATTTCAAACGCATCAAAACAATTACCTACCTATAGAAGTTGGAAAACCTCCATACCGTGACCCTCCTCATTCATGACATTTGGAGGCTTATGTTACTGATTATTAAAAGCAACCACCTCAAAACACGAATTTACTAAAAAACCTATTTCTTAACTATTAACAAGCCTATAACTATACACCGTCATCATTCAATAATTTCACGTAAGCCATCGATCTCCTCTGATGAGGGACCGTCCCACGTCAACTCTCATCATACGTGTGTTTATACAACCATAAATGCAACCGACAAGCTGAAGTTACTCAAGTGTAAATCGTACAAATAAACGGAGTTAATTAAACTTATTGACCAATTAACATTACTTATGATAAAGCTAGAAACATACTCGAAGCTATGCCAGTAGATACTTGAGCGATATTTTATAGCAAACGCGCCACGCGTCAGGAAATGCGCTAGGCACTAGGAATGCCCCGCGGTGGCTAGTAGCGCACTGATTTTATAACTTGTACCTTTGAGCAAAGAAGTAGGTAATTCGCTTTCATTACAACCAGCTGTATAACTATTCATATACGTTTTTTTTTTCTGACGCTCTAAGATGCTGGTATAGGGCCGGCGGCGCTGCGAATTATAAAACCACCCAGAGGCGCGTTACGTACTAAATGTACCTACTATCTATAGTTGGGTTGGTTGCTTGCCCACTGGGTTGCTTTACGTATATGACAGCAGAATTCTATTGTCGCTAAGCGATACCTTCCCAAGTGGTAATAACTAAGCATTGGTCTTTTTTGGCAACGGATTTTTTTTTATCCGATTCCTAATGAAACAAGCGGGTCTTACCAATAATTCTAAAGATATGAAAAATATATCTTTGACTGGAACACAACCACAAACCCATGAATTGGCTATGCATTTCATCTTCACCCATTAATGTCAAGAGTAATTTTGGACTCCAGCTAAGCAAGTTAACTATGTAAACACTTAGCGTGTGGAGGTAATGCAGAAGTTAAGCAACCGGAAGATATGTGAAAACTGAGAGCGAGTAGGTAGGTACTAAAAAAATACACTTAAGTACATAAAAAAGACTGTAGGAAATATTATAATGAAAGACAGTTCGGTAGTAAAAAGGTTTCTTAAGATTAGGAAACCTACCCACCAATATACACAATTATCTGGTACCTATCTAATAAACCCTGGGAAGACCTTTGCCCAGCAGTAGGTAAGTTAAAAAAAAACTCAGGGAAGCGTTGAAATAGTGAAATAGTTGAACACTGTGTTTTGTATTTTGCATTGATAGGAAGTTTCAAAGTAGATCGAAGGATACACAGTGTAATATTCAGTGGTACCTACCTACCTCCTTATTTTCCTACCCACTGCCCTGCTGAGACTATCGAAGTAGGTAGGTAGTTTATTTTTCAGCGCAACGTTCGGTCTCAACACATAATTAAAGCTACAGCAAACAACCTACCTTTTACCTCCTTCCACTCCCCCCAATTTACAATCGCGATGAACTAAAAAATTTAAAACTCGTGTGAAGGTCGATTCTGTGTGTTGCGAGCTTGATTTTTTTATATAACTACGATAGGTAAAATAAGCGCCCCTAGCAGTCTTAAGGGGGCTCTCGCAGTCGTAGGCAAGATAGACAGACGAGTAAAATCATTTTCTGGCCAATCTCAAAACTCAGAAGCTCGTTCGTTCAATAAGTACCTAACTACCTACTCACCCCACTAAGCTCATAATCGCAGCTTTTGCCGCGATAAGCAAAATCCCATCACGAAACTGCCATAAAAGTGATTACACTTAAAACTCCCATGGCGGGTATTTGGTTCATTATGCAGTACTAATCCAAAAGTGGACCATTTTATCTATTCTTGGTTGTAAATTAACGACGATTACACGTTGTGGTTAGCCAACATCTCGAATTATAAAAGTTTATCATGGCCACACACGAAGCAATAAATAACTGGAGCTTTTTTAAAGCTACTATAGGTACCTACTGATGGGACTAGCTTAGGGCTCACACCAGATATTAAATGGAAACCATCTTGCTGTAGGCGATGGTTACCACTTGCTTTGTAGGTCACGCACGCTAAGTAAATGACTTCAATGCAACACCCTGCGTCCACCAACCTGAGGTTTACTGGTGTTATGCTCATGTGCCTGTATTTTTCATTCAATTTCAAGTTGGTAGTTGTACCTACCTAGGTACCTACAAAAATAGTTGCTCTTCCTTCTGCGTAGGGTGTGCGCAGAAGGATACTTTTGATACTTTTGAGAAATAAACATTTCGTGTGATGAATAAGTTTGTTCTCTGTCTGGGTGTATTCTAAGTAGGTATAGGTATAGATATTTCTATGAAAGGTAAGAGCTTCGAAAAAAACTACAAGTGTTCTATCAGTCATTTGAATCTCAAAGTAGGTAGGGGCAAGTGCGGAACATGTGGACACTTTCCAGAATTTGGGATAAAATATTTTTTATATCTGAATTAGTAATGTTTTTTTTATTTTTAACTTATCACATATCTTAAGAGATAATCAGCCTTTCTTAAACTAAAATTATAGTCTCAATATCACTTATACTTACGAAAATAATCAACATTTTTTAAAAACACCATATTTGTCCACAGGAACAACAGACGATTGTACCTATGTACAGTCAAATTGTACCTGGGGACGGTGTTATACCTAGGGACGGTTCATATTAGTTAGACAATAAAAAAGAAAAAAAACAATTATAGACTTCTAAAAACAACTTCAAACTAACGTAAACATACCTACTTGGTTATTTGTGTTACTTAATATTACTTATTTGTATGCATTACGACAGGTTTCATACAAGTTTTGAGCAGATTCATCGCTATCGTCATCATTGTCTAATACGAAGCATGCCACGCAAATGAAACCTTCACCCTCATCATCAGACTCAAAGTTTTCTTTGTGTGACTTCGGAACACAATAAATATGATAGCTATGATTGCAAAAACTACATTTGAGCATTTGGTTTTTGTTTTTGGAATAAGATTTACACTTCATACATCTAACAAACGATAACTTCTCTTGTTTAATTATTTTGATATTTTTTTCGCTAGATTTATCATTGTTTTCATTCGAAAGTGCGTTGGAAGGACCAGGCTTAGAAAGATTATTAGCCAATAGAAGAGTTGGATGACTCTTGGAGCAACTAGTGCCAACTTCGGAGGAACCAGATTGTGAAAGAGCTTTTACAGCAATTGTTTTTTGAGCAGCTTTTGCTTTTTTTTTCTTGTCCGTTGGCTATTTTATTTTTTTCCGCTTTTTTAGAACTGAAAAAACTGAACAAATGCACTGAAAAAATTAAACAAAATGGCTTATTAGATTTCGTAAGTAAACATTATGGCACTTTTGTACCTGTGGACAGTCCACAGGTTCACTCATATTTTTGTCCATAGGTTTAAATTCAGACCTAAAAAATAAAACTGATCTATCTTTGAGGATAAAACAGACTGACAGACACGAAAAAAGCAGTAACTAAGCAATAAACAACATGGATCATACTGAAAACACGATCAAACCGATAACGTTAGTATTTTCACGGTAAAACTTGTTTAAATTATGCAAAATTTCTTACTTTTTGGCGCAAAAATCTTTCATAGCTGGCATGTAAACAACGATACGGAAAACAAAGATGGCGACACGTCAAAACTGTCAACCATAGACAAAGCTAAACGGTAGCGTTCAAATTAGAATTTTAGAGTTGCTAGTTTCGTCGGAATCGATTGTGTCCACAGGTACAAGCGTCCATAGGAACAGCACTTGCCCCTACTTATATAAAGGTGTGCTTAGTTTGGGGCTAGATGTTTTTGTATGAATGTCCACTAACATGTATTATTAGGTAAGTAGGTACTGTTGGTAACTAAGAATATGGACTTAAAAGTTGGTAACGCTCATGTGAAGTGGTCAAAGAATATAGTATTCTCTTAGGAAGTGGTAGAACAACCGCCGAGACGTCTGTAGCGACATAAGTGACGGCCTGTCAGCCAACTGTCACTTGACTGACTTGTAGTTTGTGGCAGGAGCAGAGGAGCGAGAGAAAAAAAGAAGAGCGGGGAAACTGATTTTGGCGGTTGAGAAGAAAAGTTTGCTAATTGAGTTGGCTATAAGGATTTTCAGAGTAAATTGTTTACTAGAGTTAGATACAAGGGTTTGTGATTGAAGTACACCCCTCTAACAGCGGATTAGTTAATAGTACCTATTATAATTCTCTCTGCATATATTTTTGATTGCTGTGAATTAGATGTTTTTAAAGTGCAACCACAAACCGAAAGAATCTTGTTTCAAAGCCCTCGGTTACATACCTACTAAGAATATGGACTAGTTTCTTATTCTATGGTTACATTATAATAATAATTGACTAATCAAGCAAAAAACTGTCTATGTCAGACGGAAGCTCATTCAGTCGTTTTCCACATTCAATCAAATCAAAGTCAAATTAAAAAAAACATGATGTAGGTTCTGTGGCTCGTACGTACGGCAGCTTATTAAACCACAGAGTTTCAGTCCATAAAACAGTACTCTGTGCAGAGCAGAGTCCACAGAATACTTCGGCGGCGGAGCGGCGGGCGGCACTTAGTTTTCGTTTTTCGTGTTCTTTATTTTACTTAGGTACTATTTTGTTTTGAATTAAGTAAATAAGTGAAGAATCACCGATCGTATTTCGTAGGTAATCAATCATTACTCAGGCTGGGATCACTGACGAAACTTAATGTTATCAATGCATGAAAATTAATAGGTAAGTACCTATTAATGTCTACCTCTACATAATAGTGTAGAAAACCATGAAATAGTAAAATACCGCAAGTAAGTAGGTAACTAACTGAGCTGAGTAATAACTAGAAAATTAGCAAGCGTATGAGTCATATTTTTCTCGTGTTATGAGCGTATTTTAAACTAGATAAGTGCTAAGTAAACCACTGATGTTTATTTCAGGATATTCTGAAATAATGGACAAAATCAAGTTCCTCTGGTCTAAAACTAACCGCTGGCATATAGGTAAGTAATTACCTTAATAAATTTACTTTACCTTCGAGGCATGGACGTGTAAACACGTCTAGGTATTCTGTAAATGCATGTTTAGGACATCCATTGTGACTGGTGGTCAATTATGTTAATATCGACAAGGCCTATGCCTGAAAATTCCGAGGCCCTCCAAGTTTAAATGTCATCTTGGTGTCTAGTTAAAGCGACATGAAGGGCTGGTGAATATCTAGCTCAGCGCATCAGCATTGCCATTCAAACTAGCTATGCAGCCAGCCAGTCATTGTTACTTATAATAGAATACTCTGCAATCCACACAGCATCATCTAGCCCCAAGCAGAGCTTGTGTTTTGGGTACTAGATGACTGATATACTTAATACAATACATTACATACATAGATATTTTTATTATACATAGAACACACCCAGAACAACCGGAATAAATATTTGCAGATCGTACAAAAATTTGTCCCAAGGCGGGAATTGAACGCTCAACCTCCTGTGTCGTAGGCGGGCAGTTGCCTGCTGCGCCACATCGGTTGTTAAACTTATATTTAGACTCTAAGGCAGTCCATTATGCATGAGAGTTATCTGACTAAACTTGTGGTCAGCTTAACACCTCTCAAAAGCACAGAAACTGGCTGTGTACGCTACGAAGAGTGATCTAGGGTTTGTTAGGATTTCTTGACTCTTAAGTTACCTCTCACATTCCAGGACTAGGTCAGGCAACTCTACAGAGGACTGTTTATCAGCTGGTCATATGAATTCTGTTAAGTTTTTTAATTTTCTATTAATGTATTTTGTTCCAGGATTTTTAATATTCTTCATAATAGAAATACGGTGGATACCTGGAGGCATACTGGGCTTCATGTGTAAAGACCCTGCCCTATCCTATGAGTATACAGGTGACACTATTACAGCGAAACACCTCTTCGGTACAATATTCATGTTGCCATTGGCTGTGGTGAGTATATTGCATTTTTATTTCGTGATCTGTACCACTTTAAGAAATCTTTTGTCCTGAAATTCTAGGAATTCAACCCCTAAAGAGTTGAAGTTTGTATTAAAAATAGCTAATGTTTCCACAAAGTAAAGTGCATTATTACTTTACTTTATTTAATAATATAGAATGTACCCTTACACATAAAACCCCTTAAAGAATCTTGAGAGGGTCAGGGTGCCTGTACCAGCTTATCTAATATATATTATGTATGTAATGGAAGTATAATTTCAGAAATTCCTGTCTAGTATTACCTTACTCAATAAGGTGCTTAGACAAATGTAGCCTAGAAAGTGAACCAACATTGTCTACTGTGCATTGTCAGTGAGTCAGTCAGGATAAAGATTCTTTACCAATTTCAATACCAAGATTCATAACCAATATATCTCAGTTCAGAGCGAACTTCTCACCATCATCAACATCCTATAGAAGTCAACTACTGCTGGACATAGGCCTTCCCTTATACGTTTCCAGAAAGAACGGTTTTGGGCGCGACGTCTTCCGGTTCGTGGTCACCACACCAGTCGAGAACCTTTATTCCCTTAGACGAGCGGTTTATTCCCGTGGTTGTTGGCTATATAACCTACCCATAGCAACTTCTACTTGCTTATTTATAAGGTTGCCTGGAAGAGATCGCTACTAAGCGATAAGGTCGCCCATTGTACCTTCCATTTTATAACTGTTCTTTTATTTTGTTTTTGTAATACTAGTGTAGTGTATGTACAACAAAGTATTTTTCATTCATACATTCATTATTTTGATAGCTATGTCGGTGACCTTGTTGCTTCTACGGAATTCTCGTATTTGATTCTATATTTCTATCTCGTTGTAAAACTCACAGCATAGCTCTTCCCATAGCCAGCTGTGCGAGCTTCTAGGTATATTAAATACCTTATTTCTTTTCAGCTTTTACTGGTAGAACGTACACATCACAATGGGAGTAGCAAGTCCAAACAAGCGTTACATTGGTACAGAGAATACATATTTGGTATCCTGATAAACCTGATTGTAGTGGAGACTTTGAAGGTGGTTGTTGGCGCACCACGACCGCATTTCTTTGACACGTGCAGTCCTAAGGAAGCTTTGACTTGTGTTGAGTGAGTAACATTTAATTGTTAGTTTTATAAACTACTACTTGACCCATGCCCACTTTGTTGGGGGGTAAACATTTTCACTTTTAATTTTTCGGGTATAGCCTATAACATTCACAAATAATGTGACTTTTAGTGTATTGGTAAACGAATTTTCAAAATCGGTACATTACATCCAGAGATTACCCTGTACAACCTAACAAACTCACAAAACTTTATCTCTTTATAAATATTAGCGACCTGTCCCAGCTTCGCACGGGTTTTAGTAAGGATCCCTAATTTATTTGAAAATATAATATTACCTATGTCACCCGAGGATAGTGTAATATTTACAAAACAGGGATTACAAAAGACATGTACAAAGACGAGCTTATCCCTACCCACCCTTATTGTTCATGATCTCTTTATTTTATTAAATATTTGTATTATTATAGATCGGAGTATGTGTCACAGTACTCATGTACAAAATCGCACTGGCTCCAACAGTCTAACGCGAGCTTTCCTTCAGGACACACCGCGTTGGCGATACACGCGGGACTATTCCTCGTTGTAAGTACTTACTTATAAATACTTAAATACTACGTAACTAATACTTAATGACTACTTATGAAGACTGAAATACTTTACACACACACATCAGACACAATAAAAATCGGCCAAGTGCGAGTCGGACTCGTGCACGAAGGGTTCCGTACCATTTCTATAGTAAAAAAGGCAAAAAAATCATGTTTGTTGTATGAGAGCCCTCTTAAATATTTATTTTATTTGTTAGTATTTGTTATTATAGCGGTATAATAAAAATAGAATTATAATAATAATGCTGGACAATCCACACAGCATCACATATCTATGTAAGTATTAAATATAATGTATTATGTATATCAGTCATCTAGTACTCATAACACAAGCTCTGCTTAGCTTGGGGCTAGATGATGCTGTGTGGATTGTCCAGCATTATTATTATTATTATATCTAGCTCCAAGCAAAGCTTGTACAATAGCACCATATAACTGATATGGTACTGTACTTTTTAAAAATACATACATATAATACAATATAACACACAGACACATCAAACATCTGTGTTCATCATACAAAATACTTGTTCTTTTATTTTCAGTACTACCTTCACCGGCGAGCGATGCGGTCGAAGTCGATTCTAGGTGCACAGATAATATTTGCTGTCCTAGCTATCATCTGTGGTGTGTCGCGGATGGTAGACCACAGACATCATTGGTGGGATGTCATGGCGGGTGCTTGCGTGGGATTACCTATTTTAGTGTACACTGTAAGTACGATTTTATTTATTACTAGCTGACCCGTGCCCACTTCGTTGGGCGGTAAACATTTTTACTTACAAATCTTAACTGAAGTAGTACTCGTTGTCGCCAACAGATGGCGTTAATACGGCATAAAATAGCGGCCGTTCGCAGTTTCGCCCGCGTGGCAGTTTTTTTCGCGTTCCCGTTATTTTTTCGGGATAAAAAGTAACCTATTTGTTAATCCAAGTTATAATCTATGTTTTTTTCAAATTTCATCCAAATCGGTCTACTGGTTAGAGCGTGAAAGAGTAACAAACATCCATCCATCCATCCATCCATACGTACAAACTTTTGCGTTTATAATATTAGTAGGATTTGTCTTGACTGACTGACAATAGGCAACGCACAGCCTAAACCACTGGTCGTAGAGACTTGAAATTTTCAGGGCATATTCGTCTTGGTGGTCAGAGGTGTCTATTTTTATTTTATTTATTAATCATAGAATCGACAGCACTTAGAGATATTAACTTAAAACTTATAAACAACACTTACTGCCAATATCAGATTCCTACTTTGTATACTAAGCTATAGCCTAAGAAAGGAATTCCTGAAATTCATCCCCTAAATTTATTTATTTATTTATTTATTTATTTATAGACGAGCAGCTATGGCTGATGTGTCTATATCACACAGTGTTGGATTTTTGATTAATTTTGGTTAATTTTTTTGAGCAGTGATTTATTGGTTAGCATCCAGTTATCGAGTTTGTTTTTAAATGCATTGACCGACGTTGCAGTCACAACTTCATCTGACAGTGCATTCCAGTTATGCACCACTCTATTGCTAAGAAAGTGATAGGCAGCAAGTATGGTAGTAGGGTCACGGGCTATTTTGAGCTGGTGCCCACGTGACGGCCTTTGATCATCTTTTCTTCTAAGCATGTTCTGGAAGTTTGGTAAGTTGTACTGACAGGTCATAATCTTATATGTTTCGATAAGATCTCCTCGAAGGCGTCTATCCTCGAGAGTAGTGAGGCGTAGCGCGAGTAATCTTTCCCCGTATGATTTGCGACGTAGGGCTTGCGGAATCTTGGTGGCCTTCCTCTGAACACTCTCGAGAAGATCAATATCCTTTTGGAAATAAGGGTGCCATATTTGAAATCCATACTCTAGAAGCGGCCTTACATACGTTTTATAGATCTTGAGAAAAACTTCCACTGTCACACTCTGAAAGGACCTGCGTATGACATAGAGAAATGAATTTGCTTTCTTGACTATGATGGCAATGTGCTCTTCCCACTTTAAATTGGGTGAGATAGTTACTCCTAGATCTCGCTGAAGGCTAACTGGGGTCAAAATGCTTCCATCCAAGGTGTATGTAGCCCTGGGGTTATTGTTGCCCAAGTGAAGAATGTTACACTTGGACAAGTTAAGCTTAATTATCCAATCCTTAGTCCAGTCTTGTATGCGATGTAGGTCTTCTTGTAACTGCCCCGAGTTGACGAGTGGATTGGCAAAGAATTTTCCATCATCAGCAAAAAAGGCACACTCGGAGACTAAAAGCTCAGCTAGATCTGTTACAAATATACCAAACAAGTGGGGAGCGAGAACAGACCCCTGTGGGACTCCACTTACAACAGGTTTACACAGTGACAGGCTATTGCCAACACGAACTTGAAACGTTCTGCCTAGTAGATAGTTCTTTATCCACCTCAGTAGCGGTCCACGTATCCCAAAGTGCTCTAGCTTCATTAAAAGACGTTGATGTGGAACCTTATCAAAAGCCCGTTCAAAGTCAAGGTATACTATATCGATAGGGTTTTTTTTGTCTAGCTCCTTGGTCCAACTATGAACACATGTTAACAGGTTTGTAATAGTAGATCTTCTTAGAACAAAACCATGTTGTTTGACTGATATGATGCATTCGTGGTTTAAAAATATAGTAAGTTTGTCACATATAATTCTCTCCATGATCTTCACGACTACACTAGTAAGACTGATGGGACGAAAATTTGCAGGTTGGGTCTTATCCCCTTTTTTGTAGATCGGAGTGACTATAGCATGTTTCCAATCTTGAGGTAGATATCCTGATTTGAAAGATCTATTAAAGAGTTCTGCTAAGGCTGGTGCCAAGATATTTACAGATTTTTTTAAAACACAGCATTGTAGTTTATCAGGGCCAGGAGATGATTGGATTTTTAATTTAGAGATAGCCTTTTCAACATCTTTTACTGTAAACAATATTTCACTTAAATTATTCTCCACATAAGCTGAAGAGGTTACTTTGGTGGCTTGGCGTATGGCAGGTTCTTCAGAGTAAGACTTAAGAAACTCTTCTGCAAATGATTCCGCTATGTCAATAGGATTTGTAACCAAGTCTCCATTACGAGTTCTGATAGCCGGTGGAGTACATACTTTGGAGGTAGTGCAGCGGCGAATGTACGAGTAGAAGGCTTTGTCCCCGTGTTCCAATAATTTTGATTCATATACGCTTCTCTGTTTCCGCGTTAATGTGATGCATCTATTGTTTAATTCGCGAAATTTAGTATAATCATCATCTGTACCAGAAGATCTATATCTATCCCATAATAGTTTCTTATCCGCAATCATTTTCAAAGTGCTTTTGTCAATCCAAGGTTTGTTCTTTGTTCTATTTTTTATAAGTTTTTCTGGGGCATGCTTATCGGTGGTGGTATTAATTGCTCTCAATATTCCTGTCCACAGTTGTTCAACATCACATGAAAGGATTACTGACTGTAAATTCTCTTCTAGATCCACATTAAATTGGTCAAAGTTGATTGATTCAAAGAATCTTCTAGATTTGGTTCGACTTAATGTTTATATATGACATTGGAGGCTAAACTCAATTGTGATATGATCACTCTTACCAATAGGTGGTCTATATATTATTTCTTTAATAAGGGTTTCCTCATTTACCATAATTAGGTCTAGGAGTGAAGGTATATTGCCTTGCCGAAACCTTGTGGGTCTACATACAAGTTGCAGAAGATTGCTGTTAATGTAAGCTTCTTTAAACAGTTCCGCTGAACATGACAGTGATTGCTCCACGTTAATTGGCCATTTTATAGAGGGGTAGTTGAAGTCACCAGCGATTATTAAAGTGTTATTTTCTGATGCTGTTAGTAGATTTGCCAGTAATTTGATGTCACGTGGTCTCCACATTCTTTCGTCTGAGTCATCTGGTCGGTAGACCCCTACTATAAGAAAGTGATATGTACTATATTGTATGTCAAGGTAGAGTGCTTCCACATCCTCGCACATGTAAGTTAGATTACGTCTCGCCACTATAGGGATACCATGCAGAATGTCTCTTACATACATAGCCACACCTCCACCTTTAGTTTTACCTTCGGCCTTCCTTTTTTTATGGTTACGGTCAAGTCTGAACAAAGTATAGCCAGGTATATTAAAAGCACTATTGCGATCATTGGTGGTGAGCCATGTTTCGGTGACAATTACAATGGACGGGTTTCTTGCATTAACTTCTACAAGGAAGAGATCAAACTTAGGTGGTAGTGATGATAGATTAGTATACATAAAAGTAAAGTCAATATATGGATTTCTATTGTCATACATTAGTTTTTTTGAGAGGCTACTATTTTAGGAACACCCTTTACATATTTTATTGTAATATTCGTTTCCCCCTTTTCAACTCTAACTTTTAGGCTATCTCTAAGGTGGTTGAGCTCTTCTCGTTGTTTAGGCGTTTTATCATCATAAATTCTAACTTCTTTTTTAGCTTTGGCTTTGTTCTTAAGAACAAGGATGGCATCTTGACGGGTATTAAGTACTACCTTTATTGGTCGTGGTTTACCAGCATCGTCACGGCGTCCCAGGCGCTGCACTGTCACCACTTTCCCTGAGAAGTCACTGCAACTGCTTACTTCTTTCAAAATCCTCTTTACACTTGATTCATCATGTAGCTTTCTATCTACGCCAATGTCAGAATCACATTCTTTAACACCAACCAAGATTACATTTGTGGCTCTACGTTCGCGTTCTAGTAATTCCTCCATAATAGCGTTAGTGTCAGGCGGGGGCGGAGATGAGGTCGCGACTGTCACCTGTGGTGGTGAATGGGTGAAAGATTGAGACAGCATTTTTTTAACATCATCCAGTTCTTCGCGTAGCCCGTCATAGGATTTGATGAGTTTAGGCACTTGAAATAATGCCTCCCGGCAGGCAGGGCATAAGTACAACAACGTACGCTTGCCTTTTAAGCCCATGACGCGCGCCTCACTACTTGTCAGATTACTGCACTGCAAACATATGTTACGCTTGCAACCATCGCACTGTATCATATTCTCATCATTATGGTCATCCTCACACTGGAAGCACTTCATTTTAGCTCAAAAACACGACACTGGCTCGAAAAAGTCGTTACAATTTTAACACTACGTTTGCACTTCACAGACTCGATTTATAACTTCGTCTATTACTTTGTCAATAAGCCACGAGATTATACGATTTAAGATGTTAACTTTTTAGATTAACTATTTTTATTGAATTTTAAAGATACGACGCAAATTCCAACACTGTTTATTTTTCTGAGGGTAAGATCGAAAAACGCACAGCCTAAACCACTGGTCGTAGAGACTTGAAATTTTCAGGGCATATTCGTCTTGGTGGTCAGAGGTGTCTATTTTTATTTTATTTATTAATCATAGAATCGACAGCACTTAGAGATATTAACTTAAAACTTATAAACAACACTTACTGCCAATATCAGATTCCTACTTTGTATACTAAGCTATAGCCTAAGAAAGGAATTCCTGAAATTCATCCCCTAAATGAGTACAGTGGATTGCTGGATGGTTCCAACTCGTTCACTTAGTCTCCTCTTACTATCTACAGGACGTGTAAAGATGTTTTTTATGCTCACCACAACTATCGTGGTCGCCATTCGAGAACCTTTATTCCCCAGCGATGGTTGGTTCTACGAGCTATATAGCTTGCCTATTGTTACTTCAACTTGCTGAATCTAAGCTATGTAACCTTGGTTCTTCTACGGATTTCCTCATTTCTAATTCTATCTCGCAGTGAAACTCCCAGCATCGCTCTTTCCATAGCCTGTTGTGCTACTTTGACCTTGCTTGACCACAGGAATGACCAAACAGTAATTTTTTGAAGTAATACTTCTTATGCGACTTCCAACAAGGTTGCGTTAAACGTTTAACACTACCGTGGAGGGGGTATGAAAGCACTGTTCTTTCTCTCTTTCTCTCATTGCCAGTTACGTTTCGTATATTAAAAAAGTTTTACTTCAGTCGTATGGTCTAAAGCACACTCGTATTTTTATTTTTCAGGTTGTGTACCTCTGCAGAAACTTCGACCAGCCTGAAGACAAAGAACTAAAACCAAACGGTATTGAAGCTAACAGTAGTGTAACAGAAAGTCTTCTAGTAGACGCTAAAGAAACGTAAAATACCCATATATAAATACATACAGTGATATTTAAAACTGGCTTTAGAGTATAGTTGCAGTTTTTTCTCTGTGGGTTGTGGGTTTGATCCCCATTGAGAACAAACATTTATGTGATGAACATAGATATTTGTTGTCTGGGCGTTATAAAATATTTCAAATAATGTATATAAAATGATGAAGTTAGTATATAAGTTAATTTATCAGTTATTTCCATGGTACAGTCGGCTGCACAATTTGTAACTTTCAAAATTATTTCACAGCAGTGCTAAAAATATTAACACAATTTAAAAAAAAATAAGTGAGGTCATCAACAAATTTCATGACTTTTTAGTTTTTGAGGTGTAAGAGTTTATTATTTAGCTATAATTCCGTTGTGAAAGTTACAAATCATATATATCATATAATCAGTATACATTCTAGTGAAGCTGACTGAACAAGCTTTGCTTAGTTTGGGGCTAGTTGGTGCGTGGATGTGTTGGGTAAGGTTGGAATGTATGTTCTCCAACGAAAACGGGAGTTCTTCTACCGAGCAACCTTTGGCTCGGGGTCCTAGGACCAACAGATGGTACTCGGAAGTATAAGTTATAGTCTATCTCCGTGTAAACTTTGACGACCGATGTGGCGCGGCGGGTGAATGTCCGCCTGCGACGCAGGCCCACTTAACATCAGGTGGGCATATTCTGTTGTTCGTGCTAGCAATTTGAACACATTTGCAGCACGCAGTGGAAGCGTGCTGGGCCCATTATAAGTAAAACAAAGTGTATTTGTTTCAACCACAGAGTAACATTTTTATGTTTACATAACATAAATACACCATACCACCTATACTAGTGTGCATTATAGATGTTTCACACAAATATTTATTATTTTTAATATAAAATTGAAGCTTGTTTGTACCAATTGATAAGAGATAGCGATACTTTTAGCACTATCTTGATAGATTTTTATAAGTAAGATTATGAATTTATAAATGCGAAAGATAGTAAAGGCGTTGTTCTGATTCATCTCGACAACAATTTCTCATAAAAATATGACATTCTGTAAGAGACATCAACTTTGAATGCTGACTGTACAGTGTTGTTTAACTTGGGTTATTCAAAAACGAAAATACTTTTTTTAGAATAGTATTTATTTCATTAGTTGTAAGAGGTTTTAGTGAGATCATCTGGCTATGGAAAATAATTTAAAATCATATTTTTATAAAGGTATTAAGGTCAGTGTTGACCTCAAAATAAGCGCTTAAATATTTAAGCAGACATTGTTATGTAACAACTTATTTAATGTAACAGCGTAAGTTTCACTTGTCCACGAATTTCAAATATTCTACGTAAAACAAGAAAATATGGCGAAAAAGTTTCTCATTATACTACTATACTTATAAATCATACACTGCATAGCACTTGTCTTATACCCCCGAATATTTCAACGCATGTCAGATTTAAGCACGTCTCAAGTGACGCATTTTTGACAGATTTTCATTACAAACTGTCAAAAAATCGCGATTTAAAATGAGCTTAAGGCGGTGGTACTCGCCAACGACCTTGAGGAGTCTGTCCATACTGAGTTGCACTGCCGCCCGTCGCCCGCACAGGGACCCGCGCGCATTCCATTTCATATCGCATTCAAGAAATAATTATTTGTAGCCTAATGAATTATTAGTTCGAACTGCCAATTGTTCACTTTGTGATAAATACTTTGACAAATATTTGTGTGAAAAAAAAATACTAAAAATCAATACCGTTTAGAAGAAATAACCAAATTTAAAATAAAAATTGCTTCACTTTGGATATTTTTTTGATATAGTAATAATATACTTAGTTAGAATTATTTCAATTGTTCAAATTAAAATTTAGTCTTTAAGGAGGGGGTATTCGCCAACTCGAGGTTTTCTCCAAGTAATTTCTCTTTGATGAGTGAATATAAATGTCCAAAAAATATATATATTGTTTATTAAAGACTAAATTTTAATTTGTACAATTGAAAAAATTCTAACTATATTATTACTATATGAAAAAAATATCCAAAGTGAAGCAATTTTTATTTTAAATTTGGTTATTTCTTCTAAACGGTATTGATTTTTAGTATTTTTATTTCACACAAATATCTGTCAAAGTTTTTATCACAAAGTGAACAATTGGCAGTTCGAACTAATAATTCATTAAGCTACAATTAATTATTTCTTGAATGCGATACGAAATGGAATGCGCGGGTCCCTGTGCGGGCGACGGGCGGCAGTGCAACTCAGACTGTCGGACGGGGAGGTTGTGCTGCTCATTGCTCCGATTCGCGCATGGACGATTTAGTGTTAGTTTTTTAATTTCGTTTTTTTGTAAATCGTAGGTAAGGCACTTACGTAAATTTTTCGCGCTTCACGCTTCTTTATAAGTTTGGTAGATTACTCTTTATTCATTACTATGGCAAATAAAGTTACGTACGGTACAGGATACCTACAGTTTCACAACTATACTCGAATAATAAACCACACAGTAATAGGTTAGCCCCTCGAAGTAGGCGGGAGTAGTCGTATACACCCTGTAAGCATTCGTCGTAGGTATCCTAGGATACCCGGTTGACATAGGCTAAATTATTTTTCAAAAATTAGGGTTTCTTACTAAAACCCGTGCAAAGCTGGGACGAGCCGCTAGTATTCTATAATAATTTACGAAACCACCGATATGATGCACGGTCGATGTGGCGCGGCGGGCGAACGTCTGCCTGCGACGCAGGAGGTTGCGGGTTTGATTCACGACTTGGGATAAATGCTTGTACGATTTACAAATTATTATTATTATGCTCCTGGCATAACTGCAAAAAGTCAACTTACAGGAGGATGTGGTTTTCAGATTATTTCAGAAATTATAAACCTTTTTGGTAGTTTTTTGTCTAAATAATTTCAGTATAATAATAATAATGCTGGACAAGCCACACAGCATCATCCAGTCCCAAGCTAAGCAGAGCTTATGTTATGGATTCTAGGTGACTGATATACTTAATACAATACATTACAAACATAGATATTTTTTTATTATACATAGAAAACACCCAGAACACCCGGAATAAATATTTGTAGATTGTACAAACATTTATAATATTATAAATACTTTTTTAAATTGACTATCCTATCTTGCTCCTAAACCACTTCTAAACTACTTAATACATATATATCTATATATACAAAAAATATAGATATATATGTATTACGATTTTTTTAAATTATAATAATGGAATTTACTCTTGTTTTTTCGATTTTTTCCCTTTATTCTATCGGTTGTGCCCCTCTTGCCCGTTGATTATCGCTCGAAAGAAGTTATAACCTCCATTGGGCCTTTTTACCTCGGAGTTTTGCGTGTGCAAGATTTTGGAAAGTGAGCACACCTACATTATATATACCTGCCTACATTATTAAAGAATATTAGCTATTGCTTGAGCTGATTATCAAAAAGATGGGAATCTTTTAGATAACACTGGTTAACAAAATTTAATTTTCACTGTGCCACACGAACTTCTTTAACATTTCTACTATGTTTTAGATGTCGTGAATAAAAATATGCGCTTATTTTTTTTTAATCACGCATAATTTTTTTTAGATGTAGATAAATGAATTACAAAGAAAATATTAAATAGTTCTCCAGAAATATGTAAATAATGTGGTGTGTAAACAAAAGGTCTATGATTTTCTGGAATATTTAGCTTCCGGATGATCCCTTTTCATCGTCCAGTAGTAGTCAGCCAACATCCTTGGACTCCATCTACCCTGGTAACGTTTCTCCATCTTTAAAATGCCTTGATGAAACCTTTCTCCATGCTCATCACTTACGGCCCCTACATTTTCTGGGAAAAATCCAGATGAGAGTCCAGAAAATGAATCTTAAGCGACATATTGCAACCCAAAGTTTCATATGTCAATAGAAGCTCATCATCGTCGTCAGAGTCAGAACTCAATTGGCTTGAAGTGGAGGGTTGTGATTCGTCAACTTTACACGATGTAGACGGAACTGGTATAGGTAAATTGTCATTATGAGGGACAGGTCTTATTGCTGAAGATAAATAAGGGTATTGAACTGTGTGTTTTGCCTTTGGATTTATGCCCTTTATTGGAGTAAGACAAAAATAGCAGTCTAAAACATGATCTTTAGGCTCAGTCCATATAATGAGAATAGCAAACGGCATATGACGTAATCCTTTCTTCCATTCAGTTAAATTTTTTACACATGTTATGCAACAAATATGTGGTGCCCAAACTTTGTCTTGATGAGCCACCGTAAAATAAAAATACTCGTGATGATAGCACTTCAAAATTAATTCAGAAAAATTTCGCCTTCGATTTTTGAAAGTCAGTTCACCACAAATATAACAGGAATTTCTTCCATTCAGTTAAATTTTTTACACATGTTATGCAACAAATATGTGGTGCCCAAACTTTGTCTTGATGAGCCACCGTAAAATAAAAATACTCGTGATGATAGCACTTCAAAATTAATTCAGAAAAATTTCGCCTTCGATTTTTGAAAGTCAGTTCACCACAAATATAACAGGATAGAGTTAGGATCGTAAATACACTTTCTCGGCATACTCGAAGATGCATAGAAGTTAATTAAATCCAAAAAAATATAAATTAATTACGAAAACAAAATATAGCACACTTTTTACAGCAGTCTAGACATGCGTTTATCGCTACAATACCGAAAATGAACTTGACCTCATCACAAGGAAACTGAGGGTGATTGAAACAAAATAAGTGCGGTTTCGTAATGAGGGTAGGTAGTCGAAACACAATCACCCATCAAAGTTCGTGTGGCATGACCATTGTTGACCAGTGTAATCAGCTCAACACAAGTAACGCAGTTAGTTAGGTCTTAAAATGTGCCCTTGTATCTGGTCTGTATATTCTGCAATTAAACTACGTGAAAAGCAGTTAGCATGCCTTTGTTGTATTTCTGTAAGAAATAAAAGATTTGCACATATATTTTTTTCTTCCTGTAGAACTCCATCATAATTTCTTCCCAAGAGGGCAAGTTAAATCCATGGTAAGAATACTTTCAAGTTATCGAACTAGCATCATTTGATTGGCTGTATCGAATGGGTGGTCAAATACGAATAATGGCCAATACGGTGCTCGATTGTCTTTATTCATGTCCAGACATATGCTAGTGCGTATATTTCTCCCTCATAGTGCCACGATCACATAGATCCACATAGATTTATGGATGGTGTAGGAGAATTATGCTCTCTATCTCCTCGAGCGACGGCTGTAAATTATAACGACGCGCTTCAAAATGCAATGCTACCGACAGTCCGTAATATTTAAATTTCACCATATGACTGCGGCGTCGTTGATGCTTGTGATTGTGACAATTTAATAAAAGGATACATCTACTTTTAGCTTTGTTTTCTGACAATATAATAAAAACGAATCCCGAAATAAACTGTTTTATTGAACGCATATTGTTAGTAACAAGTGTACATAATTTGTAAATTCCGACAGGTGGACTCGCCTTGTGTCAGAACTTTACAATTTTATGTAGCTTATGATTATTGGTTCCATCAAGTTCAAGCTAAGAACAGCTGTCAGCGTAACAAACAGTAATCATCGTTATCTTTAATCAGATAAAGAGGGCAATAGAAGTTGTCAAATCGGTTTGCAAGCGAAACTAATCCTTATCACCTATGAATCTGCAAGCGGCATTCAACCTTAGGGTGGTAAACCAATTTTTTGGGCGACTGTACCTATAATTTTTTGGGAAAAGGCTAGAACCTCTGTAACCAGAGCTATACCTACCTGTGTAAAAAACTTATGGATCTTCACCGTGCTTGGAAGGATTTGCAAAAAAAGATATGAGCTTGATGATATGTTTCGGTTACCGTCATCTCTTACAACACAAGATTTTATAAAAATGCAAGGACATCACGGTCAACCTACCAGCCTTGATGAAAACCTTAGAAACCCTTGCCATCCACCTCTCAAAGGGTAAGTTCTGGAACTACTTACTACAAAAAGAGGAAGGAAAGACTTTGTCACGCCTAAATTAGTTGCAGCTTTAGACAGATGTCAATTAAACAAGGAATTCTGTTTATATACTTCAGGCTGTAGCAAAAGCACTAGATCTTAGCTGTGATGATTTCCTGATAAAAAAATCGTCCATTCAACGCATTTGCACACAGAGTAGAAAATATAGTGTAATCTATAAAATCAAATTTTGTTTTAAAATGTGTGTTTGAAATAAGAATCCACCAAATCACAAGTAGCCCTGATATCATAATGTTAAAAAAGTTTATATATTTCAATTGATTTATATGCTTATAGAAAAATGTTAAAAACAGAAATTTTAAATTCGCGGGTTAATGTAAATGTAGACAGATAAAATTTTGTATTTAAGTAAGTCTTGATAGTTTAAAAATAAATACGGGGTATACAATTCGATTTCCAAAAAAAAAAATATAAGGGACTTATATTCGTCCATATAAGGGACACCCTACAGTACATGGTAGTTTGGAAATAAAAGTCACCCTAGTTGACAGTAGCGGCTTGTGTGCCTTTCTTCACCGGGCAAAATGAACCACTCATCTGATTCCGCGCGTGGTAATAGGCAATAAATAAAGCATAAAAACTTGATTATTAAAATATACATGTTTTTTTATACTTTTTTGAACTGAAATTATGTAAAATGGTATGTAGATGCTGAAAATAAAAAAGTACTATGAAAGACACAATCAAATCTACGCCCCTGTGACTAGGATATGACGTATTGCATCGTGTTATTATGAATATAAATATTTTTTAGCCAACTTAGTATTATCTTCATATTTATTTACTTATTTTAGGAAGACTTGTGCCTTTATTGACCGGACAAACAAATCATAAAAACTTGATTATTAAAATATATACATGTTTTTTTATACTTTTTTGAACTGAAATTATGTAAAATGGTATGTAGATGCTGAAAATAAAAAAATGCTATGAAAGGCACAATCGAATCTACGCCCCTATTACTAGGAAACAACGTATTGCATCGTGTTATTATGAATATAAATATTTTTAAGCCAACTTAGTATTACCTATGTTTTTATTTATTTACTTATTTTAGGAATACTTGTGCCTTTATTGAACGGACAAATAAATCATAAAAACTTGACGCCCTGTTACTAGGATACAACTTATTGCATCGTGTATTTTTTACTTCTTAAGTTAACACAAACACGTATTACATTAAAGTAAATATAAATGAAATTATTAAATTAATATTTTAATGAAATGATTATACAATTTTAATTAAGCTTTTTAGGAAATTATTTTAACTTCATAGGTTGAGCTTAAAATTTATAAAAAGTTGTTTTAGTAGTTAGTACATAGTTAGTTATTAGTTATTGTATGAACATTATTTTTATTATTATTTCAAATTGTTATGATCATATGCTAAACGGGCGGAGGGCAGTGGTACGCCATCATACAGGTTTTTCAGTTTGGGTACCAATGCTGTCTAACCAATGAATAGTCATGTATGTTGTTTCCAAATAAATTTCATTTCTTTTCATAATGAATATAAATATTATTTTAGCCAATTTAGTATTATCTTTTTATTTATTAACTTATTTTAGGAAAACCAGTGTCACCACTAAAATATTTCTTTTATATTGAGTAAATTTTTAGAGCACGATAATAGCGCGGCTCCTTGCCAACAAACAAGGAGCGCGTGTTGCGCTTTGCGAGCGTAAAAATATAGCGGGGGGCACGCGGTCGGCGCGGGGAAATTATCCCACTCCGCCTGAATCCTCAAGGTCGTTGGCGAATACCACAGCCTTAATAAGCAATATATATTTTTTTTGGACATTTATACTCACTCATCAAAGAGAAATAACACGGAGAAAACCTCTCGTTGGCGGATACCACCTCCTTAAATCAAAAATGCTTTTGAATATTCGGGGGATATTGTCACTGTTTGACATTACACATTTGTAAGAAGTAAGAAGTACCAATATTCTATACATTGTTTATGTTTTTGGGAGATTTTGACAGCGAGGCATAAAGTTTGAAAAGAAGTTCATATTTTTATAAAACTTTACATACTTATAGATACACCTACATTTAAATTAGCCATCTGCGCCGTAACTTGTAGGTTCGATTCTCACCCGGGATACCTGCAGGGCTAAGTTGTGCAACGCGATAAAATGTTGTCTACTCTTTATCTTGTGCAAAATAGAGATTACATAATGTGTTTGTGCATACAGGTGTTAAGCCTAATGTAATGTAAATTCACAAATATAAGATGCTTATTCTTAAACATCTTATGTACAGAGATCGGAAGGAATGTCTACCGTGCATGGATATATCAAGTGCCACCATATTTAAACCAGTCTTCTTCATATTTTTCATCTAAGAGATGATCTTAGACCTAAGTATTTATGTCACCTAGTCATTTTTCACTCTTGTAGTTTCATAATACTAAAGATTTGTATTATATATAGAGATTATTAAAATAATTATATTGGTAAAACCAATATAGGTACATTCCACAATAAGTAATAATTATTTTTATATAAAAATATGTATTTTCACCATCACCGCTAACTATAATAAAATATTGAATTAAATCAATAATCTTGTATTATTTTATATCACGAGAAACTGAGACTGTTTTTGTCGGCATTAAAGTTTATGTTAAGTTCGATCTAATTTGATACTTCGGGTCCAATGCAAAATATAAAAAACGGACCTATTTCTACGTTACGCCGAGTTTGTAAGTATCAGGGTAATTTTAACGCGTGTTTGCACCAAGGTACCTACGTATCACAGAGGAATAAACCGACTTAATTTTTGTATAAAAAAATATGTTGGCAGTCGGAACACAGCTATCTTGCTTGGCGGCAGAAAAAGACATGGTGGTAGTACCTACTTCCCTGGTGGGTTCACAAAAACCTCTACTACTAACTACGTGAGTTAAGGAGGAACTAATAATGATTGAAGTTATTTTCTGTGTAGGTAGGTATAATATAAAAAAATAATATCATCACGACTTTAATCCCCAAGTACGGTAGATATACCCTCAGACTTGTTAAAAGCACCTACCTAATCGAAATTCTGCCGATGTCTAAGGATAGTCAGGTACGCTCAAATATTACATTCGGTACTCACTCACATTTTCCAGTAGTTTGTATTCCATACGTGACAGGGTGCAAGGCCATTACTGCTAAAATACTAACTGGTTTCCTTACGATGTTTCCATTATAGTTTGAGAATATTGACATTGTGCACATAAACTTATAACAAGAAACCATATTATTATGATCGGAATCGAACCCTCGACTTTGGATTCAGAAGGTGGGGTCATTCCAGCTAGACCACTAGTAAATAAATAAATAAATAATGTTGGACAATCCACACAGCATCATCTAGCCCCAAGCTAAGCAGAGCTTGTGTTATGGCTACAGATGACTGATATACTCAATACAATACAATATTACATGCATAGATATTTTTTATTATACATAGAAAATACCCAGAACAACCGGAATAAATATTTGCATATCGTACAAACATTTATCCCAAGGCGGGAATCGAACCCGCAACCTTCTGCGTCGTAAACCAGTAAAGTAGTAAACCAGTGCTCTATAACTAGGACTAGTTTAATATTATTAATTTAAATATCAGCTCGCGTGAAACCGGCCGTTTTGTTAGTTTTACCTAAAGTAGGTATGTATGAAGCCTAAGGCCATTTAGTGACATAATTATTTTGGTCCGTGGTCATTCGCTGTTATTTACCTAAATCTAATAATACCAATTATAATAATCACATGTTATTACTTCGTGAAAGCTCGGTTTAACCGATTAATTTGTAAATAATGAATGTCCAGTGTGCAAGCTCGGTATATTAATGAGACACAGAATGGAAAATTATGACCAGTAACTGAAGTTTTAATATAAATAAAAATTAAATAGTATCAAGGTTAGATATCACCTCAAATCTCTTAGGAAAAAGTACCTACCATCTCAAAATTTTTCGAGGTAGTCAGAGGTAGGTCACGTTATACGTTCAGATATTAAATTTGATACACACCCACTTTTTGCAGTAAAAAATTAAGTAAGTAGGTAAGTCTTTAAAATATGCTAATACACGCAATATAAAAATGTTTGATAAGGAGTTCCTTACATTTTTAAAATAATAAAATAGCGTTTATACTCACTTTGTAAGATTATACTGTGTTGTGTCAATAAGTTTACGAATTATAAGGTACTAGCAAAACGCGTGTGACTTCGTCCGTGTTGATATTTTCATACAAACTTCAACCCCCGCTGTACGCGTTTGGGGATTGAATTTCGAAAATTCCTTATTAGACCTACTTACCTATTACTATTATTTAATTACTCTTATTAAAATAATATGTAAATAAGTGTATTAATATATTTTATTTCTTATTTCTTTTCTGTTATGTAAGTATCAGTACTTAGGTAATAAATAGGTTTAATTGCATCTTACCTACCGACATCATACTTTCAGTAACATTCATAACAAAACCGGATGGTCTTTCAGTTGATATCCGGTGCATTTCAGCATGAATTTCAAAATATTAGTTACGTTCGCTGCGATTATAGTGTGGTGTTACGCAAGGGATGGTGTTGGGATCAATTTTGTTTCCAGCTACGTCGTAAATGAGCAAAAACCTACAGTCGTTATTCTTTATAATTTGTGCTGGACTAAAAGTAAGTCTAAATCTTGTTAATTTTTTAGAATATTTATGTTTTATTTCGACAATGCCTAAGTTATTAATGAAGTAGGTATATCTAGTGCCCTACAAGACAATGAGTGTCTAGGTTCTATAGGAAAGACGCTTTCAAATACATATAAAATGTCGCATGTTTTTCTATATGAAAAATCAGTTTTTTATGACTTGAATTATTTTTTACAGTTTAAAGTTAGTTAAGATGTTTTGCGTGTGACACAGTATTACCTACCTACATTTAGTTGCTTTTATAAACCGTATTTATTTTAATCACTCATATCTGTAATCCGACCACATTTCATCTGGTTTTATTTTAAGTCTCTGATTAAAAAGAAAAGTATTCAATCATAATTTTGAGGTATGTCATATTAGCTCTTGAAAGCCTGAACTTCGATACGGGCTTAAAATAAATTTGATAGTTACCTATCCTTTGATAGACTTGCCTGTTCAAATCAAATCAAACCAAATATATTTATTGCGTTCATGTTCCTATTTATTATGAATTATTTGCAGAAGAACAAATAACTATGATCAATGGAATAATGAGCGTGGGTGGCAAAGTGTCTGCTAATTATGTTGAAAATGGATATCAAGACCATGAACTGCTGTTTCTTCTTGATCTGGATTGTCCTGCAGCTATAGAAGCAATACAAAACGTAAGTACCTAATTCTAAAAAAAATGACAAAAAGTGAAAGAGTGACATCACAACTTTAATTCCCAGGCGCTGTAGATCCTTACATCTTTTAATGCCAGAGTTGTACTGACTCTTGATTATTTGATGTTTAATGGGGTTAGTCAGATATTCGTGCAAATATTACATTTGACACATACCCACAGTTTGCAGTTATTTTTTTAGCCTACTTAGGGTCTGGACTGTAATGTATTGTGTAAAATGTATCCCAGTATAACTTGGTTAAAAAAATGCACTATCACTGTTCATTGACTGACACCTTTATGACAATATTTAATATAATTTTTTTTTTTATATTTTAGCACGTTTTTACACAACATCATCTAGCCCCAAACTAAGCAAAGCTTGTACTATGGGAACCAGATGACTGATAGAATACTTATATTATTTACTTTATTTTTTTTGTAAATACATACATAGAATACAATATAACTGAACACACACACAACTGACACAGAACAAACATCTATGTTCATCACACAAATGTTTGTTCTCGGTGGGGATCGAACCCACCACCTACCACAAAAGGCAGGGCTACTACAAACTGAGCTGTGACGGCTGTCAAAATCATGACTGCTAAAAACATGACATCTTAGTTCCTACAAGTATTTTTTAGCCTATTAGTTGGCCTGAACCTAAGAATATGGACTAAAAGGCCTGAACACAACCAACACAATCTGGTAACACTTAGGTTACCAGATTTGGTTGTTATGATAATTTTTATAAACAGGCCTCTTTGAAGAAATTATTCTGCGCCCCGTATCGATGGTTGATCACCACTAACTTAAGCGAAAGCATTGCAAAAAGAGTGCTGTTTAACAGTTCAGCACTGTCTGATAGCGATGTGGTCCTGGCTGAGAGACGCGGGAACGGGTTCCAAGTGGTTGAAAGTAAGATATTTTCTAGTACCGTTGTTGTCCCCCGGCTTAGAACTTGGTCCCTCCATTTTTAGTTACTAGTAGTTGAGCTCTTTGTGAAGAGCTCGTCCGGGGGAGTACCTACTACCACCATGCCTATTTCTACCGTCGAGCAAGCTGTGTTCCGGTTTGAAGGGTGCCGGTGTAATTACAGACACACGAGGCTTAACACTTGTATGCCTCAGGTTGATGAACGCATAGTAGTAGTGCATCGTAGATCGTAGAGCACGTTAACGAGCGTGACCTGCGAGGCAATGCTTTGTTATAGGTAATGGTAACGCAAACTCCCAAATATGAGTGAGGATTTCTAGCAGGAACATTAAGGCTGATATATTTATAATCAGTCCACAGGCCCTCATTGAACTTCTCAATGTTGACAAGCCCGCGTGGCATCTTCAACGGAACTTACCACGATATTCGGCAGCGTCGGGAGCTGTTCCAAAGGCGTATGAACCTGAGAAGACATCCATTGACTATGTCAAACGTTATACAAGACAGTAATAGAACCAGATACCATTTACCGAGGGAAGATGGACTGTAAGGGCTATTTTATATTTTTTTGAGTTATGGGCCATTGTTTACGAAAGGCGTTTAGAGGAGGAGGGCAAGCCGAACCTCACCCAATCTCACGTGGGGAGGGGTGGTTCTCAAAAATAATGTACCCACGACAAAATCATACCCTAACAATTTTAAGCTTCTACCATTAGCGGTGTTTTAATAGCCTTTTGTGTCTGATTGACTATGTGGTCGGATATGTGGGTAGAGGTAGACCAAAGAAACATGGATGAATTGTGTGAAAGATGACATGGATAAAAAAGGAATGAGTACAGATATAACGGCTGATAGAGGGGAGTGGAAGAAAAGAACATGTTGTGCCGACCCCACATTAAGTGGGAAAAGGGCAGGAAGGTGATGATGTGACTGATTGACTAAAATTATTAAAATATTTTTTCTCAGAGATTTTGAAAACGACGCAACTACTAAAATAAGTTGGATGGTTGGTAAGTTGGCGTTTCAGATGCTAAATGCAACTCCTCGGTATACCTTCAGCTATCGGTATGGATACAAAGTGGACGGACAATGGTCGGGGATGATCAACGACTTACACTCTGGGAATGCTGATCTGGGTAAGGATAAGGGTCAAGTCTGGTTAGGATGGCATCTATGTGAAACAATTTTGGCCAGAATCGCCCCTTAGTGAGATGTCACTAAGGTGATGCGTAATATTTAATTTAATATTTATATATTTTAAAAAAGTAATAAATATTTGAGGATCTTTCACACAGCGCTATCTAGCCCCAAATTAAGCCAAGCTTTGAACCTGTTATCTGCAGATGATATTTTATTGTATACTTATACAGTACTTAAAATATAAGTACTTACAGTCAGCGTCGTGCTTTACTCACCCATAGCATCTCGGTTTTATCTTACCTATACTTATCTGCTTTAGAACCTATAGGTAGATACTTATCTACGTTTTTTCGTCAGGTACGAACTGTGTCGTTTCGAACCCAGAGCGTCTCTCCGTAGTGACATACACAGACACCCTGGCCCCTTTCCGCGTACGCTTCATATTCCGTCAGCCTCCTCTGTCGTATGTTGCTAATATCTACTCCCTGCCGTTCTCTGGCCGTGTGTGGGTAGGCACGGCAGTCTGCGCCATGGTATCTGCCGTCGCGCTGTATGTAGCGACGCGGTGGGAAGCTGTATTTGGAAAGGTAAGTAGGCACTATCTTTAAACCAGTTCTAATGAAATTACAGGCACATGGGGGCTTAATCCCTGTATGGCTTGTTGATGGACGCAGAGCAGTACATCGTAGGACACGTTCATAACGAACGTGATGCTTTGTTATAGGTCATGGTTACTACTAAACATTAGGTGAACCATCCGCTTGTTCCAACAGCCAATGTAAAAAAAATGGTAACTGAAGAAATCTGTAGAAGAACCAACATAGCCCTCAGAACCAGCACGTTGAAGTGGGCAGATAATTTAGCATGTAGGACCAACATCCGCTGGGGAAGAAAGTTTCTCAAATGGCGACCGCGAACCGGATGACGAAGCGTAGGACGCATTCATGCCTGATGGACTGACGTTAACAACCTGTGAAAGTTCATTACTGTGGACAGACGCTTCCCTCATACCCAAGTCCAATCGATTGTTTATTTGTTTTTAGAGCTCAACCCAATTGGACGGTGGTATCGGTGATGCTATGTTCCTAACAGTGAGCGCCCTCAGCCAACAAGGATGCGTCATGGAACCCAGGCGAAACTCAGGTTTTTTTTTAAACAATGTCCAGTTTCGACCGTGTCAATCTCTAAATGGCATTTTGAGAAACTGACAGGCCCAATTTTGTCAATCAAATTCTTGTTTCAATCTAGAGCTTACGAGAATTGGGATTCTGATGGAACACGCAGATTGAAGCATCGCCTAGCACAGTAGTTCCCAGGCTCTTTTGTTTCATAGACCACTTTCAAAATTTTGCTGGATCCGGTGGACCCCCTGCATCTACCTACATTACTACCAATTTCTAAATCTCGGCGCGATACCGACATTGTCTGGGTTTGACTCCCAGTTCGGAACTATCCATTTTCTTTCTCAATTTATAATTTAGGTATCATATTATTTAAAATAACAAGCCAACATTTTAGTTTTTCACTATCGAAACCAAATTAATTTTGATGCACCCCTGCTTACGATTGTAGACCCCCATTTTTTGTCACTGTAGTAAGTTTTACGTCTCAGCTCTTCAAAAAAATACGTGACAACTCACGTAGGCCCTTAGGCTTCTGAATTTGTACACTACTTTTGTTGCTGTCAGTAGGTACCACTCATTTACAGGTCGAATAACGGTGTGGTCTGTGTTTGCTGCCTTGATGGCCCTCCACGCAGCGTATTCAGCGAACATAGTGACTCTCCTTCAAGCGCCTTCGCACTCCATTTCAACGCTGCCACAACTTGCCGCTTCCAAGATCACCTTGGCGGCATACAACGCGGATTATAACCATTTTATATTCGCTGTAAGAGTACAAGCAGAAATTTAAATAACTTTAATCTAATTATAACCATTGTACATTATAAGTTTGATGTAGTTTTTAAACTCCAAAGTCATAGGTTGATCTACCTATGTAGTTTTAAACACAGTAATTTATAAATAAATAAATAAATAAATAAATAAATAATGCTGGACAACTCACACAGCATCATCTAGCCCCAAGCTAAGCAGAGCTTGTGTTATGGGTGCTAGATGACTGATATACTTAATATAATACTATTTTACATAAATAGATATTTTTATTATACATAGAAAATACCCAGAACACCCGGAATAAATATTTGCAGATCGTACAAACATTTATCCCAAGGCGGGAATCGAACCCGCAACCTCTGCGTCGCAGGCGGACATTCGCCCATAAATAAGTTAGGTATAAGATCTAGCGGCGATGAGCTTGTAACCTGTCACGTCCATCACCTGTTAGATTCTTTGAGGCTGTCTAATGGGGGTAGTCAGAGGTACGTCCAAATACTACACTGGGCACATACCCACATTTTGCAGTAGTTGGTATTTCATGCGATTGCAAACCCATATCACTGCTAAATGCCTCACGATGATTTCCTACACCGTTTGAGAACACTGGCATCATTTATAAAGGTAATTTATTATTATTGTTCTTTGTTCTAGCTATACAAAGACCCTGTGAGTGTATCAGTTTACAAGAGAATCGAGCCAAAGAAAGAGAAGCCGCAGTTTTACGGCTTGAGTGAGGGAGTCGAAAGGATCCGCAAGGCAAGACCTTTAAATTATCATCAGCCTGTAGAAATCCACTGCTCATAAGGCCTCAGGCCTCTAGTATAAGTTTCCAGGAAGAACGGGTTTGAGCCATTTCTATTCACCAGCTTCCCGCGATCCTATGCAAAGAATAAAGGAACTGGCAGTGACTGATAAATAGAACTGATAGATACCTTTACACAAATATTTGTTCTCGGCGGGGATCGAACTCACAACCCACAGCTATATAGGCAGAGCTACTACAAACTGAGCTATTGAACCAGTCAAATATTCTGAATGAACTAAAAAAATGTTGGAACCAAGCCGTAAGTTTCTTGCGTTTGCTTCTAGGCTTATCACAAGGAACTGGCGCTTAGATTCATCTAGTTTTTAGACGATTCAAGATGATTCCTGGAACACAATGACATTACATTTTGACTTTGACTTTTGACGTTGCAAGCGACGACTGTTCCTTCCCCAGATAAAGAACAAGTAAGTAAGTTCCTGCATTATGATATGTGACTTACCTACTTTTCAGGGTCTTTTTGCAATGCATTGCACATCTGAACAAATCTACCGCAAAGTCGAACTGACATTTCAGGAAAACGAAAAATGTGACCTCATGGAAATTGACTTTATGAACACGTTTGACCCTTACGCCCCTGTGAGAAAGGGCTCACCTTATTTGGAACTCATTCGAGTAGCGTAAGTACCTACATGCAGATATTCCACTTGAGGTAGGTACAGGTCAGCTGCACTAGAATGTATACCTACAATTTGTAACTTTCGAAATACTTTCACAGCAGCGCTAAAAATAATAACACTACAATTATTCAAAAAATAAGTGAGGCCATCAACTAATTTCATGACTTTTAGTTTTTGAGGTGTAAGAGTTCATGGTTTTGCTATAATACCGTTGTGAAAGTTACAAATTGTACCTATAGGTACATTCTAGTGCAGCTGACTGTACCTTTATTACTTACTAGCTTTTGTCCATCGGTATATTGTGGCCAATTTACACAATATCTTTTTAAATTATAGCTTGTTTTATTCTGATGTTATGATCTTTATTACTGTTAAGTTTCATTAAAAACCATATAGTAGTTTTTGCGTGAAAGAGTATCTAACATCCATAGCGCTGGTCTTCTGCTGGGGCTTGTGTTGATGAGTGATAATTAAAAGACCTACAGGTCTTTGTTGATGATTTTTACAGCGTCAGCGGCAACTTAATTTAAAAACATTATTTTTTCTTTGTTAGCTTCAAACGAATCCGCGAGACAGGTATCCAGTCTGCCATAAACCGTCGCCATCAGACTCCTAAGCCTCGCTGCACCGGCCACGTGGCTTTCTTCTCAAGTGTCGGCGCTAATGAGCTACAGCCTGTATTAACGCTTATGCCGATCGGAGCAGCCCTATCAGTAGCTATACTCTGTGTGGAAATATTGATACATAACTTGTAAGTAAACATTGTCTTCGAAAGGAATATAAGTGGCCTTGACTTGTTCCTGATAAATATGCCGCAGCATTAACTAGTGGCGGCAGCTTTACTAATTTTTGACAAACTTTCATTGCAAACCGACCGACCGACGACCAATGTGGCGCGGCGGGCGAATTTCCGCATGCGACGCAGGAGGTTGCGGGTTCGATTCCCGCCTCGGGATAAATGTTTGTACGATCTGCAAATATTTAATCCGGGTGTTCTGGGTATTTACTATTGTATAATAAAAAAAAATGTAAGTATGTGCCTATGTATGTATTGTATTAAGTAGGTATATCAGTCATCTAGTACCCATAACACAAGCAATGCTTAGCTTGGGGCTAGATGATGCTGTGTGGATTGTCCAGCATTATTATTATTATTAAGTAAACATTGTCTTCGAAGGGAATATAAGCAGCCTTGAGTGTGGTGTGCCGTAAAAAAGACTACGGCAACGTGCGGCTGTTGATCCTGAACCATCTATGGGATTATTTACTTGTACAAAATGTGGCCGCGGCTGCCGCTCCCGGATAGGTCTTTTAAGTCACAGCTTAGTGTTTACTTAACCCTTCCTGACGCTTCTCTAAATCATCTTTCGTAGATGAAAGGGCCAACGATGATTATGACTGGCGGCAGCTTGTACTGATATTTAAGTAGTTAATAAAGTGAAATTCCCTTAACTCACCATAAAAAAATGCCGAAAAAAAAAAAAAAACAAATAAATAAATGCCGAACATTAAAATAATAATTTTACATCCACAGGAAGGCGAAGCTAAAGACGAAATGCAAAAAGACGTCGTCTCCATTGACGCTCTTGCAGATAAATAATTTCTTATACAAATACCAACATAAGTAGATACCTAATACCTACCAACCTTTTAGCTTACGTTAATTTTATTAATAAAACTAGCTGACCCGTGCCCACTTCGTTGGGCGGGCGGTAAACATTTTTACTTACAAATCTTAACTAAGTAGTATTCGATGTTGCCAACAGATGGCGTTAATACGGCATAAAATAGCGGTCGTTTGCAGTATCGCCCGCGTGGCAGTTTTTTCCCGTTCCCGTTATTTTTTCGGGATAAAAAGCCTAAGTTACTCCTTGTTACATCAGCTATCTGCCAGTGAAAGTCCCGTCGAAATCGGTTCAGCCGTTCCAGAGATTACCCAGAACAAATGGACAGACAGACAGACAGACAGACAAAAATTTAAAAAATGCTATTTTGGAATATGTATCGCATATACATTCATATCCATGTAGTAAAAAGCGGTTATTTTAATATTACAAACAGACACTTCAATTTTATTTATTTGTCTATTAGTCTATTTTACCAAGTATTATTAAGTTGTAAAATTTTTCATAACTTGTATTAAAAGTAAAAAAGTAAAAAAATTTATTTCAGCAAAACACAAATCTCTTAAGATGTAGGCACAAGTATCACACAAGTAGTATAGCTAAATAGTAATATTAATATTTGTGTGTGTGCAATTTTTTCTTCAAATTGCAATCCAAAAGTTCTTAGTTTTCTCTTTTAGCTTTTGATGCATAAAAGTTTGGGAACCCCTGCTTTAGACCACCGGTGCTTTCAACAAATTAATAATATGTAAATAATGAAGCTCCAGTGAAGGCAAGACAAAAAAACAGCAGACAAAATTGCAATATTGTGAGAAATGCTTTATTTAAATCACCCTTACACTACAAATAAATAAATGCCGAATATTAACAATTTTACATCCAAAGAAAGGCGAAGCTAGACAAAATTGACTTTACTACAGATAAAAATTATATCTTAGACATACCGACACAGTACCTTCAAACTTACATTCATTTTATGGAAATAAAAAAAAGGCTTTTATTGTGGTGTTTTTATTTCTAGGCTGTCATACAGCAGTAAAGCAAAAATAAGTACAAACGGCAACACAAGTTGAAGTTTTTTAAAACTTTTTTCATTCCGTTTTGTAGATAAATAACTCGTTAGCTGTGTTGATTCCGGGCTAAATCATAAAATGGTCATGAAGTTGTGTTGCTGACTGTACCTACTTAAATAGTCACTTAACTTTATACAGGGTGTGACAACGGCTTCATTACAAACTAAATTATTAACTTGACTGCGCTAAAAGGATCGTTGTAGGTTCTGTAACTTTCTAATGGAATGGTATAGGTCAGCAATTGACCGAGAGAGCGAAGCGTCTCAATTTCGAGATGGCCAAAAAATACTATTGTCCGTCTGTCTGTATGTTCTCGCCTATAGGTCGCATTTTTCAACAGATTTTGACACAGCACACAAGTTCCTCGATTAATTTAAATTTATTAGTCGATCGTGATTTTTGATTGGGGAGAAAATAAGAAAGCTTGCTGTAGCGTTATTTATCGATAGATTTCAATCAATTTTGAGAGGCACACTAAGGACCTCATTCTACACATTCGATAAAACGAGGTTTTATCGAAATTTATCACGATTGGTAGCATGGAACTTAGTTAAACGCTAGGTCGATAAATTCGTGACGTTATACGGAATTCACACGCTGTCAACAATGAAATCACTAGATAAAATATATCGAGGCTAGTTCTGTACTAGCGGGTGTAGATAAAAATCGATACATAAAGTAAGTTTGACTTGCATTACAGTGCCCCTTGAAAAGTGGGTACATTGTATGTTGTTTTTTTTAGTCAGCTAAATCCTACACTTTGTGTTCACTTCATACCTATCTACCAACTTTGTAAAAGGAAATAAATGAGTTTTTTTAAATGAGTTTGTTGACCAAAGTCATTTCAGACAGGCTCAATTTCGCCAATCAAATTCTAGTTTCCATTTCGTCTTAGCTCCAATTAGCCCAATTCTTGTATTTTTTATACAAGAATTGGGCCTTAGTAATATAATTAAGCTGATGATGAAGCTAGATATTACACCCTGTATATATAAAGGTGTTTTAAGAAAATTTAGGTAGCTCGCTGTCTTCAGAGAGTGTCTTCTCCGTAACGAGAGTGTTAAGATGCTCGATAAGGCCGGCTATGGACATCTCTCCGTGCACCTTATTGTCGCGAGTACGAACATTCACGGTCCCAGAATTTTTCTCACGATCCCCCACAACTGTAAAAAAATATATGCTCAATTAGTTAATTGTTCTGTAACAAAGAAAAATAACCTTAAATACCTTAAAGGGGATTTATACCGTGCCTGAGGATTATAATCATGACGCTATTTTTTTTTTCTTCTCTGACTACCCATATTAGGCATCCTGAGTGGGTACTTAACTATGAGTAGTAAAGTGCCAAGTAGATTTTTAGATTTTTTATAGTTGGGACCACTTTTTTTTGCGACTTGCTAATAGAGCAAGCTGATGGCCCACCTGATGTTAAGTGGTAACCATCATCGATATAACAAAGCATTGCCTGCAAGTCACGCTTGTTAGAATCGTGCCCTACGATACACTACTTCGCGTCTGATAGACGCATACACCTGAGGCATATAGGATGGATGCGGTGCATTGCATCGTAGGACATAATCCTAACGTGACCTGCGAGTCAATACTTTGATATAGGTGATGGTAACCGCTTAATATCAGGTGGGCCTTCTGCTTGTTTCATCAGCCGGTCATATTAAATAATAGTTGTAGCCTTCAACTAAGCTTAACCCTCAGATTCCTTGCCTCAATGTCACACGGCACCTTAGCTCAGCAAGGAACTTGAAAACCTTGCTTCACAGCACCCGTCCTTAAAACTTTCACATCACAGGGATTTCAAAATAAGCACAAACGGCATGAGGGCACTAGTGCACGCAGGTTCGAATCCAGTTGTGTACATTAAACATTTTTAATTTAAAATGTTAGAGCTCTCTGAAGGAAACCATTGGCACGGCAACGTGACTAGGCTTTTTTTTATACACCTTGCTGATGGCCCACCTGATGTTAAGTGGTAACCATCACCTATAACAAAGTATTGCCTCGCAGGTCGCGCTTAGAAGCGTGCCCTACGCTGCACTACTCAGCGTTCATCAGCCTGAAGCATGCAGGTGTTAAGCCTAATGTGCCTGTAATTTCACCGGCACCCTTCAAACCGGAACACAGCAAGCTGTTTGGCGGTAGAAATGGGCATGGTGGTAGTACTTCTCCGGACGAGCCCTTCACAAAAAGCTCTACTCTACTACTACTACTGATACTGAGCTACAAATATAAGAGATATCAAACATACCGAGAATATAATTAAATTGTGCTAACTGTGCGTTTCTGACTTTCTTATTGAGGGTGTCTCCGGCATCAGTGTCCACTTCTGACATGAAACCCGCTTTGAACAGCTGATCGTTCACCTGAAATGACAAAATCAAAAAGCATTTATTCCATGGTTCCAAGATCACATATAAACGTCTTACATCAAAGTGAATCTAGATGTTAGTTCTAAGTTTAAAACAGGCAAGAATCTTACAACTTGGTTCCTACTATACTCCTTTGCGTCAGAAGTTTTTATTTTATTATTCTTGACATTAGATTTGACAAGTATCGCATACCTATTAAGTAAGTAATAGGAATTGAATAGGTGGACGCCTTGGGGCAACAAGCTTTGAGTGAGATCTTTTGAGTTTTAATTTTTTTTTTCACGTTATTTCAAACAATCTCAAGTTGATTTGTCAATCTTTAATGGTAGTGGATTAATTTATTGATAGGCAAAGTATTATTTAGTATATAAGTTATACAGGGACCTACCCGCATACAAAAAATACCTCTCAGGCTTTTTTCGGGATCATGGAGTTTGGAGGAGACTTTGAGTCTCCTCCATCTCCCTCTCCACCGCCTCTTCCACCGGACCCCCCTGACCCGTCTTTTGCTGGTTTAGAGGTTCGTGAGAATCGTTTAAACAAACGCAGAAAAGATGCGGACATAGAGGAATCCGGTGGTGCTGGTGGTAAAGTAAAAGCGATATCTGCAGACATAGACTCAGCCCCCTCTCTTCCTTCAGTGCAAACCACCTGGATGCACCCTACTCTTGTCATAGGAGTTAAAGAGTATTCTACTGTGGACAAAGGTCCATTTGTAATTCATGTTTCTCGAGAGCTTCCTGATCCTTCCGCAGGTACTACTATCCGACCAATCAAGTTTGGACAATTTCTTTCCAACCACCGCGTAGGAAATATATGTGCAGGCGGTATAAAGTCAGTAGGTAGAAATAGAGTTTCCGTAGAATTCCGCTCAGCCGCCGATGCTAACAAATTCTTGGACAATACCGCTCTTTTAAGCCAGTACAAATACGTAGCAACTATCCCAACGTTTAACATCACTCGTATGGGTCTCGTTAGGAATGTTCCGGTCGATATGTCAATGGAAGAATTCGCTGAAAATTTAGACGTTCCTAATGGTTGCGGGTTCGTAGTTAAGGCACGCCGTCTTAATCGTAAGTCAAACGAAGAGGGTAAAATTACTTGGATCCCTACCCAGGCAGTAGTCCTTACTTTTAGAGGTCAAGTCTTACCGGTCAGAGTATTCTCTTTTTACACTTCACTTCCAGTGGAAATATACCAACTCCCGACTATACAGTGCCAAAATTGCTGCCGATTTGGGCATATCAAGGCTCAATGTCGCTCAAAACCTCGCTGCTTCAAGTGCGGCAATGAGCATACAGGAGAAAGTTGCGACAAGGTGGAAGCCCAGGCTTACTGCCTTCATTGTACCGGAAATCATTTTGCCTCCAGCAGAGTATGTCCTGAATTGGAAAGACAAAAGTCTATTAAAGCGTTTATGTCTCAAAATGGAATTTCTTATGAGGAAGCCGCGACTCATTTTCCCAAGATGGGAAGATCATATACTGAGGTCACTCAGGAAATATTTTCCCCTCCTTCCCCCTCACAGCAAGTCCCCCTTGACTCATCTAATTCTTCGAATTCCCGTTCTTATGTCAAAACGGTTTATGCCAAGGCCCGCCCGCGTGTTTCTTTGGCTAAATCGTATGACAAAGTATCCCACCAGGAAATTACTTCTACTCCATCCTCATCACTTCCCAATGGGCATGCTTTTATGTCCCAATCTCAGTCAAATGATAATCGTCAAAGCTTTCTTATAGAAACTCTATTAAATATTCTAATCGAGTTGTGTTCTACAAACAACTCATCTTTACCGCCCAACGTTGCTCAGAAACTGTCCCAGATCTTTACATTAACTGACCATAATGGATCTAGTGTCCATTATCCAGTGGAACTTGCGAAGTCTCCGCAGGCGAAAGCCTGAACTTCTTTACTTGATCTCTAAATTCTGCCCGTCAGTCATTGCCGTCTCGGAGACATGGCTGAAGCCAGGAAGTCCTTTCAGGATTTCAGGCTACTCTTGTCTTCGGGACGACAGGTCTGACGGGTATGCAGGTAGTGCCCTGCTTGTCAGGGCTACTTTGCCATTTTGTCAAATTTCTCTTCCTTCTCACCCCATAGACATCAACTTAGTAGCAATCAGAGTTTTTGATATAACATTTATTTCAGTTTACATTCCCCAGCCTCACCATAGCCTAATTTCTGAGATCCTTCTAGCAGTATCATCTGTTCCTCCCCCTGTCATTCTTCTTGGTGATTTTAATGGTCACCACACCTCGTGGGGCTCTAGCCACAGCAATACATTTGGTCGCTTGCTTGCAGAAATGTTTGATGAGGTCAACCTCTGCGTAATAAATGACGGTTCTGTTACTCGTCGAGTCCTGCCTTCACAGGACCCACAAAGTGTTGTTGATTTAACTGTTTGTTCCTCCTCCCTCTCCTCCCGTTTTTCATGGGAAACATTGCCTCTATCATATGGAAGTGATCATTTTCCGATTGTCATCACTATGTCTAGCTGTGTCATCCCACAGCAGAGTTTTAACCCTAGTCTTAAATATAGGCTTACAGGAGTTTCAAGAGCTGGCTGGGAATATTTCTCTTCTACTTTAGATATTGCAGCTGAAAGTCTTTCCCCTGTTAACCTAGGCAATGCTCTTTCTGCTTACTCAACGCTAGTGAAGGTTATTACCGCAAGTGCAGATAAATGCTTTCCAATAAAAAAACAAGCCCGAAAACCTTGTAGGGTCTCTAGTCCTTGGTGGGACTCAGACTGTTCAACTGTTATTAGGAATAGGAAAAATGCAGAGATTGAATACAATAATTCTATGACGCCGGAAAATTATATTGAGTATCAGCATTGTGCTGCAAAGGCTAGAAGGGTTTTATCGAAGAAAAAGAAGCTTGGGTGGAAAACATTTTGTGAAAATTTGTCCCCTAGGACTCCGTCATCAGTAGTTTGGAAACAAATCAAACGATTTAGAGGCGCGTGTAATGCTACAAACTCATCTTCAAATGATCCATCATCATGGATAGAGGCATTTAGTGATAGGCTATCTCCAACTTCTGTTCCCAATATAGATTCAGTTCCTACTTTCCCTTCTTTTATCCCATCATCATCCTCCTTCGACAATAACTTTTCTATTAATGAATTATACTTTGCCCTGGAGGGATTAAAAGATTCTTCCCCAGGAATCGATGGGATTCCATATTCATTTATAGTCAATTCCCCTGTTAGCGTCAAAGAATACTACTTAAAATTAATCAACATATTTTTTGAAAACGGAATTATCCCAGATGAATGGAAAACTCAAATTATCATTCCAATATGCAAATCTGGAAAAAGTCGTTCTGACCCAAACTCTTACAGGCCCATTGCTTTATCGTCAGTCTTTGTCAAAGTCATGGAACACATGATAAAGTTTCGCCTTGAATGGATTGTGGAGAGTAGAGGTATTTTGGCTAAAACTCAGTTTGGTTTTCGTAAGGGTATGAGCACTATGGACAGTCTTAGTTTGATAACTACTGACATTCGTATTGCATTTTCAAAAAAAGAATCTTTAGTTGCCGTTTTTCTAGATATAGCGTCGGCATATGATAACGTTCTTCTTCCAATACTCAGGAACAAGCTTCACCAGCTGAGTATCCCTGTGAGGATTGTACGGTTCATTAGCAACTTATTGATGAATAGGAGCATTTTAATAAAACACCAAGGCTTGTTTTTACCCACCCGATGCGTTTGGAAAGGACTCCCTCAGGGATCAGTACTGAGTCCCTTATTGTACAGCCTATACACTCATGACCTCGATAATTCCATCAGCCCACTCTGTCAAGTCCTTCAATACGCAGATGACTTAGCTTTGTATGTTCGATCGAAAGCCATTGATGAAGTAAAAGATAATCTTAACGCAGCTCTTTCCCTTTTGGGTGAATGGTTAAAAGATCATGGCTTATCTCTCTCAGCTTCTAAAAGTAGTTGTATAATATTTTCCAAAAAACGAATTCCTCCATTTATTGATTTGTATATTGAACAAGTGCAAATCCGTCAACTTCCAAGTACAAAATTTTTAGGTGTTTATTTGGATTCAAGGTTATCAGGAATTTCTCATTGTAACTACATTTCAGATATATGCGAAAAAAATATTAATGTCCTACGTTCCTTGTCAGGTGTTTGGTGGGGTTCTCATCCCTACTGCCAAAAACTTCTTTATAACGCTATTGTTCGTAGCCATTTAGATTATGGATCATTTCTGTTGGACCCAAGTACGAAATTGGCTTTGGGGATTATGGACAAGGTTCAGTCTAGGTGTCTTAGGATAATCATTGGTGCAATGAAATCATCTCCGATCAATGCGATGCAAGTGGAGTGTGTTGAGGCTCCCCTCTCTCTCAGAAGACAGTATTTAGCAGATAGGTTTTTGTTTAAACTTGTTCAAAATTCCCATCACCCCCTGCTTCGGCTACTGAACAATTTACTTTTACTATTAGAACCCCAAATTGATGACAATCAGGATACAATCCCCTGTTTAATTCGTAGCTTTAGAAAATATTCTCACCTTCCATATCCTGTTGCCCAAACCCAAACATTTCCTCTATTCTCCTCCCCATACGAAGCATTAATTTTCAAACCTAGTGTTCTGCTTGATTTTGGCGTACAAAAAGGTTCTTGCAGTGCACGAAATGAATTCTTCCTAAATATGGATAGAAAATACAGAGGGTGGTGCCCTATTTATACAGACTCTTCTAAGCTCAATGACTCCAGTCCTGTTGGTTCAGCAGTCTGGATTCCTTCTACAAAAATAATTTTGAATTATAAATGCCCATCAGTTACTTCTGTATTTACTGGGGAAGCAATAGCTATACTTGAAAGCGTCTTGTTTATCCTGTCACATAATCTAAATAACTCCATAATTTTCTCAGATTCTAAAAGTTCACTCCAATCTATTACCTCAAATCCATTCCGCTCTAAGTCTAATTTTCCAATCATCCTCAAAATTCGTGAATCGCTATTTCAATGCAAAGAACGTGGAATAAATGTCGTACTGGCGTGGATTCCTAGTCATTCTGGAATACCTGGTAATGAAACAGTGGATTCATGTGCAAAACAAGCTATTCAAACAGGTTCCCATGATTATCTTAAAATTTATTCTCATGACCTTTGTGCAACCCCTAAATCTCATTTGGTCACTTCTTGGTCACGTATGTGGGTTGCATCTAAAACTTTAAAAGGCAGACACTACGGTGATATACAACAGGAAATTCCGACGAGACCTTGGTTTTTTAAGTTTCGTTTAGCTAACAAAACCACAACATCAACCATTTGTAGACTTCGCTTGGGTCATGCCTGTACTCCTGTCCACTTAGCTAAAATAAGGATCAGGAACCACTCTATATGTGAATGCGGTCTAGACGAAGGAAACGTTGAACATATGATATTCTCATGTCCGAGGCTGCGGCTATCTTTGTATGATATCACCCCCCCTGAAATCCCTCGTCCTTTATCTTCAAAACTCTTGCTATCCCTTGTATTTTCCCCTTATATCAAATTATTGTGTAAATTTTTAAGTGTAAATAAAATAAAATTGTAAATACTTACCTACCTACAATAGTTTACCTTCATTTATAATATTTACCTACTTATGTAATTTCTTTATATTTTATGTGTGTTTGTGTTTTTACCTACCTAACAAAATAAATATGTTATATTACCTACTTAAGTATATGGCATATCAACTTGATTTGTATTAGAGTCTCCCTTCTTACCGTACTCAGATCTCCGCCTTTTTGTTTTAAGATTAGTAAACACTTGACGTTGGCAAATTCGTGGCAACCCTCAGCCGCTGAAAAGCCATATAATAAAAGAAGAAGAAGAAGAAGTAAGTAATATATTTGTTAATTGTTATTTAAAACATTGACATATTTTTTTACTTTCTTGTTTTTTTTTCTCACTATTACCTTGACATTATTATTAATTTATAATTCTGTTTTTAATTGACTGGATTGTTTACCTTATTTAGTATCTACCTACCCATTTGTTTTCTTTTATAACTTAGTTTATAGCTTTCGGGCGCCTTGGTCCTTGGTCTATAAGCCCAATTCGGGTCTTGGGAATAAAAAAATTAATAAAATACGACATACAACTAAAGAATGTTGGGTACAGACATTGCAAACTTATATGATTTTATACAAACTTCAACTCCGCTGTACTCGTGTAGGGGTTGAATTTCAGGAATTATTTTTATAGTACACCTCTATCTGTTATATACCCTGAACATTTAAAATCGTTGTCTATATGTCAGTCAGGACAAAGATTCTTATAATTGGTATAGATTTCTGTGTAAACTTCGTATGCGCTATCCAGCCGGGCTAAGATGTGCAACGCGAGACATGTCGCGCTTAACACGAGATACTTTTTCAATTGATGGAAATTTTAGAAATTTTAGATAAAAGGCCTACAGATAAGCTAAACATTAGCATTAAGTCTTCATTTGACAGATCGAGATAGATTTTTGGCACTGGCATGTTAGCATAGGAAGATATAAAGAGACAAAATTTTGTCGCGTTGCACATCTTAGCCGGGCAGGATAGTTCTTAGGTAGCTTAACAGATGGCGCTAAAACTTGACTGTACGTACCTGGACGGCGTAGTCGTCGAAAGCTGGCCCCACAGGTACGACACACACTTGCCTAGGGCTGAGCCAGAAGGGCCACTTGCCGGCGTACGATTCACTCAGGATCGCTATCATCCGCTCAACAGAACCGAGGATCGCGCGGTGGATTATCACCGGCCGCTTCTTTTCACCACTTTCACTAAAAAAAAAAATATAATTAAATAGTTTTAGTAGTAGTAGAGCTTTAAGTGAAGGGCTCGTCCGGGGAAGTACTACCACCATGCCTATTCATTCCTGTCAACAAGCAGCTCACTATGTTCCGGTTTGACGGGTGCCGATGAAATTGCAGACATTTAGTAATGCATATGGTTACTACCAACCTGGTATGGTGGTTACTACCATATGACCACCGGTGCTTTCAATGATGATAATAATGTGTATTCCATACCTGACATAGTTGAGGTTGAATCTCTCAGGCAGTTGGAAGTCTAGCTGAATGGTAGCACACTGATGAGATCGGCGCAATGCGTCTTGTATGGTGATGTCTATCTTAGGGCCGTAGAAGGCACCGTCGCCCGGGTTCAGCTGCCAAGGCTTGCCGAACTTGTCCAACGAGTCTCGTAACGCCTGGAAAAATAATAGTGTTCACAATACTATTCGACTAGTAACAGTAGTACTCGTACTCGTAGGAATATTCGTAATAGTCAAAGTCAAAGTCAAAAATCATTTATTCAGTAATATCCGCAGGGATCATCTTGAAACGTCTTAAATCTAGGTGAATCTAAGCGCCAGTTCCTCGCGACCAAGCCTAGAAGAGTAGTAGTAGTAGTAGCAGTAGTGGTGGCAGTAGAATTCGTACTAGTAGCAGTAGGGGTGGTAATAGTATTCGTACTATTGGATAAATGTTTGTACGATCTGAAAATATTTATTCCGGGTGTTCTGGGTATTTTCTATGCATAATAAAAAATATCTATGTATGTAATGTATTGTATTAAGTATATCTGGTATATCAGTCATCTAGTACCCATAACACAAGGTCTGCTTAGCTTGGGGCTAGATGATGTGGTGTGGATTGTCCAGCATTGTTATTATTATTAGTGATTTACCTTTTCTGCCTGGTCCCATGTGGCGAGATCTCCCAAGTATTTCTCAGGTCTCGTGGACAGTTTCAGTTGGAAGGTGAAACCGAAGGTGGTGTACACTGCTTCCAAGAATTGGAGACACGCGACCTGTTCAAATAATAGCCAATTAATCTCACTACTGCAAAATTTAGGTATGTACCAAATGTACTATCTGGATGTACCTCTAACTAAGGAGATATCCTCGGAGAATCTCGAATTGGTACTTTGTACTAAGAGATCGAACGGGATATCTACCGTGCTTGAGGATTAAAGTCACTAATTCTTTTCTACTTTTGTTTCTTTCCGACCCCTATAAGACATCCTATAATCTTGAGTAGGTGCTTGGTACTAAGAGATTTAAGGAGATATCTACCATGCCTGAGGATTACATTCGTGAAGCTAAAACTTTCTTTTTTAAATTAAAAGTCTGGGTCTACGTACAGTGTAGTCCTACTAATATTATAAACGCGAAAGTTTGTAAGTATGGATGGATGGATGGATGTTTGTTACTCTTTCACGCTCTAACCAGTACACCGATTTGGATGAAATTTGGAATACAGATAGATTATAACTTGGATTAACATAAAGGCATTTTTATTCCGGAAAAAGTAACAGGACCGGGAAAAAACTGCTACGCGGGCGAAGCTGCGAGCGGCCGCTAGTGTTTAATATTTTTTTTTCCGATGTTCATCTGCGATCAGTTCTCCGAACTATGAGCAGGTGTGTTGTGAGTGGTGTGGTTTGCAGGACGAGAGGTCCAGTGACCTCTTCCTCCTTTTTATTACAAGTCAAGTTCGACTATGTGGTGTCTTTTTAGCCTCTTAGGATAGGTGATAGTGGTCAATTCGGCTGCTAGGCGGTTAGGATGCCGTTCAAGCCTGTTTTTATAGGCAGTTGAGAATCGTTTGACTTCTTCCGCAACTGTGCTGATTAATATATATATTTATGTATATTTTATATAAATCGAGTTTTGCATGTTTTAGGTATTATTATAATTTTAGTTTGTCTACATTGTTAGCATCTTTATCTTTTTGTGCACCGCCGTTTATCTATTTCTGTTTATCCTTTCCATCCAAAGGTTGTCTGGAAGAGATCGCTTTTAGCGATAAGACCGCCCGTTGTACTCAGTGCTTATAATTATCTCTATTGTGTTTTTACTTCTTTGTGTACAATAAAGAGTTGATCTATCTATCTAATATATCTCACCATTTCATCCTCAATATGTTGTGGAGCGCAAAATATATGTGCGTCATCTTGTTGAAACCGTCGCACTCTTGTTAGGCCGGTCAGGGCGCCGCTCAGTTCATTCCGATGCAGTACACCGAAGTCTGCCAAACGCAGAGGCAATTCGCGCCAGGAACGATTTCTATTGTCGAACATTAGACTGTGGAAGAAATACATAAATAATTTTGACTGACCCCAGCCCGAGTAGCTCAGTAGTAGTAGAGCTTATAGTGAAGGGCTCGTCCGGGGAAGTACTACCACCATGCCTATTTCTGCTGCCAAGTAGCTTGCTGAGTTCCGGTGAAATTGCAGGCACACGAGGCTTAACACCTGTATGCCTCAGGTTGATAGACGAGGAGCAATGCTTTAATATGTGATAGTGACCACCAAAATTGTGACCCCAGAAACAAAAATTGGGGTCACCATTTGAAAATATTAACACCTGTATGCCTCAGGTTTAAGGAAGTGGTTACCATCACATATCAGGCAACGCTTTGATATGTGATGGTAACCACTTAAACCCCAAAAACAAAGAAAAAGTTTAGGGTTAAGTACTATCTTTAAAAGATTGTATCACTCACCAATGTCCAGGACAGTTCATAGGTTTAAGTGCAAAAGTTTCTTTCTCCACATCAAATGAGAACATGTTGTCTGAGTAATGAGCCCAGTGTCCTGAGGTCTGCCATAGTTTAGCGTTGTACATGTTTGGGGTCACCACTTCTTGAAAACCGCGGTTTCTGGAAACAAAAGATAGGCTATATGATAGTAAGTTCATATGAGTTAACTCTGGTGACTGAGTTTTGAGGTCGCCCCAAGACCTTCCTATTAAAGAAACGTTCAGACATCTGATATCTTTTACTGATCTGAGTCCCAATCTAATCAAAGCTTGTACTATGGGAACCAGATGGCTGATAAAATACTTATAACACGTTAGTATTCAAAGTTTGTGTTTATGAGGCTAGGCTTAAACAGATTGATAAATTTTGAATTTAGAAAACCTGTGTATGGGGACATTGCTTATCCTTATAAAATATATTGATATTTGATATGATAGTTGATGGGACCGGGGAGATGATTGAAACGACTACTCTCTGTCAATGAGTGTTTGCAAGAGAAATTTTACTGTAAAGAAAAGTACTAATTATGCACAATATGATAGCTTAATGCTGAAGGCCCGTACAACCTGCGATATCTAACAGTTGCAACCAGATTCTGATTTTAATAAAAGAAACTAGAACTTATTTAATACACACCTGTATTGTTCCTTGATAAAGTGGACAAGAATGTTGTAGATGTGCGCTCCGCGCGGCTGGAAGAAACACGACCCTGGCGACATTTCGTGGAAGAAGAATAGCTCTTGCTCCTGTAATAAAAATAAATTGTCATCAACATTGATATAACAAAATCATGTTAAATAATATTACAACTCCCGAACAAACGACGAAAGACCGAACAGAAAAAAAGACCGAAGAATAGAGTTTGTGGACTATGAAAAAGCCTACGATTCAGTCGAAAGCTGGGCAGTGTAACGGTCGCTCCAGCGGTGCCAAATCAACTATAAGCACATCGAAGTGTTCAAAGGCGTGTATAGTAATGCCACCATGTTTATCCGAATTCAAGACCAGAGCACACTTCCAATCGAACTGCAAAAGGGAGTGAGACAGGGAGATGTAATTTCTCCAAAACTGTTCACTTCTGCACTGGATGATATTTTCAAACTAGTGTCCTGGAGGTATGGCATTAACATCAACGGCGAATATGTAACTCATCTTCAATTTACCAACGATACAGAAGACCTGGAAATAGTAAGTAGTCCTGGAAGACCTAGGAACAATGCTCAGAGACCTCAATAATGTCTCCTAACAGGTGGGTCTTAAAATGAACATGAGTAATACAAATGCTAATGTCACACCCGTGCCGGTACATGTTAGAAGCGATATCACCGAAGTTTATGATTTTTGGGCATATTGCACACGCGTCTATTTCTTCTTCCAGAAACTTACCCGACCAATTTTCCTATGGTCCCGTTTAGCGGCCTCTTCCTGTATGGTCTCCCATTCCTTCAATTGCTTGGGCTCTGGGAAAGAGACTCCGTACACCCGCTGTAAGCTCTCTGCCTCCGCTTTGCCCTCCCAATAAGTAGCAGAGTTCTGTAACGCAGAGGTATTTTTTCAGTTTTTAAATTTAACTATACTGCATAACAAAACGTCATGTCAGTCCATCGGGTTTGAAGACGTCCTACGCTTCGTCTTCCGGTTCGTGATAGATGTACCTAACTTACCTTGGTAACTTTCAGCGCCTTAACCTTTCCTGTATGCCGTACATGGGGTCCCCTACACAAGTCTATCAACGGACCACATCTATACACAGTGGTGGTCGGCGTGTTCACTTTCTCGTTCAAAATCCGCACTTTGAACTGATTGTAATCAAACATCTCGAGGAGCTGTTTCTTGGTCAGTTCGAGTCGTTCAAAAGGTTGCTTTTCCTTTGCGATCTTTTTGATCAGACCTTCTAGCACGTGGAAGTCTGTAGAAGATATCTGAAAAAAAAAACGAGTGAGCTTTAGACCACACGACTGAAGTAAAACTTCTTTAACATACGAAACGTAACTGGCTATGAGAGAAAGAACAGTACTTTTATACCCCCTCCATGGTAGTGTTAAGCGTTTAACGCAAACTTTTTGGAAGACGCGTAAAAAGTATTACTTCAAAAATAATAAAGAAATAAACATTTGTGGAGTTCACGCAATGGTATGGAGTCCCAAACTAAGCCATTTTTTGTCTATATCTATATTATAATAAAATTATAGAGCTCAAAAATTCTATACATCTAGACTAATATTACAAAGAGGAAAAATTTGATTGTTTGTTAGTGTGCATTGAATAAGCTCCGAAACTACTGGACCGATTTAAAAAATTCTTTCACAGCTGCGAAGGTACACTATCCCTGGGTGTCATAGCCTATATTATATTTTCAAAAAAATTAGGGATCCTTACTAAGACCCGTGCGAAGCCGGGACGGACCGCTAGTTAAAGATATTTTTTTGACGACCGATGTGGCGCGGCGGGCGAATGTCCGCCTGCGACGCAGAGGGTTGCGGGTTCGATTACCGCCTTGGGATAAATGTTTGTACGATCTGCAAATATTTATTCCGGGTGCTCTGGGTATTTTCTATATATAATAAAAAATATCTATGTATGTAATGTATTGTATTAAGTATATCAGTCATCTAGCACCCATAACACAAGCTCTGCTTAGCTTGGGGCTAGATGATGCTGTGTGGATTGTCCAGCATTATTATTATTATTGTAGCTGCGGGGCACCAGATCTTTCAACTTCGGGCTTGTAGCGTGCCTCTGCTACCTTCAGTATGCCGGCCGGAGTAACTTGCTGAACCGAGGGTTGCCTATAGTCCGTTTGGAATGAAAACTATGAGATTCTTCTGGAGGAGACTTTATTACTGAACACTTTCAAACTGTAGCACTATTACACACTAAACTAATTTAAACTGACGCGGAACTGAAACGGTACTGTACTAATTTCGTAGGCCAAAAACGCCGTCTTATATTGTTCATCCCTACCCGGCGGCTACCCACTAGCTCAGGTAGCGCGCTCGAGTCCTGAGCCAATCACAGAGCTCCTTTGTTCGGTGTCCCTTTCTAATGGGGTCCTCGTGTCTATCATTTTTCCCGTTAACTGTGAACACGTTGGGACTTGTTTTGAAATCTCCTGTCTTTGTTACACTTCATTATTTATGTCTATCTATCTTTGTTGTTGTCGGACTGTGTTTCCTATCTGTTTTCTCCTGTGATTGACTCAAGGTTAAAAGGTAAAACTATCCTACCTAACGATATTCTAACCTGACTAAAAGTAATCTTTATTGTTTGTACACTTAATTTCTAAACTTAATCTATGTAACTTTATATCTTTGGACTTTGCTTATACTAATGGACGTCGCTAACAGCTTCCCCGCCAGTGCTTGGTGGTCCAAGCACTCCATCCATTGGTTGCGACGTCTTGCCCGAAGCCACGAGGATGAGTCTTGATGTCGGGCGCCTCATTACGCCTCCTCGAGTCCGGACGGTCACAATTCTGGTTCGCTGGTCAGGTCCTTGGTAGGTCTCTTCAATTACTCCCCGCGGCCACGTGTTGCGTGGGAGTGAAGAATCGGCGATAATCACGACGTCGCCTTTGCCGAACTTTACGTCTTTTCGGCCTTTCAAACTACGTGGCATGAGAGTCGGTAGGTACTCCTTCAGCCATCGGCTCCAAAAATGATCGGCCAGCCGCTGCGCCGTCTTCCAGCTTGGTCGTCCGATCAGTTCGTTGTCCTCAAACTCCCCTAGGACCGCCGTACCGCATGACCTCCCAATCAAGAAGTGGTTGGGAGTTAATGCTTCTTCATTGTCAGGATCCATGCTCAAGTGCGTTAGAGGCCTAGAGTTTAATGTGTGCTCCACCTCCGTTAGTAATGTGTGGAGCACTTCTTCTGGAGGACTCCTTTCCCCGAGGACGGCTGCTAATGCGGTTTTCACTGATCGCACTAGTCGTTCCCATGCGCCTCCCATGTTCGGAGCTCCAGGAGGGATGAATTTCCACTGAAAGCCTTCTTTTTCAGCCGCCTCGATAAGTTCTTGATGCCGGAGCTTCTTAATCTCTTCTTTTAGTTCGTGGTTCGCTCCAACGAAGTTCGTTCCGTTATCGCTGAACATTATTCGGGGGCTTCCTCTGCGGGACGCCATTCTTCTTAGCGCCATGATCATCGAGCCGGTGCTGAGCGATGCGGCTAATTCTATGTGGACCGCTCTTGTAGTTAGGCAGGTAAAAAGCGCGCCCCATCGTTTCTCTCTTCTGCGGCCGATCGTCACGTGCATGGGACCAAAGTAGTCGACCCCAGTGCACGTGAACGGAGGCTGGTGGTGCGCTAACCTTTCTAGTGGCAGGTCTCCCAGTGGTGGCATCTTAGGTTTCGCTCTTTTGATCTGGCACCACTGGCACCGGTGCGCCACTCTCCTTACTGCGTCTCGCAAGGATAATATCCAGTACTTCTGCCTCAACTCGTTAATCACCGTCGCGTGGTTCCCGTGGTGCAGGTGACGGTGGTAATGTTCTATTAGGAACTGAGGCATGCGACCTTTCCCATCCAAGATCGGCAAATTCCTGAGTTGGTCACCGTAGTTCTTGATCCTGGATATCCTGCTATTGAGACGCAGCACACCGTCTTCGTTGAGAGCGACGTCGATCCGTTTCAGTCGGCTCGAGTTCTCCATGGGTTTGTTTTTCTTCAGGTTTTCTATTTCTGTCTTGAAGGACTCAGCTTGACTCTGTCGGATAAGAGCCTTTTCTGCCTTCTTCAAATGTTCGAGTTCAATGGGTAACCATCTTCCTTTTGCTTCTTTGTTCGGTTTTCTCCTGTTGACGCTCCCTTTTCGACGACACATGTCTATGAACATGTACAATCTTGCCGTAGTTCGTAGCAGACGTGTCCAGTTACTGAATCTACAAGGTTCGGGCAGGCTCAGTTCCTGGACGATTCTTGTCGTAGCGCAGGTGGTGTTTTTCTTTTCTTCTGGATAGGACTCTTTCTTCTCTATTTCCTTCACCGGCCAGTCGGATTTCGGCTGGTAGAGGAATGCAGGCCCGATGAACCACCTTGTCTTGCTATCGAAGTTCTTCGGCACGTTCCTTGTAGCGTCGTCAGCTGGGTTGTGTTTGGTGGGAACCCATCTCCATTCAAGCGGCTTGGTCAATTCCTCTATTGCCGCCAGTCGATGAGCGACGAATGATTTGAAACGTCGCGGGTCAGCCCTTATCCACTGCAGCACTGTGGTCGAGTCGGACCAGAAGACCCGAGATGTAATCTCCAGGTCGGACTCCTCGATGATCGTAGCTGCCAGTCTTGCCCCCATCAGTGCTGCCTGAAGTTCCAGTCGAGGGATTGAAGTAGTTTTGACAGGAGCCACTCTGGCTTTCCCCGCCATCAGCGAGATGTGGCATTCCCCGGTGGCCGTCGTTGTTCTCCAATACACTGCGGCGGCGTACGCAGACTCACTGGCATCGACGAAGGTATGAATTTCACCTGATTTCGTTGCCGGTGCCAGACATCTAGGAACTTCCAGGTCGCGAAGTGTTTCGATGTCTTCTATGTATTGCTCCCAGATTCTTCTTTGGTCGTCGTTGACTTCCTCGTCCCACTTTGTTCCGGTCCGCCACAGATCTTGTATGAGTCGTTTTCCTTTTATCAGAACTGGAGCAACGAGTCCCATAGGGTCGAATGTCGACATCACCGCGCTCGTCACTTCCCTCTTCGTAGGCGCTCGGCTTTTGTCGGTGACTTCTTTCGGGGTGTTTCGTAATCCAATGTTGAAGGCTAGCACGTCGTTGCTGACCATCCATCTCATCCCGAGAGTCTTTTCTTCGTCGCCTAGTTGCTTTTCTTGCGGAGCTTCTTCTGTTCTGACATGGGTCAGTGCCTTGTCATCGTTGCTGGCCCATTGTCTGAGTTCAAACCCAGCCGCTCGGTGGATTTGACTCACTTCATTTGCTATCTTTGCCGCTTCTTTCACTGTATTGAAACTCTGAAGGTAATCGTCCATGTAGTGATTGCGGACGATTGCTCTTGCTGCCTCGGGATGTTCCTTTTCGTGCTTCTTGGCGTTTGTGTTCTTTACGAAGATCGCTGTCGCTGGCGAGGACGCTGCTCCGAAGATAACGGACTTCATCCGGTACTCCTTGGGTTTTGTGTCCCGTTCTTGTCCTCGCCAGAGAAATCTCAGGCTGTCGCGATCTTCCTCCCTTATGCGGATCTGGAGGAACATCTCCTTGATATCGGCGACGACTGCTATGGGTCCCTCTCGGAATCTCAGAAGCACTCCAAAAAGGGGTTGGAGTAGGTCGGGTCCCGGTAGCAGCGCGTCGTTGAGGCTCTTCCCTTCGTATTTGGCAGCGGCATCGAAGACAATGCGGATCTTCTTTTTCACGGGATGAACTACGGAGAAGTGTGGTAGGTAGAACGTTCGGTCGGGAGTGGATTCTGCTGGTGCTTCTTCGGCGTACCCATTATCTAGCAGGTTCCTTAACTGCTCGCCGTATTTCTCTCTGAGAACTGCGTCCTTGTCGAGTTTCTTCTCTACGCCCAGTAGCCTGTTGCGAGCCTGAGCGTAGTTGTTCGGCAGTATCTCATCTTCTTTTTTCCACAGCAGTCCAGATTCGTACCTTCCATCAGGCATTTGTTTTGTAGTCTTCTCCAGTAGTTCCAATGCCCTGCCGTCGGCGTCGTTGCTGGGGCGGCGTTGTTGTATGCCGATTGAGTCCAGGTCGAAGTGGTTCTTGATCATTTCGTTGATCGCTTCTTCATTGTTCCCGAGATGACAGTGGTTCACATATTCCACTGGCATGGTGGATCCGGTGTGGCACCCATGAAGAACCCAACCCAGGCTTGTAAGTGACGCGACGGGTTCATTCCGCTTTCCTTTCAAGATCTTCCGGGATATGATTAGATCCCAATTGTCTTGACCGATTAGCAGCGCTGGTTTCTCTTTTTCATATTGCAGCTCGTTCCTTATATTTCTTAAGTGGCTGCACTCTTCAATTGTCTTCAGGCTGACGCACTGCGGTGACAGCTTCAGATCTTTGACAGTTCGTACTCCTCTTAGAGTCCGCTTGTCTCTTCTTTGAGCTCCCTTTATTTTCAGGTTCATTTTCTGGGAGTCCTTTTTCTCTATGATTTTTCCACCGACTGTTTCTAGAATCAGCGATTCTTTTCTGCCGGTGGCTCCAAGGCGGCAGGCGATGTCTTTGTCCAGCAGCGACACTGTCGATCCTTCGTCGAGCAATGCCAGGACGCGCACTGACCCGTTCGGTCCGTAGATATCTACCGGTATCATCTTTAGGTAGACTCTTGTTCCATCTGCTGCCGCGTATACGGATTTCACTATGTTCTCAGCGTCTTCCTTTTCTGTGGTTTGCTCGTGCTGTGGGCTCGACGACCTTTCTCGCTGCGTAGACGGTGCCACTGTTCGTTGAGTTGACTCCGAGTGTAGCGTAGTGTGATGAGGCTTCTTGCATTTCTTACAAGGTGGAGCCTTGCAATTCATCTTCGTGTGTCGTCGGCGTAGGCACTTGAAGCATAGTTGCTTCTTAACCACGATGTTCCACTTTTCGTTGGTGTCAGCTTCTTTAAATTGTTTGCATTCGGTGATCCAATGTTCCCTTTCGCAGTTGGCGCAGACTTTTCTGTATTTCTCTGAAGTCGTAGCAACTGTTTCTTCAACTGAATCTTCTTCTTGTGTTGCATTTACCGGATATTTCGGATTTCCATATTTTCTTTTTTGTGGTTCCGGCGGTGCGATCTTCCCGCACAAGTCTGCTTCCCTTTCCAGGAACTTATTTATCTTCACTAATTCTGGTTCATCTTCGCTCATGCGTGCGTTGTAATCCAGCCATCGGTACCGCAGTATAGGTGATAATTTCTCTGTAATGCTTCGACTCATTTCCGGCGAGTACAAGTAGTGTGGCTTGTTCAGGGCGGTTATCGTTGTCACTGCGTTGCCCACTCGTGTCGAAAAAATACAGATGTCTCTCGGTGAGTCTCCTATGCGCGGAAGTTCCTTTATTTTCTGAATTTCCGCAAGTACCAATTGCTCTGGTCTTCCAAACCTTCTTTCTAGCGCAGCGATGATGTCCTTTGGATCCGATGCTACAAATAATAAGCTTCTTACGGCTTCCTTTGCCGTTCCTTTGATGGCTTTTCTTATCCGTGCCATATTGTGAGCTACAGTGCACATAGCCGAGCTATCCTCGTATGCCCTCTTGAACGGCAACCATTCTTCGTGTGCGCCGTTAAATTCTGGCAGATCCCATATCTTCGATGATGTGGTCATGGTTGGTTTCACCGCTAGGGTAGCGTTTATGATAGCATCAGCTAGTTCTTTCATCTCCGACTTCTGTGCCGGCTTGCCTTTTTCAGTTTCTTGCTCTTGGAATGTTGTGGTCTGCTCTACCCATTGCTCCACGTGTGTCGATCTCTCTACCTCGAATTCTTCATCGAGTTCTTCTTCCGACATACATTGTGCTAATTCCCAATCTGTCTGGGCTAGGGCTGCAGCCGTCTGAGCAACTTCTAGTTGTCTCTTCTGGTATTCTCGCAGAGCTTCTAGTTCAGTCCTCCTACTTGATTTTGTCGATTTCTCCCGCATGGCTGGAACTGTCTCCGAAGACGTAAACGGTGGGACTGCTGGTCTTCCTCCAATATTCTTCGGTGTTCCCTTTTTCAACGCGGTAACGAGTCGTGCGCTAGCGGGCGCAGTCGCGGACGCGGAACGCGCAGGTGGCGCGTGGGCGGGCGCGGCGGCGGACGCGGGACGCACGCTCGCGGGCGCGGTCTCAGACGGTATGGTATGCGGGGGTGCCAGTTTAGACGTCCGGGTCTGGGCAACAACCGTCTCGGTCGCGGATGCGGTGCGCGAGGGAGGGGCGGCAGCGGCGGCCGCTGCCGACGCGGCGCGAGTAGTCCTCCCTTTTACCACTGGCCTTGCGGTGGCCGTCGTGGAAGTCCCGGAGGTTGCTTCGGCCGATCCCACGGTCGATTCTGTAGTTTTCGTGACGGTTGACGCGGGCGTATTCAGAGACCAGTCGGTCGTCGTAGTCTCTGTAGAACTGTCCTTCGCCGTACTCCCCGGCGATCGCGAACGGACGATTGGCATCTCGATTGGTATCTTCTCCGTGATCCGGCTCGAAGGACCAAAAACTGTAGCTGCGGGGCACCAGATCTTTCAACTTCGGGCTTGTAGCGTGCCTCTGCTACCTTCAGTATGCCGGCCGGAGTAACTTGCTGAACCGAGGGTTGCCTATAGTCCGTTTGGAATGAAAACTATGAGATTCTTCTGGAGGAGACTTTATTACTGAACACTTTCAAACTGTAGCACTATTACACACTAAACTAATTTAAACTGACGCGGAACTGAAACGGTACTGTACTAATTTCGTAGGCCAAAAACGCCGTCTTATATTGTTCATCCCTACCCGGCGGCTACCCACTAGCTCAGGTAGCGCGCTCGAGTCCTGAGCCAATCACAGAGCTCCTTTGTTCGGTGTCCCTTTCTAATGGGGTCCTCGTGTCTATCATTTTTCCCGTTAACTGTGAACACGTTGGGACTTGTTTTGAAATCTCCTGTCTTTGTTACACTTCATTATTTATGTCTATCTATCTTTGTTGTTGTCGGACTGTGTTTCCTATCTGTTTTCTCCTGTGATTGACTCAAGGTTAAAAGGTAAAACTATCCTACCTAACGATATTCTAACCTGACTAAAAGTAATCTTTATTGTTTGTACACTTAATTTCTAAACTTAATCTATGTAACTTTATATCTTTGGACTTTGCTTATACTAATGGACGTCGCTAACAATTATTATTATTTTTCTGAAATCCTGCTTAAAAAAGGCAAAAAATCGAAACCGGCTTTTAAAAAATTACTGAATTCCCACTTAAAACTTAGAATGGGATTCATTGAACTGACAGATTTAGTAATTAGGTGATCTTTAGAAATTAAATTTTAGTAATAATAGTAATCAACTTACGCCTTTTTCAGGATAAAACATGTCATAGTAGAAACCTTCTTCAATAGGTGGCCCATAACAAAGGCAGCCTCCGTACACCTGCAATAAGTCAAAGTCAAAGTCAAAAATCATTTATTCAGTAATATCCGCAGGGATCATCTTGAAACGTCTTAAATCTAGGTGAATCTAAGCGCCAGTTCCTCGCGACCAAGCCTAGAATAAAATGCATATTTGTACTTACTATCGCAACATTTATCTACTTACAAATTATGCACATTTAAACGAGCACTGAGGGTTTAGTCGTAACATAACCGCCTTTTGATCCTAAGGTCGGTCGGTACAAATGCATCGAACAAGTACTGGGTTCAAGTACTAGGTACTGTTACAAGTAACGGGTACAAGCACTAAGTACAAGTACTGGGTCAAAGTACTGGTTACAAGTACTAGGTACTACTCTACTACGATACTAATCTAATCGATACGTTTACGTTACAAATGTCAAATTTGTTACACTAATACTAACCCTTTCCATAGCTTCCCCTAGCATATGCGCAGACGAATGCCAGAACACCGCCTGTGCATCAGTATTGTCCCATCTCAGCAGTTCCAGCTTACAATCTCCCTCCAGCGGCCGGTCTAGATCCCAGAGTTCGTTGTTGACGCGAGCGATAATCGTGGAGTCGGCCAGACCCTGGCTGCAGACAGAGGGGTCAGAGTCAGGTATGGAGATGATAAGAGGGCAGGCTGGTGGACTGTAGTATCTTTGGGTGATAATGACGTTCTCAACATTTAGAAGAGGATTTTGCTTATGTAAAAGAATAAAGGTAAAATTCCCAAAGCCACGCGGTCGTAGAAATCATGAACGTACTAACACTTCTATCTACTATTTATAAAAATCCCACATATATTATAATGAAAAAGTTTGGATGTTTGTGGCTGACTGTGGTAGACTGATTTAGATAAAACTCAGAGTACATATAGCCCATAGAATGGATTAACATTAGGCTGCTTTTGATCCCGAAAACAATAACATCTTAAAACTCTAGAGAACAAATGCCTTAAATTGCTATTAGGGATATTTATATTTATAATAAAAATTTTGGCCGATGTTTTACAGTCAAGTCAAAATCTAAGTAAAGCTTACAGTGAAAACCGGAGCCCCAAGTCGAGATTTTGATTTACAAACTCACTTTGGATTATAAGTATTCAGTAATAAGCTAAGTGAATCTAGACCATCCATCTTGTGATCGCGACCCAGCCTAGAAAATCTGACAAGAAACTTAATGCTTGGGTTCCGGTTAAATGCCTGTTGGCATTTGCAGATTGGATGAAGGCAACATTCATACAGCTTTTTGTCGACAATTTTATGTTATTACTAAACAAGAGAAAGCTTAAACAACATTCATTAATTTATTTGGTCTACCAACAGTTGTTACAACAATACAAAGACAATAAAATAATGCAGTCTGTCCTTCAAACAAGTACTTACTATTCATTCCAACACTCCCTTGTGTGCAAGTAAAATAATACTTAAATTAATAAAATTAAAAAGAAAACAAGATGGCGTTACGTAAAAAGAACGTCAAAGTCAAAAGGCATGAGTCTAAGTGGTCACTTATGTCTTATAACTAGGTGAATCTAGGTGCCAGTTCCTCGCGACTAAGCCTAGAAAAACAAGCAAGAAGCTACTTAAGGGTTGGATCCTCTAATGTTATGTGTGATCCTTTTTACAAAATGTTATAGGAAGCTTAAGGGTGGTGACAATCAAACTTAGTGAGGTGAATGCTACTGGTGTAATAAAACTAATTTTTGTTGTTTTGACGTTTTTACGCGTTTTTAAATAAACTAAATAAGTACTTATGTTTATTTGTATTAGTATTGTCGATATTTATGCTGTAACAATATTTTTCACGTTTTTTTTGTAATAAGTTTTTTTTTTATCATTGATAGACCGCCCTTTGGCTTCAATCTCAGCTGTGGTAAGTTACGATGAAGCAGAACGTGATCTGAATGTGCAGTTCCAGTTTTCGGAAGTATTCTAATTACACCCGGTATATAAATGCATGAGGGGTTGTGCCTGTACATTGTTATGCTGTACTGACAACCCACATGTGTTTGCCCAATAGCAAATACATACGGACAAACACATACGGTACTTTACTCATTGGACCATTTATGCCCGCTCCAATATCTTGCAAGCGTCTGTTAGTATTCTTAAGAATCTTTGTCTGTCGGATAAGCCTTTGTCTCATTTACTTGCAGTGACAGTTTGCATAGGCCAATGAGATTAGTTTACCTGCCAACAACCCTGATAACAAATTTTCTACTATGCATGTTAACCGCTAGCCTTTCTATGTGAGGTATACCTCCAGAACTGCTGATGTAACTAGGCTACCCATAATAACATGTTTAGCGGCACAGAACTTTACTCAAGAATTAAGGATTGTTTCTAAGAAATCTAACTTCATGCAGCTACATAGGGGTGATAACTTAGTGAGCCATCACTTTATCCTTTCTAGTGTGTTACACACTACTAATTTTGTAGCAATGAAAAGGAGTGTTTGTAAAATGTGCGACAGTATCATCACACACAGTCAGTGTTTTTGTGTCTATTTCTGTGTTGTGCGAGCCTATTTGGAGTAGAAAATACACTGGCTTACCTAATTCCTTTCGCCACATCATAAGGTGAAGTTTTCCAGGCCTTTGCTTCAACAGTCTTCCCATCAGGCAGAGTGACCACAATACTTAAATCTGGCTTGGCAGCAAGCGCTTCTTGGTATTCCACTTTGTATTTATCCCAAAGGTCTATACGCTTCTGGATGAACTCCGGCCATGGTTTAAGCTCAGCTACTCCTCCTCCGGAAGATGCTTCCACTTTCTTCTTCTTTTCTTTCATTGCTTTGGTTTTTGACTGGAAAGAGAATTTATTTGTTAGTTGTGGGCTGTAAATAGGTGCAGTAGAGATGTTTATAAACCCTCAACACTATTGTGTGGATTTCTGACAGGCTACTTTCTCTTAAATAAACACCACAATATTGAAGTAACCATCACGGTTGCTACAATACTAATAGATTTCCTCACAATATTTTACTTGTTGTGACTATGTAGTTGAAGTTCTAAGTTTACCACTATGTTTGCTTTGGTTAGATTATACCTACATGTGAGGAAGCTATTGCGTCAGAACGCAGATTTCAAATACACACAGATGTTTCCAAAGGCCAGCCGGTTATATACATATAATTGAGTTCAAAACATGACACAAAAGGCGCAACATGATTGTTATCTTTATTGCTTTTTAGTAACTGGCAAAATACGTCTAGAACTAGGTACCTATAAAAAGAAAGTGAAAGTGTTGGTCGAGTTTAGGGACTGATATGCCGCTAAAGTAATTTGATAAATAATATTAAGACCATAACGTCAGGACACATACACAAGAAATAAATTTTAGCTGTAGGGAAATCTCTAAACACAGTAATTCATTCAAACGATTTGCTGAAGAATTATTATTCCTGCAAAGCCTACAAACCCATGTGGCATACGCGTAGCCCTCTTGGCAGCGGACCATGCAGCCGCTACGGAAACCGAATAACTTTATCATCACTTAGCACAGGCACAGAATTACTTCTGGAAAAGGAATAAATTACTCAAAACCCTGCCTTTTCGTCAATATTTAGCTTTTGAACGCCTTCGGCAGCTGTATCTCCCATCGCGATCGAGCGCTCACCACGTTAAACTGACAGCAGGTATTGACACATGCATGACATACTTGACAGCCTTGACATGACAGACAAAACGCGATTGACAGTGACAGTGAATAGAATACGAATATTGGCCATAGCGTTCCGTTCTGCAGTCTGAAAAGTTGCGTTCAGTAAACTTCAGTAAAATAATAATATAGTACGAGTATTCCAATAATAATTAATTAGCCCATCCTTTTTGGCTTGAACCACAGAGTACTTTTAAATTAAACCTCAAAATCTACGTTCATTTTTTCATAATCAAAATTAAAACGTCATGAAAATCTGCAGCAAAATTATTAAGTATTGAAATCCATATTTTTCTGAATAAAATGTCGTTGCAAAAGACACGTCCGACAATGGACGCGTTGCATCGAATCATGAACTCCTTCAAGCAGTTTGAAAGAAAATTAGATAAGTTGCAGGAGGATGTGAATTATCATGGGCAGACCTTGAACGACCTGCGCAATTTAGTTTCCAGTTTGTCTGCTGGCACAATAGTAAACCCTGACATAAAATTTGACGAACCAAAACGCTCTCCGAGGAAGTCGACAGCTATGCAGTACGATAACTTACAAGATCCCATCGTAAAATCGAGGAGGAAGAATGCGATTCAAACGTATCCTGCTAAAATAAAAACTAGGAGTTTCCAGAGTCAAGGAAGCAGGATGTATGATATGCCGTTCCGTGGCAACGCAAGTCCTAAAGGCAGTCCTGCAAAACGGTCACATAAATCTTTGAGGCCGAGTAAAGCTGAAGCTCCTCGTAAAGCTACAATGCTGAGAACAGGAAAAAACATTGAAAAGAACCGTAATAAAATGCAAAAGGTGGCTAAGCCTATTCCTCCTACCAGACTAGATTAGAGTTATGTAAGGTACCTACCTCCTTTTTTCAAATACCTGTTGCTACCTATCTAGGGTGGTAGGTACCTACCTAGTACCTACCTAGTTTGATGTCACGAGGTCTATAGACCTACGCCGCTAGGCTCGAATATTGAGATCAATAAAACCACGAGAATTGCTGTATAAATGTTTTTTATTTAATTTATATTCCTGAAGCATTAACCACGAATAATAATCGACTGTTACAAAGTCTTTGTAGGTACCTAGGTAAGGTATAGGCTAGATGCAGAGGTAACCACCCAACATCAGGTGCTACTTGTAAAAGAAAGAAAACACCACATTTATTTGACAAACACTTAATAGGATAGCTACGTTGTGAAAAAAAAAGGAATTCTTAACTTATCTTTATTGTTACATAGGTACCTAACTTAGTCGCAAAAAAAAGGGGTGTTAGTTATAAGTAGGTACCTACGGTACCTACCTACATAAAATAGTAGGTACCTAATGTTACTACAGGTATGTAGGTACTACCACAGCCAAGAGATCTGTAATTATATCTCTTGTCTGTGGTAAGTACCTACTACTAAAAACAGCGTGCTTTCCAGCTAGTTGAAAAAAGTCTGAGGAAATGAAGCTTCGTTGTCCAGTCCCATCAAGGTGTTCTGTCTCTGTCGCGCCTTCATCCTGAAAATATATTGCTTGAATAACTTATGATTAGCGAACTGTGATGGTCCCGGTTTAGAGCATAAGACCACCATCTACAATAGATATCGTCGACTGCGAGTGCAGTATCTAGCATTTTCTGAGTGCATAACACCTACCAGAACTGGTGAATACTGCAAACCATATGGGGTTTGGCGTAGCTTGGAAGGGGTTTTAGTAGAAATAGCTCTTGCACAACGATCGCCCCTAAATGCATTTAGGAAGCTCATTATGTTTAACAGATGTTAAACAAGATGCAAGATTGTACAAGGAAAATTAAGCCGCTCTATTACGTTTACTCTAAACATCTTGGTAAACGTGGCTAGTTAAATAAAATTAAATCAGATTGTTGTGCAAGCGGGCCTAAGCGTTTATTCTACCTGTTCTTCTTAGACGAGTAAACCGTCTAAGCTGTTCTTTCATTATAATTCCAAAGCCACTTCAGTACCTACCTTCAGTAGCCTTTGTTTCTTTAGTTATTAGGTACTAATGGCGCGTCCCGGCTTCGCTTGGGTTTTAGTAAGGATCCTAATTTTTTTTTAAATAAGTATAATACTTATTAGCCTATGTCACCCGGAGATAGTGTAGCTTCCCAACGGTGAAAGAATATTTCAAATCGGTCCAGTAGTTTCGGAGCCTATTCAATGCAAACAAACAAACAATCGCATCTTTCCTCTTTACAATATTAGCATAGATAATGATAGCTAGGTAAAGAACTCACAGTCTATGGTAAGCTATCTCAAGCACGAGCACAGCGGGGGCTAGCAGGAATCCGTAGAGCGTAGCGAGCATTGCTGGATACATGTCCGTTATGCCCACACTGCTAAATGTAGACACCACACCGGAACACTTCGGCTTTGGAACGTACATCCGCCGGTGGAGGCAGGATTGGATGCCGGTCTCTCGGATCTTTATAAAACTGGAATGTAAATGTTTACCAAGGAGCGAAGCGAGCTACCCGTATTATCAACAGCTTGCTGAACATAGGCCATACGATTCCAGGAAGAACGATTTGGATCATGATGCTACAGGTTTCTTTGTTACCCTGAACTAGTTCTTTTTTTTTATACAATTTGCTGAAGGAACAAGCAAATGGCCCACCTGATTTTAAGTGGTTACCATGGCCTATAACAAAGCACTGCCTTATAGGTCACGTTTGTAAAGAACGTAACCTACAATACACTGCTCTGCGTCCATCAACCTGAGGCATACAGGTATTTAACCTCATGTGCCTGTAATTACACCGGCACCCACACCCTTCAAACCAGAACACGCTGCGCTGCTTGGCGGCAGAAATAGGCATGGTGGTAGTACTTCCCCGGACGAGCCCTTCACTAAGAGCTCTACTACCTACTACTCGATACGTTCGATGAACAGATAGAAGAAAACCCACTTTATTTTGAACAAGTCTTTATGCGCCGCTCTCTTCTGTCCCGGCACCCAGGGGTCGTTCTCATTTATGTAATCGATCTCTACCAGATCGCACTTTTCATCCTCATGGAATGTCTCCTGGATCAGCCGGTAGCCAGGGTTTAACTCCATGTGGAACGCAAACAGACCCTGGGGTAAAATAAGTAGGTTGTTTCACTAGTTTAATATGTTTTGTATCTTACTATTTTCATTCTAAAACTAGCAAAAATCAAATCTTCAAAAAATCGACGAGGATGGGATTCGAACCCACGCGTGCAGAGCACATTGGATTAGCAGTCCAACGCCTTAACCTCTCGGCCACCTCGTCACATGCTTCGAGTCTATAATAAGCAGATAGCTATGAAAACAAGTTAGGTACCTAATACACCGTCGTAGTTGATAAGGTGCCACAGTTGATGGTCGGCAGTACTACCGAAAACTAAACAGGTATGCAAGCTATACCAGATTGGTGTAATCTTCGGTGTAATATTAATAAATAATAATGCTGGACGATCCACACAGCATCATCTAGCCCCAAGCTAAGCAGAGCTTGTGTTATGGGTACTAGATGACTGATATACTTAATACAATACATCTATTATATAAAAGAGAAGTCCATTCACTCACTGACTCATCACGATTCCTCCGAAACTACAAGGCTTAGAAGTCTGAAATTTGGCACAAAGATTCTTTAGAGGGTGTAGACGCTCACTAAGAACCGATTTTTGAAAATTCGCACCCTAAGGGGTTGAAAAGGGGTGAAAACGTTTGTATGCAAAATCGTATTCAGTGGTCGTATTGAAATGAAACTTTGGATAAATGTTACTTATGTCAAGGCTAATAAAATGCATCATTGTTTTTTTTTAAACAACCCTTACAAGGGGTGCGATGGGGTGTTAAAGTTTGTATGGGAAAATCGTAATGCGTGTTGCGATTGGCTTCAAACTCAGTTTGGCTTCTTAAAAAACAAAAATATTAATGACTACATTCAAAATTTTTCAAAACTACCCTTACGAAAAGGGATGGTCGGGTATCAACATTTATATGGAAAAATCTGTATGCTTGGCTTGATTTACTTCAATCTTTGTTCAGACACTTAAAATACGATATTACTATACAAGTTTTTCATGGTTTTAAAAAACAACCCCTACAGCTACCCCTACCCCAATAATCTATTATATAAAAGAGAAGTCCATTCACTCACTGACTCATCACGATTCCTCCGAAACTACAAGGCTTAGAAGTCTGAAATTTGGCATAAGGATTCTTTAGAGGGTGCAGACGCTCACTAAGAACCGATTTTTGAAAATTCGCACCCTAAGGGGTTGAAAAGGGGTGAAAACGTTTGTATGCAAAATCGTATTCAGTGGTCGTATCGAAATGAAACTTTGGATAAATGTTACTTATGGCAAGGCTAATAAAATGTTTTATTGTTTTTTTTTTAAACCACCCTTACAAGGGGTGCGATGGGGTGTTAAAGTTTGTATGGGAAAATCGTAATGCGTGTTGCGATTGGCTTCAAACTCAGTTCGGCATCTTAAAAAACAAAAATATTAATGACTACATTCAAAATTTTTCAAAACTACCCTTACGAAAAGGGATGGTCGGGTGTCAACATTTATATGGAAAAATCTGTATGCTTGGCTTGATTTACTTTAATCTTTGTTCGGACACTTAAAATACGATACTACTATGCAAGTTTTTCATGGTTTTAAAAAACAACCCCTACAGCTACCCCTACCCCAATAATTTCGTACAAAATAAAATTATGCCAACTTAAAAACATTTGGTGTAAGCACTCTTTATAAGGCTTGAGTGCTTACTAAGAAACGATTTTTGAAAATTCGCACCCTAAGGGGTTGAAAAGGGGTGTAAACGTTTGTATGCAAAATCGTATTTAGTGGTCGTATTGAAATGAAACTTTGGATAAATGTTACTTATGGCAAGGCTTATAAAATGCAACATTGTTTTTTTTTAAACAACCCTCATAAGGGGTGCGATGGGGTGTTAAAGTTTGTATGGAAAAATCGTAATGCGTATTGCGATTTGCTTCAAACTCAGTTTGGCTTCTCAAAATACAAAAATAATAATGACTACATTCAACATTTTTCGAAACTACCCTTAAGAAAAGGGATGGTCAGGTGTCAACATTTATATGGAAAAATCTGTATGCTTGGCTTGATTTACTTCAATCTTTGTTCGGACACTTAAAATACGATATTACTAAACGAGTATTTCATGGTTTTAAAAAACAACCCCTACAGCTACCTCTACCCCAATAATTTCGTAGAAAATAAAATTATGCCAACATAAAAACATTTGGCGTAGGCACTCTTTAAAAAGCTTAAGTGCTTACTAAGAAACAATTTTTGAAAATTCGCACTCTAGGGGGTTGAAAAGGGGCGTAAACGTTTGTATGCAGAATCGTATTTAGTGATCACATACATTGAAATGAAACTTTGGATAATGTTACTAATGTCAAGGTTTCAAAAATGCATTATTGTTTTTTTTAATTACCCTTATTAGGGGTGTGATGGGATGCCAAAGTTTGTATGGAAAAATCATAATGAGTGGTGCTATTTGCTTCAAACTCAGTTTGGCTTCTTTAAATACAAATATAATAATTACTACGTTTAAAAATTTTTCATGACCACCCTTATGAAAAGGGGAGGTCGGGCGTCAACATTTATATGGATAAAATTGTATGTGCGGCTTAATTTACTTCAACCTTGGTTCAGACACTTAAAATACGTTATTACTATACGTGGTTTAGGTCATACCAAATTTTCTGCACTTTTGGAAAACACAAGCTTAGGATTGGATGCCAAAACCTATGCTCCGTTTGCACTCGCTTTCTAGGGCGGATCTGACTCGGATACGTTAGGTTAGGTTAGAACATAAAAAAAACGCGCGAGGCGAGCGAGCGACGCACGAGGCGAGCGAGCGGAGCGCGCGTGCTGCAGCAGCAGCCGCCGAAGCGCCAGAAATAAAACTGCATGATCTACCTATACTAAGATACAACTTGGCTCTTTAGTTGCGTCTTTGCACTCGCTTTCTAGGGCGGATCCGACTCGGATAGGTTAGGTTAGAACATAAAAAAAACGCGCGAGGCGAGCGAGCGGAGCGAGCGTGATGCGGCAGCAGCCGCCGAAGCGCCAGAAATAAAACTGCATGATCTACCTATACTAAGATAGAACTTGGCTCTTTAGTTGCGTCTTTGCACTCGCTTTCTAGGGCGGATCCGACTCGGATAGGTTAGGTTAGGTTAGAACATAAAAAAAACGCGCGAGGCGAGCGAGCAGAGCGAGCGTGCTGCGTCAGCAGCCGCCGAAGCGCCAGAAATAAAACTGTATGATCTACCTATACTAAGATAGAACTTGGCTCTTTAGTTGCGTCTTTGCACTCGCTTTCTAGGGCGGATCCGACTCGGATAGGTTAGGTTAGGTTAGAACATAAAAAAAACGCGCGAGGCGAGCGAGCAGAGCGAGCGTGCTGCGGCAGCAGCCGCCGAAGCGCCAGAAATAAAACTCCATGATATACCTATACTAAGATACAACTGACTCTTTAGTTGCGTCCTTGCACTCGCTTTCAAGGGCAGATCCGACTCGGATAGGTTAGGTTAGGTTAGAACATAAAAAAAACGCGCGAGGCGAGCGAACAGAGCGAGCGTGCTGCGGCAGCAGCCGCCGAAGCGCCAGAAATAAAACTCCATGATATACCTATACTAAGTTACAACTGACTCTTTAGTTGCGTCTTTGCACTCGCTTTCTAGGGCGGATCCGACTCGGATAGGTTAGGTTAGGTTAGAACATAAAAAAAAACGCGCGAGGCGAGCGAGCGGAGTGAGCGTGCTGCGGCAGCAGCCGCCGAAGTTCCAGAATTAAAACTGCATGATCTACCTATACTAAGGTACATCTTGACTCTTTAGTTGCGTCTTAACGAAGCATAAGCTTTGGTTCGACCAATCAGAGCAATGGTCACCAATTCCCAGGTCGTGTTTTCCATGGTTGTACATTACCAACACGCGTTGGGAAGGACTCATAAACTACCCTTATGAGGGGTGCGAAAAGGCGTTTGTATGGAAAAATTATAATGCATGGTGTGATTTGCTTCAAACTCAGTTCGGCTTCTTAAAATAAGTAATAACAACGCTTAACATTTTTTAAAACTACGCTATCGAAAAGGGGAAGGTCGGGTGTCAACATTTACATACATATATGGAAAATCTGTAGGTACCTTATATGCGTGACTTGATTTCTTTTAATTTTGGTTCGGACACCCAAAATACGATATTGTTATACAAGTTTTTCATGATTTCAAAAAAAACAACCCCTGCAGCTGGTTGGAAGAGATAAAAATGTTTATTTCATCTATACAAATAAATAAAATTGAAGCGTCTGTAATATTAAAATAACCGGTTTTTACTGCATGCTTATGAATGTTTATACGGTACATATACCAAAATAGCATTTTTTACAATTTTTGTCTATCTGTCTGTCCATCTGTTTGTTTGTTCCGGGTAATCTCTGGAAAGGCTGGACTGATTTCGACGGGACTTTCACTGGCAGATAGCTGATGTAATAAGGAGTAACTTAGGCTACTTTTATTTTAGAAAAAATATAAAATTTCCAAGTAGGTACTGCCCAATATCGCGTGCAGCCTTTCACGCTCTAACCAGTGAACCGATTTGGATGAAATTTGGAATAAATATAGATTGTAATCTGGAATAGGACATAGGCTACTTTTTATCCCGAAAAAATAACGGGATCGGGCAAAATCTGTCACGCAATCTACGAGTGGCCGCTATTTTATGCCATATACCCTCTATTAACGCCATCTGTTGGCGACGCCGAGTACTACTTCAGTTATTTTATAATGACTACAATCATCAGTACCTATGTACTAGCGCCACCGCGCATCTTTATTTTTACATAGTACCTTTGTAAAAATGTTTACCGCCCAACGAAGTGGGCACGGGTCAGCTAGTTACGTATATAGATACTTTTTATTATACATAGAAAATACCCAGAACACCCGGAATAAATATTTGCAGATCGTACAAACATTTATCCCAAGGCGGGAATCGATCCCGCAACCTTCTGCGTCGCAGGCGGACATTCGCCCGCCGCGCCACATCGGTCGTCATTGACATCAATATTGACTCGAATGAAGAATGTTCAGTTTATGACTGTTGTTATAAAGAAAAAACGCACTATCATATTAATTAATTTACTACGTTCCGGTGTTAAACCGTGTGTCTAAAAAAAATCAATATACAGATCTTGTTTAGGTATAAAAGCGCTTCAGTGCAATAAGTGTGAGGCCAAATGGGCGTAAATTTTTGAGTTGTCAGTCGCGTAATTTCTGCTGCATCGTCACACGGTGACGCAAAATGTGAGTCGGCAGACAACTCATTTTGTGTCGCCGTTATACTCTTCATTGAAATTACCACTTTTAGCACTTTGGCAGGTAAGTAATTGGAAAATAAACAGAGCACTAAACGTAGGGATGAGTATGAAAGAACAAAATGATCGATAATTCTCATCACGGTCACGTCGTCACTAGTAGTAGCTAATACTACCAATGCTATATTATACTATAGTACTAGCTGACCCGTGCCCACTTCGTTGGGCGGTAAACATTTTTACAAAGGTACTATGTAAAAATAAAGATGCACGGTGGCGCTAGTACATAGGTACTGATGATTGTAGTCATGATAAAATAACTGAAGTAGTACTCGGCGTCGCCAACAGATGGCGTTAATAGAGGGTATATGGCATAAAATAGCGGCCACTCGCAGAGTGCGTGACAGATTTTGCCCGTTCCCGTTATTTTTTCGGGATAAAAAGTAGCCTATGTCCTATTCCAGATTACAATCTATATTTATTCCAAATTTCATCCAAATCGGTTCACTGGTTAGAGCGTGAAAGGCTGCACGCGATATTGGGCAGTACCTACTTGGACATTTTCTATTTTTTCTTAAGTAAAAGTAGCCTAAGTTACTCCTTATTACATCAGCTATCTGCCAGTGAAAGTCCCGTCGAAATCAGTCCAGCCTTTCCAGAGATTACCCGGAACAAACAAACAGATAGACAGACAGACAAAAATTGTAAAAAATGCTATTTTGGTATATGTATACCTTATAAACATTCAATTCAATAACAATATCGTATTTTGAGTGTCCGAACCAAAATTGAAAGAAATCAAGTCACGCATATAAGGTACCTACAGATTTTACATATATGTATGTAAATGTTGACACCCGACCTTCCCCTTTTCGATAGGGTAGTTTTCAAAAAATGTTAAGCGTTGTTATTACTATTTTTGTATTTTAAGAAGCCAAACTCAGTTTGAAGGAAATCACACCATGCATTATAATTTTTCCATACAAACGCCTTTTCGCACCCCTCATAAGGGTAGTTTATGAGTCCTTCCCAACGCGTGTTGGTAATGTACAACCATGGAAAACACGACCTGGGAATTGGTGACCATTGCTCTGATTGGTCGAACCAAAGCTTATGCTTCGTTAAGACGCAACTAAAGAGTCAAGATGTACCTTAGTAAAGGTAGATCATGCAGTTTTATTTCTGGCGCTTCGGCGGCTACTGCCGCAGCACGCTCGCTCGCCTTGCGCGTTTTTTTTATGTTCTAACCTAACCTAACCTATCCGAGTCGGATCCGCCCTAGAAAGCTAGTGCAAAAGACGCTACTAAAGAGTCAAGTTGTACCTTAGTATAGGTAGATCATGCAGTTTTAATTCTGGAACTTCGGTGGCTGCTGCCGCAGCACGCTCACTCCGCTCGCTCGCCTCGCGCGTTTTTTTTATGTTCTAACCTAACCTAACCTATCCGAGTCGGATCCGCCCTAGAAAGCGAGTGCAAAAGACGCAACTAAAGAGTCAAGTTGTACCTTAGTATAGGTAGATCATGGAGTTTTATTTCTGGCGCTTCGGCGACTGCTGCCGCAGCACGCTCGCTCTGTTCGCTCGCCTCGCGCGTTTTTTTTATGTTCTAACCTAACCTAACCTATCCGAGTCGGATCTGCCCTTGAAAGCGAGAGCAAAAGACGCAACTAAAGAGTAAAGTTGTACCTTAGTATAGGTAGATCATGCAGTTTTAATTCTGGCGCTTCGGCGGCTGCTCTCACAGCACGCTCGCTCCGCTCGCTCGCCTCGCGCGTTTTTTTTATGTTCTAACCTAACCTAACCTATCCGAGTCGGATCCGCCCTAGAAAGCTAGTGCAAAAGACGCAACTAAAGAGTCAAGTTGTACCTTAGTATAGGTAGATCATGCAGTTTTAATTCTGGCGCTTCGGTGGCTGCTGCCGCAGCACGCTCGCTCCGCTCGCTCGCCTCGCGCGTTTTTTTTATGTTCTAACCTAACCTAACCTATCCGAGTCGGATCCGCCCTAGAAAGCGAGTGCAAAGACGCAACTAAAGAGTCAGTTGTAACTTAGTATAGGTATATCATGGAGTTTTATTTCTGGCGCTTCGGCGACTGCTGCCGCAGCACGCTCGCTCTGTTCGCTCGCCTCGCGCGTTTTTTTTATGTTCTAACCTAACCTAACCTATCCGAGTCGGATCTGCCCTTGAAAGCGAGAGCAAAAGACGCAACTAAAGAGTAAAGTTGTACCTTAGTATAGGTAGATCATGCAGTTTTAAATCTGGCGCTTTGGCGGCTGCTGCCGCAGCACGCTCGCTCCGCTCGCTCGCCTCGCGCGTTTTTTTTATGTTCTAACCTAACCTAACCTATCCGAGTCGGATCCGCCCTAGAAAGCGAGTGCAAAGACGCAACTAAAGAGTCAGTTGTATCTTAGTATAGGTATATCATGGAGTTTTATTTCTGGCGCTTCGGCGGCTGCTGCCGCAGCACGCTCGCTCTGCTCGCTCGCCTCGCGCGTTTTTTTTTATGTTCTAACCTAACCTATCCGAGTCGGATCCGCCCTAGAAAGCGAGTGCAAAGACGCAACTAAAGAGCCAAGTTCTATCTTAGTATAGGTAGATCATGCAGTTTTATTTCTGGCGCTTCGGCGGCTGCTGCCGCAGTACGCTCGCTCTGCTCGCTCGCCTCGCGCGTTTTTTTTATGTTCTAACCTAACCTAACCTATCCGAGTCGGATCCGCCCTAGAAAGCGAGTGCAAAGACGCAACTAAAGAGTCAAGTTGTACCTTAGTATAGGTAGATCATGCAGTTTTATTTCTGGCGCTTCGCCGGCTGCTGCCGCAGCACGCTCGCTCCGCTCGCTCGCTTCGCGCGTTTTTTTTATGTTCTAACCTAACCTAACCTATCCGAGTCGGATCCGCCCTAGAAAGCGAGTGCAAAGACGCAACTAAAGAGCCAAGTTGTATCTTAGTATAGGTAGATCATGCAGTTTTATTTCTGGCGCTTCGGCGGCTGCTGCTGCAGCACGCGCGCTCCGCTCGCTCGCCTCGCGCGTTTTTTTTATGTTCCAACCTAACCTAACGTATCCGAGTCAGATCCGCCCTAGAAAGCGAGTGCAAACGGAGCATAGGTTTTGGCATCCAATCCTAAGCTTGTGTTTTCCAAAAGTGCAGAAAATTTGGTATGAACTAAAAAGCACAACCACGAAATACACGACCATGGAATTGGATGCAAGAATGTAAACCAATTCCTGGCTGTGTTTTCCATGGTTGTGTATTCCATGATTAAGTTTGAAGCTAGTCGCAATAATCAATATGATTTTTCCATACAAACTTTGACGTCTCATCACACCCTGTATAAGGGCAATTAAAAAAAATCCATAACGCCTTTTAAAATAACATTTATCCTAAATTTCATTTCAATACGATCGCTAAACATGCATACAAACGTTTACACCCTTTTTCAACCCCTTGGGTGTAAATTTTCGTAAATAGTTTATTAGTAAACACCTAAACCTTTCAAAGAATGCCTTAGCCAAATGTTTATAAGTTGGCGTATTTATGAAATTAATATATTTCCTTTCAACCAGCTGTAGGGGTTGTTTTTTAAAATCATGAAAAACTTGCATAATAATAACGTATTTTAAGTGTCTGAACCAAGGTTGAAGTAAATTAAGCCGCACATACAATTTTATCCATATAAATGTTGACGCCCGACCTCCCCTTTTCATAAGGGTGGTCATGAAAAATTTTTAAACGTAGTAATTATTATATTTGTATTTAAAGAAGCCAAACTGAGTTTGAAGCAAATAGCACCACTCATTATGATTTTTCCATACAAACTTTGGCATCCCATCACACCCCTAATGAGGGTAATTAAAAAAAAACAATAATGCATTTTTGAAACCTTGACATTAGTAACATTATCCAAAGTTTCATTTCAATGTATGTGATCACTAAATACAATTCTGCATACAAACGTTTACGCCCCTTTTCAACCCCCTAGAGTGCGAATTTTCAAAAATTGTTTCTTAGTAAGCACTTAAGCTTTTTAAAGAGTGCCTACGCCAAATGTTTTTATGTTGGCATAATTTTATTTTCTACGAAATTATTGGGGTAGAGGTAGCTGTAGGGGTTGTTTTTTAAAACCATGAAATACTCGTTTAGTAATATCGTATTTTGAGTGTCCGAACAAAGATTGAAGTAAATCAAGCCAAGCATACAGATTTTTCCATATAAATGTTGACACCTGACCATCCCTTTTCGTAAGGGTAGTTTCGAAAAATTTTGAATGTAGTCATTATTATTTTTGTATTTTGAGAAGCCAAACTGAGTTTGAAGCAAATCGCAATACGCATTACGATTTTTCCATGCAAACTTTAACACCCCATCGCACCCCTTATGAGGGTTGTTTTAAAAAAAAACAATGTTGCATTTTATAAGCCTTGCCATAAGTAACATTTATCCAAAGTTTCATTTCAATACGACCACTAAATACGATTTTGCATACAAACGTTTACACCCCTTTTCAACCCCTTAGGGTGCGAATTTTCAAAAATCGTTTCTTAGTAAGCACTCAAGCTTTATAAAGATTGCTTAGTACACCAAATGTTTTTAAGTTGGCATAATTTTATTTTGTATGAAATTATTGGGGTAGGGGTAGCTGTAGGGGTTGTTTTTTAAAACCATGAAATACTTGTATAGTAATATCGTATTTTAAGTGTCCAAACAAAGATTGAAGTAAATCAAGCCAAGCATACAGATTTTTCCATATAAATGTTGACACCCGACCATCCCCTTTCGGAAGGGTAGTTTTGAAAAATTTTGAATGTAGTCATTAATATTTTTGTATTTTAAGAAGCCAAACTGAGTTTGAAGCAAATCGCAACACACATTACGATTTTTTCATACAAACTTTAACACCCCATCGCACCCCTTATAAGGGTTGTTTAAAAAAAAACAATGATGCATTTTATTAGCCTTGTCAAAAGTAACATTTATCCAAAGTTTCATTTCAATACGACCACTGAATACGATTTTGCATACAAACGTTTTCACCCCTTTTCAACCCCTTAGGGTGCGAATTTTCAAAAATCGGTTCTTAGTGAGCGTCTGCACCCTCTAAAGAATCCTTGTGCCAAATTTCAGACTTCTAAGTCTTGTAGTTTCGGAGGAATCGTGATGAGTCAGTGAGTGAATGGACTTCTCTTTTATATAATAGACTAGCTGACCCGTGCCCACTTCGTTGGGCGGTAAACATTTTTACAAAGGTACTATGTAAAAATAAAGATGCATGGTGGCGCTAGTACATAAGTACTGATGATTGTAGTCATTATAAAATAACTGAAGTAGTACTCAGCGTCGCCAACAGATGGCGTTAATAGAGGGTATACGGCATAAAATAGCGGCCACTCGCAGATTGCGTGGCAGATTTTGCCCGTTCCCGTTATTTTTTCGGGATAAAAAATAGCCTATGTCTTATTGGTATATGTACCGTATATACATTCATATGCATGCAGTAAAAACCGGTTATTTTAATATTACAGACGCTTCAATTTTTTTTTTTTTTTTTTTTTTCCTAGCCTATCCCGTCCCACTGCTGGGACATTTATTTTTATTTATTTGTATAGATGAAATAAACATTTTTATCTCTTTCAACCAGCTGCAGGGGTTGTTTTTTTGAAATCATGAAAAACTTGTGTAACAATATCGTATTTTGAGTGTCCGAACCAAAATTGAAAGAAATCAAGTCACGCATTTAAGGTACCTACAGATTTTCCATATATGTATGTAAATGTTGACACCCGACCTTCCCCTTTTCGATAAGGTAGTTTTAAAAAATGTTAAGCGTTGTTATTTTATTGCTATTTTTGTATTTTTAGAAGCCAAACTGAGTTTGAAGCAAATCGCACCATGCATTATAATTTTTCCATACAAACGCCTTTTCGCACCCCTCATAAGGGTAGTTTATGAGTCCTTCCCAACGCGTGTTGGTAATGTACAACCATGGAAAACACGACCTGGGAATTATTGACCATTGCTCTGATTGGTCGAACCAAAGCTTATGCTTCGTTAAGACGCAACTAAAGAGTCAAGATAAGTATAGGTAGATCATGCAGCTTTATTTCTGGCACTTCGGTGGCTGCTGCCGTTTTATGCCGTTGCCGTTTTATGTTCTAACCTAACCTAACCTATCCGAGTCGGATCCGCCCTAGAAAGCACTCGCTTTCTCTCTTGACTTGACTCTTTAGTTGCGTCTTTTGCACTCGCAAAAGACGCAACTAAAGAGTCAAGTTGTATCTTGGTATAGGTAAATCATGCAGTTTTATTTCTGGCGCTTCGGCGGCTGCTGCCGCAGCACAATCGCTCCGCTCGCTCGCCTCGCGCGTTATTTTTATGTTCTAACCTAACCTAACCTATCCGAGTCGGATCCGCCCTAGAAAGCGAGTGCAAAAGACGCAACTAAAGAGTCAAGATGTACCTAAGTATAGGTAGATCATGCAGCTTTATTTCTGGCACTTCGGTGGCTGCTGCCGTAACACGCTCGCTCCGCTCGCTCACCTGGCGCGTTTTTTTGATGTTCTAACCTAACCTAACCTATCCGAGTCGGATCCGCCCTAGAAAATGAGTGCAAAAGACGCAACTACAGAGTCAAGTTGTACCTTAGTGAAGGTAGATCATGCAGTTTTATTTCTGGCGTTTCGGCGGCTACTGCCGCAGCACGCTCGCTCCGCTCGCTCGCCTCGCGCGTTTTTTATGTTCTAACCTAACCTAACCTATCCGAGTCGGATCCGCCCTAGAAAATGAGTGCAAAAGACGCAACTAAAGAGTCAAGTTGTACCTTAGTGAAGGTAGATCATGCAGTTTTATTTCTGGCGTTTCGGCGGCTACTGCCGCAGCACGCTCACTCCGCTAGCTCGCCTCGCGCGTTTTTTTTATGTTCTAACCTAACCTAACCTATTCGAGTCGGATCCGCCCTAGAAAGCGAGTGCAAAGACGCAACTAAAGAGTCAAGTTGTACCTTAGTATAGGTAGATCATGCAGTTTTATTTCTGGCGCTTCGGCGGCTACTGCCGCAGCACGCTCGCTCCGCTCGCTCGCCTCGTGCGTTTTTTTTTATGTTCTAACCTAACCTAACCTATCCAAGTCAGATCCGCCCTTGAAAGCGAGCGCAAAAGACACAACTAAAGAGTCAAGTTGTGCCTTAGTATAGGTAGATCTTGCAGTGTTAATTCTGGCGCTTCGGCGGCTTCTGCCGCAGCACACTCGCTCCGCTCGCTCGCCTTGCGCGTTTTTTTTATGTTCTAACCTAACCTAACCTATCCGGATCCGCCCTAGAAAGTGAGTGCAAAAGACGCAACTAAAGAGTCAAGTTGTAGCTTAGTAAAGGTAGATCATGCGGTTTTATTTCTGGCGTTTCGGCGGCTACTGCCGCAGCACGCTCACTCCGCTCGCTCGCCTCGCGCGTTTTTTTTATGTTCTAACCTAACCTAACCTATTGGAGTCGGGTCCGCCCTAGAAAGCGAGTGCAAAGACGCAACTAAAGAGTCAAGTTGTATCTTGGTATAGGTAGATCATGCAGTTTTATTTCTGGCGCTTCGGCGGCTGCTGCCGCAGCACGCTCGCTCCGCTCGCTCGCCTCACGCGTTATTTTTATGTTCTAACCTAACCTAACCTATCCGAGTCGGATCCGCTCTAGAAAGCGAGTGCAAAAGACGCAACTAAAGAGTCAAGTTGTACCTTAGTATAGGTAGATCATGCAGTTTTATTTCTGGCGCTTCGGTGGCTACTGCCGCAGCACACTCGCTCCGCTCGCTCGCCTCGCGCATTTTTTTTATGTTCTAACCTAACCTAACCTATTCGAGTCGGATCCGCCCTAGAAAGCGAGTGCAAAGACGCAACTAAAGAGTCAAGTTGTACCTTAGTATAGGTAGATCATGCAGTTTTATTTCTTGCGCTTCGGCGGCTACTGCCGCAGCACGCTCGCTCCGCTCGCTCGCCTCGTGCGTTTTTTTTTATGTTCTAACCTAACCTAACCTATCCAAGTCGGATCCGCCCTTGAAAGCGAGCGCAAAAGACACAACTAAAGAGTCAAGTTGTGCCTTAGTATAGGTAGATCTTGCAGTGTTAATTCTGGCGCTTCGGCGGCTGCTGCCGCAGCACACTCGCTCCGCTCACTCGCCTTGCGCGTTTTTTTTATGTTCTAACCTAACCTAACCTATTCGAGTCGGATCCGCCTTAGAAAGCGAGTGCAAAGACGCAACTAAAGAGTCAAGTTGTATCTTGGTATAGGTGGATCATGCAGTTTTATTTCTGGCGCTTCGGCGGCTGCTGCCGCAGCACAATCGCTCCGCTCGCTCGCCTCGCGCGGTATTTTTATGTTCTAACCTAACCTAACCTATCCGAGTCGGATCCGCCCTAGAAAGTGAGTGCAAAAGACGCAACTAAAGAGTCAAGTTGTACCTTAGTAAAGGTAGATCATGCAGTTTTATTTCTGGCGTTTCGGCGGCTACTGCCGCAGCACGCTCACTCCACTCGCTTGCCTCGCGCGTTTTTTTTATGTTCTAACCTAACCTAACCTATTGGAGTCGGGTCCGCCCTAGAAAGCGAGTGCAAAGACGCAACTAAAGAGTCAAGTTGTATCTTGGTATAGGTAGATCATGCAGTTTTATTTCTGGCGCTTCGGCGGCTGCTGCCGCAGCACGCTCGCTCCGCTCGCTCGCCTCGCGCGTTATTTTTATGTTCTAACCTAACCTAACCTATCCGAGTCGGATCCGCTCTAGAAAGCGAGTGCAAAAGACGCAACTAAAGAGTCAAGTTGTACCTTAGTATAGGTAGATCATGCAGTTTTATTTCTGGCGCTTCGGTGGCTGCTGCCGCAGCACGCTCGCTCCGCTCGCTCGCCTCGCGCGTTTTTTTTATGTTCTAACCTAACCTATCCGAGTCGGATCCGCTCTAGAAAGCGAGTGCAAAAGACGCAACTAAAGAGTCAAGTTGTACCTTAGTATAGGTAGATCATGCAGTTTTATTTCTGGCGCTTCGGTGGCTGCTGCCGCAGCACGCTCGCTCCGCTCGCTCGCCTCGCGCGTTTTTTATGTTCTAACCTAACCTATCCGAGTCGGATCCGCCCTAGATAGCGAGTGCAAACGGAGCATAAGTTTTGGCATCCAATCCTAAGCTTGTGTTTTCCAAGAGTGCAGTAAATTTGGTATGACCTAAAAAGCACAACCATGAAATACACGACCATGAAATTGGATGCAAGAATGTAAACCAATTCCTGGCTGTGTTTTCCACAGTTGTGTATTCCATGATTAAGTTTGAAGCTAGTCGCAATAATCAATATGATTTTTCCATACAAACTTTGACGTCTCATCACACCCTTTATAAGGGCAATTAAAAAAATCCATAACGCCTTTTAAAATAACATTTATCCTAAATTTAATTTCAATACGATCGCTAAATATGCATACAAACGTTTACACCCTTTTTCAACCCCTTGGGTGTAAATTTTCGTAAATAGTTTATTAGTAAACACCTAAACCTTTCAAAGAATGCCTAAGCCAAATGTTTATAAGTTGGTGTATTTATGAAATTAATATATTAATTCCTTTTAACCAGCTGTAGGGGTTGTTTTTTAAAATCATGAAAAACTTGTATAATTATAACGTATTTTAAGTGTCTGAACGAAGGTTGAAGTAAATTAAGCCACACATACAAATTTTTCCATATAAATGTCCCCCCCCATATACCTCCCCTTTTCATAAGGGTGGTCATGAAAAATTTTAAACGTAGTAATTATTATAACTGAGTTTGAAGCAAATCGCACTACACTCATTATGATTTTTTTATACAAACTATGGCCTTTCATCACACCCCTAATAAGGGTAGTTAAAAAAAAACAATAATGCATTTTTAAAATCTTGACATTAGTAACATTTATCCAAAGTTTCATTTCAATGTGACCACTAAATACGATTCTGCATACAATCGTTTACGCCCCTTTTCAACCCCCTAGAGTGCGAATTTTCAAAAATAGATTCTTAGTAAGTAATCACTTAAGTTTTTTAAAGAGTGCCTGCGCCAAATGTTTTTATGTTGGCATAATTTTATTTTGTACGAAATTATTGGGGTAAGGGTAGTTGTAGGGGTTGTTTTTTAAAACCATGAAATACTCGTTTAGTAATATCGTATTTTAAGTGTACGAACAAAGACTGAAGTAAATCAAGCCAAGCATACAGATTTTTCCATATAAATGTTGACACCCGACCTCCCCTTTTCGTAAGGGTAGTTTTGAAAAATTTTGAATGTAGTCATTATTATTTTTGTATTTTAAGAAGCCAAACTGAGTTTGAAGCAAATCGCAACACGCACTATGATTTTTCCATACAAACTTTAACACCCCATCGCACCCCTTAATAAGGGTTGTTTAAAAAATAAACAATGTTGCATTTTATAAGCCTTGCTAGAAGTAACATTTAAACAAAGTTTCATTTCAATACGACCACTAAATACGATTTTGCATACAAACGTTTACACCCCTTTTCAACCCCTTAGGGTGCGAATTTTCAAAAATCGTTTCTTAGTAAGCACCCAAGCCTTATAAAGAGTGCTTACGCCAAATGTTTTTAAGTTGGCATAATTTTATTTTGTACGAAATTATTGGGGTAGGGGTAGCTGTAGGGGTTGTTTTTTAAAACCATGAAAAACTTGTATAGTAGTATCGTATTTTAAGTGTCCGAACAAAGATTAAAGTAAATCAAGCCAAGCATACAGATTTTTCCATATAAATGTTGACACCCGACCATCCCTTTTCGTAAGGGTAGTTTTGAAAAATTTTGAATGTAGTCATTAATATTTTTGTTTTTTAAGATGCCGAACTGAGTTTGAAGCCAATCGCAACACGCATTACGATTTTCCCATACAAACTTTAACACCCCATCGCACCCCTTGTAAGGGTTGTTTAAAAAAAAAACAATGATACATTTTATTAGCCTTGCCATAAATAACATTTATCCAAAGTTTCATTTCAATACGACCACTGAATACGATTTTGCATACAAACGTTTTCACCCCTTTTCAACCCTTTAGGGTGCGAATTTTTAAAAATCGGTTCTTAGTGAGCATCTGCACCCTCTAAAGAATCCTTATGCCAAATTTCAGACTTCTAAGCCTTGTAGTTTCAGAGGAATCGTGATGAGTCAGTGAGTGAATGGTCTTTTTTTTATATAATAGATTATTGGGGTAGGGGTAGCTGTAGGGGTTGTTTTTTAAAACCATGAAAAACTTGTATAGTAATATCGTATTTTAAGTGTCTGAACAAAGATTGAAGTAAATCAAGCCAAGCATACAGATTTTTCCATATAAATGTTGATACCCGACCATCCCTTTTTGTAAGGGTAGTTTTGAAAAATTTTGAATGTAGTCATTAATATTTTTGTTTTTTAAGAAGCCAAACTGAGTTTGAAGCCAATCGCAACACGCATTACGATTTTCCCATACAAACTTTAACACCCCATCGCACCCCTTGTAAGGGTTGTTTAAAAAAAAACAATGATACATTTTATTAGCCTTGACATAAGTAACATTTATCCAAAGTTTCATTTCAATACGACCACTGAATACGATTTTGCATACAAACGTTTTCACCCCTTTTCAACCCCTTAGGGTGCGAATTTTCAAAAATCGGTTCTTAGTGAGCGTCTACACCTTCTAAAGAATCTTTGTGCCAAATTTCAGACTTCTAAGCCTTGTAGTTTCGGAGGAATCGTGATGAGTCAGTGAGTGAATGGACTTCTCTTTTATATAATAGATTAAAAGTTTGCAAGTGGACTGTGGCTGCATATTTCGACCGACGCTAGTTACCTAAGTACTGCCTTTCTTAACTTATTACCTACAATCAAAAACTTGGAGCGCAAAAAATCATGGCAGTAACTACACACCTGTCGAAGTTTTTCAACTCCCTCTTCCATGGTGAAAAAATTAGCTTTCTTCCCCTTTGGAGCGATTTTCTTATCGTAAATTGTTTTGCGCAGCGGATCTTTCAGATGCTGTAAGAAGTCAGGTATTTGTAGGATAGGCTTAGACGATTTATCTAAGAGGATGGGAAACATTTTCTGTCAAAAGTTAAATCAGCTAAGTACTCTACCATTGAAAAGCTTTCTTACTGGTACGTCAAGCATTTACGTCTACAACAAAAGCATTACTGTGTCTACCGTATTTTTTGATTTGAGATACAAAATGCCAGACCCCTCGACCCTCTCTCTACCCTCTATGTCTTCTTGCATGAGAATTTCCCCTTAGACTGTAGCGCAATCTCCACGCAATCACCAATACCTGTACATTTGTTTATTTTGGCTCCGATTTCCAAAGAGATTCCCTCCCAATATGGTTTTCCAATTTACTACCTTATTACTCTATAATTTATTATCTATGCTAGAATTACTGGTTTATCGTTTTTTACTAAGTTCATACCATTCACCTTTAGAAAATATCGATTGTACTCAAAGTCACTCGCTCCAAGCTTCAAAGGAGAGTTAAGCAGGTCTGGAAGATTCCTTACTGAAGAGCTAGGGGCTCTTAATAACACCACGATGTTCGCTGAGTAAGCTGCGTACAGAATCGTCATGGCGATGAAAAGAATCAGCATCACAACTCGACCTGAAATGAATTACTAAAAAATCATCCATCAGTCGAAATAAGTCCACAGCTATAGGCCTACCTCAACTCTCGGGTGGGCGTTGTGGTGACCGCAGTGTCGTTGCCACAAGTACAAGAGACTGCCAAGCCCACCCATTTCCTAATGAATTCCCTTAGTCACATCGTAATACATCCTTGGTAGGTAAGAAGGGGTAGCATTCTAACCCGGGACCACCTCAGTTAACGTACTAAAGTATGATCGTAAAAGTAAACTTACCAGCAGCATACCTTGGCTCCAAAGTGCAGCCTTGTTGCAGAACAGCTCCGATGATGAGTATCAGAACATCGGCCCATGATCCATCTAGTTGGAGAGGATGCTGAAAGATGATAATAACCGTGTGTGTACATTATAATACACACACGGTAAGCGGTATAAGTAGGTAGGTAGGTAATATACAAGTATACTTTTCTTATTATTATGAAAAATTTAAAAAAGTAAACAGTTCTGCTTAACTTTTTAAACTATCATGGTTTCGATCAATATTTTGGATAAAAACGGGATATTTACAGTTCTGGGATGGGACAGTTCGACCTGTGATCGGCGCATACAATTGTGCCGAAATATCGGGAAACAATCAAACTCAAAAATCATGGTATCCCGTTGCTATCCAAAATATTGAGTTTTACTTAATACCAAATAATTTCAGAATTGAAGTATTTTGTTTCAGTTAAGGCTCTTTTGTTTTAAATCATAAAGTTTAATCCAATTTGCCTGAAATATAACCTACCAGGCTCATGCTGGCTTCCCACTTCGAAGTAATAAAAAGGAATAGCGCGCAGCCGATCACGCAAATAAATATCGCCAGCCACACGGACCATGTGAAAGGAAGAGCAAAGATGTTGGACATGTAAGCCAGAGGCGGCTCCCTGAAGACAAAGCGAACCGCCGTAGAGCCCACCATGGCGATGTAGTCTTCAACCTTCATACGGTCTTGCGTGAAAATCGACATAGTTCCTGTAATATTTACTGAGTTATAATAATATTTCTAGTCGGTACCTATCGTACGTTCGTGAATTCACTCGCAGTCTGGCCCCATCTGAAAACCAGCGTCACCACACATTGGTAGATAATATTGGTATGCGATGGAGCGGGAGCAGCATTATGCTGAGATGGGACCTATTCAACCCATATACGCAAGAGGACTTGGCACAGTGTGTTGACGCCTACCCAATCATCTTTTTTTTTTATTACTGGACAAGCCACACAGCATCATCTAGCCCCAAGCTAAGCAGAGCTTGTGTTATGGGTACTAGATGAATGATATACTTAATACAATACTATATTACATATATAGATATTTTTTTATTATACATAGAAAGTACCCAGAACACCCAGAATAAATATTTGCAAATCGTACAAATATTTATCCCAAGGCGGGAATCGAACCCGCAACCCCTGCGTCGCAGGCGGACATTCGCCCACCGCGCCTCATCGGTCGTCACTCTCTATAATGAATATTGTATAGGTATCTAAGTATACCTATACAATAAGTAGTAAGTAATAGTATCTAAGTATAGTATAGGTAGGTTGTCTAAGTATTTGTGGACTAAGTGGGGTAGGTTTAGTAAGTAAGTGTTTTGATGTATTGTGTTGTCTCTATGTGTGTTGTGTGTTAAATAAATATTTATTCTATTCTATTCTTACCCAGGTCAGCTTCCTTCTTGATGAGATGATCGACCACTCCTTGCCAGTTGCCATTCTTATCCCGGTAGCCCCAAGTGTTAGTGAATATAGCGTTGATGGTCGCATTCAACATCTCGAAACAGATTGAGACAACTATGTACGACATCTTTGCTATCGAGTCTTGGTGGAGGAACCTTGAAAAGGAATAATTATGTAACACCAAAAACACATTAGCCAAAGGCATATCCGACAAGCAATGATTTTGTAAGGTATTGGCACTGGGCATTACTAATAAACCGGACTTTTATAACCAGACCGATAGTTCTATTTTAATACCTATACAAATTCTCACTACACCGCAATGTTTTCGAAAACTCGTATAATATTTCGTAGGTAAGTAATAAAAAGCTTAAATTATTACTAGAACAGGGATTGATAAGAATTGATTTTATTGGGTGTTGTTTAGGTTGTATAATTAGACCTTATTGCATCTAAACCCACGCCCTAAAGGTACTACAGCGTGTTGTAAATAGGGGTATGTGTGGAAATATCCATCTATCATAGATTGTTTACACCCTCAGGGTTAACTTGTCACTGATTCCCATAACTACGGAACGCTATAGTGCATTATAAGACGCAGTTTTAGACGATTTTAGATACAAAAGCACGTTTTATTCCCGAGCCTTCCTCTAAAAAAACAATAAATGTACTATGACTTACAATCTATCATCCAAGTGTTTGACCGTATCATTGCTATCTGTGATAACATTGGCCATTGTCAAATTACTTTTCCTCAAGTTGTTCCTCCTTGTAAACAACACTTTAGACTTCCAGAAATGTTCGACGACTCCATACTTCTTGTCTTCGATGGACTGGTAGACCACCATGTTTGTATTATTTGAATTTAAAGTTGTATGTTTGGTATAGGGCATTCGCCAAGATGCTCGTGGTGTAAAGATGATTTCAGAAGAATCAGCTATTTTATAAACTGTAACAATAAAACTGGGCTGGACACATTTGCTGCTTGTCAAGCGACTTGTGGGCAGAAACCACCACAGAGTGGATCCCACCCAACGCAACTCGACGACGTGGAAGGCCCAGGAAGAGATGGCACGATGAGCTTGATGCCTATCTAAGATCTTGGCCTGTAACAGCGTTAAATCGCGAAGAGTGGAAGTAGGGGAGGCATTTGCCCTGCAGTGGGATAATACTGGTTGAAAAATAAAAATAACATACCTAATAACAATCAATATGAAGAATTATGTTAGCTCTTGGGTGAATTTACAAATTCGTTGAAAAATCATGTTATAGTATAGTAGGTACCTAGTTTAGTACCTATATAAAAATGTTTCCAAGTGAGACCTTTAGTTTATTCAAATCATTTAGACAATAGTTTTTTTAATAAGATAAACAAAAACCCACAAATTCATTACCTAGGTAGGTACTGTCTGCTAACCTGCGAGGCAACGCTTTGTTATAGGTAATATCTGCTTGTTGAAGTAAAAACTTCTATGCGCGTTGAGCTCTTTTGGGTGAGCAAAAATCATGGAACTCGCGTTATCGTAACCGAACGCTTTTCATGAACTATACCTATACTATATGAGCTGAGCTGTATACCTACTGTAGTTTTTGCCCTAGTTTTGTCTAGTTTCTATCTTCTATCGTCAGTCCTAAAAGACTGTCTTACATTTTAATCTATCAGAAAGTCACAGAAAACTAACAACAGAGCCCTGGGTAGTTAGCTATTCTAATAATTTGTTAGTTAATCATCAACTACAAAGCATTATGGTACTTTAAATTATATAATGTAACATGGTAAGGTAAGTACTACAGTGATAAAATAAGAAAATATGTGATTACCGTGAGTGGGTCAAAGCTATGTGCGAATAGGGATTCCATTTGCGAAAAAGCTGGACATTTTTTGAGTGAATAAGTGTCTGCTATAAGATCATCCTGATTTATCCTTGGCTTAGTCATCATCATTAGGTGAGATGGTCAGAGGATGGTCTTACAAATATAAAAAAAAAACTTTCCGATATATTGCCTCAACCTTTATAGTGCGCACAGCAAAGGAATAGAACTGTCGCCGTCGTCTACTTTTCCGGCCACGTCGTCTATTTTTTTTTATAATTTGGATGTTTTCAAGATAAGAGTGAATGTACCTTCTATATAAGCGTGCTACATCGTCGACCGCATCATCACTTAACATCAGGTGAGATTGCGGTCAAACGTTTACCTATAAATAGTAAAAAAAAGTATTCTAAAAAAACCGGATGGATAAACAAAACGCCGGATTTATCCGAATAAATTGGAATACATGGCAACACTGTGAGCAAATCGTTTACATAATTTTATGAGCGTGTGTTATTTGTCTTCTCTGACATCGAAATTACTGAGTGCTTGAAGGAATTTATTGTGTTTGATAACAGTTTACTACTGCAAGTCAAATGGCGAGGGGCTATTTATATAAATCATAATCATAGACGCTGTGAAATTAGCAATACGATGTACCTAACGCTATGTTTCTTTTTTTCTTTGTATGAGGTTTGAGTTTAAAACATTGGGAAAAATATGTGACACAAAGTTTCCCATTATTTCCGTCATGGGTCATGCACCCATTGATTTTTCCGTTTGAAAATTGTACTCTTGAACGGTGAAGAAAAACATCGTGAGGAAACCAGTTAGTATTCTTGCAGTGGCGATGGCCTTCCAACCTGTCATGCATGGAATGCTAACTACTGCAAAATGTACTATCCGGACGAACCTCTGACTACCCCACTTAGACATCATTGAAGAAACTCGAGCGGGCACTTGGTAAGTGATCGGAGGGAATATTTACCGTGCTTGGGGAATTGGGAATTAAGTCGTGATACTATTTATTTATGTTTGCCTATAGTAGATCACTACGGTATTACGGTGACATTCCCTGAATCGCATCCTAAAAGGTAATTAGTAAAATAATAATTAAATAAATATTTGTGGACATTTATACACAACATCATCTAGCCCCAAACTAAGCATAGCTTGTACTATGGGAACCAGATGACTGATAGACTACTGATATACTTTCTTTTTGTAAATACATACTTAGAATACAATGTAACACCCAGACACAGAACAAACATCTATGTTCATTACACAAATGTTTGTTCTCGGTGGGAATCGAACCCACCACCTACAGCGCAGAAGGCAGGGTTACTACGAACTGAGCTATGACTATTAAATAGGTAGGTAGAGTCAGAGCCGTCTTAAACTAGGCTGGGGCCCTTGGGCACACATGAATTTGGGGCCCTTTTGGAAAGTAAAAAAAGCTAGTTATAATAACATTTATTTACTAAGCATGACCATTTATTGTAGGTACTTAATCAAATACAGTATGAAAAAAAAACGTGTCAACGTGGGACAGATCTGGCGTAAAATCGATCGGTCCTACGGGGCCCCCTGAGAATGGAGGCCCTGGGCACGGGCCCCGTGTGCCCTTATGGTAAAGACGGTATTGGGTAGAGTACACTATACTATGTAACCTTCGACGATTCGTCTAAGTATATAACCTATAGGTACATTCCTATATATACGAATATTTTTTCGATACAAAGCTTAGATTAAAGGATGTCCTTCTAATGTCCTGTACTTATTTTAATTTAGTGTCTGGAGGTCACAGTTGTTACTCTACGTTCTAAAATAAAAAAACTAATGCATAGGTAGTACATAAAACACAAAAAACTTAGGTAAGTAGGTACGTATGTATATACGATCACAATATATGCTAATATTAGTATAGGAATGCTGTTGAACAAAAATAGACTTAGTTTATAATAAAACTAGCGGCCGCTCGCAGCTTCGCCTGCGTGGCAGTTTTTTCCCGTTCCCGTTAATTTTTCGGGATAAAATCATAGTAGCATTATGCAAGTCTCAGCCCGATCGGTTTAAAATTGACAAAGTTTTATACAAACTTTCATCCCCTATTTTATCCCCTTGGGGGTAGAATTAATCAAAATCCTTTCTTAGCGTATGCCTACGTCATAACATCTACCTGCATGCCAAATTTCACCCTGATCCGTCCAGTGGTTTTGGCTGTGCATTGTCAGATCACTATGTCAGTCGTCAGTCAGTCACCTTTGAGTTATATATATTTTAGATTTAAAACCAGATTCTCAGTCTGGTTTTATGGTTTTCTAGCTTTTATTACGCAGAAACAACAGGCAATTTAACATTATAAAACCATATAAGAAGAAATTAAATATAATGTTTTATTTTGCTAGAAGATTGGTTTTTACAGGTAGGTAGGTTATTTTGTTTCACGTACTTCACCGTGAAAGTCAACATGCAAAAAAACAGTAGGTACTTACGCAGGTCTTCTTCTTCTTTTATTAAATGACTTTTCAGCGGCTGAGGGTTGCCACGAATTTGCCAACGTCAAGTACTTACGCAGGTCATTATAATAAAAAAAATATATTTACAAAATGCCAATGTCATTATTTGCATACCTGCCTAATAATGTTTTAGAATAATAAGTTTTTAGCAATGAATCAAATAAACAATTAAATCAATACATAAAACCATTGAATACACTTCAAATAGTACGGTGGTAGTACTAACAAATATGTCTTTTGATTATAAGGGCTCTAAGCAGGACTCTCGGAAAAGTACTACCATAATGCCTAATTCTATCGCCTGTGCTGTGTTCTGATGAGACGGGTGTGGATGCTGGTGAAATTACAGCCACATGAGGCTTAATACCTGTAGATTGATCGAACTATAGTTGCCGCGCAGTGTAACTATGTATTTTATAAATTTTATTAAAACGATAAACGGAACTTCTTTTATCGTTTTTAGGGTTCCGTAGCCAAAGGGTAAAACGGGACCCTATTACTAAGACTCCGCTGTCTGTCTGTCCGTCTGTCATAGACTGTATCTCATGAACCGTGATAGAGAGTTGACATTTTCACAGATGCTGTATTTCTGTTGCCGCTATAACAACAAATACTAAAAAACAGAATAAAATAAATTTTTAAGGAGGCTCTCGTACAACAAACGTGTTTGTTTTGGCGTTTATTATAGATAATGGCAAGGAACCCTTCGTGCGCGAGTCCGACTTGCACTTGGTCGTTTTTTTTCAAATAGACAAAGGTACCTATTGATGATTGTATTCACCATTGCCGCCTTATTGTCAAAACTTAATGAACCAAAGCATGAGTCGTATAAAGACGGTATACAAGTCATTAAATCTATCAAACGGAAACAATTCAGGATATTGTACAGCAATCAAATTTAATAATTCGGTCCTAGGTCAGTGATGATGATACAAATAATAGCTGACTGTCGGAAATTCACACCGAGCCACTTTTTCAACTGCCTGAACTTCTTTATCTAAGAGAAAAAGCGAAAGAACTAGTAGTTATGTTATGTTACACCTGGTGTTAAGCTGTTACTTGTGCCTAAAGCTAAAAAAGCAATTAAAGCAAGCTTCATGATACTAAACTACATAAAAAAACTACCCTTCAACTCGGAAAGCAGCAATGCGAGTTTCTTGTATGTATGTTGTTCTATGTTGTATGAGCATCTTGGAGGAATAAATATTCATTGATATAAAAATATAATAAAATTAATAATGGAAGAAATAAATTACCCTATTCATCGTAAAATCAATATATTTCCTTTCTTTCACTATCGTCCTCCATACAAGCCATATTGATTAGCTAGATAAGTATGCTTTCACGCTACAAGTCTTAGCATTTACTATGTCTCTGAATGATTTATATGTACATCGACATTTATTGTACCTACGCTATGTTCCGCTTGCTATATTTGGATTGTATTTTTTTAAATCTAAAGTGGAAACCTGTAATTGGCCATACTACAAAATTATCTAACGTTTGTGAAAATACTTTTTATATCGCTGTTGGTTTCCCAATAAATAAATAAATAAAGCCATTTCTACATCTGACATGTCCAGCTATCTACAGCAGTCCTCAAGATGGTGTTGTGACTGCCCAGCACTCTGCAAAGGCCGATCGGAGGGGCAGTCTTTTTACGCACCACAGCATGAAAACCATCTTTATGGGGCTGCACATACATCCTTGATGTACAAAAACGGGGCATAAGCTCTCCTCATTATCTTACCTTCAATAAACAAAACATTTTGGTCATCGCTTTTCTGAGCTACGACCACATCACTGTCAATCAGCAAGCTCAGCCTTTCCAGCACTGTCAAATCACCAGCACTGAGGATAAGCCAGCGGTAGGGAGACTTGAAGAGTTCCGCTTCATTAGCCTTAAAAATGGTAATGTTCCGTCAATAGTCTAAATCCTACTAGTCCTACTAACTCCTAGCGAAAGTTTTTAAGTATGGATGGATGGATGGATGTTTGTTACTCTTTCACGCTCTAACCAGTGAACCGATTTGGATGAAATTTGGAATAATTATAGATTGTAACCTAGATTAACATATAGGCTACTTTTTATCGCGAAAAAATAACGGGAACGGGAAAAAACTCACGCGGGCGAAGCTGCGAGCGGCCGCTAGTTAAATACAACTGCCTCGCATATTAAGAGACATGAAGGCCTATATGTTAATCCAAGTTACCTATAATCTATGTTCATTTCACTACTGGTTAGAGCGTGAAAGAGTAACAAACATTCATCCATCCATACTTACAAACTTTCGCGTGTATAAATGAGTAGGATAATAAACCATAATGCTTACTCTCTCCAGAAACCTGTCAGTTCCAGGACATGATAGATCAGCTAGAACCACTAAGTGCTGTAGATAAAACTCCGTTCTGTTCGGTTGGAAGGAGTATGCAAATGGTATTCCAGCGTCACACAGCTCTTTTGTCAATGTTTTCAGTTTATCTGTAAAAAAATGGGATTTATTTTTTATATTTTTTTTAGTATCATAAAATACAATTTATCAGCAGTACGAAAAAAACAACTGAGTGAGCAAATAAACGTATATATAGCCGTCACAGCTCAGTTCGTCTGAGCGTTATTTGTATTCTAAGAATATATAAGTATACAAAAAGTATCTAAGTATTTTATCAGCTACCTGGTTCCCATAGTACAAGCTTAGCTTAGTTTGGGGCTAGAAGGCGTTGTGTGAATGTGTGTCAATATTTATTATTATTTATTCTATGATATTTCTATTCAAGAGCAGAGGAAAACTCTTAAAAGTAGTCTAACTATAAATTACGTTTGCAAAAAACGATGTGCTTTAGACCACACGACTGAAATAACAAAACGTAACTGGCTATGAGAGAAAGAGAGAAAGAACAGTGCTTTCATACCCCCTCCATGGTAGTGTTAAACGTTTAGCGCAACCTTGTTGGAAGTCGCATTAGAAGTATTACTTCTAAACTTGACTAGAGCTAATAGCGTAGACTGTATAGCGTTGCTTCTTTATAATTATTGATGATCTAAAAAAACTTACAGTATCCCCAGCAAAGGAACGGCATCAGAACCGATACTGGCCTCTCATCCATCGTCATGAAAGACATCACCATAGCCACATCAGCCGCTGCCCATGTGACTCCAAGCAATACGAAGAATACCTTCAACTTCATAACTATGATGCAGCGTCCGTGACGTTTTGAAAACCTAGCAATTAGTCTGAGCCTTTCAAAGTATGAACTGTATCGTCATATAATGCGATTTATTTAAACAGTAGTAGGTAGAGTTCTTAGTGAAGAGCTCGTCCAGGGAAGTAAGTTCACGTCTAGCTAGATCCGTAATCGGTTAAAAAGTAACCCAAATCAAATAACCAAAGTAAACGGTAGCTTTGCGTTGCATAATTTATGTGAAAGAAATATTCATTGTTTTCACAAAAGTACAGTTATGAACCCAACTTTTTTCCTTAACATTTTAACGAATTACCCTTTAAAATATTATTAGGGATCTTGAAGTTCTATCACTAAAAAGGTCTAAAGTAAATTTCATTTCTCGTAGACATTAGTAGAGTATCGTAGATGTCGTAGCAAAGTTGTAGAGCATAATTTTAGAGGGGCAGTTTTATAAACTCATTCAAAAGTGATAGGTGTTTTACGATTTGAAATGCGCAAGTCTGTGTTTATACGTTTGTTAAAACTCACCTCTACGAAGACTGAAACTTGGAATATACTTAGTCCGTGACCAGAGACCCAATTCACGACAGGATGAGATTGAAACTAGAATTTGATTGTCAAAATTGGATTTGTCTGAAATGACAATTTCGAAGTATTGACATTTTTTTTAACTGGTGCGTGCCCTTTAACTGTTTTTACAGGAGATCATAGTGGAGTTCGATTCTAAACGTCTAATGCCTGGTTCCAATCCAATATCTTACAAGCGGCTATACCGTAGAAGCTCGTAAAGTATTGAAACTGGGTATAAAAAGCTAAATGTCTATGACTGTACCTGCCAGTCAGTAAATAAACAGTTAAATTATAATCTTTTTAGCTATCAGTAATGACATGTTTACTGCCCAAGTAGGCTTCAAAACTCGATATTACTTTGTCATCATTGAAGGCTCTACTATTAGAAAACCACTTATTGAATTTATTATGAGAGAGATTATTTTCTTTTGCATAACATATTTAGAGCAAGAAACCTTCCGTAAGTGAAAGCAGTTGAAAGTGTTATCATGATTTGAACGAAAATGCTTGGAGTTTGAAGAGAAACGCCATCTTTTTCTTCAAAACCAACGATAGCCGACTAATTTTTCTTACTGACTCGACTTGACTAAAATTAATTAGTTTATCCATTTGACATTGGTAAAATTGTCTGTCGATTGATAGACAGGTGCCATATAGAAGAGAAGAAGAAGAAAGAACTAGGTGAATCTAGGCCTTAGGTCCGCTTGCACATCTATTTAGCGAGCCCCTAAAAGCATTTAAAAAGCTAATTACGTTTAACATCTTGCACAAGGAAAATTAAGTCGCTATAACGCTTACGTTATCTTGGTAAACGTGTTCAGCTAAATAACATTGATTTAGATTGTTGTGCAAACGGGCCTTAGAATAAGGACTACAGTAGTAACCAAGCTTTTTATTAGTTAGAAGTTTTTGTTAGTTAGAACCTTTTTTTCGCTCTAGATATAACTTAGTGAGGAGTCCTATGTTTAGCAGTAGACGTCTAAACAACTGAAATGATGACGACAATGTAACCAGGGGGATATTTATTTTTGTAAAATTCACTTGCATTTACGTACGCCAAGAAAGGAAAACCGCCGTCCCCTAGTGTTCGGTAATTTTAACTTATTTACCACCGCTACGAAGAATATGCTAATCAATTTTCGAAATTAATAACCCGCGTAATATAATTCGATCAACAGTCAACACACATCTTACCCATGACCTATAAAAGACAGGATAAACTACATAGCATGTCATAAAGCTACGTTGAAAATGATTCAGCAATCCCCCAATTCTTCGAACTTCTTTTAATTTGTTCTGCATCATAACCTATAGCTATGCCATATTATTTTAACCATACGGTTTAAAATTGCATGGTTTTGTATGTGTTTTGTCATTGCAAGGACCTGTTACAAAAATTACAAGCTCTCGGGTCGTTATTGTGTATATCATAAGGTTGAAATTGACATGTTTTTTTGTATTCCTTGATGAAATATGTCAAGATCTCAACATATGTAGCTGGAATGCAATCAGCGATCATTTTCTCTGGTTATGGCAATGATCATTTCTCAGAATTGCATTTGTGGAAGTTTGTAAGTATGATGGAAGTTAAGTACAGTGGTAAATAAGTAATAAACACCCATCCGCTACTAATCTGCACCAACTAATAGCAAACCCCCTTCAATATAGGGGAGGCTATGTCCAACGCTAGACTTAGGCAGATGACTTGAAATTTTTAGTAAGGAGTGAAAGAGCACGCAGATACTTCACCCGATGTTGACCCGTTATCTCTGCTCAAAACTATTGCATTACCTCACCGAACACGCCCACTGAATACGTGACAATCTTATTTTAATTCAAAGATGATTTTAGTTTTTTCTACATTTATATACTAATTTCAACCGATTACAAAGTTATGCAAAGATATGGTTAGCTATGATACCCTATGATTAAGTAATTAGTAGAACCGTATTCGACTAATGGCATGTTTTAGTTGCTCTATCTATCTTACAATGTCTGATCTACGCTAGCAAATATTCTACGCATACTAGGTACATTCAACAACAAAACTTATGATTTTCTTACTTTTTCTTGCCGTAATAAATCGCCATGAAAACTGTTGGGCCACGACAAATCTTTAGTAGCTTTTACTTATTGTTTTATAAACTAAAAGAAAATAGTAGCAAAAATTCTTTAGTAGTAATAATATTACAACTCAATTATATTCTAAAAAACATTGTAATTAAGTGCTGTTTTGCGACGAGGCGAAAAACAATGTAATTAAGTGCTTTTTAGCGACTGAAGCAAATATATAATTTTCTTGTCTGAATTAATGATAATATTTTATTATTACTAATGAATTTTTAGTACTATTTTATTTAAATTAATAAAAAATCCTGTCCCATAAAATTACTATAGGTACTAGCGAGTATTTATTTGAAGATTTGCCTTGGCCCAACAGTTCAATGCGCAGTTCAGTTACAATTGATTACGGGAAGAATAAGTAAGAAAAACACAACTTTTGTGGTTGATTGTAGAACGCGTAGAATGTTTGCTAGCGTAGATCAGAGATTGTAAGATAGATAGAGCAACTAAAACATGACATAACTAGGAAGTTACCACCTACTCACTGTTGTATACATTATTCTAAAAAAAAAAATGTCACGTAATCTGTTTTCTGTCAAAGGCAATGGTTCACGCGGATTCTCGATGTTTGCCTTAAGCAAATGAGTTCTTCGTAAGGATTATGGTTCTTTCCCATCGCCTACGCTTATAAAATATATTCTTTTTCTTGAATTCAATATTTAACCTACGTAGAAAAACATACTCTAACCCCTTGTATTAAAATTGACTGTTGTCTCGGACTGTACCTGGATAAGATTGATGGAAGTTTATGGTGTTTACTGTATTACTCACTTGTCTACAGGTGTGCTTGCAGTAATAATAAACATTTCCACCACAAAGATGACATCATATAGGGACATTATCAATATATTTTTAGAATTATAATCTCAAAAAGGTTCTATACAAGATTTATCCGTGGTCGTCCCGACTATAGAATAGGACCCCTCAATCACCACCCGTAGATGTAAGGGACGACTAAAGGAACACATCAGCACAGCGGTCCTGATGTGTTCACTTAGCCGTCTTAGCGGCAGCATTTTCTGAGTACATACATAACATAAATACTGCGGTCACCAATCCGCCTGCCGAATCTATTTTAGTCCGCAGAAATATGTTTTTTTTATGGAAAAATTAGATCTCCCATCTGATGTTAAGTGGTCACCATCACCTATAACAAAGCGCTACCTTGCAGATCACGCACGTCGGGAACCTGCACTACCAACCTGAGGCACACTGATAAACCACATGTGTTTATAATTTCACCGGCATCCACACCTTTCAAACCGGAATATAGCAAGCTGCTTGGCGACAGGAACAGGCATGGTGGTAGTACTTCCCCGGATGAGCCCTTCACTAGATTATGTCCAAAAATAATAATTAATATATTAATAATAATGCCGGACAATCCACACAGCATCATCTAGCCCCAAGCTAAGCAGAGCTTGTGTTATGGGTAGGTACTAGATGACTGATATACTTATATTACATACAGAAAAAAAGAATAATCCTTACTGATGATGATGATGATACTACTGATGATAGCTAATTATGAATCAAACGGGTTTTAGCTATTTATAGAGAAAATAGTTTCAGAACTAAAATACCGCAAAAATGAATCATTACACCCATAAGTAGAACTAATAGTGCGTAGAAGCCTGGCTGCGGTCATCTATTACTAGGTAAGGATAGCGTTCCGCAACTATGACCAAACTTGCATAAAGAAGTAAATACTAATGAAAATAACTTTGCTGAGTCACATAGCTTGAACCGTAGTGAGCCCGCAACGGTATAGTGTGGCCCACACTACACAAATGACAAATGACACCCACACTGTGTGAGTGTCATATGTCATAAATCGCGATGGTAAAACAAATGGTATGGGATTCGTTTTCTGTCATCTTTGGAAGCAACATTGTATTTTCATTTTAATTGTTTTTCTTGTGTTATTTTAAGTTCTGATGGGTAATTTTGGTGGTATTTTAACCATCATTACTTGAGGTCTTAGCACAAGTGTGAACAATTGAAATGAAAGTGTGTTATGTGGCATCCTGATTTGAACGAAAATTTTTCCCTTTGGTTTTGAAAAAAAACGCCATCTTTTTCTTCAAAACCAATGACAACCGACTTTACTTTTTTTTACCGACTCGACTTGACTAAGAAGTATTTTATTCAACTCACTTGACATTGGCAAAATTATCCGCAAGACGGACACATGCCACAAAAAAAAAAAAAAAACAAATGCTATCATTTGGAAGCAACATAACTTTTTCATTTTGATTGTTTTTCGTGTTATTTTAAGTTCTATTGTGTAGTCACGGTGATAATTATTAACCAACATTACACGAACCGAATAAGGATCCTTTTAAATTTTAAATTTTAGGAAACATTATTATTATAAGGTACAAGACTGGCCGATGGGTACAATATTGATTAGTCATTATGATGCTAGTAAGTGGTAGCACAATACATATCGTGATGGGATGGAGGCGTGATATCCGCGATCCGCCATTACTCATGACTGTTAGAATATTGACTAATTGTCTGAGTCCGACTATGCTCCTGTGCGCAATCCCAGTGTTCTCAAACTGTGAAGGAAAACATCATGAGGAAACCCATGATTTAGCTAGCTCCGTGCATATTGACTATGGATTTCCTGTGGAATAGGCTGACTAAGTTGTGAGGATGGAATAGGGCTGGTTAATCTGGCTATCGAAGCTCATAAATACTCCAAAATTATCTCCGTGGTTTGAAAATAAAGTATATGCACAAAAAGTATCACTATTAATCAGCTTTGTGATAAGACTGGTTTGTTATGTAACTTTACTGAGAAGGTATTCAGTTGGTACCTAAATTTGGCAAACCGGCTTACAAAAACTCCCAGCATCGTATCTTTATTATTTTTTACAAAAGGTCATTGTGGCGTTATTGAACTAGCCCAAACATCTATATACCAATTATAAGGATCTTTATCTTGACTGACTGACATTTAGACAACGCACAACCCACCACTGGTCGGTGAGACTTGAAATTTTCAGGGTATGTTTGTCTTGGTAGTTGGTATTCAGTACAGTAAGTCAGCAAAACGCCAGAAACATGATGGGTTTTTACCATTGCTAGTTAGCACAGGTAGACTCAAGAAGATATTTTTATTTTGCACGAGAAAACGAGTCGCTAAACTTTATCGCGTTACACGTCTTAGCCCTACAGGAGTGAGATGGTAATACTATCTATCTTTATTGCATTTCATAAACCGACATCGCTCGAATAGTGATGCCCAAAAAGGAATCAAGTATCGGCCTTCAATGGCTATGTCTGCTGAAATCGCATATTTTCGCCAAAAAAACCTGTTTGACAACGAGCGTTTCCTCTTTCGTAACACGTGTAGTCTGGCCTTAATTGGTACCAGATTTTAATTTTATGTCCAGGGGTTTTGTGACATGCGAAGGCTAATAATATTACTTATCTTACTTGATGTCCTTGAAAAAATCTCTAACTTTAAGTGCAAATATCAACTTATACCTAGTTAATCACATTGATACTTAGGTACACTTATTTTCCACCTACATCCTCTTTAGAATCGATAAGGGTTTAATACACCACTAGTATAACCAAATTTTACAAAAAAAAAAAAAACTATCCGTTATCTAGTTCCCATACCACACAAAGCTAGCTTTGTTTAGCTAGAGCAGTGGTTCTCAGACTGTTTTGTTTCATAGACCACTTTCAAAATTTTGCTGGATCCGGTGGACCCCATGTATCTACATTAGTACCAATTTCTAAATCTCGGCGCGATACCGACATGGTCTGGATTCGACTCCCAGTTCGGAACTATCCATTTTTTTCTCAATTTATTTATAAATTGTCTTATTGAGAAGGTTTAATTTAGGTATCTTATTATTTAGAATAACAAGCCAACATTTTAGTTTTTCACTATCGAAACCAAATTAATTTTCATGCACCCCTGCTTACGATTGTAGACCCCCATTTTTTGTCACGTCCAACGTAGTCTCCCGTGGACCCCTGGGGGTCCACCTGGACCATTTTGGGAATGACTGAGCTAGAGGATGTTGTGTGAATGTCTGCCAATATTAATTTACTATAGTTAGAACAAGGAAAAAATAAATCAGGAAAATTACTTATTATTTGGCGCTTACAAATACTGATAACAGCAGAGTAACCTACCAGTCAGCCTGCGTAAATGGGATTTACTAAGTATGTTTAAGTTGAGTTACCTAATTATGTTAGGATTACGTTGATTTATTTTTAATAGTAATTTACCTTTAGAATATGACTAATTAACAATAATTTACTATATAGCACAGTGTGCTCTAAGCCCGCACTTTACGCACGCTTTTCCGTGACCTAAATAGCCTTTTTTTACACCGTGCGAAAATAAATCGCCTAACTGTCAATATAACCTAATGTCAACCTAAATGTAATTTGAAGCTTGAAAATTCTTCGGAGCGGGTTTATGTCACTGCTATAAAATAGTATACGATACGTGTGACCTAAGTAGTGTAATATACTAAAACAACGCACAGCCCAAACTGCTGGCCTTAAATAAACTTTCAGGGTATATTCGTCTAGATAAAGATGTACTTACTTACTAATAAAGGAGTTCAAGAAATTCAACCCCTGAACGGGTACAGCTGGGATTGAAATTTGTATGAAAATAACTACAAGCGAACGAAGGCACGCGCGGTTTGCTATTATAGCAATGCAAATGATTTTCACGTAATTTTTGTAAGCCAAAACAAAGGGTTCGGAAAGTCACATAAGCCACATCATGTAAAACGTCATTTGACGTAGAAATAGTGACGTTATGACATTGATATTGAGTTACGTCTAGTTACGTTTAATTCATCACAGTGTGATTCACTACGACGCACCTACTCTAGGGCACAGAATATAAATAAGTTTGCATAGAAATTGTTTATATGGATAGATTACCAACAGTCCAATGTCAACAAACAATGTCGTCAGTTTTTCGCGTGGTGGGGAACTGCTTGAATTATTCTAAGATTCTACTCTTCGTCTCTTAATAAGGTCTAAGCCAAATTCCGATTTCTGTAGCGGTATTTAAAACGATTGTTATACAATTTCGGTTACGTATTGGCAGCTTCCGATGGAGAAACGCTATTTTAAAACTATCGACAGATATTGACCGCGTGTGCTTTCTTTTGAACTTTTGTTCTAATTAAGTTCTTGGTATGATTGTCTGCAATCACCTTATTACCCTATTCAGGGTCCATGTGAAAGCAATAAATGTATTGAATACTAGCTGACCGGTGCCCACTTCGTTGGGCGGTAAACATGTTTACTTACAAATCTTAACTGAAATAGTACTCGATGTCACCAACAGATGGCGTTAATACGGCATAAAATAGCGGCCGTTCGCAGTTTCGCCAGCGTGGCAGTTTATATCAGTTCCCGTTATTTTTTCGGGATAAAAAGTAGCCTAAGTTACTCCTTGTTACATTAGCTATCTGCCAGTGAAAGTCCCGTCGAAATCGGTCCAGCCGTTCCAGAGATTACACGGAACAAACAGACAAAAATTAAAAAAAATGCTATTTTGGTATATGTATCGTATATACATTCCTATGCATGTAGTAAAAAGCGTTATTTTAATATTACAAACAGACACTTCAATTTTATTTATTTGTATAGATTTTGTCATAAAACTATGTTACATTATGAATTAATGTCCTTTTTATAAAACACCTGCGTAGGGAGCCGACCTCGCGTCGGAGCCGCGTACCTTACTCATAGATCTAAACTACTCCCCTGCACGCGCACTCCCAACTTGGTGACGCTCACTTCGCAACGGGCCGTGCAGCAGAAAACGTAATATTTTAATTTCGCCATAACTTCAAAACCAAACGTCCAATTCTAATCATTTAAAGACCAAATATTATCTACATGAACTGTACTTAGTGATAAAATAATTTATTTTGATAAGGATTAATAGTATGAGTAAAATAAATGCGTTGAAATGTAGTCCAAAAAAAATTGAAGATTTTTAAATAAAAAAATGGTTGTTGTGCCTCACTCGACATAGATAGGTATAGTGTGTCGCTGACTTTTTTGTAGATATTTATAAGATCTACAATTATGTAGAACATTTTATGGTTCTATCTTTTATAGTTTAGGCAGCGTACGCAAAATAAGTAACTTTTCTGGTTGATTTTTTACACCTTGTGTCTGAAAAACCCAAATATTTTACGGAACGCTATTTTTTTCCAAAATAAAATATAGCCTATGTTACTCAGTGATAATGTAGCTTTCTAATAAAAAAAGAATTATTAAAATCGGTCCAGTACTTTTTGAGTTTATTCATAACATACAAAAATACAAAAATACAAAAATACAAAAATACAAAGCTTTCCTCTTTATAATATTAGTGTAGATTTTAAAAGGACAGATTTTATCCTAAGCTAAGCACACATTTTATTATAGTGTTTAAGCCATTCATTTACAATGGAGGGGAATTACAAAATCAATTGTACTGAATAAATGCATTGACAGGTAAAAAAACATGTTTTTGTATTCACGTATTTTGGTCTATAATAAAGGGCATTGCCCATAAAGGAATTTACAAAAGAGTAGGTACCTACGTAATATTGTTAAATTTCTGCATAACGTGATTACTTACATAAAATCCGATTTTCAATATAGTTTTAAAATTGAGCTGGATGTGTCACATATCCTTTGCTACCTGAAAGCACAGTAACTTACTGCTGAATAAAAAAATGTCGGAATGGTGAAAACCCAAGGTTTTTTTTATCTATAACAAAGGTAGCCTGCATTGCCTCGCAGGCCACGCTTGTTATAAATTGCCCTTAATAAAAATAATAAATAATAATAATAAATTGCCCTTACGATGCACTTATCTGCGTCCATCAACCTGAGGCGTACAGGTGTTAAGCTTCGTGTACCTGTAACTACACTGGTACCCACAACCCTTCAAATCGGAACACAGCAAGCTGCTTGGCGGCAGAAATAGGCATATTGGTAGTACTTCCCCGGACGAGCTCTTCACTAAGAGCTAACACTTTATTTTTCCAGGACTATAATGTAAAGTAGGTCATAATGTGTGTTTAACTTTCTTAGTAAAACCACAATAAAACTTTAGACAAGTTATAAAGACAAGGTCGCAAATGAGTCAACGATTTCTTCTATTACGATTGACATTCGAATAACTACTCTAAATCCTTAATAATAAGTTGCTTTTTGATACGTAATTTAGCAACATAACACCTGACAACACAACAAACATACCAAACAAAAAAATGGGTCCGTACTACCTATCAAGTCATAAATTGCGACTCTTCTTCATAATATCTGTAAATAAAGTCATTCGAAAGGCAATTTTGCCATTGTTAAGTGGATTGAATAAATACTTTTTAGTCAAGTCGAGTTAGTAAGAAAAAAAAGAAGAGTGCTTTAGACCCTAACTCCATGGTAGTGTTAAACGTTTAATGCAACGTTGTTGGAAGTCGCATAAGAAGTATTACTTCAAAAAGATAAAGGCAGCTGTCATTGGTTTTAAAGAAAAAGATGGCGTTTTTCTTTAAAACCCTAAGAATATGGACTATTCTTATTCTATGTTAAAACCTAAGGGAAACATTGTTGTTCAAATCAGGCTGCTTAACACACTTAAAGCCGCAGTACCGAAGTCAGTGGGCTTTAGTTTCGCCGATTTTGGTGGGTTCACCAATTAACTCTTCGACCTCAGAATTTTTCCAAACATTTATTTTGTAATATTACAGTTGCATATCGGCTGTACCTACTCGAATATTGTCTCTCTAGGCTTAGTCGCAAGGAACTGGCGCCACTTAGATTTAAGATTCAAGATTTGCGGAGTTGCGGGCAAAACTTTGCAAATGCCTTTCAACAGAAATTGATTTTTTTAGGAATCGCATCAAAACGTGATGGTAAGAAGGCAGGTTAAGTATATATTATCTTGTTCAAGATTTCTATATCCGCATTTACACTACCAATAAATACAAGCTGGTGGGCGGCGGTACGCCAGATGATTTAGGATCTGTAAATTTCTATTTCTATCTATTGTATACACTCTATATTCTATATCTACTCTATCATCTATATTCTATCTATAGATATGAATATCCTACATTAAAGTAGTACCTAGTAGAGTTCTTAGAGAAGAGCTCGTCTAAGAAAGTACTACCACTATACCTATTACTGCCGCTAAGCCGCTGAGTTTTGGTTTGAAGGGTGTGGGTGCCGGTCAAATTACAGGCACATTAGGCTTAACACATATATGCGATTGCTGTGCCAGGCAGTCAAGACAAAGATTCTTATAATGGGCAGAAATGGATAGTAGGTACGATTTTTAAGATACACCTATAGATTTTAAATCCCCTACCATCCAGTGGTGTGGTAGTGACTGAGGTTAGTGATGACGTCATTCGAGTAAGTGCTGATAAGCATGTTGACGGCCTTTGGGAAATACTATTAGTGGGCACGTTACTTAATTTCAAGAGAATATCTGTGTGTGAATACTGAGAATATCGGCATGTAGAGTAACCATGATTTAATTATAACCTAGTACAAAAACAAGACATTTTATGAACACACCATAGTGAAACGAGCGGGGCTTCGTCTGCGTAAAGTTGTTGTACCCGTTTAGGGGTTGAATTGCAGAAATACCTTTCGTAGTACACCTCTACGCACCAAGATGCATGTACCCTGAAAATTCCAATTCTCTACGAACAGTGGTTTAGGTTGTGCGTTGTCTATATGTCAGTCAGGCAAAAATTCTTAGAATAATTGGTATAGAGTATTATAAAAACAAATGAAATAAATATTGTACAAGTACTCTATTCAAAAAAATATTTTGGTTCAAAGATGTTAAAATTACATTTTGCAACTGTGTCATCAAGTTACGGAATAGCCAATCAAAGCTTTTTATTTACCCTTACAATAAAATTAAAATGGTCTTTGTTAAGTTAAGGTACCTACACTTTGGACACATACCTAAGGATCACTTTGATTGTCTTATGAGCTAGTTGAATCGTCACTAATTCACGTCAGCAAGTAAATATATATTTGTGGACATGCAGCATATCACATAGGTACATACATCATATGCAGCCAAGTCCCAAGCTAAGCGAAGCTTGTACTATGGCAACCAAATAGGTAGCTGACAGAATGAATATTTATACCTTTTTTTTTAATACATACCTAGAACAAAAAACAACGCCCATATAGAAAACAAACATGTGCGTTCATCGCACAAATGTTTGACCTCGGTAGCGATCGCACAGAGGACAATCAAAAATAGTCTTGTATATCGGAAAATATCTTAAATAGTGGTCACCCTACCTTTGTAACGAAGTCCAAACCTCGCGTTATTCTTATAGGTGTACACGCGAATTATAGAGTCAGTCTTCAACGCGTGCGCATAGTGTCATGTTCTATAATTGAATAATTTTCGCAGACGTAATAAGTGTTGTGATTTGACGTGAAGTGAGGAGCTCTTTTATTATTTTAACTGAGGTATTTATTTTGTTGTTTATAAGAAAAGCCAAAGTCTAAAAGCATTTATACAGTAATATGCGCAGGGATCATCTTGAAACGTCTTAAAGCTAGGTGAATCTAAGCGCCAGTTCCTCGCGACCAATCCTAGAAGAACCGGCAAGAGACTTACGGCTTGGTTCCTATCGATTTTTTGTATATTCCTTTTACAATTAATAATAATGTAACTAGTGCGGTCTTTTAACTAAATAAATATATTTGACAGCCGTCACAGCTTTGTTGGTGGTAGATAGTTCTGCCTTCTGTGCTGTAGGTTGTGGGTTCCATCTCCACCAAGAACAAACATTTGTGTTATGTTTTTGTTCCGTATCTGGGTGTACATTACATTCTATGTATTTACAAAAAATATATTAAACCTCTAGGCTCGCCAGGTTTAAGTAAAGTAGACTTTCTTCTTTAAGTTAGGTTCCCAGCTTTGCTTCATTTGGGGCTAGATGACGTTGCATCAAATGTATGCCAATATTTATTTATGTTGGTAATAGTTGTATTTTCGTTGTTAATAAATGATTTATAAATCAAATTAAATACGTAAAAACCAGTTTACCAAACAAGCTATTTTTATTAAGTATAAAAATGATAATTTTATCAACATAAGACATAAAAACTTGATTTGAATAATTAATTGAATAATCTTGTTATAATATGTGCTAGCGGCTCGTCCCGGCTTTGCACGGGTTTTCGTAAGAATCTCTATTTTTTTTAAATAAAATATAACCTATGTCACCCAGGGATAGTAAAACTTCCCAACGGTGAAAGAATTTTTCAAATCGGTCCAGTAGTTTCGGAGCCTATTCAATGCAAACGAACAAACAAACAATCAAATCAGATGTAGATTTCAAGATTATATACGACACATAGGTACGTAGATAATTTTCAAAATTCAGATGCAACTATGACTTATGACGACCGATGTGGCGCGGTGGGCGAACGTCCGCCTGCGACGCAGGAGGTTGCGGGTTCGATTCCCGCCTTGGGATAAATGTTTGTACGATCTGCAAATATTTATTCCGGGTGTTCTGGGTATTTTCTATGTATAATAAAAAATATCTATATATGTAATGTATTGTATTAAGTATATCAGTCATCTAGTAGGTACCCATAACACAAGCTTTGCTTAGCTTGGGGCTAAATGATGCTGTGTGTATTATCCAGTAATATTATTATATTATAACTTTTCTCGCATGCCCCTATTTACGGGCATTATTTATTTTGTTCAATATGCGTCCACTCAACAAAAAAATTGATCCCACTTATAGATATTTAAACGAATGGGGCTTCTTCTGGAAGACAATTTATACAATGTATGGTGATATCGACCTAAATTGTATTTCAATGAGCATCAATTGGGTCTAATACAGCCAATAGAATATAATAGAATATATTCCTTTCTAGACTAGAATTAGTACAAGCAATGAAGATCATCGATGAAAATAAAACCAGTTGAAGATTCTGTTGAAAACATCACTATGGATAACGATGGATTTGCTTGCTTAGTAGTAGTGAGGGGTATTTATGAAAGGCTCATCCGGGAAAGAACTACTTTGCCTTGTCTATTTTCTACCGGCTACCAGTGTTGCTGTGTTTAGGTTTGAAGGGTGTGTGTGCTAAGTCGATGCCATTTTGTGTGTTATTATTATTTGTTATACATTTGACACAGCGCCATTTAGCCCCAAATTAAGAATATATTGTACTACAGGAACTAAATAACTGATAGAATAATTAATCTTTTTTCGTGAACATAATATAGAATACAATATAACTGAATAAATCTGTGTTTATTACACAAATGTTTGATCTCAGGATCGAACCTACAATCTACAGTCCAGAAGGTGGAGTATCAACTAAGCTGTGACGGTTGTCAAAATAAAATTCTCGGCGCACGCACATGTTGAAAAACCGTTCGTTTATCACTCTGTCTGCCTATAAACCATTTAAATGAGATTTGAATGCTTTAACATTTTATTTTCGTTCACTGTTGTTTTCATGGTTCACGTTTCTATAAGTAGCCAAACTTATTTAGTAGTGAGTAAACATTCCTGTACATATATCGTAGACTAGCAAAAACGCGCGCAATTTCGTCTACGTGTAGCTAAATTTTATTTTCATACAAACTTCAAAGTCAAAGTCAAAAATCATTTATTCAGTAATATCCGCAGGGATCATCTTGAAACGTCTTAAATCTAGGTGAATCTAAGCGCCAGTTCCCCGCGACCAAGCCTAGAACCCCCGCTATACCCGTTTAGGGGTTAAATTTCAAAAGTTATTTTCTCAGTACACCTATATGCACTAAGACAAATATGTATACCTACCCTTAAAGTTGCAAGTCTTTACGACCAGCGTGACATGGCATTCCCCATTCCCATATTAATGGGGGATGTAATGAAAATCATTATGTTCTTTGCTTTAGCGATATTACAAGCATCTTATCAAAAGTTTTGCCCCGAGTGGGATTTGAACCCATAACTACCACTACTGAGTGCTGGTTAGGCTCCTGTGGCAAAAGGTTAGTTAGGAAGGTCGTGGATTCAAAATTCCATTCGGGGTATAACTTATCCTTTTGATTTTTCAAGTGAAGGTAAGCTTATAAAAACTTATAACTTGGGGTTATTAAGATGTATTAACGATACATCTTGTTTTGATCAGTCTTGACTGTTTGATGCACATATTTACTGCTAATTTCTACTGGTATATTAATTTCTAACTTTCTCTGGCATTACTTGCGCTCTAGGAATATTGCTTTGCGTTAAGCTACTGATACACATGCTCATTACTAGCACGAAAGCATGCTTTTATTGAGCAAATGCACATTAGTAGCATGCATATTGAAAACATTGCTAATAATGAGCATGCTCATTTCGAGTATGCTCAAAAATCGACGGCCGTGCGATTTTTTAGCATGCTACCTGCAGCGCGGGTCTAGGGGGCGTGCTTTTAGCACATGTGAACAGGTTTGCTTATTGAGCATTCCTTAAAACTAGCATGCTAATTGCTAGCAAATGTAAACTACTCATCAGCATGCTCATATTGAGCATAGCATACTCAATAGCACGCTGTTTAGCATGCTATTTTAGAGCATGTGTATCAGTACCTTTACTTTGGTATGGTTTAAGAAGTGTGGTTTGCTTTCCAGGAATAACCAACCAGTGAAAATGGACAGTCCTTTATTAGTAGACATCGTATATTTCTATCCTCGGGATAACGCGCAGACTCACAACACTATCAAGTAAGTCAATTAATAAATAAATATGTTTTTACTGATTTAAAAGTATATCCAAATCGGTCTAGTTAGAGCATAATTGAACCACAAACATCAAACCTTTTGCATTTACTATATTGTAGGATAAAGTACTCTCTCATACGATTCCAGGAAGAACTATTTAGAGCCCTTACTACTTTCTCACTGACTTCCCGCGATCCTAACAATGTCGTCAGTCTATCGGGTAGGAGGGCATCCTACGCTTCGTCTTGCGGTTCATGGTCTCTATTCGAGAGATTGTACTTACTACTTTAATATCCCGGTGCATCAACCCCGAAGTGGGTTTTGGCCTCCAACACAATAGAACGCCAGCGGTCTGTGTCCTTAACTATATCTTCCCAATCAGATACTTTAAGAGAGAGGATATCTTTCTCCACTTTGTCCTTCTATCGGTATCTAGGCCGTCCGACTGGTCGTCGACTAGTTCTTCCAGGAAAGCCCGTTTTGCTGCCCGATCCTCTCCCATTCGTTGCAAGTGGCCAAGCCAGCGTAGCCTATATGATTTTATTTCGCCAATTATATTCGGCTCCGCGATTTTCCTATTTTTCGTCACCCTCCATGAACCATTTTCAAGTTTTTCACGTTTAGAGTCTTGCACTTATCGAGATAAGCAGGTTAAGTACTTAGGTCTTTACAAAGTGGGCCTTTTCAAGCCTAACTACTATAGGTATTGGTCTATAGATCATCATCTTCCTGCCCTTATCCCACTTTATGTGTGTTATGGCACATACATGTTCTTTTCTTCCACTCTCCTCTATCAGCCGTCATATCTGTACTCACCTCTTTCTTATCCATCTTTCTGTCTATAGATTTGAAGCAGTGAATAACGAAGATGCACCCGCCACGATCGTGCGTCGCGGTCAGCCGTTCAATGGAGTAATCGGTTTTACCAGACCTTATGATGAAAATAATGACATGATCCAGCTTTTATTTAGCCTAGGTGAGAGTTACCTACTACTATTACATGTTTATATTAAACCAAATCTGAAATGAACCTCTTACAAGCATAAAGAGCAAGTGAAAGGTAATTACAAATAAATATTATAAAGACATTCAATGATCACGATCTTCAGTCATGAAGTGTCGACCACAGAAGCTTATAATTATATTGTTTGCACTAGCGCTTGCACGCGGCTACACACAAGAAGCTTGAGGGAGTTCACATAAGCCTTTGTGTAAATAACGATTAATCTTAATTTACATACACTGAGACAGAAAACAACAAAGTTATAGTATTTAAAAATAAATATTACAAAGACATTCAATGATCACGATTTTCAGTCATGAAGCGTCAACCACAGAAACAGAGAGGTAAAGTTTGACGACCGACGCGATGTGACGCGGCGGGTGAAATTCCGCCTGCAACGCAGGAGGTTGCGGGTTCGATTCCCGCCTTGGGATAAATGTTTCTACGATCTGCAATTATTTATTCCGGGTATTCTGGGTATTTTCTAAGTATAATAATAAATATCTATGTATGTAATATAGTATTGTATTAAGTATATCAGTCATCTAGTACCCATAACACAAGCTCTGCTTAGCTTGGGGCTAGAAGATGCTGTGTGGATTGTCAATTATTATTATTATTATATCATTATAATAATTTCGGCGCTGCTGAAAACCAGCGCCCTACGTGCACTTTTATGGTAAATGCTGCCTTTTTTTTATTTAGCAACGAGTAGACAACATTTTGTCGCGTTTGTTGCTAATGTGCAACATTTGTTCCATTAGCAAGAGCTACAAAAGTTGATATAATGTTTGCAGGAGACAATCCCGTCATGGAAACACAAGGGTCCATCTTCATCAAGCCAGACTCAGTTCCCGATAAGCACACCTGGAGCGCTAAACTCATCGGCATTGAAGGGAACAATGTGTCTTTTGAGGTGAGAGTACGAATCAGTAATTGTAAATTGCGATGAAAATTTTACAGTATAATACACTAGCGGCCGCTTGTAGCTTCGCCCGCGTGGCAGTTTTTTCCCGTTCCCGTTATTTTTTCGGGATAAAAAATAGCCTATATGTTAATCCAGGTTGCAATCTATAATTATTCCAAATTTCATCCAAATCGGTTCACTGGTTAGAGCGTGAAAGAGTAACAAACATCCATCCATCCATCCATACTTACAAACTTTCGCGTTTATAATATTAGTAGGATAAGATCCAACGGTCTACCCATTGTGAAGAGCTCGTCGTGGTTTGTTGCACCATTACGCCATCTGCTGGTTTCGACAGCAAATATAATGTAAAACATGTTTTTTTCTTTATTCTACCTTCAATTTCCTTTATTCTATTTTTTGGATGATTTTAATTTAGAGTCCGTACAAACCAAAATAGACTCATCCTGCGACAAAAAATAATTAGAGAAAAAGTAATTAATCACATTGAAAAATCACGCATTCATTCACACTAGCAGAGGGGTAACGTCAGCTCAATAGTTTGTTTGTCTAATCATCTGTACCGTGAGTTCAGTCCGAACAAGCGCGAACAGACCCGAACAATGGATACTAGGGCATCGTACAAGTCCAGAATTCGGTACTTAGTACAAAAAAATGGAGAACAATGCTATCTGTCAAGTACAAAAAGTAATATTGGTGTAGTTTTTGACAGTTTACAACCGTGCTTCATGAGCTCACGGTAAGGAAGCAGGCGTTTATAAATCTTTGCTCGAAAATGTAGTGTAGAATTTAGTGTAATATGTTGAACACCATACCTATTTCTGTAATAGACCTACCTGAGCTCTACAAACCTGGCAAGGTTACACAATAGGATATCAATTACAAAGAACCTTAATTATAAATTATTATTAATTATCATAGTAAATTATAGCTCTAACGTATCGTTACCTTTGTCATATCGAATTTAATTAGCACATTCGTCTCCTTAGATTTTACAGTAATATTTACTATGCTATTATAGCACCGGTGGTTTAGTGGGAGTGACACCGGCTTCTGATCCTAAGGTGGTGGGTTGGAATCCCGTCGTGCACCAATGGGTTTTTCTGTTCGATAAATTTACGTGTGTTCTGTTCTCAAATGGTGTAAGAAAACATCGTGAGGAAACTAGTTAGTATACTAGCAGCGGCGATGGGTTTGCAAACTGTCATGTATAGAATATTAACTACTGCTAAATGTGGGTATGCACCTAATGTAATATCTGTACGTCCGTCTGACTACCCCCTTAGACATCCTAGAAGAATCTCGAGTAGGTATTTGGTACTAAGAGATCTAAGGGGATATCTACCGTGCTTAGAGATTAAAGTCGTGATGCTATTTCTTTTAAACTAGATCTTATAATTTTATTACCGGTTTACAATGTTTGAATACGAAATATCTGATTACATACGAATATGTAGGAATGTTTGAATATTTTAACAATACTATAAATATTCCAATATTTAGTACAATGTTTAAATACCACTTTGTTTATAAACTACCTAATTTACTTAGTAATGCTGACTACAATGGTATTACCCCGATTTATGTAAATTTACTATAGTTATGTTCAATCTTTGGTTTCCTTGCCAGTTCTAAATCTGCCTCGCTATAAATTTAACTTTGTTTCAACAATCAGCGAGTTACTGAGCAGTAAAAGTACAAGCACTAGGAAAAGTCAAACCAAGCGTAAAGTCCGCAGATTTGTAGTTTTATCACGAGAGAGGTGTATTGGTTACTTACTGTCTCTGATTTTGTGCACATATTATAGTTACTTACATCGTCTAAAGACCCCATTTTCGTGATAGCAGACGCAGGAGGTTGCGGGTTCCCGGCTATGTAGAGATAAATGTTTGCATGATCTGCAAATGTTTATTTCGGGTGTTTTGGGTATTTTCTATGTATAATAAAAAATATGTACTTAATCTATATCAGTAATTTAGTACCCATAACACAAGCTCTGCTTAGCTTGGGGCTAGATGAGCTGAGTGGATTGTCCAGGTTATTCTATAATAATGAAGGCAGTAAAACTTGTGTTGGCAACTGTACACTGCAGATTGAAACAGAATTGCATTTGAATTGTACCCATGCAGTAATATCTATTTTTAACTCAACTGCAAGCAAATGTTAGCACTGATGCAAATCGAAATTAAACCACGATGTCACTACACATGGTGATGATTATAATCACCGTTATTTTTATCATCAGCCGACCGCGACCAATGTCCGTAATTTTTTGTCAGTTGAACACGCCTTTGCATACTTATATCTTGCATACACCCCAAAGTTGGATTGGTACGACATTGAAACTGCTATATTATTTTGTAAAAGAGTTTTTATTTATGCTACTCTTGGTGGAACAAGCATATGGCCCACCTGATGTTAAGTGGTAACCATCACCTATAACAAATCAATACCTCACAGTTCACGTTCGTTAGAAATGTACCTTATGATGCACTGCTGTACATCAACCTAAAGCATACAGGTGTTAAGCCTTGTGTACCTGTTATTTCACCTACACCTACACTCTTCAAACCAAAACCCGCTAGCTGCTTGGCGGCTGGAATAGGCATGATGGTAGTACCTAAGAACACACATGGGGTATTGCCTGTTATTCACCATGTTTTCTGTTTCCCAGGTGTCTAGCCCAGTGACTGTACCTATCGGCAACTGGTCTCTCCGGGTGGTCACACGACTGAAGAACTCCACCGCCAGGGAGGTTTACGACTTTAACCAGGATCTGTACATCTTGTTTAATCCTTGGAATCAAGGTAAGTCTTCATATTATCCTATAGATTCCGTTAGATAGCAGAATAGTTCTAGAGGCCACGAGAAAATGCAACTCAGGTATTGATTTCCACTAGAAACTTCGGGCTAAGATCTGTGATCAGTATCCGTGATAGTCCCGTCAAATCCCGTGGATGTCGCAAGAGGCGCTTTAGGGAACACTTAGGGGATGGGTACCAGAATTTCTGGTCTATCAAACACCAATATACTGTGATCACCAATCGACCTGCCAAGTGGGGGCGGTCCATGCCTAGCAGTGCCTTCGACAGGTTAATGACGAGACGACGACGTGACTCTACTAATAATAGCCTATGTATATATTGCCCGACTGGCTGACTGACTGACTGACATATAGACAACGGACAGTGGTCTTAGAAACTCGGAATTTTCAGAGCATATTTGTCTGGATGCGTTGAGCTGCACTAAGAAAGGAATTTCCCAAATTCAATGCCTAAACGAGTACGGCGGGGTTTGAAGTTTGTATAACTTCACGCGAGCGAAGTCACGCACGTTTCACTAGTCGCTTATACGATGAGTTATTAGTATCAGTCATTGTTTATCTTAATCTGTTCATTAACCTCACAGTGGCCATGAGATGATTCAACTAGTGATAATGACTCACGTAATCCATCAATTATTCACTGTTACAAAGCAAAGCAAGCGTAGATTATGTTTTATTTCTGAAGCCTAATCCAATTTTTTTTGATCTGAGACGAGCTAGAAATTAATTGTCTCAAAGTCAAAGTCAAAGTCAAAGTCAAAAATCATTTATTCAGTAATATCCGCAGGGATCATCTTGAAACGTCTTAAATCTAGGTGAATCTAAGCGCCAGTTCCTCGCGACCAAGCCTAGAAGATGTCTAAATTTGGTTTGTCTGAAATGTCAGCCTAAAAGAATACCATTTGCAATTGATACGATAGAAACTTGGGTAATTTTGGTGGTATTTTAACCATCATTACTTGAGGCTTAGCACAAGTGTGAACAATTGAAATGAAAGTGTATTGTATATGTGGCATCCTGATTTGAACGAAAATGTTTCGCTTTGGTTTTGAAGAAAAACGCCATCTTTTTCTTCAACAAGCTGTTTGTATGCCCAACTGGCAGGATCTAGTGCTCTATATGTAACACCTTAACATCTGATTGTCATACCTAGATACACAAACAATAAATGATTTATGATTTCTGATCCGACAGTATTCGAACATACCTGTTTCACCCTGGTTAATTTGTATATCATGCAACCTTTTTGACAGATGACCAAACCTACATGGAGGATACATCGCTGCTTCAAGAATACGTGCTGAATGACGTCGGCAAGGTCTGGGTGGGGCCGATCAAGACCACACGTGGGAAACCGTGGGCGTACGGACAGTTTGATGATGTGGTGCTGCGTGCGTGTATGTTCATGCTTGATAGAGGAGAGGTGCCGTTTAAGGAGTAAGTTTTAAAACAATCGGATAGCTTTAGTAGTAGTAGAGCTTTTAGTGACAGGTTCATCCGGGAAAGTATCACCACCATACCTATTTCTGTTGCGAAGCAGCTTGCTGTGTTCCAGTCTGAAAGGTGTGGTAATGCTTTGTTAAAGACGATGGTAATCACTTAACAGCAGGTGGGCCAAAAAATGGTTAAATCGGACGGACAGACAGCGGAGTTTTAGTAAGAGTCCCGTTTTACCCGTTGGGTGCGGAACCCTAAAAAAAGATGATCATAGTTTATTGGAAACAGGCATACGCCATCATTTCATTGATTTTATGTATCATACTGGCTAAAGGGCTATTGAGATGAGAATTTATCTGACAGACAACGCGACGTAGGTATTCGAATGTAAGTTTTGTTTTTAAAAGTCTATTCCGCAATAACTACAATTTACATAGAAATTAATATGCACCTGATATGAAGATTCATATCAGGTGCATATTAATTTCTATGTAAATCGTGCAGATGCAAAATAATAATTACCTTATAAACTTCTAGTTTCTTTGTTTTGAAGTTACCTATTACCTTCCATTACTACGCAAAATGATGACATAAGCCCTATCTAATCGAAGTAAGTATAGTTACCTACTGATAAGAATGAGCCACGAATGCAGTGTGTCGTGTCATGCATGATGAGGCATCAAGGGTATATCAGGATTTTAATCAGGATCTTCTTCTTTGAAGTGTTCGTAGCGTTGATTATTCTACCGACCCGCGTCCACCAATTGAATAAATGACCGCTAATGATTTTCATTTACATCAGTCTGTCTACCCTAAAAAACTATAGCCAAACTTTTGTAGTGACGTTTTGAGACATACTACGGGGCAACACAGTAACAACTCCTAAAGTTTCGGTACATGGCAAGTTACGCAGTGTAACTCAAAAAGTCGTAACAAAAGTTCGGCATTATTTTCCATGGCAGCTTAGTGCTTCCGTTTCAGAGGCCGTGATCATTTGTCGGTGCCGACTCTAGCAATCTTTAAACCCTGATAGATTTCTTAACATTCTTACACAACATCTATCCCCAAACTACCGACCGAGATGACGACAGATGTGGCGCGGCGGGCGAATGTCCGCCTGCGTCGCAGGAGGTTGCGGGTTTGAGTCTTGGAATAAATGTTTGTACGATCTGCAAATAAATATTCAGGGTGTTCTGGGGATTTTTTATGTATAATAAAAAATATCTATATATGTAATGTTTTTTTTTTTTTTTTTTTTTTTATCATTGATAGACCGTCCTTTGTCTTCAATCTCACCTGGTGGTAAGTGACGATGAAGCCGACGATGAAGCAGGGCGGTCTAGAAGACACCTATTCACTCTTGCCTTAAAGAGACTTAGATTATAGTGTTCAGGAAAAACAGACGCCGGCAACGAATTCCACTCCTTAGCGGTTCGCATGATAAAGGTGGAACCGTAACGCTTGGTACGAATGGGAGGTATATTTACCAAGTAAGGGTGGTACTGACCAGTACGTCTACTCGTCCTATGATGGAAAGGAGATGGTGGTATGAGGTCGTGTAGTTCCTGGGCACATTCTCCGAAATGTAGCCTATAGAAGATCGATAGGCAAGCAACTTTACGACGGTGTTCGAGACTTTGGATTTTCGTCTTCGCCATGTGTTGCTCACCTATTAGCCTGAAAGCTCTGCGTTCAATCGAGTCTAAGGCAGCAAGCTGATGCTTGGCCGAGCCATCCCAAAGGTGGCAGCAATACTCCATACCAGACCGGACTTGTGCTTTGTACAAATTAAGAAGCTGTCCAGGCGTGAAGTACCGCCTCACTCTGTTTAGGATGCCTAGCTTCATGGAAGCAATTTTTGCCCTAGACTCGATATATGAACCGAAATTAAGAGCAGGGGTAAGTGAGGCCCCAAGAAGTTCTAGTCGATCTTGTATAGGTAAAGGTACATCTCGAAAGAAAGGAACTTGGAGAAACTGACTTTTCTTTGCTGAGAAGAGACAAGCTTGCGTTTTAGAGGCGTTGAATTTGACTAAATTGGCATTGCCCCAGTCGGACACTGCCTTGAGCATTAATGTATATTGTATTATGTATATCAGTCATCTAGTACCCATAACACAAGCTCTGCTTAGCTTGGGGCTAGATGATGCTGCGTGGATTGTCCAGCATTATTATTATTATTATTATTATTATTACTGATGGAATACCTGCTCATATAAGTATTTCTATAAGTATAGTACAATATAACACCCAGACAGAGAACAGACATCTATGTGCATCACACAAATGCTTGTCCACAACCTACAGCACAGCAAAGCTGCGAGATCTCAGAGTCAAAGTTTATACAAACTTACTTATTTCTTTTGCCCCTCAGCCGCGGAGACGTAATCAAACTATCTCGCCACATCTCCCGCATGGTGAACTCCGTAGACGATGGCGGTGTGCTGATCGGCCGCTGGGACGGCCAGTATGAAGACGGCACAGCACCTGCCGAGTGGACTGGCTCAGTGGATATCCTGGCATCGTATGTGCAGAACCAGCAAGAGGTGCCGTATGGACAGTGCTGGGTCTTTGCGGGTGTTGTTACTACTGGTGAGTGGTTGCTCAATAATTCAAGAGACTGCAAAACTATTCTTTTCCGCTGGCACTTAGACAGGTGGCTGTATGGACTGGGTGTCTCCATCAGATGCCGTAATTATGGGTAATTATGGAACCTACTGGTGAGACAGTTTGCAGAATTTAAATATGCTTACGCATATCCCCTAAATAAGTAAGAGATTTTCTAGTATTTTTTTGGCGCTGAGACGAGATTGTAACTAGAATTTGATTGACAAAATTGGGCCAGTCTGAAATGTCATTTTCAAAGAATACCATTTTGAGATTGACCCGATAGAAACTTGAATTTGAGAATATTTTGTTACGAGAAATAGGCCTCATGTCAGATCAGGTCACGTTAAATACTATATAACATTTAAATAGCAAGATAATACATATATCTCAGGTCAAATCCGGTCAAGTGTAATTTTGACGACGACATTCGAAAGATAAAATAATGTAACAAAATTATTCTTATGTGGCATGAAGCCAAAAGCCAAAATGTAGTAAACTGAAAATAGGTTAAGAAAATATAAATAAGCCTAAACATTGGTTATAAACATCGATCTGTGTGTAGGTTGATGGTTGCAAATAATATAGGTAAAAATAAAGGTTACCACACTTTCTACTATGATCTCAGATGAATTTAAACAGCCACCACTATCATCGTCGCTCATGCTCGGAATTTTCAGTAGGTATGACTGATAACTAATGCTAAGGAAAAACTAGTAACATGACTGACAAACTGCTAAACGAATTTATATCTTTACAGTTGCGATCAAAAAATATCAGTGGCTTTATGATAAAAAAGACGTAGGTAGAATTATTTTGGACACTTAAAATCTTACTTGATAAATGAAATAAAACAGTGGTACAGTCTCACTTTGCCCAAGTCACAGAATAAATATTTAGTATAGTAGAGCTTTTAGTGAAGGGCGCGTCTGGGGAAGTACCTAGGTACTACCACCATGCCTATTTACGAATAAAAATGTTCTTTCCAGTCTGCCGTGCCCTGGGTATTCCCTCCAGAGTGGTTTCCAACCTGGTCTCAGCACACGATGCTAACAATACCCTCACTATAGACAAATTCTACACTGAGAATATGGAAGAGTTAGACTATGACCCCACGAATAAAGAAAGCATTGACTCCATCTGGAACTACCATGTGTGGAATGATGTTTGGATGGCGAGGCCGGACTTGCCTTCAGGTAAGTGACATTTATTCCGTCGTGATACGGTATATAATATCTTGTCATCGAGTCTATCAAAACGGAAAGATTCAGTGTAGGAATTGCAATAAGACGTGATAATAAGGGAGTTGGCTGACATAGGATAGGACTATAATAACAATAATAATAATGCTGGACAACCCACGCAGCATCATCTAGCCCCAAGCTAAGCAAAACTTGTGTTATAGTACCCATAACTGAATATACTTAATACAATACATTACTTACATACATACATATTTTTTGTTATACATAGAAAATACCCAGAACACCCGGAATAGATATTTGCAGATCGTACAAACATTTATCCCAAGACGGGAATCGAACCCGCAACCTCCTGCGTCGCGGGCGGACATTCGCCTACCGCGCCACATCGGTCGTCGAATCTTCAATCACATCGCGTAGGCGTAGTAAGAAGCGACGAAAAAGGAAGAAACCAGATGATGAACGCACGTCAAAACAGCTGCGGTCCAGAATTACCACTAGTTATTGATAAGAATAATTCTTTAGGTTACGGTGGTTGGCAAGCAATTGACGCAACTCCTCAAGAGAAATCATCAAACTTTTACCAGTGCGGGCCAGCGCCGCTCGAGGCTATAAAACAAGGAGTCATCGGGCTGGGCTACGATGTAGAGTTCATGTTGGCTTCGGTAAATGCTGACCTGATGCGGTGGAGGAAAGACCCTGACGCGGAGGCTGGATACTCTATGGTGGACACCAATAACTACCAGTAAGTTAAATATTTACTTCTGACGCTGTGGCCACGCTACCGGGAAATGCCATTAATTCTGGCGAGGTGGAGTTAACGTCCATCATCGCCGGAATTAATGGCATTTCCCGGTAGTGTGACCGCAACATAAGAGTGTACCGAAAAGCTTTCTTTGAATTTGACGAGTGGTACAATGAACAAAGTGTACCTTAAGAGAAAACACTTCAAGTTAATTCTAAAACTAGTTTTTATAGGTATTAGCAGATATTATAACTGATAAAGAAAATACTTAAATATAATTACCTACGTTGCCTCTAAATTTTACGCAAATAAATAAACAACTAAAATAAAATCAAAAATATAATAATAATGCTTTATTATGAACATATAGTATGTCACATACATTGTACATTAGATGGATTTTAAAAACGATGACATTTACAGAAGTTTAAAGAAACTGTGTCACAGACTTCTAGTTTTCTAGATCGAGACTTCTAGGTTAGACTTCTTGGTCGCGAGAAACTGGCGCTTAGATTCACCTAGATTTAGGACGTTTGAAGATGATCCCTGGGGATATTACTGAATTAATGCCTTTTGACTTTGACTTTGACTTCGAGACATCAACGCTCTCCTCTGGAAGAAAGTGTACTCAGTAGCCCACTGGTAGTACTCAAAAATATACTGAAACTTATTAAATCGCTATCTAAGTTAAAATGGTACCACCACTGAGTTTAATTAGGCATATTCCATTTTGATTAGATAAATAAATAAATAATGCTGGACAATCCACACAGCTAGATGATCTAGCCCCAAGCTAAGCAGAGCTTGTGTTACGGGTACTAGATGACTGATATACTTAATACAATACAATATTACATACATAGATATTTTTTTATTATACATAGAAAATACCCAGAACATTCGGAATAAATATTTGCAGACCGTACAAACATTTATCCCAAGGCGGGAATCGGAACCGCAACCTCCTGCGTCGCAGGCGGACACTCGCCCGCCGCGCCACATCGGTCGTCAAGGACAGATGTGGACAGATAGGATCATTTGCAAAGTAAACGTTTGACTTGATTTTAACTTTTAACTCACAGTATCGGGCGTATGATCCTGACGAAGAAACCATACGTGTTCGACCCCAACGGAGACGAGGATCGAGAAGATATCACTTCTCAGTACAAATTCAGAGAAGGTACTGCCTCTGAGAGACTCGCTCTAATGAACGGAGTGCGGTATTCAGAGAGGGCTAAGAGGTAAGATATAACACGAGAATACAAAACAAGACTTCTACTACTAATAACTCAGCGTAACCTCGAAATATCGCGTAAAGTCGGTTGAAAATTGCGACACGTAGGCGAAAATAGACGGACAGATGGACAAAAACATTTTTAGGGTTCCGTACAAATGGGTAAAACGGGACCCTATTACTAAGACTTCCTGTTTATCTGTCTGTCTGTCTGTCTGCCCGTCTGTCACCAGACTGTACCTATGTCATGAACCGTGATAGAGAATTGAAATTTTCACAGATTTCTATTGCAACAAATACTAAAAACAGAATAAAATAAATATTTAAGGGGGCTCTGATTTTTTTGCCGTTTTTAGGGTTCCTTACTCAAAGGGTTAAACGGGACCCTATTATTAAAACTCCGCTGTCTGTCTGTCTTAATAATAAAATTAAGGATCCTTACTAAAAGCGTGTGAACCCGAAACGAACCACTATAGTAACTTATAAAACTAGGTGATTTATTGATTATAAAATTACTTCATGCCATAAAACATATATCTTAAATTTACTAGTAGGTAGGCAGTTATATGTCTCTAGGTATTTTACTATATACTTTTACAGTTATATGATCAGATGAAGATCATGAGTCAGCGCCCTGTAAACGAACAAATTTGTTTGTCAAATTTTACATTTTCATCAAACATCAACGCAAACGGTCAAACAACAGATCACAAATTTGTCAAACAAACTTGCAGATTCGGTTTCGATTCAGTTCGATTGTTCGTCAAACACGACCATCAATCCAGATTTTCATCAAACGCGACAAACACGTAGATTGTTTGACAAACGCTTCAAACAAAGCTGCAAACTATCAAATAATTTGACAAACACGTAAAATTTGTCAAACAATTTGATCGTTTACAGGGCGCTTAACGTACACTTCACTTTCAGGTATTATTCAGTAGCGAAGAACTTGGAAAATGACGTGACATTCAAGCTCCAAGATATAGACACAGTGCTGATCGGCAAGGAGTTCAGAGTCGCGGTCGATATTAAGAATACTTCTAATGAGGTAATTATACAACTACTTAATATTTGTACAGTCCACTCAGACTGGCCATACAGCTCAGTTAATGGAACAAGCAGATGGCCCACCCGATGTTAAGTGGTAACCCTCCTACTAATATTATAAACGCGAAAGTTTGTAAGTATGGATGGATGGATGGGTGTTTGTTACTCTTTCACGCTCTAACCAGTTTGGATGAAATTTGGAATAAACAGATTATAACTTGCATTAACATAGGTATAGGCTACTTTTTATCCCGAAAAAATAACGGGTACGGAAAAAAACTGCCACGCGGGCGAAGCTGCGAGCGGCCGCTTGTTACCTATAACAGAGCATTGCCTCGCAGGTCACGCTCATTATAAACGTGCCATCGCCCATCAACCTGAGACATGCTGGTTAAGCCTCGTGTGCCTGTTACACCTGCACCCACACCCTTCAAACCGGAACACAGCAAGCTGCTGGCAGCAGAAATAGGCATGGTGGTAGTATTTCTTCGGACGAGCTCTCCACTAAGAGCTGTACTACTACTAGTTAGAAGTAGCTCTGCCTTCTGCGCTGTAGTTCTATAGTGTTCGGTAGTGGCTTCGATCCCTTAGACGAGTAAACCAGTTCGATCCCCACCAATACTCAATATCTGCCATATTTGTAAATATATACTTAAAATTCAATAGGGGCAGACACAGAACAAACACCTGCTTTTTATACGCTTACTTACAAACTTTCACAATATTTTAGTGAGAGCATTTTGTTCAGCGAAAACATAACACAAACTGTATTTCTATTCACAGCCACGAAACATAAAAGCCTCTTTATCAGCCAAGAGCGTGTTCTACAACGGTGTTAGAGCTGAACCAGTGAAGAAAGTTGAAGGAAAAATCTTTGTTGGCGCTGGCAAAGGTAGGTCCACCATATCAAAGTCAAATAAACATTTCTTTACAAAGAAAATAACAAGGAACAGGTTTTACCTAAGCTAAGTAGGTACAAATTCAAACAAGGCCGCGCTCACTTTGGATACGTTTTCGTACGAATTCCATTCGTGCAGAAACGTACGAACACGCACGAACATTCCCGACCTTCTGAGTAAGTACTATGAAAGCGCTCACACTGCGCGCAAGTTAGTCCTACGTATACGTACGTGCAAGTCCGACGTCCGAAATCAATCCGAACTTGTTGGGATTTTATTACACGTTCGTGCGTTCATCATCAATAATGGACCTCACGTATGCGCTAACACCGATACTCTGTCTATTTGACGGAGAAAAACGTATTCAGTGTGCGCACTCAATTCGTACAAACAGTGTTCATACGTTTACGTACGATATAATTCGCATCCAAAGTGAGCGCGGCCTTAGTTTTAGTTTACATTTGTTTCTTTAGAAAACATCAAAGACAGGCTGAAAATAGACATTCACTCATTCGAGCATGGATGACGCACATGCATTGATAATGTCCCCTATTTCTAGACATCGAGATGATGTAAAATAAAAAACCAGCCAAGTGCGAGTCGGACTCGCGCACGAAGGGTACCATTATAATAAAACCGGCAAAAATTGTTTTTTAGTGTTTGTTTGTTATAGCGGCGACAGAAATACATCATCTGTGAAAATTTCAACTCTCTAAATAACACCGTTCATGAGATACAGTCTGGTGACTGACAGACGGACAGACAGGCAGACAGCGGAGTCTTAGTAATAGGGACATGTTTTACCCTTCGGGTACAGAACCCTAAAAAGGCGAGCAATTTAAATGAACTGTACGACGAACTGTCGAATTTTGGATAAAATTTCATGCCCCCTCGTTGCATTATAGGTATCCTTAGAAGAGTTGCAATAATCATCCTTGAAACTCTTTTAAATTACCTACCTACCTAAGTACTTACAATAATTCAAAGTTTCATTTATTATTTTCCAGTTGAAACAATCAGCATTCTAGTGACACCCAGCGACTATCTGCCGAAGCTGGTTGAATACTGCAACATGAAGATCTCAGCCATGGCCATCGTTGAGGAGACGAAGCAGTCCTGGGCTGATGATGACGACTTCCAAGTCCTCAAGCCTAACATCAATATCAAGGTAAGACTGGTTTTGTAACTTCTGAACAGTAATAATAGTAAATAACCGGAAGACGTAACGTAGGACGTACTCCTCCCGATGGACTGACGATATTGTTAAATCCGCGGGAAGTCGATGGGAAAAGCTCAGAATCGTTCTTCTTGGAAACGTATGGGGAAGCCTATGTCCCGTGTCGCCGTGTCCGTGTGTGTGTATGTTCTGTATGCTTATGTGTTTGTTTTAAGTACCATCCGAGGACATGCGTATGAATACACAAGGCACGACCGAGGACCTTTTCGAACCGAGGTCTTTTTTGAGGGTCCTCGCTTTGACTCGACTACAGATTCGTATTCCTCATGCAATTTTGAACCTTTCTATATAGTTAATATGGAAAAGTTGCAGAAACCTCGGTTTGATCAAGAAAATTCATAATCTTACACAGACAAAGTGTATAAACCAGGTGGCGCCACTTTTTTCTTACACACAGCATATTTACATTCGTTTCTCGTTTGTTGTATGAACTGAGGTCTTATGTGTTAACTTTAACACAAAGGTCCTCGCTTGTGTAGCTTTTCCAGAAGTGTGTATTAAAGACCTCGCTTTGGTAGTTTTTCCGAACAGTGTGTGTGTTCCAGTCCTCGTTTTGACAGTTTTCTTTGTGTGTAAGCTACAAGTTTCCTACAATACAATTAAGTATGGAATTCTGGAGATAGATAGTAAAAACTAAAACCGTTAACAATCTTCACGAGTAGCAGGCAGGAGGTTACACTGCAGTATATTCTGAGCACAAAGGGTGCCATACTAGCCTAACAAGATATTGCATAATTATGATTTTCTTATGTTCTTCTTCTTTAAATTTAAGAGCCTAGCTCTTGTTGGGGGTTTGATGCAATTTTCTCCATTACGCTCTTTCTAGTGCGACCTCCTTGACCTTGTACAAGATGACAGCCACCTTCTCCTTTATCTGGCTCAAATAACTTATCCTTGGCCTTTCTCTCTCTCGCGTTCCTTCTGCCTTTCTTTCGATGATGTTTTGTATGTAGTTGGCATGTCGTAGAAGATGGCCAAACATTTTCCTACTTTGATTTTGAATGTTCCTGAGCAAAATCCTCTTCCAAATCCAAAGGTTGTCTGGAAGAGATCGCTTTTTAGTGATAAGACCGCCCATTGTACATTCTCAGTTATTGTTTATTATTGTTTTCTTTCATTATTAGTTTGTAAGGTGTACTTAAAAGTATTTTCATTCATTTATTCATTCCTTTTTTCCATTACTCGTTCTAGAACCCAGTAATCCTTTCTTTCCAACTTATCCTTTCCATCCTCTTCCAGCACCACATCTCAAAAGCTACAAGTCGTTCTTTATTCCGCTGTGTCATTGTCCATGTCTCACACCCATAGAATGCTAAGCTCCATACATATGTTTTCATAAATTTATTTTTAACTTATTTGGTTATTCTAAATGTGAATTTATATTTTTTTATTGTCAAAAGCTTGTTTGGCTATAGCTATTCGTGACTTGATATCAGACGTACATCTGGAGTCCGAGGTTATTATACTTCCCAAGTATTTATAACTGCTAACGTTTTTGATTGTGTTATTTTCTAGTGTAATGTTATCTGATGGTGTTTTTTGATTTTCGAAGTTGTCAGTATTTTAGTTTTATTAATGTTAATTTTTAGAGCAAACTCCTTAAAAATAATGTCCATAACTGTTATTAATTCTTGAAGGTCTTCTTGCGTTTCTGTGACTGCCGCAATATCTGCGAATCTTAGAAATTTAATTGTGTCTCCATTGAGTTTGACGCCCTGTATTGGAAATTTTTGATATTTTTTAAATAGCTGCTTCTATGAAAACGTTAAATATTAGTGGTGAAAGTGAGCATCCTTGTCTTACTCCATGCTTAGTGTTAGCTTTACCTCTTTCATTCCCTACTTCTATAATAGTATCCTTTTATTTATACAACACATATATAAAAAAAGTAATATAAAAAAATATAAAAAAGTAATAATTATGATAGGTATCGCAAAATTTTACGAAGTGTTAGGAAAGCTCGAGAAGTTTTATGGACAAATTAAACACCTTATTGCAAAGTCCTGCCTGCAGCGGGGTCTTGCATCACTGCAAGAGTCCATTTAACCCGACACTAAACAGAAGATATCCCGGGCGTCAGCCTATATGAGGTCAGAACTACTCTCGAACAGCTTAAGAATAACAAGGCACTAGGGAGGACGGAATAACGACTGAGCTTCTGAAAGCGATTGAAGCACCGATACTCCTTATTATTATTATTATTATGAACAATTTTTTTTCTCAAAACATAAATATTTTGGTGATAATGAAGCTCACAGGCCTAACCCAAGTGCGAATCATGATTTACGTCGTTTTGCAGAAATTTTCTGACAATCCGACATGATAGCAGCTTTCTGCATAGTTATATAAGTGTTTTCGAGTTATTATTATTATTATATTATTACTAATTCTGTCATCTTCAAAGGTGGACGCTACAGGTGTGGAGTAGAAGCGTCGTGACACTGTTCTTTAAGAAAGTTGATAAAACCATCCTAAAGAATTATAGGCCCATCAGGCTGCTGACCTGTTTTTGAGAGTAGTTACTAAACGTATCGCTCGTAGGCTCGACAACGACTTCCAACCTCCCGAACAAGCTGGGTTCCGAAAAAGCTTTAGCACTATAGACCACATCCACATGCTCCAGCAGGTTCTAAGGAGGCAGGCAGAAGACCGAAAAGTATAATTGGCCACTTTGTTTAGCGATTGTGGGCTATAAAAAAGCATTCCATTTTGTCTATTTTCCAGTTTCGTTCAGGAAACAGTGTTGCGGTCGCTCTAACGGTGCCAAGTCAACTATCGATACATCGAAGTGTTTGTATACTAATGTCATCATGTCTATCCAACATTAGGACCAGAGTACAAATCCAACCCAACTGCAAAAGAGGGTGAGACAGAGAAATGTAATATCTTCGAAACTGGTTCACCTCTGCACTGGAGATTATTTTAAGCTCGAAAGACGTATGGCATTAATATCAATGGTGCATACAGAACTCACCTTCGATATTGCCCATGGCGGGATCACTGGAAGACCTAGAAACAATGCTCAGAGATCTCAATAATTGTCTCCCATCAGGAGGGTCTAGAGTTAGACGAGAATCATGCCAAGTACTCATGTTGCGTCTGCCCGGTACAAATTGGGGACAATATCATCGAAGTTGTAGACCATTATGTGTATCTGAGTCAGACGATGAGAGATAAGCCGACAAATCTAACTTGTAACAGATACCTAACACCTCGAGACGAAATTCTATAATTAGTACGAGTTACCAGTGATATCTTATGAACTGAGACGTGGTCACCAACTATTGGTTTGATATAGTATAAGCTCAAAGTCGTACAACAGGCTATGGAAAGAGCTATGCTGGGAGTTCCACTAGAGATAGAATCAGAAATGAGGAAATCAGTAGATGTCTTGGTACTTCTTGGTCACCGACATAGCTAAAAGAATCAGCAAGTCGGACTGGCAATGGTCAGACCATATAGCTCGCAGAACTTACAACCGTTAAGGAATAAAGATTCTCGAATGGCGACCACGAACCGGAAAACAAAGCGTAGGATGCCCTCCTGATGGACTGACGACATTGTTAGGATCGCGGGAAGCCGATGATGCGTATGGCGTAAAATCCGTTTTTTCTGGAAACGTTTGGAGGAAGTCTATGTCTAGCAGTAGACTTCTACAGGCTGTTAATGATGATGATGAAACAATTTGTGAATTGTACGTCAAACGCGCACGTAAATTTTAAAGTTGATGCTATCAACTACTGAGGAGTTATCTTTTGAGGAGATTACCCTGGCTACAGCATCAGCTCATTATAGGTAACTATCTTAGTTTTTATTGCTTGTCTAACGAGCATGCTAATTTGAAGATGGTACTATAAGCTACTCAGGAGTGATCTTATAAGAAGACCCTAGCTGCAACATCATCTCTTACTGGTAACTTTATTAATTTATAACTATAAAGGTTCGGTGCTTTTTGACAACCCTTTGTGAATGCCGACAAACGAAAAGACAACGTCTTACCCTCGGTTAATACTTCGTTTTATGTTTAAGAAATAAATCAAAAATTATTCATTATTTCATAGATTGTCTGCAATGCATGCAAGAAATGGAAAAAAATGCTTTAGGTAAATTTTCCATGTCCTCGCTTTGTACAAGCTCTGCTTGGAAAACTGACCTCAGTTTGGATATGAAAAGTCTAACACACTGTCCTCGCTTTGTACAAAATAAAAGAAATATTGTGTTAAACCTGGTCCTCGGAAGGGTGTCCCAAGGCTTACGTGAGGGGTCCTCGGTTTGCATACACAAAGTCCTTACATGTGCATCGCCAGTCACGTTCGACTGTGTGACTTGGATCCTCGGTTTGTTAGCCGTTTTTCATACGAAAAAATGTTGAGATAGCGCTATACGAACCAGCTCATCGCTCAAGATTTTTTATCCTCTCTCTTTCTGTCTTATTCAAATACGCCTACGAGGTCATTAAGTCCGTTTTTTAGAGAGTCCTCGGTTCAGTCAGCCACAACTAGTGTCCTCGTAAGGGTGTCTATACAAACAAGGGTGTGTATGTGTATGTGTATGTAGGTAATATAAATTAGAGTAGGTTGATATTATTGTATGCATTATACTTATTGTTTATACTACACTACCGTCCTTTCTCGTTCTTGGCAAGTCCTGTCCATCCCAAGGTTGTCTGGAAGAGATCGCTTTTAGCGATAAGACCGCCCATTGTATTCCACTTAATGATTTTTTTCTATAAATGTGTATTAGTTTTGTAGTGTTTATCGTATTGTGGTGTACAATAAAGTGTTTTCTATCTTCTATCTATCTATGTCCAGCAGTGGACTTCTACAGGCGGATGTTACGATGATGATGAATAGTAGATAATATATTTTGACGACCAACGAGGCGCGGCGGGCGAATGTCCGCCTGCGACACAGGAGGTTGCGAGTTCGATTCCTGCCTTGGGATAAATGTTTGTACGATTTGCAAATATTTACTCCAGGTGTTCTGGGTATTTTCTATGTTAACTTAATAAAAATATGTATGTATGTATTTAATGTATTGTATTAAGCACTAGCGGCCGCTCGCAGTGGCAGTTTTTCCCGTTCCCGTTATTTTTTCGGAATAAAATCTATGTTATAATCTATGTTTATTCCAAATTTCATCCAAATCGGTCTAATGGTTAGAGCGTGAAAGAGTAACAAACATCCATCCATCCATACATACACACAAATTTAAGTAAAAAAAGAACAGACTTATCAGCCACTTTAGCTAGTGGCGCCTTCCGCGGCGATGAATAAAACTATAATACTGTACCTTTTCACAGTTCAATGAGGATCTGATCCTCGGCCAGGCAGCTACTGCAATCATCTCATTTGGAAACCCCTTGGACGTGCCACTGACTAACTGCGAATTCCGGTTCACGTCCACTGGGATTGTGGGACGCACGCTGCGCTTCCCGGCTAACGACGTTGAACCTGCACAGGAGTTGACCACGGAACTACCTATTCAGCCTAACGTAAGTAAGCTCTTTGTGAAGGGCTCGTCCGGGGCATTACTACCACCATGCCTATTTCTGCCGCCAAGCCGCTTGCTGTGTTCCGGTTTGAAGGGTATGGGTGCCGGTGAAATTACAGGCACATGAGGCTTAACACCTGTATGCATCAGGATGATTGATGGACGCTGAGTAATGCATTGTAGGTGACATTCGTAACGAGCGTGACCTACTAGGCAATGCTTTGTTATAGATGATGGTAACCACTTAACATCAGGTGGGCCATCTGCTTGTTCCATCAACAAGTTGTATAAAAAAAAACGATTTTTACCAATATTTTGAACTATAGATATCCAATCAGATCTCTGAGTACCAAGTACCTATACGGTAGTACGGTAGTATGGTAGTACGGGATACGTCCAGATATTACATTTGGTACATACGTGGGGTATGTACGAAATGTAACATCTTTTGTTTTGCAGTAGCTACAGTTTTATTTTGCGTGGTTTCCTCACTATGCTTTCCTTCACCGTTTGAGAACACTGGCATTGCGCACATACATTTTTATATTGAAAAAATCATTAGTACACGACTGGAATCAAACCCACGACTTTAGGATCAGAAGGCGGGGTCACTCCCACTAGACCATCAGTCTCACCGGTTGTAATAAGTAGCAGAAAAGTAGGTAGATTATTAGTACAATTTATAATTTTGACGAGCAGTGTGTAACATTTACTATTTTTACAACAGACTTTCCGAACGAAACATTTTTGGTTGCTACCGTTCATTGATTAAAACGACAGAAATGTGTTTCACATTGATCTCCGTAAATACGATGTGTTATGTAGTGGTTTTCTTTTGCATTACCGTTTTGAATTGCAATATCTGTAGTGGATTCACTACAGATATTATGAAGTAGATGCTAATCAGAATATTCTTTTGTTTACAGAAAACTGGAAAGATCAGTTTTGTGGCTACCTTCAAATCCAACGAGCTTAAGGACATCAATGGAGCTGCCAGTGCCGAAGTTTACGAAGCTTAGGATTTAAAGTCATTCTATGTGTGCATTACAATAAAGGAAAGTAACCAAATGTTACATTTGTTAAAGTACCGCGTTAAATTACAAGCACATGAGGTATGTGTATGCACAACACGTGTATGCCTCAGGTGGTTTAGGCGCATAAGGCCCCACTCGCAAAACGTCCCTCCACCAAAATTACGTCCCATTCGCAAAAATTCTTCTTTGCGGTTGATGGGCGCAGGGCAGTGCTTGTTACACGTTTCTAGTGCGTGACTAAGGAAGCAACGCTTTGTATGTGATGGTTACCATTTGTTGGTTCAACCTCTTGTGACCAACAAAAACGAAAAAAGTAGGAATGGTAACCCAATGGAATATTGACCTAAAAACAGTTGCAGTATATATTTTTTTGTTGCCAGCATTTCTCGAAACCAAACATTTGAATATACCCAAAATAAGTATCTAACGTTTGAGACAGAAACTAATTTTAATATATTTGTAATTTTAGCAAGTAAACAAAATGGTATATTTGGTTACTCCCTTTATTACCAAAAATGGTAAAAAGTTAAAACGAAAACAAGTCTGCAAGTTAGAGGCAAGAGTACACTATCACACTAATATTATAAATGCAAAGTTCGGTTTGGTGAAGATAAGGAATGATGAGATGATGAGATGAACGATTTGAATGAGACTTGGAATTTAAATATTTCGATTCGCAGTTGTGAGTCGCGGGCGGATGCTAGTACAATATAATATTGTAATAATTACCTATAGTTTTTTTATATGTAACAGTGCCATAAAATGGTTGATGTTTAGAGCTGCTACGTTATACAGATTTTAATGACGAATATTCTTAAAAAAACTTTATTAGTTGCTTTATGGTATCACAAATGGCGGGTGAAGGGACGGTAGGATTGGTTGTAATTCGAACAGGTAAGACATTATTGTGTTATCTGTATCGGATCAAAAGAAAGTTAACATTTTAGGTTTCCTGTGCAACGCCATCTATGAACCAATTGCAAAATATTCTTTAAGAATATTTTTATTCAATGTGATAATCTCTGTGTATTTTTTATACTACCAATAATTATTATTATAGATATTGTAACTTCGAAATATTTTGCTTAATGTTTTTATTTAAGGCATTTTTTTATAAATAAAACAAAATATATTTTTAAAAACAAACTTTTATTGATCCATACAACATTCACCATTTTCACTTACATCAAAATGCAAAGATTTGACAGTTTGTTCTCAAATGATGAAATAAAAGTACCAACTGACTGATAACGTTTGAAGATAAGATCAAAAACCACACACCAAAAGCATAATAATAATAAATAATTACTATAGTAACTATTTTATTGGTTCACAAAACTAAAATATTAAATAGACCAAACAATTTTCTTAGCTTACTTGCTGATTGCATGCAGGCAAATTGAAATGGGATTGGGCTGGCCATATCTGCTGCATGTCGGATGCGTTATGGGCTAAATCCACTACAGATTGGACGCCTAAAAATAGGAAACGACCTCGCGGCAGACCGCGGCGAAGATGGAGGGATGAAATGGACGCCTACCAAAAGGACTGATCCACAGTGGCCCATATCAGAAGCGACTGGAGAGAAGGAAGGGAGGCCTTTGCCCTGCAGTGGGACACTACAGGCTCTTAATAATAATAATAATAACTTGCTGATTGAATAAACATGACTCTCCTGGTGTGAGTGAAATATCACTATAATAAAGCATTGCCTCGTAGGTCCATGCGCTTTAGGAAAGTGTCCTACGATGCACTACTTTGCATCTATCACCTGAGGTATACAAGTGTTAAGCCTATTATATCTAGTAGTTTGTACTAGAAGAATAGTTCACAATATAATAGTACCATTTATAGAATATTTGTTGTTTATTTAATATTTTCTAATGTACTTACGCAAAGTAACTTTCATAAAGATAATTATGATAAGATAAATTCAAGCTTTTAGAAATATAATTTAATTGTGACAGCTTTTAGATTTTATGTCATTCAGTTTAAAAAAAACACCTGATTCCGTACACAGTGATATTTTAATTTTTGTTTTTCTAGAACAAACGCTGTTCAAATTATGGTCTACTATGGTTCTGAAGTAATAAATTAAAAGAATATACATTATTTGGTTTTTGTATAACAAAAATATTCTTGAAATATTCTTCAAGTCTGAACTACCGTCATACTTTGCAAAACAGAAACCTCTCTCGGATCAGCTGAGCAATACTGATATACATATTATGAAGTTCTTAACTGCTCTGGCATTGTATTTTTTAAGCTCAGCTGTTTTATTTTTTTTATTTTTGCAACCATTTTTTATATTTGATTCTTTAGAATGAGTAGGCCATGTTTTTTTAGTCTCTGAACAATGTTTGTTCTCGAAAAACAGTGGTTAAAATTTGACCGTGCAACAATACATCCTCATATTTATATCATAACCGCCAAACACCAATCGCCACACTTATACCTATACACAGTTCGTTTGATTTTAAACTAAAAACAAGCTCAGTACATAAATTATAACTTTTATCACAAAAACATGGTTTAGCTATGTACCCACTAGTCATGTGAAATAATGTTGGTATAAATATAAGTTATAACTCCTTGACTAGTTTATAAGTATATTATAAGTGCGGATCGTTGTGGGCACACCTTTAGAAAAGTGGATACATAACTTTGATTGTAAAATAACATATTGTATGAATTAACTCATAGGTAAGTATATAATGCTAAAATGGGCAGATTTTGTAGACATTTGCGAAATATATTCCAAAAATAATTGAAATATTCTATCAACAATGCGTACAAAACCTAATAAAATTTAATAAACATCTGAAGGAACTCCAAAAAGGACGGTTAACAAAACTATTGAATATTTCATACACAGTTATGTTTCAAAACTTTTTATATATTGCTAACTACTTACACAAAGGCGCAGTAGACTATTTTAAATATTTTCAAAAAAATTAGGGGTCCTTACTAAAGCCCGTGCGAAGCCGGGACGCGTTGCTAGTCTAATATAAATAAAGCATAATTATATTACAATAGCATAATGTTCACCGCGACGGTACATGTCTCTAGAGTTTGTACCTGCATTGAAATATACACTTTACACCTACATCATAAGATAAATAATACTTTGATTAATTTAAAATAGTCTGCCGCGTCGTGTCTTGTATAGCACAAAATCTTATTATAGTAGATTTTGTATTGGTATATTGGTTGGAAACTTAGGAAATCATAATTATCATAAAACAGGAAACGGAAAGCTGAATAAGTTATTTTACGAATTCTTTTTGTTTAGCAATATTTTTTTTTTTATTTAATTTGATCCTAATAGAAAATAATACTAAGCACAAGTGTGACAATAATTCAATAAATTATTATATTTTAGAGCTCTTATTATAAAATGGATAATATTGCTTCACAATGATAAATCTATATTATTATAATCTTAAATTTAAGTATTGAAAGAATAGTATTTAGTACAAATCTACCAAAGATTTTTTATTCTCCGAATGCGTGTTGTACATTTTAATTCGAAATGTCTTTTTAATAAATTAACTAGATTTTTTAAACCGACTTCATAACGAGATTCGTTTTATACAGGTTGTATTAACTATACAGGGTGTATTACCTATACAGGGTGTAATCCCACCGGAAACTGGGAGCTGGTTCAAATGTTCTGTAAGCATAAAAAAAAAGTGTTCCATGTTTTAACTAAGGACGTATAACAATTTTTTTTGCGTTTCCAATGTTGGTTCTTTAGTAAAACTTGTTCATACTGATGGCTAGGTACTTTAACCCTGAAGATTTCGGGATTTACTTACTCCCTGTATATAACATGATATCTCCGCTATTAATTATGTTTATTTTTGAAGTATCTCATAATGAAGTCGGTTCTATAAAACGTAATATCTGTTGTACTTACACCAAAGAAGACAACGGTATGTTTATAAACGAAATTGTTCAACGCTTACTAACTAAACATGTAAATTGATGTATTACTTTTAGAATACCATTTAAATACAGTAGGAAAAAAATGAGGAAATAATGAAAATAAGTAATTAGAAACTCGGTTATCAAAACAAACAAAATGTTTTTTTTAACCTGTAGCCATACTTTTGTTTCGCTCATGTGTATGGTCATGACAAGGACGCAAGATTTGCAGAGTCTAACGCGTCACAAAGATGCGAACTAAGCGCCAAGTCTCATTCGCTTCCAAGCGATAATATTACTAGAATTTCTACAAAAGCTTATCGATGTAGCTATAACCCTATAAACAGTGTCATTTGACCTACTCGCCGTTGTTTTATTTCACGAAATCAATTGTCTAGAGCATTGTCTAATTTATGACTACGTGTCATTTAGATAGGTATAATGCGTTAATCGGTATCTACAATTGTCCTGACTGATTGACAGACAAATTTAATCCCAATAGTCGTAGAGACTTGAAATCTACAACAGGTAAAAAATAAATCGCGTCGAATGAAGCCGTTCACATAATTGTGATCAAACTTCACTAGGTAAGTTCGTTTGATCATTAATTTCAGAGCATGTACTAAAAAATATGACCGCAGAAGGGTTGAAGTTTGTATGAAAATTTTAGAAAAGTTGCGTATATTTCAACTGTACTTTATATAATTTTCTACTAATGTATTTTCTGCTACATCTAAAAGTAATATATCAATTCGCACTACTTACCTACTGCACTTTGGTTTTCTGCGTGACCAGTTTCGCGTACTCGTCGTAGAACGCCGGGAATAGATGAATCGCAAAGTAGACGAGAGCCAAATAGGCGATAATGGCTAGTGTCAGAATAAGATCAAACACTGCCGGTTTTACACTGAAAATAATAAAATTGTATTATTATTTAAGTGTAACAAATGTAATATTGACTGATGATGCGGCGCGGTGGGCGAATGTCCGCCTGCGACGCAGGAGGTTGCGGGTTCGATTCCCGCCTTAGGATAAATGTTTGTACGATCTGCAAATATTTATTCCGGGTGTTCTGGGTATTTTCTATGTATAATAAAAAATATATATGTATGTAATGTGTTGTATTAAGTATATCAGTCATCTAGTACCCATAACACAAGCTCTGCTTAGCTTGGGGTTAGATGATGCTGTGATGGATTGTCTAGCATTATTATTACCTGTACACATAGAGAGTGGATTCCAAGGGCCCGTATAACGAGAATTCTGGTTCCCTTTTGTCAACAGCATGAACACTGACTGTTACTTCCGTGTACCTTGATAATGCTCTTTCTAGTGCTGCCGTAACTCCTGTAAAAATAACTTCAATTAGGTATACAAAACCACGCTGATATAATGACCGGCTTCAAAGCTATGCCAATTATAAGAAGCTTTGTCCTGGCAGTTTTTTTTTACAGTTTATAGGTAAACGTTTGACCGTAATCTCACCTAATGTATATAGTATACAGTCGAATTGAGAACCTATTTCTTTTTTCAAGTCGGTTAAAAAAATAGCTTCATGGCTGTAATCTACAGGTATGGTAGATACACAATTAACATTTAATGGTATTAAAATTAAACGGATACCGGACCCAAGCCAACTAGATAAATCCAACTTCTACAAAGAGGTTAGCCAACGAATCCAACTCGGACAGGCAGCAGTCGCACAATTACGTCACATAAACTGCAAAACCTCAAAACGAAACGCAGCCAGTGATGACTTAAGGAACTGAGACGTGGTCCTTAATCCTTACACAAAAATATAAACTTCATCATCATTAGCTTGAAAAAATCCACTGCTGGACCCCATACATTTGCATGGAAAAACAATGTTGAGTATTTTCTATCCACAAGCTTTCCGCGATCCTAACAATCATTGGTGCATCCTACTGGAAAGCGTCCTACGCTTCGTCTTCACGAAACTTTTATTACTTTTTATTCTCCAGAGGTTGCTGGTTCTAAGAGCTATACTGCCAGTTCATCTTGCTGGTTCTGAAAGCTATGTCTGTGACCTTGGTCCTTCTATTTAAAAGAAACAAACACTATACTTATTTCTGCCAGCAAGCAGCTTGCTGTGTTCCGGTTTGAAGGTGTGTGTACCGGTGAAATTACAGGTACATCAGGCTTAAGGTTAAAGAAGTCGGTTCGTTGTCCATACAAACGCTGTAAGCGTTTAATGTCTACTATTTATTAACGTGCGTCCGAAGTTATATAGTCCGAAATCCGTCTGTAACATATAGGGTAACGAGCCTAGATAACGGCAAGATAATTCAGTATCAAACTTAACTTCGGACGCACGTTAATAAATAGTAGATATTAAACGCTTACAGCGTTTGTATGGACAACTTACCGACTTGTTTAACCTTAACACCTGTATACCTCAGGATGATCGACACTGAGCAGTACATCGTAGGGCACCTTCCGAACAAACGTGACCTACGAGGCAATACTTTTTTTTCCATTAATGAGTAGCATATAAAAATTACCTGCATTAGGTGCTGTTGTGGTAACAACATGCGGAGATCTGGATTGCGAAGACAAATATTCGTACCAATGTCTCACGGAGTTCTCGTCCACACTCTGAAAACACACAAATTTTATGAACCAGACATACAAACATAACATAATAATATTCGGAGAACATAATAATAATGCTGGACAATCCACACAGCATCATCTAGCCCCAAGCTAAGCAGAGCTTGTGTTATGGGTGCTAGATAACTGATATACTTAATACAATACATTACCATATTTTTTTATTATGCATAGAGAATACCCAGAACACCCGGAATAAATATTTGTCCATCCATCCAGTCCATTATCGTCCAAACCTTTATCCCAAGGCGGGAATCGAGCCCGCAACCTCCTGCGCCCGCCACGCCACATTGATCACTGAAATGATATTGACTAACCCTCATATTTCATCATCATCATCATCAACAACCTCTAGAAGTCTACTGCTGGACATAGGCCTTCCCCATACGTTTCCAGGAAGAACGATTCTGAGCCCTTTCCATCCATCGATTTCCCGCGATCCTAACAATGTCGTGAGTCCATCGGGTAGGAGGACATCCTACACTTCGTCTTTCGGTTCGTGGTCGCCTTCCTCTATCTTATTCCATACGGGAAAGCGAGACAGCTATCATTACGAAATCATAATTGCATAGAATGGCGTCGTCCGCACTTTTTACAGAGATAATTTTCGAAGTTAATGTTTTCGGTTAGGTTTTAGGATAGCTCTCTCACTCTTATTGTATACGTGTGAAAGAGACAACTATTCTTACTAAAGTGTCGTCGAATAGAACAGCGTCGTCCGCACTTCCCTCAGCAGTAATGTTGTAGATATGAGAAGCGAGCGCTCGAGCGATAGATTTGATGTTTTCAACCAGATTCTTCAAGTTTTCCGGGTTTGGTGTATCGAGGACCGTGCTGCGAGCTGAGTCTTTGTGGCTCTAGGAATGAAAGAGAAAGTATTTTTAAACTTTCGCGATTACAATATCAAAATTGATCACTTAAATAAATACCCGTGTAATAAAATTGTTCAATATGATAAAAAAAAACATACATCATATATTTTTTTTATACAACTTGCTGATGAAACAAGCATATGGCCCACCTGATTTTCAGTGGTTACCATAGTCTATAACAAAGCATTGCCTTGTAGGTCACGTTAATTAGGAACGTGTTCTACAATACACTGCTCTGCGTCCATCAAATCCGAGGCATACAGGTGTTAAGCCTCACGTGCCTGTAATTACACCCACACCCTTCAAACCAGAACACAGCAAGCTGCTTGGCGGCAGAAATAGGATGTTGGTAGTACTTCCCCGGACGAGCCTTTTACTAAGAGCTCTAATACTACTAAACTACTACTACCTGTAAAGAGCTCAACGTGAACGCCGGCAGTCGTCTGATACTGAATCGTTCATGCTGCCACGCCAGAGACTCATCTGCTAAGTTGATCTTCTTATGCACGATGGGAGCGCCCAGTCGGCTCTGCAGCGAGTGAGACGGCCCACCAGCCTTCGGGGGCTTCGACACGTGCATCGTGAGGTCCGGAGTAGATGATATAGAGTCTAAGCATATCGCGAATGAAACATCCTGAAAAAAAACGAGTGTGCTTTAGACCACACGACACCACGATAAAGGGCCCATCAGCGGCCTAGTTGCGGAAACCAGTTCGCCCACCAAGACCACACGACTGAAGTAAAACTTCTTTAATATACGAAACGTAACTGGCTATGAGAGATAGAGAGAAAGAACAGTGCTTTCATACCCCCTCCCTCCATGGTAGTGTTAAACGTTTAACGCAACCTTGTTAGAAGTCGCATTAGAAAGTCGGTATGTATTTGCTGATGATGTAAGAAGATTATGTTAGTGTGCTTGAGATTTTGCGAGACTGATGAATGAACGAACGTGCAATTAATATCTAAATAATGTTTATAATTTTGTGTTTTGTAATTTGTTATTTTCTATAATTTTTTGTAATTGTTAAGTAATTGTTTTTATATTTTATATTGTAAATTAGTGTAACTGGTGGTGTAACCGTGCTAATTTAATAATAATAAATAAATAAATAAATAAATGATTGGCATAGGCCAATCGAGTTGAAGAGAGATAGATGCGGCGCAAGCCAAACGCTCAAGCCTAACAAATGTACAGTCAGCTGCACTAGAATGTATACAATTCGTAACTTACAGAATTTACAGCACCACAATTGATATTAACAGGGAAAAAACTCAAAAAATAAGTAAACTTATCAGCTAATAACACAATTTTTGAGTTTTTACTGTTTAAGAATTTACCAGAAGGTTTTGATACCGTTTTGAATGTTACAAATTGTATACATTGTAGTGCAGCTGACTGTACCATATTTTGATATAAAAATATTATTCTGTTATAATTTGTAAGTATAGATATATATACATTGTACAGACCTGGAGTAGGGAAGCGTCGTTAGAATCCAGCTGCTCCTCGAGCCACTTCTTAACAGCGAAGTAGTTTAGCAAGTGTCCGGTAGATGTCAGTGCAAATACAAGAGACGAGCCGCCTCGGACTGACGAGCTCGAATACAGGCGCGAGAATATACGCGCCAGCTCTAACACTGCTACCGCGCCTGATGCGTTTGAGTCTGCGCCTTGAGATAGCTTCTGAAAAACCACACAAGCAAGAAAAAAATAAGGAAAGAAAAGTAATAACTTCCATATAAATAAATATTTGTGGACATTTTACACAGCATCATCAAACCCCAAACTAAGCATCGCTTGTACTATGGGAACCAGCTGACTAAGAGAATACTTATATACTTTTTTTTTGTAAATACATACTTAGAATACAATATAGTACCCAGACAGAGAACAAACATCTATGTTCATCACACAAATGTTTGTTCTCGGTGGGGATCGAACCCACGGCCTACAGCACAGAAGGCAGAGCTACTAACTGAGCTGAGAGGCCAGTCAGTATATCATATATCAGGATCCGGGATATCCACCGTGATTAATTTACTGGAAATTTTTTGAGTATTTTTTTGTACTCCCGCATTTAGTTGAATTAGTACACATTTTGTAGTAGTTAGTAATCCATTCACGACAGGTTGTAAGCCCATCGCCGCTGCTAGAATACTAACTGTTTTACTCACGACACGTATTGTACAGGATGTACCTTTGACTAACCCCATTAGACATGCTCAAGTAGGTACTTGGTACTTAGACTTCTGAGGGGATATCGACCGTACCTGGGAATTTAACTAAAAGATTTAAGTTTAAGTTAAGCTACTCGTATATCTTATTTCCAGATATAGAAGCAACCCTATTTTAAAATACAGATCTAGTTCGTAAATTATTTGTTTAAAATGTCACAAAATCTTATTACTGCCCCCTAATCTCATTACAAATTATAACCAATGTAATAAGATTACCTAACATAATAGGTTTACAGATAACAGCTGATTTACTTTCCCACTATGATTTTTTATGCAAAATACCTCATCATCATCAACAGGCTGACAAAGTCCACTGTTTGACGTAGACATTTTCTATGTTTTAGGAAGAATAAATAACCTTGAGCCTTTTCTATTCACCAACTTCCCGCAATCCTAGGAATATTGGCAAAAAAAGGCCAAAGTATTACAAAAATAGGTATACAAGTATTTTATAAGTTATATAGTTTCTATAGCACAAGCGTTGTTTAGTTTGGGGCCAGATTTTTATTTATATTTATAACATCTTAATCATAGTAATTTATAAAATATTTGTGAAATTTGTAAAATATTTGTGAAATTTGTAAAGTTTAAAATAAAACTCACAGGAACAATCCCAGAGGCGTCATAGTGGGCAGCGATGACAATAGTCTGACCAATGACTGATCGTCCTGTCAGCTTTCCATGGAGAGTCACCGGCTTGGACTCCAGCTTCGAGGGTGTTGGTGCTGATACCACTGTAAAATATTATTAAGCATGTGGGTACCTAGAGAAGCTGCTTGCAAGAAGATAGAACTACCCTATACATCCAGTCCAAGTTAGTTTACACTGGTGAATGTGGAGAAATTGAGAAAAAGTGTAAAAAACCAGTGATATAAGTTTAAAATAAGTGTACTGTAGTAATCTATATTAGCATAAAACTGTAGAGGTAAAAAAGTCTGTACATAAAAGGTATTTTCTGAAATCTTGCTGATAGTACTTTAAGGTTAAACAAGTCGGTACGTTGTCCATACAAACGCTGTAAGTGTTTAATGTCTACTTTTTATTAACGTGCGTCCGAAGTTAAGTTTGATACTGAATTATCTTGCCATTATCTAGGTATGTTACTCTATATGCTACAGTAAAATCAGATTACCTTGAAAGTTACAAGCGTCGAAAGATTTAGTACTAAATTTTGTAACGCTTGTAACTTTCAAGGTAATCTGATTTTACTGTAGCATATAGGGTAACGTAACCTTAAGAAAGGCAAAGAGGAAATCGACTTTAAAATAAAAATGTTTGTTTGTTTGCCAAACTTAAAATACAGCTAGTACAATATAACACTTGGACACAGAAGAAACATCAATCTTCATCACACAATGTTGTCCTCAGTGAGGATCGAACCCACAACCTACAGCACCAAAGGCAGAGCTACTAGTGCTACTACTGAGTCAGTCACAGAATCAAAAATCAACAAAAATGAAGTGAACATAAATGTATATTATATCTTGTATCTGGTTCCCATGAACACAATACCTTACTTACCAATCTGATAGCCATTTGAAGATACCGAGTTGAACATGGCTTCTAGAGCAGTGCCGGATTTATCATCGGTGCTGAAGCTGTGCTGCAGGTCTTGGATTATGTCCTCAAAGTCTGGAGTCCACTGGGCAAAGTACACAGGAGCCGGCATATCCTGCTGACTCATTGCCATCTCCAGAAGCCCAATGTGCTACAAGGGTATAATACAGAATTCTTAATTGACAAGCACTAGTGATGTAATGGGAGTAATCACCTTAAGATAAGAAGACGGAACCTTTTAATACAAGGCAATTTTGTGTTTAAATCCCATTGTGCACTTCTATCTTTTATTAGATTAGATGTGCTCTAAGTAACGCCAGTGTTCTAAAACAGTGAAGAAAAACATCATTAGGAAACCAGTTACCTTACTGTTTCAGTGCACCGCAGGGGTTTTGATTCCTTTTATTTTATTTACTGCTAACTAGACTCAGTACTTATTGAGAAACTATCTCATCATCATCAGCCTGTAGAAGTCCACTCTGGACATAGGCCTCCCCCATATGGTTCCAAGAATGATTCTGAGCCTTTTCCATGCATGGACTTTCCGCGGTTCTAACAATCTAACTAAAACTAACTGACTATCTGATAGAAACTATTTATCTGTATTTAATTTATTTATTTAGCCAATTACACTAGGTGAGATTAATCATTATGCTGTATGATTTGTTTGGTTATAAGATGTCTGTCATATACTGTACTGATTATATAGGCTTACTAGTCTTCTTTGTTAGGGTTATAATAAAGTAGATATATGTGGGTAGATTTGTATAGCGCAGTATGCACACCCTGCTACACAGCTCCCTAGCTGAATAAACGATTCCTATCGAAATACGGTGTTATTATTGACAATCAGGACATAATAATGTCTCTTAACTCAGTGTGCCTTTTGGCAAAGGCCTCCTCCAGTAGTTTCCATTGCCTCGCTATCTTGAGCAACTCTTCTCCGTTGTATTTAATTATAATCTAATAAAATCAAAACCCACCTCCTTCTCCTCTGCAGATAGTATAGTATTATTCTTTGGCAGCACCAGTAAAAGGGCACCAGCTTTGTTCCGGATCTCCACGAACTGGTCAATAGTGATATCTTGGACCCTGGCCACCACGCAATGCCGGGAGGTAGACCATGAAGTGAGAGAACGCCCTTCCAGATTAAAGCTGGAAGTGCGGGATCCTGAAACCACACATTTTTTATTTATAAAAAATATCGGGCATATATTCAAAAAATCCTGTACAACGTATTAAAACTATTCTAGAATTTGATTTAAAGTTATAATAAAATATTAGAAAACTTATTTTGAATACATAGGGTATTTCTAAGACAAACTAGCCCAGATTCAAACAGTATTATTTACCTTACTTATCTGAATGATAAGGCATTAAGGTAAACAGCCAGAAATAACCTCTAAAAAACCGATCGAATTTTCGGCTATTGTAAATGAAAACATATCGGGCACAAGTTTCTTACCGTGTGGAACTGTGTGAAGATCGTACTGCTGCATTCGATAGACAGAAAACTCGTGAGAACCCGCCACAGGTTTCACAGGAGACATGATGATAAAAATAGGCAAAGCTACGAGGAGATAAAACGGCAAATAGCCTCTAAATATCTCTGCAAACCCATCTGCTTCGTCCAACCACATTTTGGTGTCTTTAAATTTAAATTACTTATGTTTTACACCACTATTAACTTATTTTAGCAGGACATAATCCAATTTAGAAAATTAGAAAGAAACCCTAGCAATTTGTTCCTGTTCGTTCAAGTCACGCTACGTTCAAGTTCAACCACAACCAGTCAGTTCTCAGTTGGGTGGGTCACGTGATTTCACAACCATAGAGAACATAACCTTAGAAGTTAGAACATTCAGCTAGGAGATGGTGTTTCGTTGCGTTTGGACAATCAGAGAGGACAATGTTCTTACAACCATGGATTTCATGTCAGTCTGTACATAAATTTCTGGTGCAACACAAAGCGTAGGTTTTGGCATCAAATTCAATGGTTGTTTTCTAGTGACGTCAGTACATTAGCTTAGTTTGGCAAGCTAAACATGAAAACCATCGTCTGGAGGTTTCGACCAAAACTCATTGCTGAACTTTCCAGGGTCGTAATTTCCTTGGTTGTGAAATTACAGCATCCGTTCCGTTCGATCGATGTGACGTGTGACGTACGTGAGCCGGTCACGTCAAATCAAAGTCCAGGCATTTTTAGCCTCCTCCATTGAGTCACATTTAACGCCTAAAGATGAAAAAATAATTTTTGAAAATAATTTAGCTGTACTATGAACTGAGGATAAAAACGCCGGGAAAGAAACGCATGAAATTTTTCTAATTCCCATACCACCAAACCATATGGGAAGGGTAGCCTGGTTCCAGGAAACATCAGACATGGGACAATTTAGAATTTTAACCAGAACACTTTGTAATGCAGTGTCTAGGCTTGTGATCCAAAGGGGACTACAACGAAGGGTGTATGTCAGTTGTGGTATGAAAAGGCAAAAGCGAATGGGACTCAAACAGGCAGACGGATAAAAACATTTTTGGCCAATCTAAAAACTGCGGCGTTTCGCTCGCTCGGTCAAAAATAATAAGTAGTTACCTTCAGGTACAAGATCGACAAAATTCTTCGAGGATGTCTAAGAGGAGTAGTCAGAGACACGTCCAGATACTACATTTAGTACGTACGCCCACATTTCGTACTTAGTAGGTAAGTAGTTAGTATTCCATACGTGACAGATTGCAATGCAAGCCCATCGCTACTGCTAGAATACTAGGTACCTAACTGGTTTCTACACGATGTTTTCCTTCACTGTGACAGAAAAAGGTATGGCCTTTGACAGGCCCTTTGCTAAAAAACCCTACTCAAAGAAAGGAGTTAATTTAAAAAAACAAATTAAAATTACCTATTTTATATCCGATTGCAATGATCCATAATTTGTACTTTTAACTATACTAAATAGTATAGTTAGTACTAGTAGAGTGTGTCTGCCTTTCCCTGTTTGATGTGAATAGTCAAATAGGTCCAGACTTAGCCTAAATGCCACTCCAAACGTTCTATGGGACCACGCAGGGAGCAATATGGGATGGATGGAGTGATAAGAATGTATAGGGGGAATAAGTAAGTATATTAGTGGAAGTTTTAAAGTGGCGCCAGTTTGAAAGGAGCAATGGGATAGCTTGGTATGGACATATGCACAGAAAAGAACGTCATTTAACGAGAAGAGTATTAGATATGATTTTTATACACAGAGTATAAGTAGAGGTAGGCCAAAAAAAGATGAATGGACTGTGAAAGATGACATGGGTAAGAAAGGAGTGACTACTAAGATGACGGATGATAGAGGAAAGTGAAGGAACAAAACCTGTTGTGCCGATCACTTATGAAGTGAAATAAGGGCAGAAGAACGAACGAAATTACAGAAGCAATTTCAATCTGATGATCTTAGGTCAATGCACGTGCATGCGTGACCTGCGAGATGGGCCATCTGTTTGTTCTATCAGCAAGTTGTATAAGAAGTAAGTTTCAGTTTTCAATTTTATTCTACTCCCTGTATTTAAACTATGATCTAAAATAGCTCTGAGTTTTTCATGTAGGTACTACGAAACCACAGGCGTAGCTCTTGAATGAAATCTCGTAGCAAAGTGTCTACGGCGTAGTAGTAGCGTAGAGGTTAGTTGATCCTACAGAGTTTTACTAATAGCTGTTACTAGTCTAATCACCGACCGACCGTTGTGGCGCGGCGGGCGAATGTCCGCCTGCGACGCAGGGGTGGCGGGTTCGATTCCCGCCTTGGGATAAATGTTTGTACGATCTTCAAATATTTATTCCAGGTGTTCTGGGTATTTTCTATGTATAATAAAAAATATCTATGTATGTAATATATTGTATTACGTATATCAATCATCTAGTACCCATAACACAAGCTCTGCTTAGCTTGGGGCTAGATGATGCTGTGTGGATTGTCCAGCATTATAGTTATTTATATTTATATATTTAATCAACTTGTATGGAGTATTTCTGTAGTGAAACGATTTTTCATGTTTTACATAAAAATTAAATTTACGGTTAATTCTGTACAAATGACCTTGTGCTAGTTTGTTGTTTAGCTTCATGGAGATTATAATCTACCCCTTCGCCGGGGCTCGCGTGCAAGGTACCCCATGCACTGATTTCTAATTTATCTTCGTTACTTGCCTACGCAGTTTTCCTGTTATATTTAAGTAACTTGATACCTAAAAAGCTTTTCCGCAGAATTTGGGTAAGTAGCGTAAAGCTCTTATCTTGATAGTAAACCAATTTTACAGTCCTGCCAGTTCACATAAAAGAAAGACATTCGAAAAAATACCGCTACAAATCCAACCCGTAAAAAATATGCGGTAAAGCGTACTATTTTCCGGCGGACCGCTAACGATTAGGTACCACGATAATTCACCTAATCTATAGGTATCAGTGGAGCGGTCCAGGGTATACCGCTCGTGCCATGCCCGGGGCGTAGTACAAACTGTTGTGCAATCCAGGGCACGCACGGAGACACGCATGGGGGCGTGGGGGCGTGCGCTCGGCTCCCGGCGGGCAGGCGAGGGGGCGGGCTGAGGTGCGGGGGTGCGCAGTGCGGAGGTATCGAGCGCGGAGCGGCAGACGCGGCCCGCACACGGCATGGGTGGCGGCGTGCTGCTGGCGCTGCTGGCGGCCGGCGCCGGCGAGCCTAACGCCACCGAGTACGGCGATTACACGGAGCTCGCCGACGCCTCTCCTTCCCCGACGGAAATCGCGCGGACGCCCCTCTTCCCCCCCGACATCTTCACGGAAGACCAGCGGCGCTCGGGCGCGGTGATCTTCCACGTGATGGGCATGGGCTACATGTTCGTAGCGCTCGCGATCGTCTGCGACGAGTTCTTCGTCCCGGCGCTGGACGTTATCATCGAAAGGCTGGCCATCCGCGATGATGTCGCCGGTGCCACCTTCATGGCCGCCGGTGGCTCCGCTCCAGAACTCTTCACTTCCATCATCGGCGTATTCGTGTCCTTCGACGACGTCGGCATCGGGACGATCGTCGGCTCCGCGGTCTTTAACATTCTATTCGTGATCGGTGCCTGCGCGCTTTTCTCCAGAACGACACTCACTCTGACCTGGTGGCCGCTGTTCCGCGACTGTTCGTTCTACTCGATCAGTCTCCTGGTCCTGATATACTGCTTCAAGGACAGTCACATATACTGGCAGGAGGCACTGGCGCTGTTCAGTCTGTACGGGGCTTACGTTCTCTTCATGCGGTGGAACCAGCCCGTGGAACGTGCCATTAAGAAGCTGATCTATAAGAACAAGGTGACCCGCGTCAGGAGTACTGACCAGCTGATGCCGACGGTGAGCTCGCCCGCTAGATGCTTGCATGCTAGTACGCGCCACACCACAGGCTTCTCACTCAGAAGCAACTATCAAGCACAATCTATCTTTATAACGTCATTGCGTCCTATAAAACTATTCCGTAATTCCCTTTTCCGTAATCTATTAGCTTCTAATCATCATTTAATAATTCTTATAAGTTATTACTGGTTTATTAGAAGTATTTTTTACCTTATTTACCTAATTTAGTAAATTTTACTTAGGTTCCTTCCCTAAATTCCCTAAAATACGACCGCGTGCTTCGTTACGGGGCAACGACGCACCTGTGCCGTAACCAACTCAAAAACAACGTAGTTTATGCGTAGCTTGAGGTGTGGCGCTATACTAAGCTTGGCACAGATTTGGTTTATTCAAATATGTTCCATTCGCTGTTACGATTGATAGCGTTATAACTAACAAAACACTCGTTTTTTTCAACGTAACGTATCGTGACGTTTTTAGATAACGTCGTTAATATTCCGTTATTAATCGTTTATTACTGCAAGTCGTTTTTCGACCGCAGTTTTCGCAAAATGATGTTACCAAAACTGTGTCAACTCTAGATTAAAAACGTAGGTAGGTTTCTAGATACCTAACAGCCTGATAGTACCTAAGTTTGTACCTATCACTAATGCTCAAACTTCCTCTATGTAAAACCTTGCCTAATTAACGCATCGATAGATCAGAAATCATGTATCGACACATTCATTTAATTATTCAAGAGCCATACTTAGATTTTTACATATTTTCATCCAAAACGCTTCATAGTTCATATTATTTTTCTAGATTTTAATTACTTATTTATCGAAAATCCAAAGCTCAAGTTGCTAAAGATTAAAAAACTATTGATTTTTACTATTACTATCAAACTTACCAGTCTTAAAAATTATCAGTTCGATATCTATAACGATATTTATTAAACTAGACTATCAAATAGTCCCTAAACATAAATCAGATTAAAAAATTCTTTATTGCACAAAAGGAAAGTCGTAGGAGAACTTAATGCTAATTAGAATTTTCTTCCAGTTAACTTTTGTGTGATGTGGAATGGGTGGTAGTGCTTTATGAAACAATTCAGGAGAGAAAGTCCAAACTACTAGATCAATAAAATACATCGACTTATATACTTATATTGTCCATAATATATAAGTAAAAATAATACTATTATTATATATAAAAAACTGTTACGGTTGCTGAATCTTATGCAACCTTGCGTTTACGTTTACGATCAAACGCCCAGACGTATTCCGACGTAGACTTAAAAACTCCTTGCTAGAGTTATTATTGATCTGAATATAGTCTCAGACCTTTTTACAAATTACTTTTACCATAGTTTAGGACCTTTCGATTTCGTCAAGCTAAGAGGAGGAAGGCCAATAAATTAGTGCTAAGAACATAACGAGTTTGTATGCATCTCTTTCTTGTACCATTTCTAATAGTAAGTTAAAACAGTACAAATTTTGTGTAATTGGTTGCTATTTTATCAAGTCTTCTAGTAGTCTTCTTATTCTATGAATTAGTGGCTGAAGTGAGATAAAAGAGAACGCCACTGAATCGAGTAAAGGAGTCGCATTGTAAAAAGCCAAATGGTGAAAACTGCATCAAACACCAACAAGAACTGATCTCTTGAAGGAGAGAGGTTTAAAAGCACTGCATCGAAATAATAATACGAAACTATTCAGCACAAAACCTCTTGGTGGTTCGGTATTATTCAGTCTGCGGCATTTGTACAAAATTAGATAAAACCAATAGACCAACTACGTCAATATGATTACAGGTATAGAAAAAAATAGAAAATAAATAGCAATACGACTTATTCCCAAGCACGGTAGATATCCTTACAGATCTTTCAGTGCCAAGTACTTACTCAAGATTCTTCTAGAATGTCTAAGGGGATAGTCAGAGGTATGTCCATTTACATTTGGTATACTCACATTTTGTAGTATCGTCATCCATCGCCACTGCTAGAATAATTAGTTTCTTCACGATGTTTTCCTTCACCGTTTGAGAGTACTCGCATTACAGACTCAAAATCGTTCTTCGTAGAAATGTATAGGAGAAGCTGATGTCAAAAAATAGTTTTCCAAAGGCTGATGATGATAATGTGGTATACGTTTTTTCTTAAATTTCCAGCAACACTCAAAACCAATTTCAAATAACGTCAGTTCCTTTTAATAACCTAATTAACGAGAAAGAATCTAATTTCTGGGAACGCTGTTTATCACGGTAAAATGAGTCGTAAAACAGAGATGTAAGGTTTAAGTTGCTGTTATTCGAGAATGAGGCTATTTTCCAAACCCGTTATTTGGAAAGAAAACTTAATTAGGTTTTTGGTCAATGTTTTTTCTTGTTTGCTAAAGTCAAGATGCAAAAAAACGAGCGTATTCTAAACCACACGACTAAAGTAAAACTTCAAACGTAGTTACTATGGGAACCAGATGACTGATAGAATACTTTTTGTAAATACATACTTAGAATACAATATAGAACCCAGACACAGAACAAACATCTAGGTTTATCACACAAATGTTTGTTCTCGGTGGGGATCGAACCCACCACCTACACCGCAGAAGACAGGGCTACATACGAACTGAGTTGTGACGGCTGTCAATGTCTATATTAAGTATTTACTATTTTTATTATTGTATGTTTGTTGGCATTAAAAAGGCTCCGAAACTACTGGACCGATTTGAATTTTTTTTTCACCGTTGGGAAACTACACTATCCCCGGTGACATAGGTTATATTACAATTTCAAATATATTAGGGATCCTTTCTAAAACCCGTACGAAGCCGAGACGCACCGCTAGTATTTAATATTATAAAGAGGAAAGATTTGATTGTATGTTTCTTTGCATTAAAAAGGCTCCAAAACTACTGGACCGATTTGAAAAATTCTTTCACCGTTGAAAAGCTACACTACCTCCGGTGACATAAGTTTTAATAAATTTTCTAATAAATTAGGGTTCCTTTCTAAAGCCCGTAAGAAGCCGGAACGGGGCACAAGTAACTAATAAAATATCTAATCAATAGACGCTTGTCACATTGCTGGCTTTTGTATCTACGTTATTACCGAAACTTTATTTATTAATGTTTTACCGGAAACGCACGGTATCGTTTAAATCAAATCAAGCGTACACGTAACGGTGTCACGCTATCGTTACTCGTTATGTAACGCTACGTTAATGTAATGACAGGTAAAATACGAAACACAGCTTTACGTTGGATACGTTTTTTATGACAGTAATAATGATGCTGTAAACCCACAAATTGATAAGTGAAATTGAAAACATACTCGTCTGTTTTTTTTGTTTTTGTATTTATTCCCGTTTTTAATGTATATGTCGTAATTGTAGAGACTTGACATTTTTAGCGCATATTTATTTGAGAAAGGCATTTCTGAAATTGGACCCTTAATGGGGGGTTGAAAGTTAGTATGAAAATAGCTTACGCGACCAGTCACGCGCGTTCCTCTCGTAAAATACATAAATGTAGATAATTACGCTAAAGTTGTAAATCGAATAAACAAAAAAAACAACACAGCAAATTTAATCTCCAAGCACGGTAGACATCCCCTCAAACGTCAGTCCCAAGTACCTTCTTGAGATTATTTGAGGATGTCTGAGGGGTAGTCAGAGGTATGTCCAGATAGTGGTAAATAGAAAAGTACGTAAAGATAGTATCTAGTCTTAAGCAAAACCCTACAAAGCGTATTAATGTAATAACAATAATTATAATAATAACTAAATAGAAAGCAGAAAAAGGACCACCAAAAAATTGTCAACGACCTTCATCAACCATTTACGCTGCCAAACTGGGTCTGAATTTAAATACCTACCGTTGAAACTGCAGGTGAAATAAAGGCAGCCTTATGCTCCAAACAAGCTATTGCATACTGCATAAACTCGTATCACCATAGAGTAGGAATCATTTTATTAGATGAATCCTACTTCCTATTAATATTATAAACGCGAAAGTTTGTAAGAATGGATGGATGTATGGATGGATGGATGGATGTTTGTTACTCTTTCATGCTCTAACCAGTAGACCGATTTGGATGAAATTTGAAATAAACATAGATTATAACTTGGATTAATATATAAGCTATTTTTTATCCCGAAGAAATAACGGGAACGGGACTGCCACGCGGGTGAAGCTGCGAGCGGCAGCTAGTATTAACATACATTTACACAACGCTCTATGGTAACGAGACTGCTGATATTATACTCATATTCTTTTTTTTGTAAATACATACTTAGGTTAAAAAAAACACCCAGACACAGAACAAACATAATGTTCATCACGCAAATGTTTGTTCTCGATAGGGATCGAACTCAACTAATATTCAATTAATAAATGACTAATATTTAGGAACATATCTTATAACGAGTTCGATAATTAAAATGACAGCGATTTAAAACGTACAAAAACAATTCATCGGAATATTTTTATTATCAAGTCGATTGCCGTGTTAAAAATGCCTGAAAGCGCTTTTGGTCCATGAAATCGCTGATGAAGAGCAACCTACCTCTGTCTCTAAAGTGAAAACTCATCGACACGTGTATTCTGCCCGTCCTCACGTAAGGCACACAATTTTTTTTTTAACCTACAAAACCTTTGTGGAAAAAACCTTTTGAGGGAGTATTTTCTTTGTATATTTATAACTTGAAAATTTCATGTCTCCACGACCAGCGGTGTAGGCTGTGTGTTCCGTATAAATAATATGTCAGTCAGTCAGGAATATTTTTTTATATTTTTAGCCTAATTCCAATGTGAGTTTCATTTCTACTCGTACTTTGTGTTACGAGCTACGAGCGTAGCGCTATGGAGCTACGAGCGTAGCGCTACGGAGCTACGAATACAATAATAGTTTTGTCATTTGTTTGTTTAGGCTTGGCTTCCGCTTTGTTGCTACGCTGCGCTATAGGACCCTTAGAATTAAGGCTTATATAGAGAGTGAATAAGACTCATTTCATTATGCACGTAAAATGATTACGTAACTATTTATGAAATTCGATAAAATGAGTAGTGACACGCACGTGACTCGAAGGGATCTGGATCTAGTCAGGGGGTTAGCTTTCCAAACATCCAGATGCAATAGTTATGCTCCGACAAACATACATACTAACATTATTACTTAAATACATTATAGTATTCATAAAATTCGATACAATGAGTTTTTTTTGTAATGTGACTTACTGATAGAACAAGACGATTGCCCACCTGATGTTAAGTGGTTACCATTGTTAACATGCCCTACGATGCACTGCGTCCATCAACCTGAGACATACAGGTGTTAAGCCTCATGTGCCTTTGATTACACGCGCGCGACTCCAGGGTATTTGATCTAGTCAGAGAGTAGCCTTCCAAACATCTAGATGCGACAGTTATGCTCCAACAAACATACATACTAATATTATTACTTACATAAAACACCAGCTCGTTCAAGTTTAAGAAATCTGAATAGCGTTCTTGGCTAGCTTCGCTCTCTCGATCAATTATATCGGAAACTTTCGTGAAGCACCGAAAAGAACATAAATCCCCAAGATAAAATATTACGCTATCAGTGGACGCCAACCCCAATACCTTCACAGGCAGCTATTAAAATGATGCATTGTTTGGTTGCCAACAGAAATGGCTTCGGATTTCGGGCCAGTTCTGTGACGTAAAGATATATTTTTGAGTAATGATAGATCTAGAATTGAGTAAGCCTTTTCGATTTCGAAGATTGGGTACCTTTTGTATTCCAAAGGGTAAAAGCTTTTATGAAACCCTTCGAGGTTTAACCCAGTATATCAGTTCTAGTAGCCAATCTTTACCAATCTACTTATCTATTTATTTATCAGTTCACTGGGCAAAAATGATCTATACAATCTATAAAAATTTTAGGAAAATATAATCTATAAAAATTTTAGGAATGTTTGTCTTGACTGACTGATTGACTGACTGACTAACTGACTGACATATAGGCAACGTACAACCTAAACAACTGGTCATAGAGACTTGAAGTTTTTAGGGTATATTCGTTTTGGTATGTAAAAGCGTACCTACCCATAACACAAGCTCTGCTTAGCTTGGGGCTAGATGATGCTGTCCAACAGTTTATAGACATCATCATCATCATCAGCCTATAAATAAATAAATAAATAATGCTGGACAATCCACACAGCATCATCTAGCCCCAAGCTAAGCAGAGCTTGTGTTATGGGTACTAGATCACTGATATACTTAATACGATACAATATTACATACATAGATATTTTTTATTATAGATAGAAAATACCCAGTACACCTGGAATAAATATTTGCAGATTGTACAAACATTTATCCCAAGGCGGGAATCGAACCCGCAACCTCCTGCGTCGCAGGCGAACTCTCGCCCACCGCGACACATCGGACGCCAAAGAGAGGTCGCTATAGAAGTCCACTGCTGGACATAGGCCTCCCCCACACGTTCCCAGAAAGAACGATTCTGAGCCCTTTCCATCCATCGACTTCCCGCGGTCCTAACAATGTCGTCAGTCCATCGGGTAGGAGGACGTCCTACGCTTCGTCTTCCGGTTCGTGGTCGCCATTCGAGAACCTAACCTACCTTATTTTACGTGCATAAACCTTTTACAGGCACTAAGTAAGAAAATAGGAGAAACTGCAAAAATACAAAATGCAAAAATAGCTTCAATTTAGCATGAGTACTGCAACTATTGTGGTCGCTCTCATGCGGGCTATAAATGGAGCACTACCTACCTCCCTTTGTGGGTTAAAAGTAGCCTTAAAATGAGAATTTACGAAGTCCAAGTTCCGGTTTAACATTTATTTTAACCGCGTTGGAATTCTAGTGTAACTAGACTAACTTTGGCAAATATCTCCACAGCGTTATCCGTTCAAAAACTTGGGTTTTGGGAACCAAGTAAGTCACTAAATTGTAAAATCATTATTAGCATAAAGTCATTGGTATTTCCAGATCACATTTGGTACAACCCACATTTTGCAGTAGTTGGTGTTCCATACGTGACAGGTTGCAAGCCCATCGCCGCTGCTACAATCCTAACCTATTCCTATTTCATCACGATGTTTTACTACACTACACCGTTTCAGAGAACTTTGCGCATATAACTTGAAATAAAAAAATCCATTGGTGCACAACCGTATTCGAAACCATGACCCTAGGATCAGAAGGCGGGGTCACTTCCACTAGACCACCACCGGTGGATTTTTTTAAATAAGGCCACTGCTAAATAAACGCCTCCCTCATATTTACTATGGTAAAAAGGCAGGGGGTTGATAATTGCAGTATCGGTGTTTTCAGCTCAGGATAGTTGCCTGTTCTCTCATTCGTTCTTTTAGTCACCCTCATAAAATACTCAGGAGGACTATACGGGGACCACGGCCCCTCCTTGAACTAACTTCTTTCACCGCTAGCCCCAAGTAGGTTAAATATTTTTTTCTTGACAAAAAATATATATTTTTAATTGTTTTTAGAAACGAACGTAGCCAGTTTTATTGCCTACTTCAAATTAAATTCAACTTCACAAAATGAAAACTCGCAAACTTCACATAAAATTGAATTAACCTACTTATTAAAAACTTCAGCCAAACTGTTATACCGCTGACCACATTAAAAACAGCAAATTGTTCAAAACCGTAATCACCGCTTGCAGCGGATTCATAGCTATCAAATAAAGCGATTTACTTCGCTGCAATAAATTTCATGAAGTCTGTTTTACTTGAATTGCTTTTCAATGTAAACTGAACTTTATGTGCTTGACATCAGAGTCACAAAGGATCCCTATTTTTTTTTAAATATAATATTGCCGATGTCACCCGGGGATAGTCTTCATTAAAACAACAAATACTAAATAACAGATTAAAATAAATATTTAAGAGGGCTCTCATACAACAAACGTGATTTTTTGCCGTTTTTTTTATAAACTAGCTGACCCGTGCCCACTTCGTTGGGCGGTAAACATTTTTACTTACAAATCTTAACTAAGTAGTACTCGATGTTGCCAACAGATGGCGTTAATACGGCATAAAATAGCGGTCGTTTGCAGTATCGCCCGCGTGGCAGTTTTTTCCCGTTCCCGTTATTTTTTCGGGATAAAAAGTAGCCTAAGTTACTCCTTGTTACATCAGCTACCTGCCAGTGAAAGTCCCGTCGAAATCGGTCCAGCCGTTCCAGAGATTACCCGGAACAAATGGACAGACAGACAGACAGACAAAAATTTAAAAAAATGCTATTTTGGAATATGTATCGCATATACATTCATATGCATGTAGTAAAAAGCGGTTATTTTAATATTACAAACAGACACTTCAATTTTATTTATTTGTATAGATAATGGTACGGAACCCTTCGTGCGCCAGTCTGACTCGTACTTGGCCGGTTTTATTTTTTTATATTTTCCCGAAGTTTGGGCTATGTTGCAATAGTCATGGCGGACAGACCACGACTGTACTTAGTGTTTTCAGTGAAACTTCTAGAACCTATGCTTTGTACAGTGGAGCTTTAGTAAAGTACTATTATTGAAATCGCTACGTTCGCTCTCAGACACTTGGCAAAGCGCCAAGCACTTACTTCAGCCACGGTGACCATAAAAAGAGATTTCTAAGTTCTTTCTGTAATTAGGAACATTTGTTATTCTACTAATTACGAAATGTCTTGTTTTACTGTGGAATGAAGACTTTCAGAGTATGTTTTGTTTCAAGAGTTTACATTCGTAACTTTCATAGTATATTTTGTTTCAAGAGTTTACATTCGTAACTTTCAAAATAGAGTCACAACGTAAGAGTAAAATATAAACAGGTCTTTGCCGTTGTAGATGATTTAGGGTAGGTAGGTAGGTAGGGTAAGGGGGTCTTTTCCCTTCTTGTCCCTATTTACGGGCTGTATTTAAAGCCTGTGTTAAACCTTTAAACAAAAGGAACGGGAACCAGTCCAATAAAACTTAAATGCCAGCGCATCTTCAATAGAATAAATTTACATAAAAATAATTCAGCCTTGCCCCAGTTTCGTTAAATTAATTCATTTCTACGAAAACGATAGATAAATGTACCCTTAGGTACCATAAAGTACATTCGCCATTAACAAGATGGTAGCACTTTCTTAATTTCCAAAACATCTTGTGTTTATTTATTAGGCAACGAACCTTTAGATGACGGGTCACATACAAAATCATAGCTAAGAGTTTTCCGTGAATATATACTTAGACAGCCACATTTGTTTACTAACGAAGTGAGAAAAAAAGCTAAGCAGTTTTAAGTTCAACCTAATTACAACCATGTCATGTGTTACCAGGTGTGTTAGCCTTGGTGCGTTAAAGAAGAAAATTCAACCCCTTAAACGGATGCAGCGGGGTTTGAAATTGAAGTTAAAATAACATCACGCGGACGAAGTCACGCGCGTTTTGCTATATAATGTTATAAAGATATCGATACTATACTACGTGAGAATAGTATACTTACGTAGTAGGTACGTAGGTAACTTTACCAGTGCGTGTGCGGGGTCAGTGACCACACGATTTACGACTTGCATCCCGACCTTTGCGGGCCAGTGCTATCATCTACTCACTTTTGTCAAATTTTTTGTGAATACTTATTAGTAGGTATTCAAAAACTATACCGAAAATACTATAGGTCGGATTTTTTTGTATCTTTTGTGTAAGTATAGTAATTATAATAATTTTATGTGGGCAATGGTTTTATGCTTAAATTCACTGGGAATAAGTGCAAAAAGATATACATTAGAAATACTTGCATAGATACCTACTACGTAGGTTTGATGTACTAGGTGCTTATTGTATGTAAGTTGGTCTGTTGTAATGAATGGAAACGTCCAAAACGAAATCAGGTTTTCCCTTTGTCAGAGAATTTCGGGACACAGTTGCAAAGAGCCCTCACTCATTGTCATCCTATTGTCGCACCTTGAAAAGGTAGATTTAAGAATGCTCCGAAAACAAAGAGCTTTTAGATGAGAAACATGGATGAAAGAACATGTTTCTTTTTAACTATTAAACAAAATAGCGGAAGAAGACTTGAGTTTTTCCGTGCATATCATAATGAGTGGATACATATCAAAAGGGCCTAAGTCACATATAAACTACTTTTGGTTAATTGCTAACTTATCGTCTTAGCTTATTTGAAAAGGTAAGAAGGGTACACTTACTGTAAAGCTATTCAGAACATATCTACGGGCAATACTATGTTAAAAAAAAGTAGAAATAACCCACACCTTGACGTTAAAACCGGTTTTAATTCTGGACTTAGGTGCGTATGATAAACACCATAGGGATTTAGACTTGTTTGAAGTAACGTGTCACAATTTGACTAACTAAGATTTTAACCCTAAGTTCAATTTAACGGCGTTCTGTGTAAGCCCAACCAACGGGTTAAATTAAGGCACCTTCACACGTAATTGGATATTCCGGTTCGGCTGCTTAAATATTAATAGTCCTTATTCATTTTCACACCGGACTAGAACATCACGACCTTCAGTTGATAAATAAATTTTAAAATTAGATTAAAAATTCTTTCTATTTATTTCTCGATTGATATAAGTTTAATAAATTGTATTGTATTAATAGCATCAGTCCCAGTGTATATCACTGTGCCGATGCAAATGACAATGAAGAGCTTATCGATTGCAAACTGTCAAAAAACGCCTAAAAACCTCTAGGGCAAGTTACAAAACTTAAATAGTAGTTTTAGTTGTAACTAATAAAAAAAAGCACGCATGTTTTAGTAGGAGTAGAGCTCTAAGTTTAAGGCTCATCCGGAGAAATACCTATTTTTGCCGTCAAACAGCTTGCTGTGATTAGGTTTAAAGGGCGTTAGGTGCCGGTAGAATTACAGGCACGTGAGCTTTAACGGTATGCCTCAGGTTGATGGGTACAGACATCATAGGGTACGTTGCTAGCGAATGCGATCTGCAAGGCAATGCTTTGTTATAAGTTACGGTCATAGGTGCCATGTGCTTATACCATCAGTAAGTATTAAAAAAACTAAAGGCTTAACTTTATATTCAACAAAAAGCAGATGCTAGCAGTTCATTCAATAGCACGATATTGCCCTACGACCCGATTTCAGTAGCCAGCGTTGGCACTAGAGCTCGCGGCAGTTGCCTTGGCCCAGCGCCAATAAGGCTGCACAGCTCGACACGTTGAACGCGTTTGTCAGGCGATTGAATAACATTCTCGACTGCTTTACTGATACATCGATGAAACTGGGAGTTGGCTAAAGAAGCGCATTTGGCTGAAGGCTTTTTAACACTATAGATGAAATATTTTGCGTGAAATATTTCTCTTACTAAAAGGTTACCTATATGTATCGCTTGGAACTGCTGCAAAAGATTTTGCATCCCAGGATCATCAATGTCCATTCCCACCATAAGTACTTCAAACAGGCCACTGAAGTTACTAGCGAAACTAAAGTTGTTTTCACTCAAACTTCAACCCGCCCTGTACCCGTTAAGGGGTTGAACTTCGGGATTCCTAACTTAATACACCGCATTGTACTAAGACAAAATATACCCTGAAACGTTTAAGTCTTTACGACTGACATAATTATATAAATAACACACAGCCCGAGTGGCCAGGCTAAACATTATTTTAAGTGCTGTAGACAGATATAGATAGATTTACCATTAGTATTTTCACCGACAGCCACGTTCTTTAACCAGAAATAGCAACGCTACCTGGTGACAAAAATAGGCACCCCAAAACGGGTACAGCAGGGATTGAAGTTTATATTAAAATAACTTCACGCAGACGAATTCGCGCGTGTGTTTTGCTAGCCACCTATAACAAAGCCTTGCCTTCGGGTCATATACGGTAGGAATATGCCCTATGATGAACAGCTCTACGTCCATCAACCTGAGGCATACTCGTGTTAAGCTTCATGTGCCTGTAATTTTACCGGCACTCATACCCTTCAAACCGGAACACAGCAAACTGCTTGGCGGCAGAAGTATAGATTTGGTGGTAGTACTTATCCGGATGAGCCTTTAACTTAAAGCTCTACTACTACTAATACTTGCTAATGCTTTTTTTTGCCACTAAATGTTTTAAAACAAAAAAGGAAAATGCATTAGTGTGAGCGCAGTCTTAGCATGGACTTGGCGACTAGCCAGCAGTCATTTATCTGCAAGCCTGGCTGCATCTGACAGGCTGTTAAAAATAATTCTGATGAAAATAACTCTTTATATGATGAGGGATGATGTTACGGTACGTCAGTCAAGGTATCCGAGCACGAACTGAAAATGCACCTATCTCGATATTTGTGAGTCGAAAATTGTCGGCTGAATTGAAAAAAAAAAACCAAGGTGTCCAAAAACTACCACCATACTTTTTTCCGCTGCCAAGCAGTGATGCTCGCATTGTTGTTTCGACTTGAAGGGTGTGGGTGCCGGTAAAAATACACGCACATGAGGCTTAACACCAGTATGCCTCAGGTTGGTGGACGCAGAGTAGTGCATCGTAGGGTACGTACCTAACGTGCGTGACCTACAGACAATGCTTTGTTATACGCCCTGATTGCGTGCGTATCTTTTGTTGCTGTCAAGATCCTGTTACAAGTGTCAAATATGACAGATTTGATGAAAATATGCCATATTTGACACTTACAACAGGAGCTTGTTAGCAACAATACTTACACAATCACCCCTCAGATGGGACATATGCTTGTTCTACCAGCAGTAGTTTCATTCGACGTTTTGAGTTTTAATCTATCTGTAGAGCAGTCACCAGATTACCCTGCAGAGTAATTTAAAACGACAATAAAACTCGCCTATAGTTTTTTAGGTATATACTACGGTGCTTACTCGGAAAAACAATAAACGAAGTTTTATATTGTCGTTTTGAGATACACTATTTTCCTTTCTTTCCTGAAGTTTTCTAGATTTCGTGGTCTAGTTTTGCAGTGCGGTCTTTAGAGTCATCTGACTACTGAACTATCTGGGGCTGGCACAGTTTACCACCCAATTGGCAGTGAGCCAGTGGTTAGTTTATCTAAGGGCTGCGTTTGTCATTCAGTGACATTACAGATTGTGTACGCTATCGCCTGTATTATGTCATGTGAATAAGAACCCGTATGATTATTGATCTAAAGTTTGCTTTATAATACACTAGCGGCCGCTCGCAGCTTCGCCCGTGTAGCAGTTTTTTCCTGTCCCGTTATTTTTTCAGGATAAAAAGTAGCCTGTATGCCGCAAGCATGTCTCGTCACTACCCATCACGAAGCCGCCTCTTCATCGAGTAAAAAGTATCAACTTTCCAGCCAAACATTATTGTAGGTACGGTTTAAGCAAACCGTAATATATTTGTATGTTCTTCCGGGTCAAGTAGCTTGCTGTGTTTCGGGTTGAAGGGTGTGGACAACGGTGAAATTACAGGCACATGAGGCTTAACACCTGTTTGCCTCAGGTTGATGGACGCTTAGTAGTGTATCTTAACGTTCTTAACGAGCGTGACCTGCGAGGCAATGCTTTGTTATAAAGAAACTTTAAATTAGTTATTTCACTTATAGGATTGTAGGGTACATACCCTACAATTATAAATAAATATTTGTAGACATTTTTACACATTATCTAGCACCTAACTAAGCATAGCTTGTACTATGGGAACCAAGTGACTGATATACTTATATACGCTTTTTTTTGTAAATACATGCTTAGAATATAATATCACAAACGACAGAAAACAAATATCTGTGTTATTCACACAAATATTTGTCCTTGGTGGGGATCAAACCCATAGGATGCACAGAAGGCAGAGGCTACTACTTACCCAGTGCCCTGTAAGATCAGTCAATTATTGCGCTAAACGTTTAACGCTACCATGGAGGGGGGTATGGAAGCACAGTTCTTTCTCTCTTTCTCTCATAGCCAGTTACGTTTTACTTCAGTCGTGTGGTCTAAAGTACACTCGTTTTTTATTTTTTTATTTATGGGTGAGTTCTCTAACTTTTGTTAGTTCCTAACACACGTTGACACAATTTGATACATCGCCAATGATCTAGGCACTAACAAAGTATAACCCAATTAATTTTAATCTCTGAAGCTTATCTACCCGTCAAAAAATGGCTTTGCTAAACCGACAGGTATTTGGAAAATTGAACCGAACCGCTGAATAAATAAGAGCTTGGTTTTTGGGATTAGACTCCCCACGACAGGGATTATGGATGTAATGTCAACGCGGTAAGCCGCTTACTGACACAACCTAAGGCTTTGCTGACAGTCGAGCGAGAGCGGACGTGAGAGCGTTTTATTTACTAAAGCATCTGTGACACATCGTTATTAAAAGCTAATGTGTAAAAAAGTTACATAGCACATCATTATTTTTTGTAAGCAAAAGCATTTAAAATCTCAAAGCAATTAGAAAACAAAAAAAATGCGTGATTTTTGAGAGTAGTGTTGGAGCAAATATTTCCCAACAACAATCCCAGTAACAAAATACTAAATCCAAGTTTCGAACATCGTGTCAATGTCCAAATAGAATTCTTCAAAACTGACATTTCAGATAGCTCGATTTTGATGATCGAATTCTAGTTACAATCACGTCTCAACTCGAAAAAAATACGAGAGTTGGGCCTCTGATGTTGACGTTTACCTACCTCTCTTTTACAAATTACCGCCGTACGTCGGAGAGTACCATAAAAAAGGAATCACAACTTCAATCTCTAAGCCGGTAATGTACCGTGTTGAATAAATTTATCAAAAATAAAATCTTAGTCAAGTCTTAGAATGGGAGTCCTCCATCCCAAAGATAAAGGACAACTAACGGAATACACCAGGGAAAAGGTAACATATCTCTGACCGAGTACATTATATGAAGACCGACGTGGCGCGGCTGACGAATGTCCGCTTACCACGCAGGAGGTTGCGGGTTCGATTGCGAGGATCGAAAAAATGTTCTACGATCTGCAAATATTTATTATTATATTATAGGTATTTTCTACATATATTTAGGTATGTAATGTATTGATAGATAGATAGACAGATGGATAGATAGATAGATAGATAGATAGATAGATAGATAGATAGATAGATAGATATATAGATAGATAGATAGATAGATAGATAGATAGATAGATAGATAGATATATAGATAGATAGATAGATAGATAGATAGATAGATAGATAGATAGATATATAGATAGATAGATAGATAGATATATAGATAGATTAGATTAGATCGATAGATAGATAGATAGATCGATAGATTAGATTAGATCGATAGATAGATAGATAGATAGATAGCATCACGAGTTTAATCCCCAAACACGGTACCTACATAATATCATCTCAGATCTCTTATTATTACCTACTCGTGATTCTTCAATGAAGTTTAAGGAGGGTATTTATTTATTTATTTAATTCCTTATTGCACTAAAATAAATTTGTACAAAAGGTGAGCTTAATGCTCGATGGCATTTTCTACCAGCCAACCTTGACAGGTAAGAAACAGTGGTTGGCGTGCTAAAGGTCAGGCGAGGGTAGTCAGAGGTATTACCAAATATTGCATTTAGTACATACCCACATTTTGCAGTATTTGGTATTCCTTGTGACAGGTTGGAAGCCCATCGCCGCTGCTACAATACTAACTGGTTTCCTCATGATGTTTTTCTTCAACGTTTGAGGGCAAAGGCATTGCGCACAAAAAAAAATCGAAGAGAAAAATCCAGTGGTGTACGACCGGAATCGAACCCACCTTAGGATCAGAAGGTGGAGTTACATCTATGGAGTTTTGTTTAATCTAATCACTTGACGTGTTCATTAAATTTAATATTTCACAATTTCAATATCATTATTATTTCAGGGCATATTTTTGAAACGTTTCTGACGCTACCGAAAGTTCAGAAGTTTTCTACAAACAGCATTTTCTTACTCCGTTTAATTCTGGAACAAAATTTCTAAATCGGGTCAATTATGCAAAACTTCCTAACTTCTGAAACATTATTACTAGTACAGTCAGCCACAAAACTATAATAAAAATTAATTTATCTGGAATTACCAAAATATGGTAACTTGAGTTTGCTTCCAGCTCAAAACTTTTACAAAAATGCTGGTTCAAGAAATAATTGTTCTACAAATTAGACTCGTTGATCTACTTGTTGCTAACCATAATCCTAAAATTGCCATTTCCATTTTAAAGACTTTTCTAACTTAAGTTTGCATTCGCAAAATAAGGCAATATATAAAGATAATTAGGGCAGCTTCCGCTTTGCCGCCACCAAGTGTTGGAATATTATACCACCACCAAAACGAAATGTTAATCATTTACCTACAATTATTTAGATTAAAACTTAAGCTTCACATATTTAAAAATAAATAACCCAACTCTGTTGGTCTACTCTTAGAATAATATTTTGTAATTTGATTGTGAATAATACAATATATCTTATGACTTTCTGTTATGGTGTCTTGGTTGTCTAAATTATTTTTTCTGTTCATTCAATTTATAACTTGCACAAAAAATAAGCTGGCATAAGAAATATCTAAATTACAAACTAGACTGGTTCAGTACTTATGTCGCTTACCGTACTGCTAAACTTGCTTCCGTTTTAAAGACTTTTCGAATAATTCAATGCGTAAGCAATTTCTGGAGTAATTAATTCCGTTATTGTCAAATACTATTGCTCGCTACTGAACTAATTTGCTCTCCTATCAATTACTGAAACCGACTGTTAGTGACAGGTTCTAAATGGGCTAGTATGCCGGTCTTCTGGTAGCAACGCCGCCTTTCGTTCTTAAGGCCTTAATCACGAGTTCTAATTCAACCGTGTATTTTTATATTTGTAAAGTTTACTTGTGTAATTTCTGCAACAAACAGTGAACGAAAATATCGTGATGAAAATTCATGAATATTCGCTCCATATCGTTGTACGTGGACTTTCTCATCATTATCAACAGTAGCAGTATTATATCAGTCATTTCGTTCCCATAGTACAAAATATGCTTAGTTTAGGCCTAGATGACGTGTTATCTAGTTATCAATTATTTAAACATGAATGTGAAAAGTGCCCGTTACACTGAATAAATCATCTACAATAGATGCTTACTTTACATACTGTATTATAAATTGTTATTAGTAAAGCTCGTAAACCAGATATTTAGCAGACTTTACCAATTCCCATTGCAATCGGCCAGAAGTGCTTTCCGATACACACATTATGTCCGATCATAAATTCTTAAACATATCGTTTAACCCCAACACTACCTACCCATTTTATCTACATTAACTATTCCCCAGCTGTTTGGCCACATTTGTATAGAAAACAGGTAAACTGCATTTAATTTATTCAGCCCAATAAGATGGTAACACACTTGAAAATGCAACAAAATACGACTAAACTGCACAATAACGAAGCAACACTTTGCTGTCGAGCTGGCGGTGTCACGTAATGTGAATCAGAAACAATACAAAACGCGACTTATTACACATAGTAATAAAAAAAATCATAAATATTTAATAAACTAAAAATGAGTGCGTTCATCAAGTGTGTTTTCGTTTCTTATGGCAAAATCACACAATATACCAGCGTGTTGTGACGCGTTAAAAGCCCATACATTGCGTATAGAAGTAATTACACTAAAGCAGATGGCGTGGGTCTATTTCCTCTGTCTCTGTGTGTTCCATAAAATACATCTGAGACAGTCGGCTTAGGTCCACACGAGTGGTGTCTAGTGTAAAATGAAATTATATTTAGATTCCACGCGAGTACGGACCATACGGCGGCATCTACCTGGTTTCTACGCAAATTTAGTTCATAGATAAGAATATTTACAAATAGAGTAAATTGCTGTTATTAATAAGAATGCCTGCAGTTGCTGCCTATTTGCGGGTTTTTTTAACCTTTTTTTTACTCAGTGCCAGCGGGAAAACTACTCGTATTGTTTTAAGACTTAATTTTTAACTAGAAAGCCACTTTATTTACCAGTAAATAGATTTTCAAAATCATTTTCAAAGTTCACTGTTCAAAAAAAAACTTATTGTGTAACTAAAGTATATTTCAATAATTTAAAATATGGTGACGGTGGTACTGTAGAGTAGAAGTATCTACAAAGTTAAATAGTATTTTGAACATGTAAGTAAAGCTAGAACAATCAAATTTCAATAGTAAAATGTAATAGCACTAGATATGTCTTTTATGAACAAATACTTTACGTAAACTCTTTATAATAATGCTATAAAAATACTACACATTGTAAATCTTTTTGTGTATTTTTTGTCCATTAAACCAAACTTAACTAACATCATCTTGATTGAAACTTTGCAATGGGATGTAGGGGAGAGGAAATACTGTTTAATCTCCACTACATTTTCATACATAAGTAAATAGATAATGTAAAGTGTAGTTATTTAAAGAAGTTAAGTAATCCTAAATAAAAAGATAGGTTAGTATAAAAGCTATCTAGGTAAACCTAAAATCCTCAGATTTCCTAGTAGTTCGCTAGTTTTCCCACTTCGGCACTGTCTTTCATGTCTATCTACCGGCTGAACTGACTTAAGCCTTGTTTCCAGCACCAGACTGCCGCTCAGACCTTGGTGAGTGTTTCCTATTCTGCACATTCTTTCTTTCTTCTCTTGAGCACTAACTGCGGGCATTTTACTATAAGCCTTCTTATTTTACTAAAAGCCTTCGTAGTTATATATAAGCTTACCCCCTCTCCTAACAAAAAATTGCAAACTTTGCTAATGCTTGCTTTGTTAATTACCTAATTGATTACTAAAACTTAAACTAGTAATAAATATACTAGAATTAATAGTTTAAGCATTGGTTATCTGTAACATTTTTATAAGAATAACGCGTTCAACTGGCGTCCGCTGAGACGTGCACTATGGCGATCACTTCTGTACAGATAGCTGCACTAGAACATATAACATATTCATAACTTTTCAACCTTTCAAAATAGTACCACAACATTAAAGAACAGGGTAAGCCTAAGTACTAATAAGCTCGGCGTATCGTTGAAATCGTTTTTTGTATTGATAGGAAGTTTCAAATTCATTAAAAGTGGTAATTTCAAAGTATCAAAGGGTAAGTAAGGGATAGTAAGTATCATATTTTTGTGACACAATTTTCAAAGTTACGAATGTTATATATTCTTGTGCCGCTGACTAGATGATTCTGTAAGTACATTAACAGATCTTGTCTAATCTACAAACACATGATCAGCATAGTGCACAGCATTGTTGAACGCAGATAGAACGCGTTGGTTTGGCCTTCGACTAAGGTTGTTAGTTATAAGGGTGACATTGGGTCGTAAAACATTGTACATAGTCATTAAGCTATCTGCTCAGTGGACCAAAGAGGCCCTAATGACGTCATTTCGTTTCGCTTCGCTGTCAGTTGCTATCTTTTGTTTCAAAATTGTTCAGTAGATAAGTGTTAGCAGTTAGTTAACAGGTACAGTTAGCATCAAATAATGATGAGTTTTCCAGAATTTAAACTGTTAATTTAAAGACTGTCAGAAAAGATCAAAAATGATTTTCAGTTATAACACCTTAACCAATCATTCTTTACTTTTGATGCTAACTATAATGTATATTTCTAATTTAATTTAACACTTCTTAATATTATGCCATCTCTCTTATAAACTGAAACAAGAAAGACGGATACTATTATATCTCCGGCATATTAGACTTACCTCTGACATGCCAACGTCATGTAAGAACTTAGGTCAATATTCATCTGATACGTCAAAGAAAAAAGCGAAACTTAAATTGTAAAAAACAGTTTATGGAGCAGTTCTTGCTTTTCCACAAGAGCTTCCAAAATCCACCAAAAGGAATGCTTCATTACTCGAATCTAGTGAAATTAAGTAAGACTACTGTTTTTTTTTTTTTCGCACACTGCTTAACTACTTGCACCTCGCATATCTGGTGGAAAGACTGCTTTAAGCTTGGTAGGAACTAATTAAATTACGTTTTAGACTTTATAATATTTTGTGCACAGTTTAAAAGTACGAGATATTATTATTCCATCTTATAGTCAAGGTTTTATCTACCCATGATCAATACTTTGTTTGTGGGTACTTTAGTTTTAACCTATACTTATTTAACTCACGTATATAACTATAAAACCAAGAAGTAAGCCCTTGTGAGGAATGTGGAGTTTTTCTTAGTTAAATTTTCCAGTTTATTGCATGTTTTGCTTGTCGCATGTTTTATTCGCATTGAATTGAACTTAATTTATTGTACAATTTACCAAAAATTTGAAGGAGATAGAGAAAATTATGCTAATCGTATTAAACAATAAATTATTTTACATCAATATAAAACAAATAAAAATCTCGACCCCAATCAAACAAAAGATTTCAGTTTTCAGAAAATGTATCTCTATAGTAAATCTTGTCTTGTCTACAAGTTAAAAGCAAGGTGGCCCAACCTACCCATTAGGAATTCCCGAGGTCGTATTAATCATCCCGCAGGAAGGATGACTTGCTTTCTTAGACGGGATGGCGCTATAATTATACCCTAAGAGCTTTTATTCAACACAGGAAGCAGGTTAACCTATTTTTAACCAACAAAAAAAAGAAAGGTCAAAAATAATACTCTATTCATAAAGGTCGGAATAACTTTGAAAACGTTTTTATTATTCATATGTTTTTATCACTTATGCGAATGTTGAGATGGATGTATGGAGTGACGAGAATGGATAAGATAAGGAATGAGTACATCAGAGGAAGTTTGAAAGTGGCGCCAGTGACTGAAAAGATGAGGAGCAATAGGTTAGCATGGTATGGACATGTCATGAGAAGAGAAGAATGTCATTTAACGAGAAGAGTGTCAGATATGAATGTGGATGGATATGCGAGTAGAGGTAGGCCAAAGAAAAGATGGATGGATTGTGTGAGAGATGATATGAGTAAGAAAGGAGTGACTACAGAGATGACGGATGATAGAGGTAAATGGAGGGAAAAAACCTGTTGTGCCGACCCCACGTAAGTGGGATAAGGGCAGGAAAATGATGATGATGTTTTTATCACTTGAATCCTTTTTTACACTTCTGTTTTCTCATAGCAGAGTCACAGTGTAAAGCATATTTTTTTACGAGCTTAGGTAACACTACGCTATAAATTAGTTTACCATCTACTTTAAACAATATCAATTATAATGCACAAAGTTATTTGATCTCTATCTGGTTATTATAGTGTAGTCTTAGCATGTATTTACAAAAAAAATAAAAATCTATCAGTCATCAGGTTCTTTCATACTGGATCTGGCTTTCTTGTCATTCAGAACACGAACATAGGGCCAAAAAGCAGTATCAGTCATGTCACCAGAGGACTGACAGATGAAACTTCGGCCGACAAACTTGTCGTATCGGCAAACTGACTATTTTATCTACACTCGGTAGCACATAACTGCTTCGACATATTTAACAAGAGATTACCTTGTTGACAACTTGTCGATAAATTCGGAAAAAATTCTTGAATTTATCGACTTAGTGTTTAAATAAGTTCCATGCTACCAATATCGATAAATTTCGATAAAATCCGAGAATTTAAGATTCGAGAATTTATGCTTGGGCACCAGTGCTATTCAGCACCATCTACCTGCTTTCTGCATAGACGTATCTTCCGTACAGTGTGCGTAAAACTGGAGCAAGGAATTTGGCAGAGTGTGAAGAGTAATGATTAGGAATGATAAGGATATTACGACTAATTTTCTTTACATCATTTTGTTATGGTTATTCCTACTTTGCTCGTAATAAAGCTAAATAAGTCCAGCTAGATAGGCCTTGCTCATGTTTAGGAGGGTTTGTCATAGCCATTATGTTTGGCCGGCTGATTCGTGAGTATGAGTATTCACTGAGTCGTATACTGCAGCCCATCTGATAGTACCTTCTTACGATATTCATGAGATGTGATAAAGTACACTAACTGTGTAAAGAATTTGATGCTCATTTTCAAATCAGTTATTATTATTATTATTATTATATGGCCTACCTGATGTTAAGTGGCCATAGCCATAGCCTATAACTAAGAATTGCCTTGTAGGTCACATAGTTAGGAACGTGCCTTACAATACACTGCTCTGCGTCCATCAACTTGAGGCATACTGATGTTAAGCCTCATTTGCCTGCAATTAACCGGCACCCGCACCCTTCAAACCGGAACACAGCAAGCTGCTTGGCGGCAGAAATAGGCATGGTGGTAGTACTTCCCCGGATGAGCTCTTCACTAAGAGCTCTAATCATTTATTCATAATCATGTCATATGATCTACTACTACTACTACTTTTAATTGGTTTTGATATAGATTATAACAGCCAGACATAAAACACACATGATGTTTGCTCCACAAATTGTTTGTCCAAAGTGCCTCACCACATTCATGTGCAGGCCCATTCATCTGTGAAGTGAATTCATAGCGCTAAGCGGATCGGTGAATTGATACTCGTTGCTCGAAGGCTCTGAATAGTTTGAATAAAAGTGTGAAAACACGTGATAAAGGCTCAATACCGATCGCATAGAACCCACCTCATGGTAGGTTGAAAAGGAGAATACAATAAAGAATTCTAGACATATACATATCGTCAGTGGAAAGGAAAAAATGCTAAAGCGCCAAAATGCTACTTGTGGAAAATCAAGTTTAAAGTTTAAAGTAGCATTTTCCTTTCCACTGACGATATAGACATTCATTTGCTAATACAGAAATATACATACAAAAACAAAACTGAGGCCTAGTTCTCGTCATGAAGTTCCAGTTCAATCTCGAAATGGTATTCTTTGAAACTGATATTTCAGACTAGCCCAATGTGACGACCGATGTGGCACGGCGGGCAAATTTCCGCCTGCGATGCAGGAGGTTGCAGGTTCAATTCCTGCCTTGGGATAAATGTTTGTACGATCTGCAAATATTTATTCTGGGTGTTCTGGGTATTTGCTATGTACCTATAATAAAAAATATCTATGTATGTAATGTATTGTATTAAGTATATCAGTCATCTAGTACCCTAACACAAGCTCTGCTTAGCATGGGGCTAAATGATGCCGTGTGGATTGTCCAGCATTAATGTGTTGTAATTTCGGTAGTATTATATATATTCTAACCATCATCACTTGAGGTCTTAGCACAAGACTAAGTGTGAACAGTTGAAATGAAAGTGCTTGAAATGATGTGTCATCCTGATTTGAACGAGAATGTTTCCCTGTTTCCCTTACGTTTTGAAGAAAAACGTCATCTTTTTCTTCACAACCAATGACAGCCGATTTTACTTTTTAATAATAAATAATAAGTATTTATTCAATCCACTCGTCATTGGCAAAATTATCTGTCAAATGTCAGACAGATGCCATTAAGAAGAAGTTAAATGCCTACAAATGTCTCATCTTATTTGTGTTAATACTCCCTCAGATGTTTTCGAATCGGTTGAATATCATTCGATCGAACATCGATTATTGATTTATAGGCGACCGGCACGCGAAGCGGATGCCTGAAGGAAATACATTGAGGGGTATTGATAGTACGTTGTTATTAATCGATTACGCATGATTTATCGATTAAATTAAACAATGCTTCGTTTAATTTAACTTAAAAATTAATCAGCATTGAACTCTCACCTATTCTACTAAAGGCTCATCATAGACTTAATAGTCGAATAATTTCAAAGATTTTAGGTAAAAGCAAGTAAGGTTTTAGAACCTATTTCGTCTAAGCTATAAATAAACGAAAAAAAAATCTAGTACTACAAAATTATATACCTATTTTGACTAGTTATCGTATCCAGAATCTAAAATTTCTGGTATTATAGTAGTAGTATATCTCTTAGTGAAGAGCTTGTCCGACAGAGTACTATCATCATGTCTATTTCTACCACCAAGCAGCTTGCTTTATTCCGGTTTGAAGGGTGAAATTACAAACACATGAGACAAAACACCTGGTATGCCTCAGGTTGATGGACGCAGAGCAGGGCATCGTAGGCACAAACTTCAGTTTTTAATGCTAACAAGTTATAATAGGTAATAAACTAAAATATAATTAAATAGGCATAAACCAAAATAACGCTAATAATCTTGCAAAATACTATACAATCAGTCCTTATGAGCATCTGTCCAACAGTATCTTGCTGGAATTCTATTGGTTCTCTCTGTTTTGACACCTACGGAAGTCGATGGTCTCATGCTTATTACTTCTCCACACCCTAAGCTATCTCGATTATCCTCATATTTTGGTTTATTCCTCTTTATCTCAAATTCATCATCAAAACTCTTTTCAACATCAATGTCTTCACCCAGTTCTTCTAAAGTAGACGCTTTGACACACTGACGCGGAGACTTACTTATCGTTGTGTATTCTTTACTTTGTAAATGTTTTTCAATAAACGCAAGTCTGTCCAGGATTTTGTCTAGTTTATCAGCATAACCTTTTACTATTCTCTGTACTGTTTTAACCTCATCTCTCACTTCTGTGCTACTGAATTCTGATATGTATTTTCTGACTGCGTTTAGAACAGGTGATTTAATACTGTCACAGAAAGCGTTCTTTTCAGCATTGTTCATAAGTTGTACTTTTATTTTTGTATCATCAGCATCGGTATACTCAGCGGCTATAGCTTCAAAAGATTCGGAAATTACGAATTTATCTCTATTTTTTTTTCTTTTGGAGTTGACCTCATTTTTAAAATATTTTTCTCTCTTCTCCGACTGTTCAGATATTGAACCGTTCAGAGACGCATTGTTTATATCGTCCAAAGTGTTGCTTTGAGAAGTATGAGTGATGGATTCTGTCGTGCTATGATGTCTGTGATGTTTTCTATCTTTTCGGAAAGTTTCAATTATCTTCTTGCATTTCTTCTTCTGGTATGTAGCATCTTCTTGTACTTCTTTTGGTTTTTTATCTTTTCTTCTGCATTTGGAGCACGTTTCAATAGTGTAAAAGACTGGTGTATTGGTGCCTTCATTTGGAGGAATAACTATAGGCGCTAGATGTTTGGCAAATCGTACTGTTTGTTCTAGTACCGACTCATTTCTATTCCTTTCATTAACAGTGTTTATATGATTTTTAATTTCATCTTTTTTCTTTTTCTTTGCCTTTTTCATCTTTTCTGCTTCTTCTTCTTCTTTTAAAACCCGTTTGTGGACATAAAGAACAGTATCACAAGTACGCTGATAAGGAACGTAATTATTCAAGTTGATTCCGTTGATTTCGTTGATGTTGGCCTGACCTGAAACAAAAGGTTTATGTAAAATTAAACTGTATTGTTAATGCCCGAAAGAGCTTCATTGCCTGCTTGGCTGAACTTAGGGGATTTCGTTAATACTGTAATCAAGGGATAATTAACCCAATTTTGTAGAATTTACTTTCTTAGAGAATGCAGCAAACATTACAACTAGCGAAAACACGTGATTTCGTCCGTATGATGTTATTTTCCTATGATATGAATCTGTGATCTCCATTCATACTTGTTTCTTTAGAAATTTCTTGCTGTGTTCCGGTTTGAAGGGTGCTGGTGAAATAACAGGCACATGAGGCTTAACACCTGTGTGACTCATGTTGATGGACGCAGGGCAGTGCATTGTAAAGCACGTTCTTAACGGTCGTGACCTGCAAAGTAATGCTTTGGGAATTTGCCCAATAAGTATTATGTATGTAGATGTATATCTTTGTATGTATGTAATAAGCTAACCAATTTCCATTCGTCGTTGATTTCTATAACTTTGTATAGAACCCACAATTGTAAAAGTTTCTTAAAAATTTGAAAAATGTATTGCGTTGTAATTTATTTATTTTGAATTCCGTTGATAGCTCTGTCAGTTTACACTCAGTCAAATGACTGCAAAATGTTAAAAAGGTTGTACTTAGAAACTAATTAAAAAGGTTTTTAACCGTTAAAAACCTTTTATACCTTGATAAAACAACAAAAAATAGTCCAAAAAAAGATTCTAAAAACTGTTGTACGAAACTAAACGAGCGACTTTCACCCGAAACTTTCGGGCCGAAAGCTCTGTTATTTAAGTTTATTTTACTTTAGCTTCCGGCCACCCTTTAAGCTATACAAAGGAAAATGAGCTTAACGCTGTGCTAGTAAGGTTTAAATTGAGTTGTGCAGATAAGACTGATTTCATAAAATTACAGCCTTTTCTGTGTGACAAACTGCAGGAAATCCCAGGCGAGGCACCGCGATTGTAGCCTTGGAGCTTGTCATTCCCACAAGTTCTCGAACATAAATAAATAAATAAACGACGACATTCGACAACCGATCGAAGGTTGCGGGTTCGATTCTCGCCTTGGGATAAATGTTTGTACGATCTGCAAGTATTTATTCCGGGTGTTCTGGGTATTTTCTATGCATAATAAAAAAAACTATGCATGTAGATAGGTAATGTATTGTATTACGTATATAAGTCATCTAGTATCCAAAACACAAGCTCTGCTTAGTTTAGGTGCTGTGTGGATTGTCCAGAATTATAAAAAAAAAACTTAATATGCAGTTCGGTTGTAGTAATTCAGGTTGGCAGTAGCGACCAAACCCAGTCGCCAGTGTGTAATGAGCCTTAATAACAAATGCAGTCATCATTATGTTCACGACATTACTTAGACTTGTGAACCAGTAATGTATCATTAATGCGACATCATTTTCATATAAGTGATCATAAATTATATGTTTGAGCATAGATCTACCTACGTAGTCATAGTGACTGCATAATACACAGACTTATTGATAATCTTATGTACTTACGCTGTATTTTGGTTCGATATTTTATATATATTTTGGGTATTATATTGTACTCTAGTATATTCCCAAAAAAAAACGAATCTAAACACATATTCTATCAGTTATCTGGTTCCATAGTACAAGTTATGCTTAGCTTGGAGCTAGATGATGTGTAATAAAAAAATGTTCACAAAATATTATTTATTATGCCTGGGTCTATAATTTATAAGCGTCAGTTAGTAGTAATACGGGTCGTTGCCTATCAGAATAGCTCTTACCTCATTGGTCAGTGTAACCAAACCTTTGTATATACCAAACCAATAAGATTGCTTGTAAGATATTGGAACCGGAAATGAAAGCCTTCATCCACGTCCCTTGTTATTACGATATTTGGTATACTTTTTGAATTTCAAAACATCATCATCAATATAACATATAAGTGAGTAAAACACTTTGATAACGCCCGCTCGTAACAGTCGTAAAATTGTATGGTCAACGACCCCGCATAACTCACATGAACCCTGCGCGCGCGTGTTCTTCACTTACGTAAAAATCCAAATACTTTATTTTATGAGTTACGATTGATCTAGGCCGCTGAAGGCAATGCTCCTAGATAGCAAGTTGTAAAATGTATGGTCAATGACTCTGCACCGGTCAGCTAAGCCCTGCGCGTTGGCCTAACGTACATAAAACTTGTCTAAATATTTATTTTATAAAGTTACAGTTTATGTGACCCTTAAATTTGTTGCTACAAAGCACTTTGTTTACCAACAGATTAGGCCATCGCTTCCGCCTGATTACCAAGCTTCAAAGAAATTGCCCTAGACGGGTACACTTACAAATAAATTACTATCAAAGGGAGTTTAAACCAGCTGGCTCAGTACGCCACTCAGAGAAATAAGCCAGCTTTTCAAGGCTACACGAACCTAAGTTACAGGTTCCAACTGCAATTTACCTTACCTTTTCAATATATTTGAAACCGCTTTTTAAACTATCATGGTTTCAATCAATATACTGGCCCAAGCAGGAATGTCGGAAGTAAGTCTAGGTAGGAAGATACTCTAGCCCGCGGAAGAAGTCACGAGTGGGACAGCTAGTGTTATTATAATTTTGTTATATCATGTATAACTAGGATAAAATTAGTAATAAATAAATAAATATTTGTAGACATTTTACACAACATCATCTAACCCCAAACTAAGCATCGCTTGTTCTATGGGAACCAGATGACTGATAGGATACTTATATACTTTTTTTTTTGTAAATACATACTTAGAATACAATATAACACCCAGACAAAGAACAAACATCTATGTTCATCACACAAATGTTTGTTCTCGGTGGAGATCGAACCCACCACCTACAGCACAGAAGGCAGAGCTACTACTAACTGAGCTGAGAGGCCAGTCGTAGGTATGTCATTAAACCTGTCTGTACTTTTTAGTTTTAACATTATCAACCTCTCTATTTCTTACCTATCAGGGTTGGCTGGCATAAAAAACGGTGAAGCATTAAACTCTCCTTTTGTACAAACTTTGTTTGGTGTAAAAATAACACAAATAAGGAAGGTTTTTTTTTTTTTTATAAAATAATGCCGGACGATCCACACAGCATCATCTAGCCCCAAGCTAAGCAGAGCTTGTGTTATGGGTACTAGATGACTGATATACTTAATACAATACATTACATATATAGATATTTTTTATTATACATAGAAAACACCCAGAACACCCGGAATAAATATTTGCAGATCGTACAAACATTTATCCCAAGGCGGGAATCGAACCCGCAACCTCTGCGTCGCAGGCGGACATTCGCCCGCCGCGCCACATCGGTCGTCAAAAGATATTTAACTTTTTATGAATTTTACTTTACTTAAGAAGTATTGTCATTATTAAGAGTATAAAATGATAAAGTGCATAGGTGATGATGCATGAGAGTTACAAAACTTTTCAAGTTAACTGTAGAACTTGGCCTAGCCATAGTTTGGTTCAGCTGCCTTTTGGGAAAGTGACTCAACTTGTTCCTAAGCCAAGTCACTGAAAGGACTTTTCACATCTGCACGCTTGCCTTCTCAACTATACGGCACCGTCTTAGGCCCTTAGGCAAGGGCCTCATACAGAGAGAGCTGGACTTTTTTTGTTGATATAAATGATAGTGACAAATATTTATGTAGTAATGACAACCGTCACAGCTCAGTCGTAGTAGCCCTTGCCTTCTGTGCTGTAGGTGGTCGGTTTCATCCCCACTGTGGACAAACATTTGTGTGTTTGTTTTGTGTCTGGGTGTTATATGTAGTCTAAGTATGTATTTACAAAAGTACTCAAGTATTCTATCAGCTACCTGGTTCCCATAGTACAAGCTTTACTTTTTGGGGATAGCCCTAAGCTTTAGTTTTTTTTATTTATCTATTTATTTAATTATCTATCAAACTTTGTAAAAATAAGTGCAGGCGACGGCCGTGTGCTTGTGAAAAGGTACTTTCAGAGTCAATTAATCAATCTCACTTCTCATTGTAAGCGCGGAATGTGGAATGATGAAGCACGATCGTGATGGCCTTATTCTGGAATCTGGAACCAAGCACGCTATGCTGTGTTTAGTTTATTCCAACTGAAAGATTTTAAAGAGTGAACCTCAACTTCAAGTTTTACTTGGATAACTTTCTTTTGAGTAGATTTTTTGCAGTTATTATGAAATAAAAACCAAACTACTAAAATAATTTTGATGAAGTTTCTATGAACCTGAAGGAATATGCCATTTAAGTAAAAATATATTTCAGATCGGTTTTAAGCAACAAAGTTTTGAGGTATACGCATAGAAAAACATTACAGTAAAATTTGAAATTCGCTTATATTTAAGAGACTAATGAGTTTACTAGCGAAAAACACGCAACTTCATCCATGTGAAGTTATTTTAGACACAAACTTTAAGCCCCGCTGTACTCATTTGGAGGCGGCACTTCGGGAATTTCTTTCATAATACACTTCTCGCTATACCACACAGCCTAAAACGATGGTCGTACAGACTTAAAATATTCAGGGTAAATTAATCTGGGTGCGTAGAGTCACTCAGTCAATCAGGACAACGATGCTTAATTGGTATAGGTAGATTAGATTATCAGGCACAGTAGGTACAGCCTCTGGGACCCAATTCTCATAACAAATTCAAATTCAAGTTTCAGTCGTGTCAGTTTTTAAATGGTATTTTATGAAACTGACCCTTCAGACAGGCCCCATTTTGACAATGATATTCTTGTTTCAACTTTGTTGCAGTTCAAAATAACTATAAAATTTGGGCTTCTGATCTTTAAATACTTTACTTACCTATATAGATGAAGGTAAGGGTTACATTATATATACCAGTACTTATTTATTTATTAAATCGTTATAGTCGTACAAAACATTTCGAAGAAGCTCGTCTAAATTCAAATAACTTTGGCCCGGAATTCAAACCGCAACTTTCAATATTCCGTGCGTAGTTTGCGCCCAGTTTAGGCCTTGCGTTGTCTATACACCATTCATTTTTATCATCGTCAACAGACTATTGAAATCTGCCGCTGGCTTTAAAATTATTTTGCGTTACACTACGCGGCATGTCAGGCAGCATCAACTTCACTTTTGACGGCTACCGATTTACCCCGCATTAGATTACAAAGCCACAATACAAAACTTCGTTTAAGAGTAGATAAATTGTTCTAATAATTTAAATAAATTTTGCATGCCATAACGGTAGAATTACTTACATTGAACCAAATACAATACTGTGACATCTGTACCTATACATGTAATTTTGCAAATAAATACACTTTGACTTTGACTTTGACCTGCAGGCTTTGACGGTATCGTCACGGACATAATAATAGTAAACCGATTCAATCCGTGTTATCAAATTCCATGCAGTCGGCAATTTCAATTATTGAATTTCAATATTGGAGCTATTCATAGACCATTGGTACTATCTGAATTTCATAACTGATTCAAAAACTACAGCAATTTAATTTAATTGAATTCAAGATAGCAATATATTCCGATTGCTTTCAGATGATATAATGAATGGTTTCAGGCTGGTGTGAATAACTCAAATGTAATGAAATAGTTAAAGCTTCTAGGCTTGGTCGCGAGGAACTTTAGGCTCACCTAGATTTAAGACGTTTCAAGATGATCCTTGCGGATGTTACGGAATAAATGCTTTTTGACTTTAACTTCGCTCTGTTACTTAGAAGCAATATATTCCGATTCCTTTAGATGTTATAATGAGTGGTTTCAGGCTGGTGTGAATAACTCAAATGTAATGAAATAGCTAAAGCTTCTAGGCTTGGTCGCGAGGAACTGGCGCTTAGATTCACCTAGATTTAAGACGTTTCAAGATGATCCCTGTGAATGAATGAATGAATGAAATGAATGAATGAATGAATGAAAAATACTTTATTGTACACACACCAGACACTAGTAATATAAAACAAAATAAAAGAACAGTTATAAAATGGAAGGCACAATGGGCGGCCTTATCGCTTAGTAGCGATCTCTTCCAGGCAACCTTAGGATGGAGAGGATTAAGACAAAAATACTGTGAATATTACGGAATAAATGCTTTTTGACTTTGACTTTGCTCTGTTACTTGGAAAACTTATAGTTTCATTTAAAATTAAAAGTCTAGGTACTAGCAGTTTGTAAAGTTTACTAGTAGTTTTAAGTTTATAGTAGTAAAGCTCTACTCACTACCGCCATCTAGGATGCCTTACTTGTGGCCAAACTTATAAAAATCTGTCAAAAAATAAGCAATGTTTAAATTTTCATCTCTTATCAACGGCTGATGACAAACAGTGAGAGAACTCATAAAATACGTTCATGTTACCGGTTAGCTGTTTTTTGTTAACAATAACGTGGTAATATTCAGCGGCAATGGGCTTGCAACCTTTCACGTATGAAGGCCAACTACTGCCAAATGTAGGTATATAACCCATATAATTAATTTACTTATTTTACTTATAACTACTAATTATAAAGAAATACTTATTTAACTTATTTTATAATCTGAGGGGATATCAACCGCGCCTGGTATTAAAGTTAAGAAGCTTTCTAGAGAAGGATTAAAGCTTTCTTTTTCAATATACTATCTGTACGTACCTCTGACCCAACTGTGATCCCTTAGACATCCTCGAAGAACCTCGAATAGGTACTTGGTACTAAACGATCGGAAAGGATATCTACAGTGCTTGGAGATGTTATGCTATTTCTTTCTTTTTTTATTCTTTCTATCATGAATACGCACTAGAATTAAAGCAAATAATTTATTTCCTTAAAAAATAGTTACCTACAGGTTATAATTTTGTGAGATAGATAGAAAAGATAGAAAAACACTTTATTGCATATTATGAATTTACATATAATACACAAAAAAATACAAAAATAACACAGTAGAATACAATGGGCGGTCTTATCACTCAAAGCGATCCCTTCCAGACTCTCTTCTCTTATTTATTTATTTATTTATTCATCATTCTCAGCCCTACCTTTACAGGCTAACCTAATACGATAGAGAGAGCTACACAAAAATTAATACACACAATAATCAAATCAATAAACACATTAAATCAATTAGTATCAAAACATTCAATAATAATCATTAATAATAAATCCATCATAAATCCACCAAATAAGACCTAAAAACATTACTAATCCAAAATAATAATAATAATCAATCAATAATAAATCCCATTCATAGTAAATCCAATTCATAATAAATCCAATTCATAATAAATTTAATCAAAAAAAACTATACAAACAAATATCAATCTTATCAATCAATCTTATGTTAGGTAGATAGTAAAAATTCATTTTCCAGAAATTGGACTCAAAATGAAGAGGTCTTTGGAACCTTGGAAACAGAACCCCACTTGCAATATAAATATAAATACCGGAAAATCCTCGAGGAGGAAACGAAAGAAGATCGAAGCCTCCAATGGATGGCTTTCAATAAATTCAGAGCAGTAAAAGTGGATAAGTTTTCGTAAATCCAGTGGCATTCGTTATTTTCACGTTTCTTTAAGTATCTAGATAGTTAAATAACATTTCGATGTTAATTTTCCATCTCTGATGGAGAATTTGACCCCTTTTCTTCTTTACGAATTCATTTTAGCTCGGTTACATTTTGGTGGACAATCTAGACTAGAGGTATACAACCGGATCCGAACCCGCGACTGGATGATCTTTTTAAGGGTAAGGTGTCTTACTCTAAATGAATATTCGTAATCTCTTCCAATTATAAAAATCCAATTACAAACATACGACAACACGCAGCCTAAACCACAGGTAAAGACTTGATATTTTCAGGGTGTATTCATGGGATTGAAGTTTGTATAAAATAACTTCCCAATCGAACGCTTTTTGTTAAAAGTGATAAGCCCATCGCTAGGCACGGTTTACATCCACGGTAAACAGTTTCGGCAAATCAAGATTTTGAAGAAGAAACAATTTTTTTTATTACATTTTTTTATTTTTTTTGGACAACAACAATTACCGAATGGTGGCCGAGAGACGCTCAAAGACCACGAGGCAGACCACCCGCCCGATGGTCGGATGATATCGTCGCAGTAGTTGGCCAGCAATGGAGAAGACTCGCACAGGACCGGAGAGAATGGCGTTTCAAAGAAGAGGCCTATACCCAGCAATGGGTGCATACGGGCTAAATAGATAGATAGATTTTTTTTATTTGACAGCCGTCACAGCTCAGTTCGTAGTGTGATAAACATAGATGATTGTTCTGTGCCTGATGGGCGTTATATTGTATTCTAAGTTAATTTACAAATAACGCATATAAGTGTTACATCAGTCATTTGCTTGCAATAGTACATGCTATGCATATTTTGGGGTTAGATGTTGTAAAAATGTGCACTAATCTACACTAATATTATAAAGAGGAAAGCTTTGTATTTTTGTATTTTTGTATTTTTGTATTTTTGTATTTTTGTATGTTATGAATAAACTCAAAAAGTACTGGACCGATTTTAATAATTCTTTTTTCATTAGAAAGCTACATTATCACTGAGTAACATAGGCTATATTTTATTTTGGAAAAAAATAGCGTTCCGTAAAATATTTGGGTTTTTCAGACACAAGGTGTAAAAAATCAACCAGAAAAGTTACTTATTTTGCGTACGCTGCCTAAACTATAAAAGATAGAACCATAAAATGTTCTACATAATTGTAGATCTTATAAATATCTACAAAAAAGTCAGCGACACACTATACCTATCTATGTCGAGTGAGGCACAACAACCGTTTTTTTATTTAAAAATCTTCAATTTTTTTTGGACTACATTTAAACGCATTTATTTTACTCATACTATTAATCCTTATCGAAATAAATTATTTTATCACTAAGTACAGTTCATGTAGATAATATTTGGTCTTTAAATGATTAGAATTGGACGTTTGGTTTTGAAGTTATGGCGAAATTAAAATATTACGTTTTCTGCTGCACGGCCCGTTGCGAAGTGAGCGTCACCAAGTTGGGAGTGCGCGTGCAGGGGAGTAGTTTAGATCTATGAGTTAGGTACCCGCGCGGCTCCGACGCAAGGTCGGCTCCCTACGCAGGTGTTTTATAAAAAGGACATTAATTCATAATGTAATATAGTTTTATGACAAAATCTATACAAATAAATAAAATTGAAGTGTCTGTTTGTAATATTAAAATAACGCTTTTTACTACATGCATAGGAATGTATATACGATACATATACCAAAATAGCATTTTTTTTAATTTTTGTCTGTCTGTCTGTCTGTTTGTTCCGTGTAATCTCTGGAACGGCTGGACCGATTTCGACGGGACTTTCACTGGCAGATAGCTAATGTAACAAGGAATAACTTAGGCTACTTTTTATCCCGAAAAAATAACGAGAACTGATATGAACTGCCACGCTGGCGAAACTGCGAACGGCCGCTATTTTATGCCGTATTAACGCCATCTGTTGGTGACATCGAGTACTACTTCAGTTAAGATTTGTAAGTAAACATGTTTACCGCCCAACGAAGTGGGCACCGGTCAGCTAGTATTTAATATATCAAATCCTATTTTATATAATAGATTATCCTCGATCTTGCCTCTAAAGTTGCTACCATTATTTTATTTTTATTTTAAAGTTTATTTTAATAAAGTTTTTTTAATTAGACCTCCTTTCTTCCTTATAATTTAAACTTATCATAGATATAGGGTTGTGTTGGGGGTAAAACGATTCTGTATCCGAACCCCCAGCGCCATCTGATCACAATTTACATTTTTATCTACCAATATTGTCTCCCCCGTGCAAACTACTCCTTATAAGATTTTACCCTCAGTAAACCCCTAACTACAGTAACACTCTAAATGAAGCGATCTAAAGAACCTTCACAAAAGTGTCGTCGGGGTCGCCAGTTAATAACTGTCCTTAGGTTCTGTTTACACGAGCATGATTTGGTTAAAACATATTTTAAAATACATTAGTAAATTCTACTAATATTATGTCAAGAGATAAAAAAAGAAGGAGAGAGAGATAAGAGAACCATAATTAAACCCGAGAACGTTTTGAAAACAACATGAATAAAGACATTTGTGCCTTAAACGCAGTGTAACTTGAATGCAGGTAGCATTCAAGTTACACTGCGCGCCAACTAAGAAACATTATGTACTCAAATGATAGATATAGCGCAATATAACTCAAATGTCACGGTAGGCTCACACCACACATGTCCAATTTATTCATGCTAAGCTCGTCAGCCTTAAATGCGGTCAATTTCAGAGTTAGCTATCAATTTTGTATTGAGGGAAAGTGACAGCTAATTCTAACTCGGAAACTGGCCGGAACGCCTTTATACGGTCTCAGGGTAGAGTGAGGTTGACATCAAACCTTTAGAATTTCGTAAAAAGACTAGTAGTAGCTAGCTATAGTAAAATACGAGTGTATACGACCAGTTTATTTTAATGCTTCGGAGGTTTAAAATTGAAAAATGCAAGGAAACATGCAATAAAAAGAAATAACATCATGACTTTAATCCCCAAGCACGGTAGATATCCCCTTCAATATTTAGTACCAAGTACCTACTCGAGATTCTTCGAGGCTGTCTCAGGGGGGTAGTCAGAGGTATGTCCAGATATTATATTTGGTACAGTCCCACATTTTTCAAAGCGCTTGGCGAATAAATTTTTCGAACGGAAAAGTCCATTGGTACACGACCGGATTGAACCCCGACCTTAGGATTAGAAGGCGGGGTCACTACCACCGGTGCTAGTAAAATAAAAATAATCAAGGAAAACTTTGGCAAAAGTATTACATACAAGATAAATAGTAACCCTGGTATGTAGGGGCAAGTGCTGTTCCTATGGACGCTTATACCTGTGGACACAATCGATTCCGACGAAACTAGCAACTCTAAAATTCTAATTTGAACGCTACCGTTTAGCTTTGTCTATGGTTGACAGTTTTGACGTGTCGCCATCTTTGTTTTCCGTATCGTTGTTTACATGCCGGCTATGAAAGATTTTTGCGCCAAAAAGTAAGTAATGTTGCATAATTTAAACAAGTTTTACCGTGAAAATACTAACGTTATCGGTTTGATTGTGTTTGCAGTATGATCCATGTTGTTTATTGCTTAGCTAGTACTTTTTTCGTCTCTGTCAGTCTGTTTTATCCTCAAAGATAGATCAGTTTTATTTTTTATGTCTGAATTTGAACCTATGGACAAAAATATGAGTGTACCTGTGGACTGTCCACAGGTACAAAAGTGCCATAATGTTTACTTACAAAATCCAATAAGCCATTTTGTTTAATTTTTTGAGTGCATTTGTTCAGTTTTTTCAGTTCTAAAAAAGCTGAAAACGGACAAGAAAAAAAACGCAAAAGCTACTCAAAAAACAATTGCTGTCAAAGCTCTTTCACAATCTGGTTCCTCCGAAGTTGGCACTAGTTGCTTCAAGAGTCATCCAACTCTTCTGTTGGCTAATAATCTTTCTAAGCCTGATCCTTCCAACGCACTTTCGAATGAAAACAACGATAAATCTACCGAAAAAAATATCAAAATAATTAAACACAAAAAATTATCGTTTGTTAGATGTATGAAGTGTAAATTTTATTCCAAAAACAAAAACCAAATGCTCAAATGTAGTTTTTGCAATCATAGCTATCATATTTATTGTGTTCCGAAGTCACACAAAGAAAACTTTGAGTCTGATGATGAGGGTGAAGGATTCATTTGCGTGGCATGCTTCGTATTAGACAATGATGACGATAGCGATGAATCTACTCAAAACTTGTATGAAATCTGTCGTAATGCATACAAATAAGTAATATTAAGAAATACAAATAACCAAGTAGGTATGTTAACGTTAGTTTAAAGTTGTTTTTAGAAGTCTATAATTGTTTTTTTTCATTTTTATTGTCTAATTAATATGAACCGTCTCTAGGTACAACACCGTCCCCAGGTACAATTTTACTGTACATAGGTACAATTGTCTGTTGTTCCTGTGGACAAATATGGTGTTTTTAAAAAATGTTGATTATTTTCGTAAGTATAAGTGATATTGAGACTATAATTTTAGTTTAAGAAAGGCTAATTATCTCTTAAGACATGGGATATGTTAAAAATAAAAAAAACATAACTAATTCAGATATAAAAAATATTTTATCCCAAATTCTGGAAAGTGTCCACATGTTCCGCACTTGCCCCTACTAATGAACTCAGTGTAGAGTCACAGTGTTTTGTTTTTTGCATGACAATGAAAAATTAAAATTCTGTCTTTAGAATTTGATCAAAAAAAATTTTTAAAAATTGAACTTCAATTCAATCAAAAGAAACAAAACACGATGTTTTCGCAGTTTATTAGTAATAGAGTGAAACTACTTTACGAAGGTTTTTTTTTCATTTTAATTCGTCTATAAAAGCCTGAAATAAGAAATTCTTACGTCGATCCATCACATTAAACATTTGACTGAACGTTGGTAGTGAAGAATAATAAAACTACCAACTCTCTCCGCTGCAGTATTTTACTACCTTAAGCTACTACCCCCGTGTCAAACCCCCTTTATACTCCAGAGGTGGAATTCCCAGGAACAATGACGTAACCTTTCTTGTCAGCCAAATTTAGACCGTGTTCAGTAGCCTAGAAGTTTGAGTTTAGCGCGGGCTATCTTGGCCTACAATCGAAAAGAGAATTTGGTGACAGTCAAACTTTCTGAATTAGGTCGCGGAGTTTTAAAAGTGGTTTCTAAAGTTTTAGCAAGTGCTGATAAAAAGTTGGGTAATTTGAAGACACCAGTACTTTTCTATAATGAGAATTAATTATTACTTTAAAGAAATTTTATCAAAGACTATAATAATAATAATGCTGGACAATCCAACCCGCATCATCTAGCCCCAAGCTAAGCAGAGCTTGTGTTATGGGTACTAGATGACTGATATACTTAATACAATACACATGATATTTTTCATTATACATAGAAAATACCCAGAACACCCGGAATAATTATTTGCAGATTATTTAATAATATTCAATTTCAATTTTATTCACCTAAAAAATAGCATAACAGAACGAATTAAAAGTAGAACATGAAATTACTTTCATACCTAACTTAAAATTTTAAGTGTAGATATAGAAATCTTCGCTATTTTGTTTGGCTCCGATTTTCTTCTGTGCGTAATTTAATTCTAATACTTGGCAAGAGTAGTAACGGATTCAACCTACCTACTCTTTATACATTAGTATCGATCCCTACTTGGAGAAATGCCCAATATCTTTAAAGAGTATCTTGTAAAATTTACAATACTGCAAGTCTAATCTTGAATACGATAAACGAAGGTAATTATCGTTTTGAGTTATACTGCGTGGCCTTGGTAAGCCATTCCACAGTTGAAGTTGTCGCTGCCTGACATGCAGCGTAGTGTAGCTCAAAACGATAATACGAAACTTCACTTATTGTTTTTAAGTGTAGACCTACGGCTACGAAGATGCTACGCCGTAGGCGGTGTCTACGCGGTTGCGTGTTTTCAGCGAATCAATTCAATCTGGAAATTTTGAAGACTATTTTTACCATTTCTATGACAGAGTTATGTAAATAATTGAACGCTACGTAAAAAGTTTATGTACAAATTGAACTCGAAATCTTGCTGAATACTTGACTCAATTTTAGAACGCAAAGAAACTTACAAATTTTCCATATAATAGTTCAGTCATTAAAAATCTTTATTTGTATTTGACAAATTATAAGGGATGGGCCGCCAGTACTTGATAAAGAGATCGAAGGGGTGATCGAAGGGGGGGGGGATAAAAGTTGTGATACTATTCCTATTGTCTTTCCTATAAGACAAGAATCTTTGTCCTGACTGACTGATATATAGAACTAGCTGACCCGTGCCCACTTCGTTGGGCGGTAAACATTTTTACTTACAAATCTTAACTGAAGTAGAACTCGATGTCGCCAACAGATGGCGTTATCATCATCTTCCTGCCCTTATCCCACTTTATGTGGGGTCGGCACAACATGTTCTTTTCTTCCACTCCCCTCTATCAGCCGTCATATCTGTACTCACTCCTTTCTTATCCATGTCATCTTTCACACAATTCATCCATCTTTTCTTTGGTCTACCTCTACCCACATATCCATCAACATTCATGTTCATCGCTCTCCTGGTTAAATGACTTTCATCCCTCCTCATGACATGCCCATACCACGCTAGCCTATTGCTCCTCAATTTTTCCGTCACTGGCGCAACTTTCAAACTACCCCTGATATACTCATTTCGTATCTTGTCCATTCTAGTAACTCCACACATCCATCTCAACATTCGCATCTTTGCCGCATGTACCCTTCTTTCATTAGTCCCTTTAGTTGTCCAACACTCAGATCCATACAATACGACAGGTCTAAGGATCGTTTTGTAAACTTTCCCCTTAAGTTTAAGGGGCATTTTCGGATCACACGTTGTTCCTGAGACCTGTCGCCATTTCATCCATCCCGCATTTATTTTATTCTTCACGTCTCGGTCAATATCGCCGTCGTTCTGTATCAATGAGCCGAGGTACCGGAAATCGGAACAAACTGGTAGGGATACACCATCTAAGGCTATTGGGATAAAATTGGATGGACCACCGTCACAAAACAGATGCTCTGTTTTGGTTCTACTGATTTTCAGTCCGACACGCTCCGATTTATCCCGCCATTTTCCCAGTCTGCTCTGGACCTCAAGCGCATCTTCTCTAACCAGAACAATGTCATCGGCAAACAGCATGCACCAGGGTGCTTCTTCCTGTATGTCTGATGTCAGAGCATCCATCACCAGGAGAAACAAATAAGGGCTCAAAGCCGATCCCTGATGCAAGCCTACACCCACATTGAACTTGTCGGTAACTCCGGCCTCAGACCGGACGTGAGTACTCGCTCGATCGTACATAGCTCGAATGAGTATGTACTTCTCAGGCACTCCCTTAACTTTCATACTCCACCACAGAACCTCTCGGGGTACTCTATCATACGCCTTCTCAAGATCTATGAACACCATATGCAAATTTTTGTGTACTCGTCTGTGTTTCTCACAAAGTTGACGAAGCGCAAAGATGGCATCCATAGTCCCGCGCCCAGGCATGAATCCAAACTGGTTCTGTGATACCTCACTTTCTTCTCTCATCCGTCGCGCTACAACCTTTTCCCAAATTTTCATACTGTGTGACATGAGCTTTATTCCTCTATAATTGTTACAATCCTGTGCATCACCCTTGTTTTTGAAGATGGGCACCAGCGAGCTGTTGCACCATTCATCCGGGATCGCCTCTTCTCGTAACAACTTGTTAAAGAATAAAGCTAGCCGCTTCCATCCATCCGCCAACAGATAGCGTTAATACGTCATAAAATAGCGGCCGTTCGCAGTTTCGCCCGCGTGTTAGTTTTTTCCCGTTCCCGTTATTTTTTCGGGATAAAAAGTAGCCTAAGTTACTCCTTGTTACATCAGCTATCTGCTAGTGAAATTCCAACCGTTCCAGAGATTACCCGGAACAAACGGACAGGCAGACAGACAGACAAAAATTTAAAAAAATGCTATTTTGGTATATGTATCGCATATACATTCATATGCGGTTATTTTAATATTACAAAGAGACACTTCAATTTTATTTATTTGTATAGCTTATTTTGTCACAATAAACACTGCACAAAACACTATATAGTTATGAATTAGTTTCGTGTATCAGTTGACAAAAGCAAACTCATTAAAGTAGGTAACCGAAAATCCAAGAAAAAAAAACACTGACATTGACAGTTTGTTGTTTTTTTTAATTTGATATGACTTGGAGTCAAATCCTTCAAGCCGTATTTAAAATAGGGATTATAATTATTATTATTATTAGCCCTCTGTGTCCAACTGCTGGGCAAAGGCCTCCCCCATTATAGGGATATGAAATAATAAAAACTTAAAATAATAAAACACTTTTGGTAACGCTGTTTTTGTTTGACTGATGTAATGACTTGAAAACTGATGCATTTTAAAGTAAAACAAATGAAATAATATCGCGGAGCCGACCAAATTGAACTATTCGATTTCGTTTTCTTTTTTTTTGTTTATCTGTGCTCCAACGCACACTGTTTTGATAGATATGATTGAATTTGAACTTTGTGCAGAGGTAATAAAGTGCAAGTTGACTCTTTGACGTTAGGAACATACCTACATTGTTTAAACAACAGTGGGAGCTTGTAATTCAATATGAACTTTATGTAATAGCAATAAAGCTCATTTTAGTTAGAAAACGTTTGTATGGGAAAAAGAAAAAGGCTGTTTTTAGGGGTTTTCCGGCAATTATTCGAATTTTTCTCGCCGTATAAACCATCTTTGAACTTCAACAAACATTTAAAAAAAAGAATTGGCCAAATTGGTCCAGGCGTTGTTGAGTTATGCGCTAACCAATATTTTGCGATTCATTTTTATATTATAGATACGCACAGCCTAAACCACTGGTCGTAGAGGCTTGAAATTCCTCTACTGCATCCTTATAGGAGTTGAGTTGTAAGATTTTCTTTCTAAGTCGGTTTATGGTTTAAATATGCCCTGAAAAATTTAAGTACCTACAACTCAGTCAAAGTCAGTCAGTCAGAACAAACATTCATAGAAGTGGTATAGATTATTACTAAAATTTGAGGTCACACTGCCACATCGTATAACTTAATACTAAACTTACTCAAACTTGCCTACGTAATTAATACTAGAAGTTCTACTAAGCTATGCCCGGCGGGGTCTAGAGTGCTAGTCTAGATAGATTACTGTTAGCACTTAAGATAAGACTTTCTAAACTTCTAGTAGGTACCTACTTCCTATAGTCTTGAAACATGCTTTGACCTAAAAGGCAATGCTCTGTTATAGGCTATGGTAACATCAGGTGGGCCACATGTTTGTTTCATCAGCAAATTGTATGAAAAATTTTTTTGCAAACAAGAGCCTTAGCAGATACTATCAGAGGCCCAACTTTGGTATTGAAAGCTCTCTCGTAGCTGAGAGAAACTAGAATTTGATAGTCAAAATTGGGCCAGTCTGAAATGTCAGTTTCAAAGACGATTGAAAGATTTGGATATTGACAAGATTAAATTTTGAATTAGACGATATTTCATTACGAGAATTGGGCCTAAGGTTTGATGATGATGATGATGATGATGAGAATTATAATAATAATAATAATAATTTATTTATTTTAGATTACAATCCATAACATAATTTAATTAAAACTAATAAAATAAAATAAAAATATATATCTACACGCCAAATAAAATCAAATAAAATTATACCATTGTATTTTCCTGAGTAATATTATTTATGTATGCTCATTTATAAATAATTCATCTGATATTATAATTTTATAAGTAAGTAGTCAAATTATCATATAAATTATAGTACTTGTATCTAGATAAAACCATGAAATAGTAGTTACTTCATAGCTTTGAAAAATATATATTCCTGCAGGTCTACCATGAGATAAAGGTTCGTAATTACGTTTTGAGTTACATTGCGGGGTAACTTGGTAGTCAATGCACAGTCAAGTTATCGCTGCCTCGCATACCACGCAGTGGAAATCAAAATGTAACCTTTTATCGCTTACATGGTAGATATGGTAGAGTAAATTTTCATCAAATACCTAGACTTCTAGATAGAGCATGGTCTAGAAATTCTTCTGTAGACCCTAATAGTTGCGGGCGAGCAACCTAATTAGGTTAAGATAATTATAGAAATTAGTAATTTACAGTAGTAACTAATTTTTAAGTGTTTACTTACAGATTTGCCTGGATAATTAATTAAATTGATAAGGTACATTTTTGTGTAATTTTAGGGTAGGTAATTTTTTCTTTTAATTCAAATACTCTTAGTATGAAATAACCCTCTTTCGACAGTTGGGTAAAAAACTCATTGAAATGTATAAAAATGAGAGAATTATTTTTACTTATTTATTTTAGGGTCAAACCAAAATATATATTCTACCAAAAGTGTTTCAAGTTAAAGTGATAACATTTACAAGGTATAAATAAAAAAAATCTCTTCACATAAAACCTTCACTTTATTTATGACTCTTAATCGAAATTTAATGTGCAAACTTTGGTCAGGAGCTTACGTAAAGTATTAAGATAAGGCAAATTACAGAAGTATGTAAAATCTTAAAAATATTAAATGATTAACCTGCTTATGAAGTGGATAAACTGAAAATATTTTATTTATTTGTACAAAACCTAAGGAATATGCAGATATTTTTATATTCTCCCAAAACATTTAATATTAAATTCTGTGTCTGTGTATAGTATAAATAAATATAGGCCAAAATGTACGAAGAAATCTGAAGAGATATCTGCCGTGCTTAAATTTGTGTTTAAATTCGTGATGCTATTTCTTTCTTTTATTTTATAATATATCCCGCAAGAGGAAACATCTGCTTACAAATTTATTATTCTATTTATCTAAGAGTATGTTCCTAAAGCTCTCTGGTACTGCATTGCAATAAAAGTAATATATTATTTATGTTGCAACTGTCTAGCTCTAATACTTATTTCAAAGCGAGGGACCGCAGTTTGGGCTTAGCTGACTGCTTTTGAAAACTGACAGTTTGGAATACTTTACTAGAAACTCTCATTTGGGGTTAAGCTTGTTTTTATACACTCAAAATAAATACTGACATTTGACAAAGCCCTTTTGCCTCAAACTAAGCATAGCTGTACTATGGAACACGGATAATTTTTTTTTGTAAGCCCATTTAATAAAATATAACACCCAGACAATAACAAACATTCACAACTTACAGTGCAGAAGGCAGGGTTACTACTAACTTAACTGTGACAGCTGTCACACAGCTGACCTGACACACTGTAAATGTGTAGTCATGTGGAATCTTCTTCGTACGCGCGACCACCCGAAATAAGTATTCCGTACTGACTACTGCCCCGCGAACTCCAATACTCTCTCTCAGTAAGGGGTAGTTGTGAGTAGCCTCAAAAAAAAAATCACCATGAGCCACGAAGGCCAACGAAAAATAATAATAATAATAATGCTGGACAACCCACACAGCATCATCTAGCCCCAAGCTAAGCAGAGCTTGTGTTATGGGTATTAGTTAACTGATATACTTACTTAATACAATATTATATTACATGCATAGATAATTTTTATTATACATAGAAAATACCCAGAACACTCGGAATAAATATTTGCAGATCGTACAAACATTTATCCCAAGGCGGGAATCGAACCCGCAATCTCCTGCGTCGCAGGCGGACATACGCCCGCTGCGCCACATCGGTCGTCAACTAAAAAGCCACTGAAATGCCAATCGATGGTGTTCGAGGGAAAAACCAAAAGACTCGGAAATAGTAACCCTCGAAGTTGAAGCCAGAATAAAGAACAAACGTTCGTTTCTTACCCGCACTTCTCTCCCTCTCCGGCGGTCGAAGTGTAGATGACTCGCATTCTGTAAATGTGTAGTCATGTGGAACCTTCTTGTTGGTTTTTCATAGTAAAGGGTTCGTCCGTGAAAACTACCACCATGCCTATATCTGCGTTTCTGTTTCGATTTATAAGGTGTATACCGGTGAAATACTAAAACTTAAAAAAAAATCTACAATATTGCGTAGACCAAATTGATCTTGGCTTAAGGAGGTTATGATGCGAACTTCTTTGTAATCCCCTAAACACTGGCAAGATTTTCGTTCGAAATTTATAAGACAAGAGCTTTAAATGATCGAAGAAGAAATTAAAGGGGCCTAGAGGATACATTTAGCGTTCACATAAGGATATATTTAGATTACACTACTATAATGCGTGTGGTCAAAGCAAGAGTAAATTACGCATAAAAACCGGGCAAGTGCGAGTCGGATTCGCGTACGAAGGGTTCCGTACCATTATCTATAGTAAAAACAGCAAAAGAATTACTTTTGTAGTAAGAGAGCCCCCTTGAATATTTATTTTATTTTATTCTGTTTTTAGTACTTACCTATTTGTTGTTATAGCGGCAATAGACATACAATATCTATAAAAATTTCAACTCTCTAATTATCACGGTTCATGAGATACAGCCTGGTGACAGACGGACAGACAGGCAGCGAAGTCTTAATAATAGGGTCCCGTTTTACCCTTTTAGTACGGAACCTTAAAAGACATGTTTTAATAAAAATAAAAAAGTGAGCTAGGCAGTGTTAAAAATATTTTTCTCCCCCGAAAATGACTACCCCGAAGGTTAAGTTTTGCTACATTTGATCATCAAAGAAAGATAAATCAAAATTATAAATGATTATATACTTAAAACAATCAACAATTCTAATTATATATTCTTAACCAATAAAAGTACGCATATTTTATGAGCGTATTACATAATATACTTAAAGGTAAGGGTAATTTTTTAAAGATTATGAAATCAGTCATTGAATTTTTCCCATTGGTTTGATGCCATATTTATTTTTAAGGTCTTGCCTGTGCCTTCTGATAAGGTACTCTTTTTATAAGCTGATGCTTCTATCTTGCACAGCACTCCACTTGCACGCTCCTTAGATTTTTGCATCCGTTTCTGCCGGTATCGTGCCGTTTACTGGTTTTTATTGATCAACCTCCAAATGTCTAATAGTGACCTTGAGTCTTTGTCAAAGTCAAAGTCAAAAATCATTTATTCAGTAATATCCGCAGGGATCATCTTGAAACGTCCTAAATCTAGGTGAATCTAAGCGCCAGTTCCTCGCGACCAAGCCTAGAAGAACCGGCAAGAAACTTACGGCTTGGTTCCTACCGTTTTTTTTCGTATGATCCTTTTACAAAATACCTAATAATAATGTAAATAATGAAACTCCAGTGTGGTACCAATCTTTTTGTACAATTTTAGTTTGTTAAAGATATGCAAGGGTCCGTGCACAGTGGCATCCCTCGGGGGAAAAAGTAATTCAAATTTATCAATGTATTAGAAAGTAAATATATGCCATTTCAATAAGATATTATATTCTATTTCTTATTGTAAAATGTTAGTGGAACTATTAAACTTTCTTCCGGAGGAAGGCCTTGATGTCTGTGACTCAGTTTTTATTCTGCAGATGTCATCGTTTCTCAAAATCAACTTAATGCATTATTGATAAGGATTTAGTATTTTATACACTGCCGCGGCATGCTCCAGTACTGTTGCTAAAGTTGCATCCTTTCACAAAATAACAGGTACCAACTTTTGCAATATATGGCCATGTTTGAAATGTTCCATACATTGCATACATTGCATTTGACTACCTCCTTAGACATCCTCAAGCATTGAATAATTTAAAAAAAACTTCCATTCATTCTAGAAATTGTCAGGTGGCCAGTTCTGGCCAGCTTGGCTTACTTCTCTTTTCGCGTCTTATCTGGCGTAGCATAATCTTCTACATCAAGTATAGCTAGGGTAATAATTTATACACATTCCAAATAACGATGAGCGATACCTCAATTCAGGAAATACCCTCACTTCAGCCAGCTATTACCCAAAATGACCGCTATCCATTAGTCCGTATCTTCAACGAATGATACATATCTTGGGCATGCGGGTTTTATTGAGGACAAAGGCTAGAGTTATTTTAATTTGGGTGATACTTACGTTCAATTGGTATCAAGAAAGGACCGAATAACTTAAGATATATAAGGGTTTTATTTTTTTAAATTAACGAATTATAAATACAAGTCTAGGTCGCGTATTTTTTTGGATTTTGCATAGCGTAGCACATATAAAACTTTTCACAGCATGGCAGTTAGATCTACAGTATAAGCGATATCTTTTGCACAGTACAGCCTTCAAACTCTGAAAAATGCACTAAAAACATACAAAAAATATACTCGCCACAACATCATAAAAGATGTAGCAAAAGAGCACCGTACAGTATGGTATCCCCAATTACTCCCTACCGGTAAAAAAGCCTGCTGAAATCACTTTTTGTCGATTTCAAAATTTATTTCAAGCTTTTGTCTTAACTTTTTTGTCACCAAGAGTTTGATGACAAAAATCTTGGTGAATACAAATATTACTGAAAAAGTTTCCATCGACAAAGAATGGTTTTGGTGAATTGTTCTATCGATGAGGAGTAATTCGGTGTAACATTCAGAGATGAATAGTATTCCAAACCTTATCTTTGTAAGCACAACGCTCACATAAACTGACTCCATCTTTGCCCACAGCACGGCAACGCGACCACTTCCAGCGAGACTTCAGTGGGCACCAACACCGCAACGCCTGGACCGAGCAAGGCACCTCCAGCCGCCAAGTTCCGCCATGGTCTGCTGCAACTCATGATCCACACAATTGATCCCATGCATGATGGTGAGTTAGGTATGCACCGCTTTGCTTATTTGCTCGTACCGCAATGGAGGGAACCGTTACTCAATTATCTAAGGTACCTATGATGAGATAAACATTTTATTGAAGATCTGACTGAGTTTATTTACTTCAAACATGGCTGTTATTGATTGAACTTTTCTGATCAAAATAATCATAGATAAACACTATTTTTGCACCAATATTTAACAGAATACCCAACTGTTTTGGAGGCTAATGTATATTTTACTCTCAAAATCATATGCCAATTTAAAGTAGTAAGTTTGTGGCATAAATCCTACGTTTTTGCTTTCATTGTGAATTATCACTTTTTGTGAACTATCACTTATTGTGAACTATCACTTATTGTGAATTATCACTTATCACGAATGATCACTTATTACGAACGCTCACTATTGTAAATTATCACTAATTTAAATTATCACTTATTTAATTTACACTGTCTTAAAACCAATTTCCAACCCAAACATTTTATTTTTTCCTAAAACGGCCGGCAACCATGTATGCTTTAACCCATATCTCGCTTACTTTATTTGTTTTGGGTGAAACAGTATAAATAATTGAGTAACCGTCCAATCTTCCAAAGCGGGGTCACAGAGGTCACGTCCTCAGTCGCCTTCCGGAAACACATCACGCCAAGCAAAGGTTTTTGTGACACACTGCACCTTCAAGGTAAGTTGTAATGTTTTTGTAAGGTTACATCTGCTGCGGTTCCGATAGTATCGTACCTACCCGAGTAAAAATGAACCTGATTGCAAACTATGTATTTTTTAAGTTTTATCCTTATCTAAATCCGTTTAGCCGTAACTGAGAAAAAACATAATACACTCACAAATATATTTTTACGTAACATTCGTCACGTTACGTCGTCAGCAGGCGTCCCTAAAAAATTCTCCATAGTTGTCTATCATTGCGAGAAACAACTATAGAACCATGATATTTTTCTTCAAAGCTCAATGTTTGTGCCAACGTTCGGAAGTACATAATAATGTATAATTATGTATAATTTAAATTTATAATTATGTAATGTATAATAATAATGTATAATTTTAAATTCGTTGGTAATATTTTACATCTGTAATAGTAATATTTTTAATAATATATAAATTTCAAGCAATCTAAAGATAGCTTAAATCAATTAATATATAATAACGTGTCCCAAAAAATAGTGTCAAGCGGAAGTCCAGAGATAGAGCACCCTTGGGGTACCCGAACCTTTATGTATGTTCCACGATGTTTCATACGTATTTTCGTGTTATATGATTTATTTTCTGAATTTTTGAGAGTTTTCGAACTAAAACAACTAACAAATCATAACAACATGCATGGGGATGGTTCGGGTACCCCAAGGGGTGCTTCTATCTCAGGACTTCCGCTTGACACAATTTTTTGGGGTAGCCTGTATAATAAATTAAACCATAAATCATAATATTTGTAAATATTTTGTTATTTTTGTAACATAATTCTAATTTCTTTATTTCAGTTTATTATCGTCATCTCTCGATTTGGGTAACACCTTCGGAAATATCATGGTCTTTGTTATTTTGATTTTGAATTTTTCGAAGATGATATCCAGGCTTGAGTTCCATCAAGCATCATCATGTTCATCAAGGAGTCATTAAATTTACACAAAGTTCGAGTCACGAAAACGGGGTTAAAAGAGTCTACAACTCTTTGAACCTTGGAAAGTATAAGTTCTGTTTTTGGGAGTTTGGCTTTATTTTTACAGACATTTTTAGTTTGTGCTAAAATAATGTTTTAGTATTTTATTAGTTTTTATAGTGCTTTCCTGCACTTAAGGAAATCACAAAGATTTTTATATCATCCCAAAAATACTTACTCACTCGAGGAAATAATTTTTGGGATGATATAAAAATATTTTAGTATGTTTAATGAGGTTTTACATGCATAAATAACCAATTAAGTTATTACAGATTTTTTCATAATAAAGGCCCGCTTGCACAAAGATCACTAATGTATTTAACGAGCTGATAAATGCATTTAAGAAGCTAATTACGTTTAACATCATGCACAGAGAAAATTAAGTCGCTATTGCGTTTACGCTAATCATGTTTATCTTGGTAAATGTGATTAGCTAAATCAAATTGTTGTGCAAGCGGCCATAGAAGTCAGTGATTTAAATTATGTTTTCTACACATGCAAGAAATGTATTCATATTTACGTTAAATTATTTATACCTACTCAAACCGTCAATCCTGTACTTATAGATGTGCCTATACTTGGACTAAGTCGACTGATAAGTTCAAGCAATATCAGTCTTCTTTTTTCGAAGTACTGGACTCTATACCCTGACTTCATTGCAGAACCGGACTTGAAGATAGCATGAAGATACAACCAGAGGTAATCGTAAAAGATCGTGCAAATACCGCCAGAACTGGATTTTGAAAGTCGTAAATTATCGTTGTCCAAACGGATCTTTACGTTTGCGATCCGCCATTTACGGATAAATTCTACGTTTGTGGAGCAAACGTATCGTGTTAACATTTGAATTACATTCCAAATTTGAATTACAGTATCGATAACCCAATTGCGAAGTTTTATTTGTTTTGCAGTGGAACTCTGAGGCGTCAAAATTGAGCCTGTCTTAAATGTCTTTTCAAAACTTGAATTTGACGATATTTTGTTACGAGAGTTAGGCCTCTTATGTTGGTCGATACGTTTATACTACAAATAAATTTAACCCTCTAAACCGTTTATAATTTTGTAACAAGAAGAAAGAAGATAGCCGTCCCGGGATTTAGTAATTTAGTTATTACTAATGTTTTTATTCATTGTGTAAGCAATATTACTAAATCTCGTGACTGCTGAGCGCATGCAGAAACGAAGAGGTGAAGAATAAAAAGGAGTCTCTAATTTAGTGACGTTAGCTTTTATGAGGCTTAAGGCAGAGTTACATTAAGCCTGTCCTACGTGGACGTCAATGTCGTCGGCTTCGACTGTCTCAGAAATTTTGTATCGGACAGACAGAGACAGAGGGAGCAGACCTACGCTATCTGCTCTGTTCTAGTATAATAACTTCTATACGAAAATCTCTTCCAATAAGCTTCTGATGCGTCACGACACGCGACTCGGGCCTAATATGATTCTACCTTCATCCGTGGTGGTTGGATAAAAAGTAATCTACTTATATGTTATTCTTATATAGTCACAAACTATGCTATACGTATAATTCCGTTCATTAGGAATTTAACATCAGGAATTTATATTTTAGTTGAGGTACTTTGGTGCGTATAGAGAACGCAGCAAAACGAATATATCCTGAAAATGTTAAGTCTCCACGACCAGCGGTTAGGCTGTTATTTGCCTTCTGATATCAAAGTCCAAAAGTCAAAATTGTATTGTATTATATTGTACAATAATCCATGTATCAATAAAATTACAAATTAAAAATACACAAAATTTAGTAAAATTAAAAATAACAGTCAATAAATTAATAAATAAGATTAGACATTACATTACAAAATAAAAAATTTAATAAATAAACAATTAACAAAATTAATATCATACAAAATCATTGCAACTCTTATCAACATAAACATTTATAACATTGAATAGAATACTCAAAAGTGCCTGCCCGCCGAAAGTAACCCCTTTGAAATATTTTTATTTAATATAAAAACACTGCTGGGTATAGGCCATAAACATATTCATTCATAAACGCCATTCTATCCGGTCCTGTGCCAGTCTTCTCCATTGCTGGAGAATATACCTCATAGATAGGAGGCATATACCCAGCAGTGGGTGCATACGGACTAAATAGATAGATATAAAAACATAGCGAAAAGTCCTAAATCGTGAAAACAGATGACTGAATCGCGTGTTCTGGTTTAAAGTGGCAATCTATTCAAAGGTTGAGAGATGATGCAATTTTCCTTCGCCGCTTACCCTTCAACCCCGGATCGTGCCAAGTACGCGTGGCTCTGGCATTTACTGCCAACCTTGCTTCAAGAGCATTGATTGAGGTACATCATGACAAAGAAGCATAGAACAAAAATTAAAGGGTTCTTATGCTAGTAGTAGTAGAGCTTATAGTGAAAGGCTCGTCCGGGGAAGTGCTATCACCATGCCTACTTCTGCTGCCAAGCAGCTTACTGTACTGTACTTCAAGATGATCCCTGCGGATATTACTGAATAAATGATTTTTGACTTTGACTTTAACTTTGTGTTCCGGTTTGTAAGGTGCCGGTGAAATAACAGGCCCATGGGGCTTAACAGGAAACGTTAATAAACGTAACCTGCAAGACAATGCTTTGTTATAGGTGATGGTAACCACTTTAACACCAAGTGGGCCATTTGCTTGTTCCCTCAGTACGTTGTATAAAATCAAATGCTTACATTTTTATACAGTCACATAAATTAAGCTATTCTGACAAAGTTAATGAAGTAATGAAGACTTGAGCTAGGTAATTAAATCATACATGCATTGAAATGCAATTTTTGGAAATTGCCGGCTTAATATCTATTCTTTCTATGAAAAATATAAGAGAATTTTTGTTTTGACAGACTGATTGACTGTCATGTCTGTCATAAGACCGAGCGCTTGCTGCTTGTAAAGGAAAGGCTTGACATTTTCAGGGTATATTTTTCGGTGCTTATAACGGTGCAATGGGGGTTGTACGAAATTACTTAAAACAAACCAGAATAATTTATTTTTTTATACATTTATTTGTCCGTAAGATATTGATTTTCTATGGACCGTTGTTTGCGTATTTTTTACTTAGCATACGCTCCCTATAATATATCTTATATTGTTTTTAAAGTTTATTGTTATTCATGTTATTATACACATACTTTAAAAAAAATATTATTGTTCAATTTAAAAAAATAAACGCGCATTTTTAAAGTACTCTTATCAAGCGCGCGTATCATAATGATGATACTACTATTTCAAGAATCGCTATTGCCAAAATGCCCTGTATTAATACGGAGCCTAGGTGGTATTGATTTAACAGTTCATTTTCATTCAGAATCCCAAAAACTTACACTTTACTTGTTATGTTGATAAAGAGACCGAAAATATCGAAAATCTCTGAGGCATCTTGGGGTATTTCGCTTTAATGTTTGTATTTAGTACTAGAGGCCACTCGCAGCTTCGCCCGCGTGGCAGTTTTTTCCCGTTCCCGTTATTTTTTAAGGTTAAAAAGTAACCTATGTCCTATTCCAGATTACAATCAATGTTTATTCCAAATTTCATCCAAATCGGTCCTCTGGTTAGAGCGTGAACGAGGAACAACATCCATCCATCCAACCATCCAAACATTCGCATTTATAATATTAGTAGGATGTTTGTTCAAACATAACTTTTATTTGGTAGATCTATAAATTGTTGGTTCTATGTTTAACTCGGAATCAACGAACCAACTTATTACGAAATATCAATCCTAAAATTCCGAAACTTGACTCAAAGCTGGACTAAACGGGGTCAACCTCTAAACAAAGGAATATCTGTATCGGGTTTGCCCCCTGATTCAACACCTCACGATTCGGTATCGTAATCTAAAATCAGACGTCGTGATCTGTGCTGCCATGGGTGAATATTCTTGTCGTCAATGGTTTGTTGTTGTTGTTGGTTTGGTACATATCCTATTTATACGCTTTTACGTATTGACGTTGTCATAGAATGTACATAGAAAAGAGATTCTAAGAGCGTAAGCACACGGCGTATTTTATGCGCGCAGTAACCGTAAACGCGCGTTTTACGAACGCGCGTTTACGGCACCGTGATGCCCATAGAAAGTATCAAAGAATCTAGTTTGAATCGCGTTAACGCGCGTCGTCTGCGCGCATAAAAAGCGCCGTGTGCTTAGGCTCTAAGGCTGTGGTTTCGAATACGGTTGCGTACCAATGGATTTTTCTATTCGAAAAATATATGTGTGCAATGTTGTGAAAGAAAATATCGTGAGGAAACCCGTGATTTAATTAGCTCTGAAAGTATTGGTCATGTTCCCTGTGGAACAGGCTGACTAAGCTGTGAGGATGGAATAGGCCTACTTCACCCAAAATCCTGTTACAGGCACCACAGCAACCTGTTAGAGGCACGATTGAAAAAATCACCGCTATATAAACACCTAAAGTAAATGCTAAGTCATGTTTACTTACTCACATAATGTGTTTTACGCACCGGCTTATAACTTTTGAGACCCACATTTAATCAGCCAAGTCATGCGGCCTAGAATCAGGGGTCTATGTATATATATATTCGTGTAGCGATCCGTTTGTAGCGGATTAACACAATGACCACGATAAGCCGTATCGGCCTTTTGTGGCTATCGCTAAACTTTGAAAGAAGGCTTTAATGTTGCCTTTGATGTTAAGAGGCTTATAAAGACTATAAGAACTTTAAAGGGCTTTCAAATGGTACTAACATTCAAAAATTCTTACATTTTGAGGTATTTTTTTGAACTGAATCCTACGTAATCGGGCTGGTTTTGATAGTATATCGTCATGACTGTAGATAGAGCCATTGTCGCTAAAGTACCGTATTAAAACATCCCAAGGATTATTTTGTGAGGTCTGATTGAATTCTTGATAGCGCAGTTGGCTAGTGCATCCCGGTATCAAGGGGATCGTGGGTTTAAATAATGTGAAATCGTAAACGTTGTGGCGACATTGTTCTTTTTAAGCGGGCGCATTGCCATTGTAAACTGCTGCATCCCACTTTTAGTTTGCTTTTAGTTCAAGTACCCACCCGCTTGCATTTTAATCTCGCTGTTTTCAATCACACTATTCGGCCTACTTAAGTAAGCAGGGCCAGATTAAGAAGTTTTAGGGGCAGCTGGAATAAAATAATAAACACACATCCTTAATATAGTCTTAATCCAGACTAAGGTTCCCTGTGGCACGAAAATAAAAAACTACGAATAGCAATCTACCGTATTGATACTGTGTATTTTCACAAAAAAAATCACATGCCTTACAACATAGCCTTGGTCGCGAGGAACTGGCGCTTAGATTCACCTAGATTTAAGACGTTTCAAGATGATCCCTGCGGATATTACTGAATAAATGATTTTTGACTTTGACTTTGACTTTGACATAGTATAAACAAAACAAATTGCACGGGTTTGGATTGTAGGTACGTTTGCTTTGCGGGAAATTAGGTAATTATTATATTTTTATTATTATTATTAATTGTTTCGGAAAACCCCAAAAGGATTGATAATCGGCACAAACTGTTGTGATGTGATTGATGAACAAAATAAAAAAGATCCCGAAAATAAAATATACCTTCGACCTCAGAGTTCTCATAACTAAAGATTCAGGCATGCAGTTAGTCCAAATAGAAAATAAAAACAAGTTTTCTAGCGCTTCATCAAAATTCACAAAAACGTGACCCTTTCCTAGATCCATCTCTGGTTCTTGTAGTTACGGTAAAAATGGGTCAAACGGCCGCAACAACCAACTTTTCAACAATGCTGTGGGAGTTTGGACGTACGGTGGAGATACAGAACGAGATTATTTAGTTTAAAGTTTTAACTGTGTTAAGGATGCCTGAGTTGGGGCTTCGTTATGTAGGTCGGAAACGTGCTTCAAATTATGTAACCAATGTTATTTGCAAGTTCGAAATAACAGAAACCTATCTTCTAGTTTAGGTAGTTTTTATCATGAGTATTTGTGATGGGACAAGCTCATGTGATTTCGTTATCTCTGTCTTTATCAATCGCATTATTATCTCAGAGCACGTCCACTAAAGACGTGCTACTGTGTCCATTACTCCGAAACGTGTAGCTGTTAAGCCTCTTGTGTCTGTAATTGCATCGGCACCCATACCCTTCAAATCGGAAAACAGCAATGCGAGCTTTACTAAGCAGCGATGTTGGCAGCAAAAATAAACTCGATGGTAATACATTTATTTGATACCACTTGGAACTTGAATAAACCTCTAAATTATGCTTCTTGGCTACATTCTGAAATCCTGTCCTGCAGGGAACTTCTTCAGACTTACAATATGATGATGACTCACCCTAAACGTTGTCTTCAGGTAAAGTGGACGAGAAAGCGACGCAGCTTCACGCCATCGCGTCACTAAAGGTGCTGCTAGAGGCGACAAGGCCGACGGCAGGCGGCGCGGGAGCGGCGGCCGCGCGGCACTCCGCCGCGGCCGCCGCGCAACCCAAGGAGACGCCGCTGGACCTGCCCAATGGGCTCGCACAAGATGTCCAGTTAGATGCGATAGAAGAGGTATGTTATATACATCCATTGATCCAACCGGCTGCACCACATATAACAGGCATTAGTGCCATATGTGGCGCAGTCTGTTGGATGATTTAGGTAAAATTACTGAGTAAACAGTATCTGTAGCGTGTACTAATGATTGTGGTTCTTCTAGTTAGATATGACAGAAGAAGTCAACTATTATATTCATGTGTTATGTAGGTTGGCTGCGGAGTATATACCCCCAGTGTGCAACCGTAGTCTAATGCAATAAAGTGGTATGTAAACTACAGGATGTTAAAAAACACTTTCTTTAATTGCAGGTGTATGCACATTTTTGTATATTTTAGTTAATTGTGCTACCTTTTCTTATATTTATAGATCAACTTGTTGAGCATCAACAAATTCAACAAAAAATATGTAACAACTAATAGCGCATAAACCTAGTTTCCATCTCTAGTCATTTCTGATATGGGCTACTGCTAACCAGTAGGTCTACCTACTCTTAGAAACGATACATGAAGTTTCGTATTGTCGTTTTGAGTCAAACTACGCGGCATGTCAGGCAGCGACAACTTGACTGCGAAACAGTTCGAGTGTTGACCCGTAGTGTATTACAAAACAACAATACGAAACTTCGTTTATCGTTTTTAAGAGTAAACCTGCAGAATTTTGGTCCTATACTTTCCTATATTTCTTTTGAAATAAAAACCGTATGTACGCTGTTAGACTACAGAATGAATCCACAGAACGGCGAACAACTGACCGCTAAATTCAAACATTAGCTAGCATTAGTTCCTACAGAATTGCCTACCATTGTGGGCGGCATAGAACCTACATCTCCTTTGTTTTCAGACAGGAACATGGCCGTTATTAATGACTTTTACGACCCGAATAGGTGCTTTGAAGAACATAGACTGAATAAGATTGTGACGTTGAATGATTAACATTTAGTTGAGATCAAGGGAGCAAGGTGGAAATTAGTCACAGCATACTTTTAATATAAAATATGTGAAGTGTTTAGTTGAGATTCATCTTGGGAGCAAGATGGAAATTGTACCAGCATACTTTTAATATAATAATAATAATAATCCAGCGTTATTATTATTATTATTTGTGCCTCTTTATATCCCCAGACAAAACCCATATATATATTGACATAGAACTATATTTTTATATTATTATCAATGAACTAGTCTCTTTGTCGTTACATTGTTTAGAAAAGCGTTCTTTTGTAAGAATTAAAATGAATAAACGATTCGAACGAACGAGTACTGCCAACGGCCTGAATAACCTAGACATGTTAAAATGAATAATTCTCGAGGAATCTGTTCATATTGAACATCACTCCATGTCGCAACTGAATTGAATTCCCCCGAAGCTTAAACCCGTATCTTTGGAATTTACTTCAGACTCATTTCTATCTTAACACATGAAGTCAGCTAAAAAATTTAACGAAAGACAAATAATGCCTAAGTATTTTATATTATCCCAAAAAGTTGGTTAGCGCATCGTTGTATCAAAGAAAAGGTTGTGAGTTCAAATCCCACTCGAGAGAGTAATTTTTGGGATAATATAAAATCTTTGTGATTTTCCTAAGTGCAGGTAAGCACTATAAAACTTAACAAAATACCATACCATTAATTGAAATAATTGTTAAATCAAAAAGTTGAGTGTGAAATTTTTGAGTGTGATTTTTTCTTGATGGGTTTCGAATACTGGAGTTATTCAGGGCCACGTTCCATCCAGTAATTGGACAGAGCTCAAAATGTTATCCGTTATTGCTTTCGCATCCGAAGGGAACAATAAGGAACAATAGGGTAGGTAGGTGCAATGTTAGCATCGCTTCTATACTTTTTTTTATGTGTCTTGTTAATGGAACAAGCAGATGGCCCACCCGATCTTAAGTGGTTACCATCACCTATAACAAAATATTCCCTTATGAGACCACGATTGTCAGGAACGTGCCTACGATGCACTGATTTGCCATCAGGTAATCAGGTGGTAATCAGGGTGGCCATATGGTTTTCCCATCACCAATCACATAAAAAAAATATAGCTGCTTATTTCCTAGTGCGTTTTACTCGCACGTTTTTTCCCGACAAAAAACAACAGGAGAATTTCATCCCGTTTGAAATCAAATTCGTGTAACAGAATACTCGTGGCACCTGCCTCCCCTTCCAGACACATTGTATAATACATGTACAGTACATAACAATAAACGGATAAATCGATAACCCTGAACCTGGAATACGAATAAGGAATATCAGTTTTACCAAATTATTTTCACAAGAAGAGAATTCTAACTTTAAGTTATTTTTTCGAAAAAAGTTATAGAACAAAGCGATGACTTACCTGAGGCCACATTCACGTAATTTTTTTGAGCTGAGACGAATTTGAAACCATAATTTCACCTATAACAAAGCATTGCCTTGTGTAGGTCCCGTACATTAATTACGTGCCTTACGACACACTATCCTGAGTCTACAAACCTGAGGCATACTGGTGTTAAGCCTCATGTACCTGTAATGTCACCGGTACCCACATCCCTCAAACCGGAACACAGCAAAGCGAGCATCACTGCTGAAATAGGTACGGTGGTAATACGCACCCGGACGAGCCCTTTCACAAAAATAAATAAATAAATAAATATTGACACACATTCACACAACGCCCTCTAGCCCCAAACTAAGCAAAGCTTGTACTATGGGAACCAGACGACTGATAGAATACTTATATACTTTTTTTTTGTAAATACATACTTGGGATACAATATAACACCTAGACACAGAACAAACATCTATGTTCATCACACAAATGTTTGTTCTCGGTGGGAATCGAACCCACCACCTACACAGAAGGCAGGGCTACTACAAACTGAGCTGTGACGGCTGTCAAAAAAAACTCAAAAAAACAAAAATCAAAAATCTGTACTACTACTACTACTTGCATTGATTGGAGCACCTAAAAGAGTTAAGAGTACTACCATGCCCTATTTACATAGCATCCATTTTATCATCTGGGGAAATACTGCCACTATGCTTATTTCTGCTGTCAAGCTGTGTTGCTGCGTTTCAATTTGAAGGGTGTGAGTGTCGGTGAAGTTACAAGCACATGAGGCTTAACATCTGTATGCCTCAGGTTCATGGACGCAGAGCAGTGCATCGTAGGCCACGTTCCTGACAAATGTGACCTACGAGGTAATGCGTTATTATAAGTCATGGTTACCACATAACATCAGGTAAGCCATCTACTTGTTATATCACCAAGTTTTACGAAAAAACACTTAAGGCTTTGAAAAATATCCAGCGATTTCCATTAATTTTCCGATACCAAAATAAAAACTCAAACGAGCAGTGCATGCCCCTTAAGGTTAAACAAGTCGGTACGTTGTCCATACAAACGCTGTAAGTGTTTAATGTCTACTATTTATTAACGTGCGTCCGAAGTTAAGTTTGATACTGAATTATCTTGCCATTATCTAGGTACGTTACCCTATATGCAGTAAAATCAGATTACCTTGAAAGTTACAAGCGTCGAAAGATTTAGTACTAAATTTTGTAACGCTTGTAACTTTCAAGGTAATCTGATTTTACTGTAGCATATAGGGTAACGTACCTAGATAATGGCAAGATAATTCAGTATCAAACTTAACTTCGGACGCACGTTAATAAATAGTAGACATTAAACACTTACAGCGTTTGTATGGACAACGTACCGACTTGTTTAACCTTAATAACTATAGACTGAATTCAATTCAGTTACACGAATACGAGTACCTGGTCCAGACAGGAGGCTTAAACCGAAGGGGGTGGCCTTCTATGCAACCTTACCGTCTGCACCCCCAGGTACCAATTAGTTTTATGTTCGTCCAGTTAGCGTGGGACCACTTTTGGTATCTAGGTGACTTTTTCCGGCTATTTAAAAAAAGATTTGTATAGAAAGGAAAAGAGAAGAACTAGCTTCAAGATTTTAACCCTTTGGTACGGTAAATATACCTCCTTCTAATTGATTTTTATATAATTATATAGATTTATATATTTATTTATTTACTCCCAAACATGATACTTGTGTTATTGTGGGCTGTTTAGAAGCGATACAAAAAAAAAAAATATGGAAAATAATGCTATCGTTCAAGTGCAACGGTTTGACATCATTTTTGACAGTTTGCAAAAATTGAAATGGTAAAATTGCGGATCAAATATGCCGAAAACTAAAAAATAAATGAATTTTACAACAGAAATCTTTTTTTAGGCTTTTTCAGTATTCCGGCGTTTGGTTATGTTCTGACACACGTCCAGCTTCTCCCTACGCCTGTCCGAGGGGCGCAATCTATTGAAAAGCACGTCGATGACGGCTCTGGACGGGATGAAAGCCATTTCGATTAATTGGACCATGAGCTCCGAGGTCACGTGATTTGTTTTTGTTCGACACTGTCGGTATTTTCGTAGCACTTCGTAGCGCCTCGTAGCAATCTGTAGCACTTAAAAAAAAACAAGTAAAGAAAATAGCTACGCTACATAAATTTCTTGCGTTATGTGTAGGTCACGTAAATACAAGAAACCATGGCTGTAAATCACACTAAGACAAAGTTAAAATCAAAGTCAAAGTAGAAAAGCCAAACAGGCAAAAAAACGTACAGCTCAGTTTATACATACAGCTATGGCTAAAATAAAATCCTTTGAAAATAGGTATGTTGTTTTCAATGTTTCATATTGCTTTGGTACCTAACGGTTGGTCGAGACATAATTTAGAACGCCTTTCGAGCAGTAGATATGCCATATAACTCATTGAATCAGCAACCACTGTGGCAGACCACCGTGAGAATATCAACATCAAAATCGTGTACAAAGTAGGAATCTGTTATTGGCAGTAAGTGTTGTTTATAAGTTTTAAGTTAATATCTCTAAGTGCTGTTGATTCTATGATAAATAAATTAAAAAAAAAAAAAAAAAACTTTGGAGGAATAACGACCCTCAGTAATGAGGTACACGACTCGAGAAGGTGTTGCCGCATATAAAGAGATCCCTCCACTATTTCTTATTGTGAAAGATCAGCTACTCGACTAACCTATTCATTGGGACATCATGCAGGTTACTTCCATTCCCTCCATTTCTTTTTTTTTTTATTTTTTTTATTGCTGGACAATCCACACAGCATCATCTAGCCCCAAGCTAAGCAGAGCTTGTGTTATGGGTACTAGATGACTGATATACTTAATACAATACTATATTACATACATAATATATATATTTTTTATTATACATAGAAAATACCCAGAACACCCGGAATAAATATTTGCAGATCGTACAAACATTTATCCCAAGGCGGGAATCGAACCCGCAACCTTCTGCGTCGCAGGCGGACAATCGCCCGCCGCGCCACATCGGTTGTCATTACTTTATATCGTAAAAGATCAGCTGCTTGACTAATCTATTCATCAGGACATCAGGCAGGTTACTACCATCGCTTTTGTAGTAAAAACTAAGCAAACCATTTATTTCCAGATAGGAGACCTGGAGGAAGACACGACGCCACTAGACATGTCGTGGCCCTCCGGCTTCCGAAAGCGGCTGACGTACCTGTTGGTTGCGCCAATTGTCTTCCCTTTATGGATCACCCTCCCGGACACTAGGACTCCGAGAGGTAACAGAGACAACTACCATAAAACACACCTTCGGCCGTGGTCTAAATCGGTTTAAAGAACTTTATTCTCACTAAGACAAATTGTCACTTACATGAGAAAGAATAAATAAAGATATAATGCTAGTTCGGTGCGGGTAGACAGGAATATGTCACACACAACAATCGGCCGTCAAGTTAAAAAAACTTTGAGTTGATGAACGAATTCTTAAAATATTCGTCAAAATACATCTTCTATTACATGATCATACAAGAAAACCAAAAAATACTCTGAGAAGAAAACCAGCGAAAGGCGACAGCGACTAGGATGACAGTAAAAAATGCAATCATAAAAGTAGGAAGAACCTACATTGGGTAATTTCCCCGTCTCCAGACTTTTATCTAGCTTTTCCACACGATTCCCGGGTGAATATTTTAATCCAGTTTTTAAAATAAGATTTTTAATAAAAGTCTTCTTCTTTTCCTTGGCATCTGACAATATAATAAGAACTAAAGCATCAGACTCTCAATCGACAAACAAGTTTGTCAATGTGAAGTGGATGAATAAATATTGAAAATAGTTGTTTTTAGTCAATTAGAAAAAAGTAAAGTCGGCTGTCATTAGTTTTGAAGAAAAATATCTTCTTTTCAAAACCTTAGAAAACATTTTCATTCACACCAGGATGCCACATAACACAATTTTATTTCAACTGCTCACACTTGTGCAGAGACCTCCTACACTGTTTGATTCCCACCAAGAATAATCATAATATGTGATGTTTATCCCATGTCTGGGTGTTATGAGTATGTTTTTCCAATAAGTATATACAATTGTTCATCTATTTGGTTCCCGTATTTATACTGCATAGTTCACAATACTCTGCTTAGTTTGTGGCTAGATTCTGTTTCGTGAAATAAATAAACGAGTGTCTATTGTTTTAAGAATCTTTGTCCGATTCACTGATTTACAGATATATCGTCAATGCTCTGTCTAAAGTACTAAAGGCTTAAGAAGATTACAGGATATTTAATAATAATAATAATAATAATAATGCTGGACAGTCCACACAGCATCATCTAGCCCCAAGCTAAGCAGAGCTTGTGTTATGGGTACTAGATGACTGATATACTTAATACAATATATTACGTACATAGATATTTTTATTATACATAGAAAATACCCAGAACACCCGAAATAAATATTTGCAGATCGTACAAACATTTATCCCGAGGCGGGAATCGAACCCGCAACCTCCTGCGTCGCAGGCGGACATTCGCCCGCCGCGCCACATCGGTCGTCTGATAAGTGTTGTACTAAGAAAGGAATTCCTGAAACGCAACGATTATAGAGGTGCAGTGAGGGTTAGTTTGTTTGTTAGTAGGAAGCTTTCAATATATTACTACTAATAATACTAATAATAGTATCAACTCTGTTACCAAGGCGTTTCAGCATTTGCCGCACTGAGCCTTAAAATTGTTGTGATTACAATTTGAACCCTTTCCCTCTTTTGCCTTAATTTATTCCAAAAATATCAGCAGACAATCTCGAACCCTTTACACCTACATAATACGAACTTCTATAGATAGCAGAATTCACACAGAAAGCCGGTTTTCGGTGTTTGAAATTATACTAAATCCAAGGCTCTCCAGAGACAGTTAACTGACGAAAATCTTGAATTTACATCTCTACTATCTACTTCTCTTAGATATCTAGATAGATACTTTCTAGTCTTTGCTAAGGTCTAGTTTTTTCTTTTTACTGTCAATGTTCAACCAGGTGCGAGTACTCTAAGAAACCTGTTTTCTTTAGTGAACGCGGTCTATAACGTCACGGGAGCCGGTCAGCAAAGATTTTAGGTCAATGACGGAGGCTTCCGACCCTCGGGAGTATCCATATGTCCGGGACCTCTTGATCGTAAAATATAGATGTATTGTGCACGTGACAGAATACATACATTTTATAAACGCTGCCTCTGGAAATGTAAAGTCGACTATGAGGAAATCGGATTGTGAACCCTTTTGAGGGTACTGTCACCAATTTTCTCGCAAGACTGGCTAAGTTTCCTCTAATCTTAAAAAAGAACTAGCGAAACCTGCTGTGGTGTCTTTGTGCGTGTTGTGTTGAATAAATATCTATTCTATTCTATTTATTCTATTCTATTCTGTTCTAAACGTGTACAACTTCTGTTGGCAGTCAGTCAGAACAAAGATTCTTATATAATTAGCATAGATTAAAATAAATGGTACTCGCTAAGGTTCCTCTAGTTTTTTAGAAGAATTTAAACTAATCCTAGTACTATATTTAATTTCCAGTTGTCATTTTGTAAGTTTGTAAAATGCATCGGTATATTTTGTGACTAAAACCAATATTTGAGTAGCTACTTTATGATACAAACCGAATGATTGCTACCGGATGTCATAAAATCTGAAAATGGTTGAATTAGGATAATTTATTTGTAAAAACCTATTTATAATAACTAAGCAACACTCGCACCAAGATAAATATACTTTGTAAACTTCAAGTCTCTATACGTCCAGCGGTTTAGGATATGCGGTTTCTATAGGTATGTCAGTCAATCAATTTGAATTTTTTTTTTTTTTTATGTGACTTGTTAATGGAACAAGCAGATGGCCCACCTGATGTTAAGTGGTTACCATTACCTATAACAGAATATTGTCTCGCAGGTCACGCTCATTATAAACGTGCCCTTACGATGCACTACTCTGCGTCCATCAACCTGAGGCATACTGGTGTTAAGCCTCGTGTGCCTGTAATTACACCGGCACCCACACCCTTCAAACCGGAACACAGCAAAGCTGCTTGGCGGCAGAAATAGGCATGGTGGTAGTACTTCCCCGGACGAGCCCTCCACTAAGAGCTCTACTACTACTAATCTAATACTTATAATCGTTATAGAAATAGATGAGCATGTTGTCATAGTCATCAATAGAGTTCATACCTTCTCTCTTTGCGATCACACGACTCACGCCTTCTCTGCAGGAACTTTGAGCTTTGTCATTAAACCTACGCCGAGTTTCCGAACCACTCTATCCGTTCCATTACTACAATATACTGCAGTACTTACTAACATACCTAAAATATCGTGTACAATAAAACTAAAATATTGTGTTTTCTTTTCCAGGGAAGAACCTATTCCCTATAACATTTATAGGGTCTATAGTTTGGATAGCATTTTTCTCGTACCTTATGGTGTGGTGGGCGAACGTGGCGGGGGCCACAGCCATGGTGCCTCCAGAGGTGATGGGGCTGACGTTACTAGCAGCAGGGACCTCTGTGCCAGATCTGATTACCTCTGTCATCGTGGCCAGGAAGGGTTTCGGTGACATGGCCGTATCCAGTTCGGTGGGCAGTAATATTTTTGATGTTACTGTTGGGTAAGTGTTTAAAAAAAAAAAAACTTAATTTTATAAAACCTACTTTTTTCTTACTTTAATTTCTTACTACTTTACTTATCTAAAACTTTATATTATTCTTTACATTTAAGCACTAGAATTACTGTTAATTTATTGCGAGAAATAAAAGGCTTTTTTTTTTAAGTGTTTTTGATTACTATTATCATTGATTACCCTGGAGTTACACTCTGGGTTATAGAGAGAAGTATGCTGAGAGTTTCATTACTGGTACACTCAGAAATTTGGTAATTCATAGAAGAACCAAGGTTACCGACATAGCTTACAGAATGTATAGACCTACTTCAAAAAACACGAAATAAACTTAAAAAAATACAAAGTTTGTTTGCTTGTTTGTACACGCATCACAGAAAAAATTCTGAATGAATGTTGATGTAATTAATGTGTAATTTTTATTTACAAAGAAAATTATAGCTAATACAAGTATTTATAATTGGTATGTACAAAATACATGTGAAACAGTTGAGCTATCTACAGACCGTTGCAAATTTTGTTGATGTAATTTGCATCCCTGAAACAGGTGTAAAAAGGAGATAAAGTTTGTAAAAAAAAGCGAAGTAGCGAGCAGGTTAACTAGTAGTTTATAAAACTGAAACTAATGAGGTTAGAGGGGAAGGGGAATTGAATTAGAGGGGGGTAGCAGATTTTTTTAAGTAGATAATGCTTTCACTAATCGCGTGGATATACGTGCTCATAATTCGTAAGGCATGTTGGGCCTGTAGCGAATGCTAAAACATGACGGAGAGCATAGGGCGGCTTAAAAACTCTGTCACTAGTACTTACTTATAGGTAACACAGGTATCTGTAACACAGGTCATTGTACCTAGCTCAGTAGTCAGGGACTTCATAGGATATCTGTTACAAAAACCTTATGTCAATAAACAAATTTTATTATTATTATTTATTATACTTTTATGTTTACTAACTTTTATTTGTACTCTTATCTGAGAGATAACAGGTTTAATCTACTTGACACATTTATCGATGCCTACCTAAATGTGGGCAAGGAATTTGGTACAATAAACCAGGTCACTAGTCTGCCATTTCACATTATACTAAGTATTGAGTGAGATTTCACCCCGAAAATCTGGCACGACTATTACGTAACACGCAGCGGCGATAGCGACACTGAATGATTAGTCACATAACATTTGATATTTACTCGTAATTTTGTTATTAATTATATTAAGGTCACTAGTACATACCTACTTTTGAGTAAATTATACTGATTGTCTGAGCGGGAGTGGGAAAAAGATAGAAAACCTATGGCTTAGTCGAATCCGCACGCAATAAGCATGTATTTTCTGTGGATAAAGCTAACTAGACTGAAAGCTTGATATTGACACTAATAAAACTATGCAAGTTTTCATTTAAAATCTTGTCCTAGGCACTCCATCGTCCTGAAGAATAACCGTGAGCTTGATAGTTTGTCATGCTATTATCCGTACCTTGAGCTATCAAATAGTTCAGTCCAAACAGGCCCAAACAGACTCAGACAGATACGATGGCATCTTCGTACAAGCCCAGAAACCGTACTATAAGAGCTCACGGTATATAGAAATACGTGTGAAAAGTTACTTCTGATGATATATAAAAGTTAATAATCGTTCACTAATAGATGCAATGACCTGTTTTTTTTTCTAAAACATTACATTTTAAGAAAGCGATTCCACATTATCACAATGATTACACTATTCGCAAACCTGTCGCGAGGAAAGTAATCAAAAGGCCGATTCTACAAAAGCCTTTTACGTTCGTAAGCCGGGCACGCTTGGATATGTAAATTCCGACACTTGAGTTATGTTTTTACGATGCCTTTGAGTCAAGTTATGTGTTTTCTATGACGGCATTTTATTACCGTCATAATGAATGATGTAAATTGCGACAAATGTCCTACGATAAAAGTACCATGAAAGTACAAAAATTAGGTTGTAAGTACGCGTTGACATAAAGGATGTCATATTGACGACCGATGGCGCGGGTTCGATTCCAGCCCTAGGATAAATGCTTGTACGATCTGCAAATATTTATTCCGGGTTTTCTGGGTATTTTCTATGTGTAATAAAAAATATCTATGTAAGTAATATAGTATTGTATTAAGTATATCAGTCATCTAGTACCCGTAACACAAGCTCTGCTTAGCTTGGGGCTAGATGATGCTGTGTGGATCGTCCAGCATTATTATTATTATTATTATAAATATATAAGTACTTAAGTACTTAAAGATCTGAGATGTTTACCGTGCCTACAGATATCGCTCGTAGATGTTATAGCGATTAAAATGACGCAATAGAAAATGGACAGTAGGAACTTTTAGAATCAGCAACTAGAAGTGGTAATGGGCAGGCCAAAATAGTCAAAAAAATAGGATAAAAAGGCCCGCGCCGTTTACTTTACCTACCTATAACAATTGCATAATCTCACACTGAGGACGTGCCATAATATGGCAATAAATAATAATATCAAATATAAATAATAATATCATATTATGATATTGCACTGTGCCATTTACTCTGAGACGTTAAAGTATCAAGTCTCATGTGCCTGTTATTACAACGGCACTTATTATAGCCTTCAAATCGGAGCACACCATGTTTATTTTTACTCTCATATTTCAACTCCCCGTGTACAGAAATGAACAATAAATAGCACATTTAAAGAAAACTTAACCTAAATCCTTTTCAGGGACCTTAGTATTTCTACAATGAATCTTATAGTAAGGCATTACGGGTCGTTTTCGTGTGGCAATGCCTGGAAAGTTCTTGGAACGGGTGTGGGGTAAACATAGCTTATTTGAAATATTAATGCAAAACACTGATTGTGAAAAGTTATTGCATAAAAAAGGAAATAGAATCAGCATATGTCAGCAGCAAATAAACCTACTGTTGGATAGGTCTTTTTTAGGGTTCCGTACCCAAAGTTTACCTTTTAACTAAGACTCCTCTGTCTGTCTGTCTCTCTGTCTGTCCGTCTGTCACCAGGCTGTACCTCATGAACCGTGATAGTTAACGAGTCGAAGTTTTCACAGACGATGTATTCCTGTTGCCGCTATAGCAACAAATACTAAAAATAGAATAAAGTAAATATTTAAGCATTAAAAGGGCATATTTTACGGCATTTTTTTTCTGTTTTTACTATAGATAATGGTACGGAACCCTTCGTGCGCGAGTCCAACTTGCACTTGGCCGGTTTTTTTTATAACACTTGCTGATGGAACAAGCAGATGGCCCACCCGATATTTAGTGGGTACCATCGCCTATAACAAAGTATTACCTCGTAGACCCAGTATTTGGGGGGTTTGCCGCTGTCACCACGTTCGAGAGGCAGATTGGTGTCTTTAGTGTCAATGTTAACTAAGTCCTAGTAGTAGTAGGTACTACTACTAACCCTTATATAACATTTCAGAAAGCATGTATAAAACACTATACGTATAAACTAAACCCTCATATTTATTCAACCTCTATTATGTTCACATTATTTTGTAAATAATAAACTCCTAAAACACTTCACAAAACCACGTTTCGCAGCCTTACTGAAGCGTTACATTCGAGGCATTTTGGATCAATACAAACCGCAGAGCAGCGATCCTGTCCTCGAAATAAAGTTCAAATTCCTCTGGCAAATTTGCACAAACTGTAGTTTTCGCAGTTTTCAAGATAAATTCCGAATTCGTTCAATAGCGCTTGAAAGAGCCCTTTGCTATTGCTTGTTAGATTTATCTGAAAAGCTGTTTGAGTTGTGTAAACAGAATAACTATTTTGATATTTGAACGTTTCAGTACCTATGATTTTATTATCTTGGCCTGTTTATTTTCTTTAGTAGGTAGGTACTCTATTATGACCTTACAGATCGTATGGTAGTCTTTTGTACTGTAGAGTATGGTTTCGACTCCATCAGGCGCAACTTTTTCACTCATACTCCTATTTACGGGACGCTGCGCTGCTTGCGCCGCCCTGGGACAGGGTTTTTGGATGGAGTAGGCTTGCCCAGCACCTATACCATCCCCACAGGAAACACATGGTCAAGACGTGCGGAGTTGACTCAGCCATGGGTTTCCTCACGATGTTTTCCTGCAACGTTTGCGAGTTTACTACTTAAGGTTAAACAAGTCGGTACGTTGTCCATACAAACGCTGTAACAGCTTAATGTCTACTATTTATTAACGTGCGTTTGTATGGACAACGTACCGACTTGTTTAACCTTAAGTAACCTATCTATAGTATTATATCATCTACCTACTTCTCTTATTACAAGCTAGTTTGGGGCTGTGTGAAACTTAAAATAAACTTTTCGCTCTCATATTTCTAGAAAATACACTATTTAACCCAATTTTAATGAAGAGAAAGCCTTTTTCGAATCAGGTTTACGTTCAACCTTTGCCTTATTGTTGTTAGTCATAACATAACACAGCCTTCCACAAAGCAGGTAAAAAGTTACTATAAAAATAACGACCAGATATTTATCAGCCTAATTCACGAGGCCGTGTCCCAAATATCAGGTCAAAGAAAATGCCAACTCGCGTAAAAGTAGAAACCAAGTGATGTGAAAATATCGAATGACTTGCGACGAATATGGAATATTTTTTTAGTAACACTAAGCAAGTTGTTCGTAAAACTCAACATTATCAACCTGAAGAGGTCATAGTTTTCTGCGTTGCTTTTTATCGCAATTTCTTTCATATTGTAAGCGAATCCCCCGACATCGAACGCCGCGTTGGTTTAAAACGTGTTTTGCTTTGTAGTGCTCTTATAGCGCTCCTCTCATCAGAGTAGAAAACTGATATGGAAATACTGACCCTGATTTCTTGATTATCATCAGGAACTGACGGAACTCTTCAGCGAATAGCCTAATTGAGTTGAAACTTTATGCCTGATAAGTCAGGGCGAAGTTCACTCTTCAAAAAAACCCAATTTCGACGATCAAATTTTAGTTTCAATCTCATATCAGCTCCAAAAACATACGTGAATTGGGACTCAGGGTGACCTTCTTCTAACAATTTAGTCTCTTATTTAATAAGTATTATTTGTGTTTCCAGACTACCACTTCCTTGGCTGCTGTACGGGCTGATCAATGGCGAGCCCGTGCTGGTGAACTCCAAAGGCATGATGTGCAGCATCGTGCTTCTCTTCGCCATGCTCATCTTCGTCATCATTAGCATCGCCTGCTTCAGGTGGAAGATGAACCGAGGCCTCGGGTTCACCATGTTCCTCCTATACTTTGTGTTCGTAGCAGTCAGCTTAGGTCTCGAGTACGGCTACCTACACTGCCCAAGTTAAGACGATGGCAAGGATAGTACAAATGTTAGAAACTAGGAAAGCAACAAAGCCCATGGACTGTTATTTATAACAAAACGACTAATAAAAGCAGTTATAGATTAGAGTTTTATTTCTTTTTTAGTTGTTTGAATGTCAATTGCACAAACAGAGTTGTATAAAACTACATTGCTCAAATTATGTACATTACGTTGTGATTTCGTTGCCGAATAGATTAATTTAGGTGTTTTTGATATCGTAAAGCTTGTAATAAACTAATGTTAGCACACACGCATAAGTGCGAACAATTATTAAATAATCTTGGAAGAGCGTTTTAATTCCTAAAATAAATGCAATAATACGAAGAAGCTTCTGTTACAATTAATATAAGACTCTAAATTGTATAAAACGGAGATACATTTTTGTATCGAAAATTATAATTATATTTAGCCATCAATAGAGACTGTAGTTATTTATATGAATGTTAGTTGTTCATTTAACTTGATGGCGCTTATAAGATTTATTAAATAAGTTGAGATTGATATATTAGAAGTCGTATGTGTTGAATATACTGTATCTATTTTTGTAAATATCAATTCATTATGTTTATAGATAAGGTAGGAATGCGTCGTTTTGATTTGGATATGATTTTGGTCAAAGAGACCTGCAGTCCATAAATTGTTGATAAATATGCGTTACCGCTGTGTATGTGAACATTGTCGTCTCAGCACAAACGGAGTGAAAGAGATGTAAATACACAAAGTAGCGGGTGTAAGTGATCCATGGAGCGGGGCAAATGCAATATTTGCCACCAATGTTCATAATAAAACGTGCCTAAGAGTCCTGAGGGCTTATAGCATTAGCTTTGATATTTTTACAGATTTCAAATGATCTTGTTTGTAATCTAATTCAGATTTAAAACCTGGGAATTGACTGAAAGCTCACTCGCTACCAGCAAACATAACTATTGGATACAGACCTCTAGTTGTGGGTTTTTATCAATAGTCTTGTTAATTAGAGGCTACTTTTAGATTCATAAGTACGTAAGCGCATTGGTCCCGCTCTAGATACATTAGGTACGGTAGATAGATTTTTACACTCGAATTTTTGTCTTTGTACAAATTCTTCTTACTTATAATTTCACATGGCTCTATAACATTATTTTAAACAGCTCTTTTAAAGATTTCGACTAAAGCTTACTAGGGTAATAGAAAATTCTTCAATAGCATTCAAATAACTATTTAAAATATTTTAACGTCTTTACTTTCAATATAATACGATTTTTAAATTACATAATGAATCATGAAGATGTTGTTTTGGGCATCTAGTTGAACCGTCCATTTGTTTTCCAGTTTCTTGAAGCTTCCGCCAATTTAATTTGACATTTTCTCTCATAACAAGTACAAGTTTAAATGAATTTAGAATATTCAATGGTTACCCTCAATTTTTATATTGATAACCCGCCTATATGACATAGCAATAAATAGACTAGAGAATAGATGTTAAATATATTATTATGATAAGCTTTAACAAGGTTTATTGTATCGCTCAAAAGTGTGACATAGATTCTATCAAAAAAACACACAAATATTATGACAACATACAATAAGAATGCGCACAAGTTACATGTGAATCTTAGATTTGCTCTCTTACTTGACATTCAGCTAATCATCAAGGTTACTATCAAAATAGCGGGTTTAACAAAGTAGCGTTTTATTGTGATATGACGGTAGCATGCAATAATATTTTCGGATGTTATCGAGACAAATATGGACATATCGGTAGGTACCGCACTCGATTAGGCCATAATCTGTGATAAGAGCATGCTTATGAAATACGTATAAAGTTAGTTCATCTCTTCGGATTTCACATAGATTCTGTATAAGCTTGGATTTGATAGTCTTCTGTAGTTCGCTTAGCAGCGCCACTACTCATCAGTCACCATCGACTTCTGTTTGACTATGTCTTCAACGCTTACTCTGTTTTCATACCATCAGTCGATACAATGTTAAACTGTTTGATGTAGTGGCCATTCTTTTAAAGTATAATTATAAGATTCGATGAAACTATTGGCTAGGATGATTTAGAGTGCTAAATCTCTTCGTATACTTATAGCATTATCTGAAGCACCAATATTAAGACGCGTACAGTCGCATAATGTAATAAAAACATAGCGTGGATCTATACGCTATTTATAATAATATTGTACACTAGTTATTTCTATCTCTTTAATATGTAATTAGAATTTGTAAATTTATTAAATTATCATCCTTCCATATTGTTTATAGTTGATCTAAGGTTCGTATCATCACGAGTGAATAGAAATGTGATAGGATTATCTCAAATAGATTTTTCTTAGCTTTTGAGTGGGGATTTAAGAGTAAGTTGAAAGAGTTTAAATGAACAATAATACCAACATTCATTTTGGTTCTTCCTTACTTTTCAATCTGCTGATTCTTGAATATTAATTACAGCATATTCGTTATATTGTTATCCAAAATCTATATAAACATGGTGTCTTTATTTTTCTTTACCTATTTCATGTTTCACTTCAAAATTGCCTTCGTGCATGTTCTCACGTAGCTACATTAAAATTGCATTTGTTCAATACCAAATAGCACAAACGATATAGTACTCATTAACTTTCAAATACTTTGTTACCTACTTAAGTAGTCTCTTATAATTCGGTATCATACTAAACGATGCCACTAATAATATTATCTTTTATTACTTCTTCGTAGTTAAGATAAACTAGGCTTAAAGCTACAATTAACAAAATGTTTACTAACAAATTTAAATATTAAATATCCAGGTAGATTGTTACTAGAGTGATGGTTTTTATATTAAAAGGTATATGGAATATGAATCTGAAGATGAAAATCATTTCACTTGTTTCAATACAGTCTTCCTATATGAACACCATTGTAATATTAGTGATTTGTTAGTACTAGTGATAGTCTCTTTGATTCAGCTTTAAAATGGCCGCGTTGTGACAAGTGAAGTGTGTTGAAATAGAATCCGTTTTATTTGTGGCTGTTACTCGATTTCGGTAAAGTCAAAGTTAAAAAGCATTTATTCTGCAAAATCCGCAGGGTTTATCTTGAAACGTTTTAAAGCAAACTATGATCCACTTCCTCGCGACCAAGCCTAGAAGAAGAGGCAAGAAATTTCGGCTTGGTTCCTACCTTTTTTTTGTATGATAAATGACGCTCCTTCAGCTAAAGTTGGTGATACATCTGTTGTCATCTCTTTTTTATGACATGTAAGTGACAGTGATAAGTATGTTTTATAGAGTCGTTCTATAGTTTCAAATATTATAAATGGGGATTGGTTTTTTTATCTTTGGAAGCAACATAGCTCTTTCATTTGAATTGTTTTTCTACTATTATTTCAATTTCGGTGGCATTTTAACCAAAATTACTTGTGGTCTTAGCGCAATGTGTAAGCAATTGAAATGAAATTGTATTGTGGCATCTCGATTTGAATGAAAAAAAATCATAAGATTTGATTAATAACGCATTTTTTATTCAATACCAATAACAATCTGATTTGACTGATTTAACTTAGAATTATTTATAAAAAATACTTGACATTAGTGAAATCGTCTGTTGCTTTACATACAGATGCTATAGAGAAGAGAAAAAGTATGAATAAATGAAATATTTGTTTATTGACACACCTGGAAACTAGACACTACATTAAAAAGTGAGATTGAATTGTACAAGGAAACGATAGAATGGAAGGAATTTTTAGGCTTCCATAATGTCCATATGTTTTGAATTGTTATCGTATAGGTGAGAATGAGATTATGCACATGATGCATATTATGAGAACTGTATGCGTAGTATTCTTTAAGAATATAATATTAAACATAGACCTTTATATGTTTCATAATTTTGTATAATAATTATGCATCTTTTTTCACAAAATATAATAATAACAAAATAAATCTGTTGGGAATGCGTGGTTAATATATAAAATTAGGAAATAGAATGATACAAATATTACCGGAATCGAGAAATCAGTGTAGGTTGTTATTAGTGATATTACAAGTTAAGTAAAAAAATAATAAAAATGTTATTAATTTTAAATTGTAGATAAGTTTAGGGATTTTCATCGTGTTGTAACAAGTATAGAGGGAATGGAGGAACTGAAGGATCTCTTTTTCAGTTTTCGTGATTTTTCAGGATGTTTTAGCAGTATTAATCTTTGCCAGTTGATTTATTTTAAGTAGTTGAGTTTTTAAGAAACTTTTTGCTTTTTCTGCCGTTGTTGTTCTTATCAAAGCTTTTAATGATTGTTGACAATTAACAAATTGTGATAGTTTTAAAGTTTATAACCAGTTTATTGCGTAACAGATATTTATATATTTTATTGTTAGTTTATTAATTTTGGTGTAATTATGAATAATGGCGGATCTGCGCCTAGGCTGTCGACGGTATTATGAAAAATTACAATAAAAATAATAAAATAGTGAGTGAAACTTATGCTATTTATTTTAAACTTCTCATTGTTTTTGTGGTTTAAGGAGTGACCAACCGGTCATAAGAGGTGGTGATTCGATTCCCGAAGGTATTACCACGAACATATTATATAACAAAGATTCGTACACAGAGTTTTACATTTTGTAAAATTACTGTCCGGGCTTAGAATAGAACCCTCCCTTTGTCTCCTATGCGTGTTGTAAAAGCGACAGAGAAGGAATGATGGCAGAAAAGGTAACAGAAATGAGCAGCGCCATCTTCTGAGTGCATAACCCTGCCACTGCGGTCACCAGTCCACCTGCCAAGTTTTTTAAAGCTTTTTTATGCAATTTGCTGATAGAGCTAGCAGATGGCCCACCTGTTAAGTTATTACCATCGCCTAACATAGTATTGCCTTGTAGGTCACGCTCATTAGAAACGTGCCCTACGATTCTCAGCATCCATCATACAGGTGTTAAGTCTCATGTGCCTGTAATTTACCGGCACCCACACCTTTCAAACCGAAACAACGCTGCTGCGGCAGAAATAGGCATGGTGGTAGTACATCCCCGGACGAGCCCTTCACTAAGAGCTCTACTACTAGCGTTGTGTCTATGGCAAAACCTCTCAAAAAAGCGAAACCTATTTACGCTTACATTAGGCTATATAGTTTATTTAAGCTACTATTTACTGATGACGATGTGCTTATAAAGTAAATAGTTAAAAACATATATATTGTTCACTAAATGTGAGTATAGCAAATAACACAAGGTTTTCAATACTGAAAATATATAATTACATAGAATATCATACGTATAAAAATCATTTACACAATAAATACTTATATAAATAATTAAACTATTTGTGCAAGCTAAAAAACGAGATGCACATTCAACTAAAACCTATAGCAATATTTTTTTAATAGTAATAACTTCATATTTTAGTATTAAATAATAGACAAAATAAGTATTCAGGTTTAATTCATGTTACGCTAAAAAAGCTCCAAAAAGCTGAGACGGGATTGATTGACAAGAAATTGATTGTTAAAATTGAGCCTGCTTGCAAGTCACGATTGAAACTTGACGCACAGTCTAAAAAGTCATGAAACTTCGGGTATTATTTTGTATTTGGTGCGTAGAGTGTGTACTAAAGGAATTCCTGTAATTTAGCCCCAAAAGTGGTACAGCAAGGGTTGAAATTTGCATGAAAATAGCGAACGAAGTTGATATTTTAATTATTTATTATAAATATTTATAAATTTCTGACACAAACTACCGGAATAAATTATGCTTGGCCCAAATAAATTACTTCTCTAGGAGAAGTTTAAAATCACCACACCAATTTAATATTTATGTATGATACTAACAACTCACATTTATTATTTTATGTTTAAATTACTCTTCCATCTTTGATTTCTCAAAACCTCGTCTTTGAGACACTTAAATCTTTCGAATTTCCTGCATATTGATTCTTCGACAGAATCTTGTACAATATTTTCGCCAAATCTGGCGGCGTTTTGTATCCTGTAGGTATAATGAGGGTAGTCTTAGAAGAAGGACTGACGTTGACGTGAGCGACAGAACAGCCAAAATGCCAGAAGTGCAGCAATCGCCGCACCAGCTATCAGCGTTGCTTCGTCTCTTCGGCCTCCACCTGCCCGGTCGACTACGGTACTCTGCAGTAAAAATCACAAGCTGAAAATACTTGTTGTAGGTTCACTGTGCTACTGCTGTCAGCTGATGCTGGTGGCTTTCTAAACGAAGCCTTTATTGCAAATTTTAATTTCTAACTAAAGATTTGATAATATTTTTTTGTATCGGATTGTATGTCTACCGTTGATTCTAAAGAACGGTAGGTAGGTACGATCTCTGATGTTTTGTTACTTCTACTTATATTTATTTACGAAAACACGATGGACCAAAAAAATACCACCAAAAAACGCAGGAGATTAGTGTATGTAAAAGGAGATTAATGAGAGAAACCCATTGGCTCTGCTACACATATTGCAGTCATCTTCAAGCTGATTCTAGTTGCATATTAGTCTACAAATACAGTCTACATAAAAGTCTAGTTCTAAGACGAAGGTCCAGTTAAACTTACCCATCCTCCATGTCTGATGGCCCATGGCGTAGCGCATTGAGCAACGTGCTTTGCCGCCCAATCTGCCGCCCTGCACCAACCTCCAACCCTCACGGCTCTGGAGCACACTTCGCAAAGGAACGCTAAAACTACCAAAGCTTTTTGTTCCACGTGAACGCATGCCTGAAAAAAAATGTAAAACAATATTTGTTTATGTTGGTTTTCAACTTATTTAAGAGCACTCATTTTTAAATTGCATATTTGCGATTTGAATTCAGGAAATTACAGCACATCTTCTCGTCTCCGATACCACAATGTCTTAAGATGAAATCATATTATAATAAGTAAGACGTGGTCGGTAGCATTGGCCTCATACACAAACTTTAAGTTGAACAATGGGCTATGGGGTGAGCTATTGTTGGATTTTCTCTACGAGGTAGTTTCAGAAATGAGGAAATCCAGAGGAAAATCATGTTTACCACTCTAATATAGCTATCAGAGTTCAGCTACTGAATGAAGCTTCTTACCTGGCAAACCTCCTGCATGATATCTTCAAACTCCACCTCATCCAAACTCAGCAGTGGAATATGTTCAGCTCTAGCCGCAAGCAGTGCTTGTGCTTTCGTCTCCCTGAACCTTCGTGCTGCCCGGTCTAAGGCTCGCCAGTCACGCCAGTACATCCACCAGCCCCTTGAGAAGAAGTTAAATTCAATTATCTTCATTTTATGCCATCAACCGCGGTTGCAGTCTACTAGACAGCCTTATAACATCCTACAAACGATTGCAAAACAGCAGTAGTTAGCCGTATATTCATAAAAAATATTTTAACTACAGTAGCTCTGTAATTCCATGCATGGAAAACCCCTTTTTTTAGTAGTTTTTCATTGAAATAGGTTAAATATATAGAAATCATTTAAATTTTATATTGATTGATCCAAGATGAATACTATGGAGAACTTGTTCATGCTATAACTGCAACAAAAACGGATCCATGAGCGGTCATGTAGACGCTTTCTATGTGAACGAGGTCTTACCTCTGATCAGGTTTAGCCAAAGCCACCCAACAAGGGGGCGGCCTCAGCTCTTCAAGCCTTAGATGCTGCAGCAATAATGCACGAAATAGCCTAATACCCCTTTGTTCCTCTTCTCCCACCAGCTCCGGACCCTGCCAGTGACCCTGGCAGTCCTCTGGTCTCTCTTCATCGAGGGACATTTGACGTCGGAGAGGAGCTCTGTGGGAATCGCTGTCTTCGAGTGATTGGATACTCCAGGACTTCGATTTGCTCGATGCTGGAATGTAAAAGAATTACTAAGTTTTTTAAATAAATATGACCTTGTTAGCAAAATATTTGATGCAAGAACTCTTATAGCTGACACACACAGCAGAGAACAGAGTGACGATAGCTAAGAGTGACAATGGACATGGTCGGTGGACATGGCCGGTTTGAACGTTGGTCAGTTCATTTTGAAAATATTCAGACAGCCAAATGTAACAGATAAGTCTAACAGATATAATAAGTCTGGGTATAAAAGATTATACAAAAAAGGCATTGACCGGAATATAGCCGAAAGATAAAGTAACTACAGAAAATAAAGATAAATAAGAAGTTATTACTTCTTGGTGGCCCATCGCGTGAGCCTGCCAAAAGAATAAAGAAACTAGAATTAGACAGAGCTATCTACTTTCCCACAAATTTTATTTATCGACATAAGACACGAAAATACTATCATGTCTACAGGGTTCCGCAACTGGATAACTTAACCGACCCTTTTTTACAGGCATTGGTTAAATGATTGTTGATAATACAACCGCTGATAACAGAAGGGTTTTAATGAACAGTTGTCTATTATTCGGATCTAATTCAAGCGTCTTTTAGTAATATCAAGTATCAGAGCGATCTCTACATGAATGGTTACGACTGTAAAGCTCTTATAAAGTTAGTGACTCGCATACTTATCTGTCCCTTGTGACCCAACACCTGCACAAAGGATGAGCCTCAGACAGCGTTACAGAGGTGGCTAAATTTCAATAACATCCAGGTGTACCATTGACACGAAAGAAGATGATCAAGTATCATTGCTTGTCAGATAACCTCATCGGGTAATTTTACAGTAATAGTTTACACTTGCCAATGAGAGTTAATGTTCCAGGCAACGACCCGTACTTCCACTAAGAAATGCCCGTTATTGGAACCCGGCACAAGTCAACTTCACACGAATTGACCATATCTTTCCAGTGCACTCAGCCAATTAAGCTATAATTGGCTAATAGTATTTTATATATGTTTCTAAAAGTAAGTTCAAGCCTACAAAAATATATCGAACAGTATCCAATTCCAAAAATCTTGGTGAAAAAATAACTTGGGTGAACTAATCAACAAGACTGTTTTTACTTAATAAACTCTACATATTTTTACATATCTCATACCAACACAGATACAACATTACTTTAAACTAGAATACCTATTCAAAAACTCTGAATTCGTTTGAGTAACTTGAAGATTATCTTACTCAACTTAGGTTACGAGCACAGAAAACCTACTTACCTACACTAGCTTAGTATTGATTTAGATATTGTGTTATGCAAAAGAGAGGCTTCACCAGCACACATAAATGATAATGCACAAAGATCTTTAGTGGCAAATACCTAACTTACTTCCATTATGAATTCATGATAAAACAATTGACTAAGGTTAGTCTTTTGTTTTCAAACAAAACTTTGACTTTAAATTGACGTATTTCACATAACCTATAAGTAAAGAAAACTAACCTTTAGTACTTGTTGACATTATAATCACTGTAACCACTGGTGTGGACACTGAATGACTTTCCACTGTGGTGGTTCCTGGTGAAATGACAGATTTAGACGCTAAACATGAACGACCTTGGAATACATCAGGTCAGGACCCTGACACATTTGTTGACGCATGCGTACTGTATGTTTTCTTTTCTTGGGTAGGGGAGTATGTTGCATAGATGTTTTACTACTTATGAGCAAAGGAAGAAAATAAATTCTAGATGTATGTTCATATTGTCTTTATTTATTAGTTTGCAAAATGAGTTTTAACAATGATTCATTAGGTGAACGCACAAAAAAATATACAAATTGTAAAAAGTATCTATAGGTTTTGGCAAATTGCCTAGCTAGTAACAATAAATGCAGAATCTCTTAGTGCCAAAATATACTAATGAACTTAGGTAGTATTGCTATATAATGTAAAAGGTACACTAACAAAAGGTAAAGGTAAAGGTAAGGATACACTAGTGGTTCTGTGAGAACAGTAGACCTCGCGATCCCTTATAACCATGCAGTAACCATACAATAAAAATATATGTGGTTTTGCTCTGCGTGTATCAACCTGATGCTGTACTGTTATTGAGTATAGTTCGCCCACAGGCTGCTGGTGTAGAAACTAGTACAGAAAGCTCGGAAAAGTGTAATAAAGTTTTAGTAACTATTATAACTATCATCTTTTCTTTTCCCTTTGCCGCATTGTTACTAGTTCTGCATTAAAATATTTTGATTTGATTTTGAAGTGCCTCATGCGCCTGTAACTTCATTTTACATGTATTACTAAGGTACTGTAACATCAAAGGCCCAATTCTACTAACAAAATATCGTCAAATTCAAGCTTCGATTGTTTCAGACAGGTTCAATTTTGAGGATCAAATTCTAGTTTCAAACTTATCTTAGCTCCAAAAACACGAAAGTTTGGCCTCTGATGTTAAGTGGTAGGTACAAGGTTCGTAGGCCATGTTAAAAATGTACCTTGAAATGCAATGCTCATAGCCTGAGGCATACAGAATAGAATAGAATAGAATATACGTTTATTTGACACTCATACACATAAGGAAAATTACATGTAAAAGAGGTAGATAGGTTGGCATACAAACAAAGGTAAAAAAAAGTAGGGAAAAATAAACAACATGACATAAGTACTTACAATAAACAGGAACTTGAATTACAAGAATACAGGTGTCTCATATGCCTGTAATTTCATTTTACATCTTCTTTACTATAATAATAATAATAAATAATGCTGGACAATCTACACAGCATCATCTAGCCCCAAGCTAAGCAGAGCTTGTGATATGGGTACTATGGCACTGTAGCATCAGATCTCTAGTCTGTATTACGGCTGTCGATTGCTTGATTGAGTTAATTTATTCTTGGTCTCAATTGACCGTTTATCAGCACGTTGTGAAACCCTATCGGCCGGAAGAACCGCATTGGCTGGGATTGCGTTCAGATAACTCGGCAGGAACGGGCGTACTCTACAGAAAACATCACCAAATATACCACCAAAATACTCTAAAACCAAAATGGTTTTCAAATGTTGTGAGCGTGATTTTTTGTAGTGAACATAAAGATGAGTAAACGGAAAAGTTTAGACTTGGAAGATTCTTGTTCCAGAAGACTATCAGTGTTTGCGTGCGTTTGTGCTTTGCTATCGTTGTTGGTGCATACGTATAATTATGTGGAGGTAGACAGGAGGGAAGTCAAGAGTTTGGAGAATATTCTAGAAGAGAGGATAGAAGAGAAGGTCGATGCGTACTTATCTGGGACAGCGCTTCGGAGGGTGAGGAGAGAAGCAATGCTGGTGAGTGATCTATCTTCTCTTACTAACTCTCATCAGGTGGGCCATTTCCTTATTCCATCAGCAAGTCTTTAATATACATAATTAATTGTATATTCAAACGATACCAAACGCTAATCGTTTCCGACTAACCCACATAATGCTTTTATGAAGTTAGGCGGATTTTAATGGTTTAATAAAATTAAGGTAAGATGGCCAAAAGCCCCGAAACCTTTTAGTGCTAAATGAGGTTTCGTTTACTTTATTGTGGTTATCTAATAATGGTGTCCTAGTCGACCACGTAAATTTTAATAGTCGTACCTAAGAATATGGACTAAAGAGTCGTACCTATTTGTAGTAGTCTTCTTCTGCTTTCTTTCATATGGCGCTTGTCAGTCATTCGACAAACAATTTCGCCAGTGTCAAGTGGGTGAATAAATAGTTTTTAGTCAAGCCGAGTCAAACCTAATGGAAACATTTTCTTTCAAAGATTATATTCTCTTATAAATAACATCTACTACATACATTAAGTAATAAAACCTTAATTCATGGCTCGAACTACCATTGTACTTACTTCTACCGCCAAGCAGTGATGCTTGCATAATTGCTGAGTTTCGTTTGAATGTACCTAACGTGCGGGAATTACAAGGAAATGCATTGTTATAAGTGATGGTTACCACTTAACATCAGGTGGGTCACATGCTCGTTCCGCCAGCATAAAACACTAGTATAGCATAAAAAACTAGTGGTAGCCATCACTTATGCATGTAACAAACCATTGTCACGTCAGGTCACGCACAATAGGAACATGCTTTACAATGCACTTCGTTACGTCCATCAACGTGAGGTAGAACAGAATCCAGCATTACGACTGCCTAACGGCGGAAATAAGTACGGTAGTAATACTTCCCTGGTCGTTTTCTCGAAGAGATTTAACTATTCTTAAATTTATTTCACATTAATTTTCATGGATGAATGACGTGACCATGAATTGACGACCGATGTGGCGCGGCGGGCGAATGTCCGCCTGCGACGCAGAGGTTGCGGGTTCGATTCCCGCCTTGGTATAAATGTTTGTACGATCTACAAATATTTATTCTGGGTGTTCTGGGTGTTTTCCATGTATAATAAAAAATATTTATATATGTAGTGTATTGTATTAAGTATATCAGTCATCTAGTACCCATAACACAAGCTCTGCTTAGCTTGGGGCTAGATGATGCTGTGTGGATTGTCCAGCATTATTTATTTATTTATTATTTATTAATCCGTTTATTTCAAGAAGCCGTCAGCAATCCAAGAAGATAATGCTGTGACGCCCCACGTAGAGTTCTTTAACCCGAAGATGCGGCCAGAACTTGAAGAGAAGGATACTGCGGAGATGAAAAAAACGGGAGCTAAGGGTCCGGCGCCTGGAGGTGACACCTGGGTGTGGCTGACCAGCTACTCAAGAGTACCAGTATGTGTCTAGTAAAAGTATAGAAATATTTTTTCTTTTAAGATAAGATAAATATAAAAGAAACCAAATTGATCACCACTTAGCATCAGTTATGTGTATATTTTAAAACTTTTGCTTACCAATTTTCAGTATAAGGTTGTCCAAGGCTTCTGCAAAGCGACACAAGACTACTGCCCCCCAGGAGTTCAAGGACCTAAAGGCCCGACGGGGTCTCAGGGACCTAAGGGTGACAAAGGCCTATCTGGTGCACCTGGCACGCCTGGTCATGCTGGTGGGAGGGGACCAGTTGGACCACCAGGACCTAAAGGTACGATATACTCAACAGTCACTAGGTTTGTTAATCTCAGTGAGGTTTTTTATTTATTGTGGCGATATGACCAGAAATTAGCACCAGAGCATACAGACCTAGCATAAAAAGAAATAGTCTTGAGACTATAATCTTGAGGCATGGTAGATCTCTTAGTACCTACCAATCTTCTCTAAAGATCATGCAATATTTTTTTATAGCAGAAGAAGCAGAAGTCTCTGCAGTATATTTCCACATAGAAAATTGATGATTTAACGAAGTCTAATATAATTTTCAGGAGAACGTGGTTTTCCGGGAAATTCCGGTTTGGATGGTAGAGATGGTGTTCCAGGAGAGCCAGGGTTAGATGGTATGTCTGGACGTAACGGTGCTGATGGAGCTGCTGGCAAGGACGGCCGGGATGGGGTTCCTGGAAAAGATGGCAGCCCGGGAAAGAACGGAAAGGATGGAAAAGATGGTAAAATGACTTATAGGGGTTGAGTTTTGGGTATCCTTTTCTTAATACACCCCTACACTACATCCAAAAGCTACCCTGGGGTTCTGAGGTACGCCCATATATTACATTTGATATTTTTATAATCATTTTGTGTTGGTTCGGTTTATTACCGCGCCACTATGCCTAACAGGTGGATTGGTTACCGCAGTACTGGTGAATACTCAGAAGATGCTATTTCCTCGTGCATTCCCTTAGCTGCCTTTTACAACATCCATGCGAGGAAAAGGAAAGATTCTATGCCAGAGCCAAATTAAAATAATACTTATATCTCATCAGGTAGATCAGGTGCTCCTGGGCCACCAGGCATTCGAGGTCCCAAAGGTGATAAAGGATCAATCGGACCAAAAGGTCAACGAGGAAATGATGGCCGTGACGGACTTCCCGGTCGCCCAGGGTTGTCTATTTACAACTACACCAAAGAGAAGGAGCTGTTTATACCACCTACATTTGCACGTAAGTCTTCATCATCTAAGACCTAGGCCTTGAAAGATGATGATCCACTCATTGAGATGAACAGTAAACTATTTATATCTATACCACTCCTGGCATTATTCTGACTGACTGAGATATAGACAGCGGACCCTACGTACAACATAAACGTGAACGTTTGTCAGGTGGTAGAAATAGGCATGGTGGTAATACTTCCGCGGACGAGCCCTGACTGATACAGTAGTGATCAAAATATAATTTTTAATTTATTTTTTATATCAGTACACGCAACATTTCTCGGTTATTGTTTTTTTTTCACAAGGCTTAGGTATTGGACTATTGGTTTCGACAGAATACCAGCGCTTAGCCACTAAGTAAAAATAGTGGTGAGGCATAAACTGAGTCGAGACCCTTTTGCTGCTGTAGCACACAAGCACAGCTACTTATGTCCTTCTTCTGTCTTTTTTTCACTTTTTGATCTGTTTTTTATGTGTATGTGTGTTTTTGTAGCAAATAAATGTATGTCTATGTCTACTTTACACATTTCCAGAGGATCAAACACGAGTGATTGTTCGGGAGGGAGATACGTTGCGACTCAGCTGCAACCCCATGGGTCGGCCCGAGCCTACCGTCGAATGGAGACGAGCGGATGATACAGCTGTCATTCAGGTAATCTATTGATGGTTGATCTTTTTATTTTCGCAACGTCAAGTTTCATATGCAGTATTGTTTATATATTCATCGATTTAAGCACCACTGCGCATGCAAAATGATGTCACTTGCATTTTTGCCGCCAAGTAGTGATGCTCGCATTGCTGTGTTTCGGTTTGAAGGGTGTGGGTGCCGGTAAAATTACAGGTACATGGGGCCAAGTTGGTGGACGCAGGGTAGTGGATCGTTGGTACGTGCGTACCTTACGAGCGTGCAACCTGTGCCAGGCATACAAAGATTTCTTTCTCAGTGGTTGCGTGTTGTTCCAGGGTTCAGTGAGAGACGCTTCAGTCAGCGGCCAGCACTTGAACGTGCCGAACGTGTCGCGATGGCATACTGGCAAGTACGTGTGCCTCGCCAACAACGGCATGCTGCCGTCATCGAACCAGACCACTGATGTGGAGATACACTGTAGGTTCTAATGTAAATCTGGACTAACCTGTATCATTTAAACCAAGCGAATAAGGACGACACAGCAAACAAACAAACGTGCGAGTATTTGCCTGTAGGTCTCCTCTTAGAAACGATAAACGAAGTTTCGTATTGTCGTTTTGAGTTACAATACGCTACATGTCAGGCAGGGTCAACTTGACTGTGCAGTGCTACCTAGTTGCCCCGCAGTGTATTACAAAATGATAATACGAAATTTCGTTTATCGTTTCTAAGAGTAGACCTGCTGTCTAGTGTTTTTTCTAGTTAAACTCTAGCTCGTCCATCGGAGCGATCTCTTTAAAACGTTCGCCTTAATCCAATATGTGCAAGAATTTAAGCTTGTATTTTTGCTCGATATTAAGCACTGAAAACGCTCGCTTACCCACAAATTAAAAAATAACTATTTCGTTCAGCTTTAGCTTTTTGCTCGTATGCTCTAAACCTACCAGCGAGTTAATGCAGGTAATGCGCGCACATTATTGTAACCTCTTGTAACCTACACGTTTGTTGCAAATGTATTTTTTTTATGTTAGTTTTTTATTTTTATGCAGACGGTGTGCAAAATTACAGTCTGCATAGTTTTTGTGCAGTTAGTATATTGCCATGTCTTATTATTTTTTCAGTCAGTCCGTACATTCGTGTTCCGAACAACGTCGTCTACGTAAACAAAACTGTCAGGAGTGTAAAACTTGAGTGTGAGGTGAGTTTTTTTAATAGTATGCATGTATTTTTCGAGCAGAATTTATCAAATGGTTTTTATCCTATAAAATCGTTCAAAAATGGAGTTCTATTTGAAACATCGTCGCTAGGTGAACGGGCGCCAGTTTCTTTGGCTTGTTATTAATCAAGTGACCATTGAGTTATTTTTTTATCCTAATTATTTTTTGTACTACCTACTCTCCGTAGACAATATCGTGTGCATTTCTCCAGCTTTCTGAAAATGCAGATTCTGAAAATGCCAATATTTGGTACATATTGTGTACCATCATAGATTACAGCCATAATTTAGGTGCCAAATAAACAACGACGCTACAAGCCTTTGAAGGTGTGTTAGCTGAAGTAACATGCCACCAGCTTCCTCGAAGATTCTCGAGTAGGGACGAACCGTGCTTGGGTTCGTTTTTGGTAAGACCATGTCAATATTTACAAAAAAATACTTTTAACAGGGCACAATATGTCATCTGTGGTACTTTTAAGGAGCATTTTAATTTTGATTTCCAGGTCCAGGCATGGCCCGAACCTGTTCTCGCCTGGGAGTGTGACGGCATCACTCTTGAAGGCAGTCGATACAGAACCGACTTGGTTTCCACCGCACACCCCTGGCAGTGGATCATGAGGCTGGAGATCCCAGGACTGAGGGAGCATGATATGAGGCAGTACAGCTGCGTAGCGAAGAATGAACTGAATAATACAACTGTTAAGGGTCATATTCGATTGATGTGTGAGTATTTAGAAAATAGGACCCTGTAGTACTGGGTGGTAGATAACTACTATAAAAGAAATTGCGCAATAATAAGTATTTATAAAGGGTTCATGGACGAGTATAAAAAGTAATTTCTCCAAAATTAAAATTAAACCTAATTTCAGAAAACATATTTGGGGAACCATCACTATTCTTTTGTAAATATCACGTTATAATTACATATTTATTTAACGATAATACCGAGGTTCCAGACCTAGATAAGGTTTCAAACTTATGATACCGTAGAAGTACCCTTAGTCGGAGCTTAAAAACACGACAGCGGCTGATTTTACGCTACTCTTTTTTCACTTCAATAAAGAGCCATTTTGAATGAAAACAAACATTTCTGTCAGACGCTGGTATAAACCAGCAAATACCAGTCCAGCAGCCCATGGAGTTTGGCTCGCGGCCCCCCACGCTGACGTCCTACGAGGAGCTGTGCAAAGTGCAGCGATGCCCATCTTGCCCTCGATGTGATACAGAACTGCTCATCACCTCCATGAATGGAACTACTGGGTACAAACCAAAGAGGAATACACGTGAGGATTTTTATACAAGTACTGGAAGCCACTCGCAGCTTCGCCCGCTGGCAGTTTTTTCCCGTTCCCGTTATTTTTTCGGGATAAAAAGTAGCCTATGTCCTATTCCAGGTTACAATCTATATTTATTCCAAATTTCATCCAAATCGGTCCACTGGTTAGAGCGTGAAAGAGGAACAAACATCCATCCATCCATCCAACCAAACATTCGCATTTATAATATTAGTAGGATATTAGAATAAAGCCTCTCCTATAGGTTTCGTAAGACACAAGAGTAGATTAGATAACGTACGAGATGGGGAGATGGGAACAGCATCTCCTGAGCACATCATATCGATATTGCGGTCCCTAAATCACCAGCAAAGCGTGGTGGCCATGGCAACCTTCCCCTATATCCATATAAACCGATGGAGAAGTCTTTCTAAGTCCAAGTTTATTATGAAGATAATAATAATGTTGGATAATCCACACAGCAACATCTAACCCTAAACTAAGCAGAGCTTGTGTTATTGGTACTAGATGAATCTACATATACAATAAATTACATACATAGATATTTTTAGTATGCATAGAAAGTACCCAAACACCCGGAATAAATATTTGCAGATCGTACAAACATTTATCCTGAGGCGGGAATCGAACCCGCAACCTCCTGCGTCGTAGGCAGACATTCGCCCGCCGCGCCACATCGGTCGTCAAGAAGATGGTTCGAAGATGGTTCTTTTTCAAGTGTACCTACTCTATTCCGTTATTAAAAACCCCAACACTTCTTATTATTATTATTATTCTAAACAATGATATGTAAATATTCTTAGATTGTCAACTCTACGCAATTGGAAAACCTGTTTATCATAGATTCAGAGATGAACTATTTGGAGCGTGGCTTCGAGATTCCAATGCCTCAGAAGTGCAGGTAAAGTCTTATTTCGATTCGATAGAGTATATTTAAAATCCTTTTAACTTTGGCTATTTTAAATTATGTTGTTTTAGAAAGAAAAACTATGGACAACTCAAGAATCTGATGTGGAAAAACTTCGAGAGTACAAATCTAAACAGAGCTTTAAAAATGATCATGTTGATGAGTATCATAAACTGCAAAAACCTTTCTTTGTAAGTATTCAATCTTTAACTAATTACTAGCTGACCCGACGAACTTCGTTACTGCCACTAAAAGTTGTCTTCTTTGTATTTTCTTACCTTTTAAACCTTCTCTGGACTTCCACAAATAATTCAAGACTAAAATTAGCCAAATCGGTCCAGCCGTTCTCGAGTTTTAGCGAGACTAACGAACAGCAATTAATTTTTATATACAAGAAAATAAGAACTTGTGTCGTGACTGGCTGACTTTGCTTTAACAGACTAGCTGGTGGATGAACGCAAGACAATAAATACATCGTAGGGCACGTATCTAACGTGCATGATTTACGAAGCTGTATTATATAAGTTGTAAAAGAAATCGAATGCTAGTAAGTAGTAACTTGAAATTTCAGGGTATATTTATCTTAGTATTTATATAATAATAATAATAATGCTAGACAATCCTCACAGCATCATCTAGCCCCAAGCTAAGCTGAGTTTGTGTTGTGGGTACTAAATGACTGATATACTTAATACAATACATTACATGCCTGCTGTTAATTTCAGGGTAACGGGCATATAGTATACAGCGGCTCCTTCTTTTACCAAGCCAATGAGACTGGACAGCCTGGTGACATCATCCGCTACGACCTCACGCAGAGCCGCATAAAGTCTGTGCGGCTACCGCATGCTGCGGGCAAGCTGTACAGCTCGCAACACAACCAGGTGACAGAACATGGAACGCATAAATCAGGGGACGCGATACGCTCAAAAACCCAACAGACAAAAATTACTCAAAGCATTTAAATCTAATCTCGATGCCCAGAACTTTAATACCTGAGGAAAGCCTTTCACCTATTTGCATTAAATGTAGTTATAGAACCTTAGTAATCATGGTATCTCATAGAAAGCTTATCCAGTAGGTACGTTCTAACTCTTAACTTGATCCACATAGTATGAGAAATAAAATGCACTACGGTCTGAGTGAGAGGTAGGCCCTTTATTTAGGCTATCAATCTAATTAATTTTGTACATTACATGATAGATATGATCATTACAGTGGACTGAACAAAGCCGCGAGTTCTCTCGAAATTCATATGACAGCTGCTTTATATATACATCTGATGAACAGGGTATGTGTAGCCTAATCAGCCATCAAGGCTCGACTAGGTAAGCAAGATTCTATTGAATATTGCAAAATAATATCCTTCAAAAACTGCCATGGGAAAAAATACCGTTTCAGTATGATAATAGAACTCGTTCTTGGCTGCATATCTTCTGTTGTTCAACAGACATTTCTTCCAGGTCGACTTCAGTGCAGACGACAACGGTCTCTGGGTTATTTACTCGATAGAAGGTTCAAACAACACGGCCGTCGCGAAGCTTAGCTTCGACCCGAGCAAAGAAGGGCTGAACATAGACTATATCTGGAACATATCACTTAATCATAAGCAAGTAAGTTACTTCTTTTTAATGCTAATGCTGGTGAAACAAGCATGGGGCCCACCTGATGCTATCCGTAGATAGTCTTGACTATCTTCTTATACCTTGTTCAGTACCCTACAGCTATCAGCAACTCGTAAGGGTTATATTTCCATCTAGAGGGGGACCTACGCTGTGCTTTCATTGCGTGATCTTGTCATACTTCTTGGCCCGCTATTTGTTTTTCTTTATTCCTAGTTCAATTAGCCAGTTCAGCTCACTGTACACTCAAGACATTTTATGGATATAGTTGTCTGCCTGCACCTACAGTAGCCATTTCTTGAACCTCGACAGTCTTTGGTATATATTACTACAATAATCTATACTAATTGTAAGAATCTTGGTCCTGATTGACTGACATATTATTGTAGACAACGCACAGCTTAAGCCACTGGCCGTAGAGACTTGACTCGCAGTCTAAGAAAGGAATTCCCAGAATTAAAGCCCTAAACGGATACAACGGGGGTTGAAGTTTACACGAAAATAACTTCAAGCGAGCGAAGTCGCGTTTGGATAAAATTCAATGATTTTGCTCCAGGTTGGAGAAATGTTCATAGTGTGCGGAGTACTCTACGCTCTTGACTCCGCCACGGACCGAGAGAGCAAGGTCATTGTGGCCATAGACCTGTACCTCAGCAAACCTGTGGAGATCTCACTACAGTTCACTAACCCCTTCAGGAAGACCACGCAGCTGGGATACGACCATATGCATAAGGTATTTATAGTTCTACTGATAAAAAAAAACGAGTGTGCTTTAGACCACACGACTGAAGAAAAACTTCTTTAACATACGAAACGTAACTGGCTATGAGAGAAAGAGAGAAAGAACAGTGCTTTCATACCCTCTCCATGGTAGTGTTAAACGTTTAACGCAACCTTGTTGGAAGTCGCATAAGAAGTATTACTTCAAAAAATAAATGGATCTTCTAGGCTAAGGGGGGTAGCAAGTGGTACGTCCGTATATAACATTTGGTACATACATTTAGCAGATGTTGGTATTCCATTAATGACAGGTTGCAAACCTATCGCCGCTGCAAGAATACTAACTGGTTTCCTCACGGTGTTTTCCTTCACCGTTTGAATTTATACGATTTTTCCGATTTTTACGGTTTGATTTGATGATGGATTAAGTGGTTACCATCACCTATATCGCTGCCTCAGAGGTCACTTTTATTATGAACGTGTCATACGATGCCCTGCATTCCGTCCATCAACCTGAGGCATACAGGTGTTAAGCCTCATGTGCCTGTCATCACACCGGCACCCACACCCTTCAAACCGGAACACAGCAAGCTGCTTGGCGGCAGAAATAGGCATGGTGGTAGTACTGCCCCGGACGAGCCCTTCACAAAGAGCTCTACTTTTACTAAAAGCTAAGAGCTCTATATTAAAAAACCAAGATTATTATGTTTGTCTATCTATCAATGTTTATGTCACAGGTACCTAAGTAACCGTAATTGTGCTTTCTTTTATTTTCAGGAACTGTATTCATGGGATCGAGGCAACCAATTAACGTATCCTGTAAGATACAACGAATTACCTGGACCATAAGACAAGGATAAACAACCCATACGTTTCTATTTAAATTTAAATAAAATAATTCAGGATAATTATTTTTATACCAATAATATGGCTTGTTTTATTTTATAACTAAAGTTTTACAATAATTAGGTATTTAAACTAGAACTAGAAATTTACCACCATGCCTATTTCTGCCGCCAAGCAGCTTGCTGTGTTCCGGTTTGAAGAATGTGGGTGCCGGTGTAGTTACAGGACACGAAGCTTAATACCTGTAGTAACTAGTATGCCTTAGATTGGTGAACGCAGAGTACCTAGTGCATCGTAGGGCACGTTAAAAAGCGAAATCTGCGAGGGTAACCTAATTATAGGTAATGGTTAGGTGGGCTATCTGCTTGGATTCTGATGGAAATCAGCAAATCACATAACAAAATAAAAATAAAAATTTACTGACATCTACCGGCGCATGTTAGAACTTTATAGTTCTTTAACTGCGTTTATAGTTACAAGTAGCTCAAAAATCTTTTAGCAGATGGCGCTAAAAATTTTAGTTCTTATTGAATATTGTAGATGGCAGTATTTTAAATCTGCTTGATAGAAATAAATTTAAAGTTTCTCTAGTGTCGTTTCTAAAACTATTCATTTTTATACATTTTTAAAGGGTTTACATATTTAAGTTTGTTTGTTACGTAGGCAAATGGAGTGGCATAAATAATTACGACTAGAAAACCTCACCAACCCCCAAACTCTTTTAGCAACCTGAATTATCTATCAGACAGTCTAGAATTAGGTGTAGGTACTTTATTCTCATCGTGTATTCTACTCTGCTTTAGTCCATATTCTTAGATTCTACTTTCTATTCTAGTCAGCCTTCAATATTCAACAGCCTTTTGAAGTCTTTCAGCCGTTTGCAAAACTATCTTCAGAGGGAACAGAAATATGCTGACCTGATTTGAATAGTACCTACCTAGGTACCTATCTATTTTCAGCTGGGACACAGTTTTGCACTTTGGATATCGCCTAGGGCAGTTAATAATCTATCTGTCAGAGTTTAAATAAGGTCCAGAGCTAAGAATATGGAAGCTACTATAGTCTGTATCAGTTTGTCAGTCTATTTTCATGGAACCTACTTTGGCAGTGCTTAAAATCTTGAATAACTTTTAAACCGTAGCTTCATAATTAAAACTATGGCTAATCTTTGAAGATTTGCTTTAACTCTTAACAAATTATAGGCACAGTTACTTAACAAGTTTTATCAAGACTAGGCGTTTCAAAAATTATGTTTATTTAGGGTACTTACCTGATTTTAAACATACTTACCTAGATCTGGTTTCCAACATTTTATGGAGTTATCTCGAAATATTTCATATGTAGGTCTCATACTTGTCAAGTTTAAGCATCTTATCCCCCTAAGCTAAAGGCGGAATAATCTCATAATTCGCCTTCACCAAGCTATAAACCAAAACAATTCGAACCCCGGGCCCAATAACCCTTAATTGCACCCGACCCACCCGCACGTAAAGCCTTCTTTCAAAACTCGAATTACCTGCTCCGCGCGAACTAACTAGTCCGTACTCTTTGGTAGTAACTACTATTGTATTCTGCGGTCGGGGGTTGGCATTCAATGCAGCTCAACTCAACCAGCCGGGCGACTGGCATTCAGTATCCCATCTCCCCCCATTTTTCGCCACAATAGCGGCAATACATTCCGTGACTTGGCGAAACTTGATGTCGAGATATTTGGCCCCCATCTCGCGATCAATACGTGTGCGCAACGCCATCTAGCTGCCCGTCGCGCAGCCAAATTGCAGTTTAATAGTTCATTAGATCCGGCAAAAATGGCGGGCGCACGACAATTTAAATTTACACCTATCGATTCTGTAATCTGAGGTCTGTTACAGCTGTAACTTTGAAAGAACTGATTTGTTTTTTGAGGACGCTTGGAGTGTCCAAAATGTCATATAAAATCCTCAATTGCAAGACATGTTAGAGACAAGATGGCGTGAACAGAATTTCAATTACTGTGAACTTAAATAGCTAATCAGTTTTGAATTACGTATTTCAAGTGAAGCTGGATTGGTTATTGTTATAATACACAACCAAATCATACCTGGAGAATATTAAGAGAAGAGGATGTTGGAGATTGAAGAAGTGAAGCTGTCTGTAGATGGTGAAGTCATCGCGTGGTCTTTACAGAGCCTAGAGTTGGCTAAATTTGGCACTCACTCTACATTTTCCGCAGCGCCAGCTTGCGACAAAGCGCGTGTATAATTCAGTAGGTAATGGTCATTTTTACCCACAGCGCCCACCTCCCGGACTAAATGAATGAATTATCAGGCATTCAGTAGGATAATTTGTTCGATCGATGCGGGCGGTGTGAGAGGGGGATTCCAGTACGTTGGAGCTGGAAATTGAAGTTTCTTGTTGTGGTATGCAGGGGGTAAAGCCTTGCCGCCTTGGGAGAAACTGAAATGGGAATACAAAATGTTGGTGGTCATTTGTTAGGGTTTTTCTTTTTTCAGGGGTACCACGGGTAAAACGGGACCCTATTACTAAGACTGAGAGACTGAGAGTCCCCTTTTATTCTGTGTTTTAGTACCTACCTATTTGTGGCTATAGCGTCAACAGAAATACATAATCTGTGAAAATTTCAACTAAATGAAAAATGAAACTGGTACAGCCTGACTGGTGACAAACGGACAGACAAACCGATGATGTATTTCTGTTACCTACCGCTATAACAACAAATACTAAAAAACAGAGTAAAATCAATATTTAAGGGGGCTCACATGCAACAAACGTGATTTTGTGGCCGTACTATAGATAATGGTACGGAACCCTTCGTGCGCGAGTCCGACTCGCTCTTGGCTGGTTTTTATACTTGTAATAGGACATGGTTAAAATGTATAACATAACACCATCTGTTCTAAAACCCCGAGCCAAAGTTTGTAGAAGATCTTCCCTTTTCGTTGGAGGACATACATTCCAATTTTGTCCTCAAGTGTGGTTAACTCGTCTAAGCCTCAAGTACATTATATCCTACAAATTTTCAGAATCCAATAATAAAACCATAATTTGAACTAGACTCACTTTCGCTATCAATCAGCTGACTGACATAATTTGCTACAATAACATTATGTGATATACGTAGGTAGGTATTTATGTAGACGACGTCGCTGGGACTTCCTCCGTCCGAGTTCCGGTGCGCTGCAAGCGATCCAGCGCTTTATTGAGTAAGCTAACTTTGTGTAAATCTTAGCGATCTTTTATTGTTTGAATTAGGTATGTCTTCAAAAAAATTTTGATCGTCGTTTGTCTATTATCCTTAAATTTGAATATCGAACATAATCAATTTTGAATAGGATTTTTGCATTTTAGTCAGTAAGATTTGACAGAAGAAGATATTGAATCAATTTTGAATAAAATTTTCGGATTTTATTAAGTAGGTAAGTAAACTTTGACAGGAGAAAAAATCTTGCAGCGTTATTTTTATTTTGTATAGGTCTAGTTTTTAAATAAAAAAATGTGTACATCGACGTTTGCCTATTAACCTGGAATTTGAATATCGAACATAATTTTGAATAGATTTTTTTACGATAAAATCATTGTGATAGCTAACGGTAGTTTTGTTGGAAGACCACGATTATTGGCATAAGCTGATTATTACCAGTTAAACCAATTTTATAATGCTGCCGTGCCATAAACTCATGCGCTTACAGGTATCAGCCACAAAATGATGATAAAAATAATGGCGTTGCAAACTGTAGACTATTTAAATACTTTATCAAATAAACATTATGTTCTTTAGCAGTAGGTAAGTACAGACAATTATTTAAATAGTTACAGATTTAGGCAGCTGAATGCAGGCAGGCCAAGGACCATGAACATTGCAGTTACTATTACTCAGGCCAACGGGATTTTGTCCAGCGGAATTATATAAAAAAAATAGTATTTCATATAGGTAACAAGTCTTTTTATGCCGATGAAATAGGCTAATGACCTACCTAATGCTTAGTGATAACTTATAACAAAGCATTGCTTCGCAGGCTACTATAAAATGGAGACAATTTTTTTTTATAATCTATTATAAAATTATTTAAATGCTAAGTTTTTGTAGCTAACTGTACTTATTATTAGGTTATTAATATGTAAATTTTGCAGGTTTACAACCAGGTTATAAAAGTATTTTTTGAAATAAAACCTTTCGTCAAATTTTAATTAAGTTCTAACTAAATTAAACAAAACAAGAGTACCCTTATCCTGTAGGTTCAGAAGTACCTATACTTAGTAAAGTTACAGAAAACACATTTTTTCTTACTAAGAGTAGGTAGTAAGTACCTAGGTAAGTAGGTACCTACTTACCTGGAGAAAGAGAAAGACTAAAAATCTAGGTACCTACGGGGCATCTAACTCAGTAAGTAAATAATCGTGCTGGCACATTAGTTTCGTAATCTACAAGAGATGATAAAAATAATATCGTAATGTTTACAAAAAAATATGATAAACAAAAAGGTCAATGGTCAACAGTTACAACTCAGCGCTACAGCGCTCTAAAGCGGTGCTCAGCTGACGAAGTGTTGCTAGCTGTGATTCAATGTGGTTGAAGTTTAACAAAAGTGGCTAGATTTAAACTTTTGTAAGTTTTTTATTTGACTGCAGGTGTAACAAACAAATGGCCCTCCTGATGTTAAGTGGTTACCACCAACTATAACAAAGCATTGCCTTGTAGGTCACGTTCGTTATGAACGTGCCCTTGATTTGACATACTTGAGGCGACTAAACTACACTTAACTAGCTTTTTTTGAGAGAAAAAATTATACAATTAGCTAAAGGCTCACCTGATACTAAGCAGTTACTTCCGGCTAGCAATCGCCTCACAAATCACGCCCATTGAGGTTATGTTATGTGGTATGAATTGCACTAAGTTCACCACTTTGAGATGTTAAGTCTGTAGCATACAGATAGGTACATAGATACCATACAAATAAAACTTGTTTGCTTTTAACGAAATTGGAAACTGGTGGCCTATCATCGGTGAGCACTGTTTAAAAAACCGGCGAACAATAAAATTTTACTTCCGTCATTATTAATCCGTCACTCTTCATGTGAGCCGAGGAATGTAGGTACTTATGTGTGATTTTAGGTTTGACTGTTTTTTATAACTAAGTGAGTAGGTACCATTAACTTACTATTAAGTGGGTACCTACCTACTATGTGTCTAAGCTCACTGAAAAGTGGCTACATCTAACCAAAATGCTCGAAGCTGGTAATATCGCTGTCAGGTCGGACACCTGACGTCTGCCCCCCCTTCCCCGCAGCCATCAGCTGTTAATGTTCCCCGCCCGCGCCCTTCCCGCTTTCCCCTTCGTTTGTGTAATGTGAGGAGATGCGGCTACAATGGCATATGGAGGAAATTATTATATATAAGTATTAGATTTGTGTGATGATTTTTGTATTTTTACTCTTGCCTTTTTTAAGAGCTTTCTTATATGATCAATATTTGCACCTGTAAAAACTACCACGTTTAAATTTTCGTTTTACAATTAAAACCATTAGTAATCACAAATCGTCCCTATCCTCTAAAATTAGGTATACCAATTTTATTTTACCTAGTAGTTAGGTACCTACCTACTTAGGTACATTCTTTTTTATACGTTAGGTAATTTTTGCAATGAAGTGGCAGGTAGGTAATTAAATTCAAATTTATATAGCAGACGTGGTTTATTTTGTACATTAAATAAAAATAAATATGACGGCGTATGCACACGGATATTGATTTTATTTCACAAAGCGTGAACAAAACAAAAATGCCAACTTTTAATAATAAATCGCACATTATGCCTGCCAAATGAATTATTTATGGCAACGTGTCGATTCGGGGCGCGCATCCCCAGGGCTGGCGGGACGCGGAGCGAGGGGCGCGGCAGACGGCACGCCACAAGCAGGAGCTCAGTCCGCGCCGAGCGGCCGAGCCAGCGCTATGTCCGCGTGCGCGCCGCGCGCCTGCTGCCGGCCGCGCGCCCCCTCTACTCTACTAGACATCACCGCGAAGATAGTTGCTGCCGCGATCCCCTTTCAGCGTATCGAGGAGCGCTACGAGCGCATCCCGGAGCCCGTGCAGCGCCGCGTGGTGTACTGGTCCTTCCCGCGGGATGAGCGCGACATCTGCATGTACTCGTCGCTGGCTCGTGCGCCACCCGACGACCACCGCAACATCGCTTTCTGCCGCGGCCTCAAGCTGCTGGAGGCCGGCTGCGTGGAGAACGTGCTACAAGTCGGTGAGTGTCGTTGCAGCACAGCGCCTGCGCCTGTTTACTAATATGCGCCTCGCCCACCCGCGCCGTATAAATAAAAACCTCGACGTGTGCGATCGATAGCTGCTCCTCTCGGGAATTATTCATGCGTCGGCTCGTAAAACTTTCAGGAGATTAGGGCCCACCGGGCAGGACCGATCATTGTGATGTGAACCCGCAATCTTAGGACCAAGAAACGCCACCACACTGCCGTGGCTCGTCATACCGAGGAAACTAATACGCGACGTTGATTTATCTGCCCGATATCGATAACCCGGTAGTAGCTCTGACGCTTAATCGATACGATGTATCATTGGCACTCGTTCTGGCCCACTAGATACAGTAGAGGGCAAATAATGCTGCCCTGCGATACGCCCGGCGCCGATAGTCAATAGCAGCGCATAATTAATCGAACTCGTTGACTATGCAACGACGTCGACGCGCACCGATAAATCCATATGCCACTTCCAAGTTCCACTTAGAAATCATTTTCCGTGCCTCTCCTATTTACAATAACATGTGATTCAATTAATCGAAAGCGTGATTAAGATCTACTTTCAAAAATATGCTGATGCGCCGAAAAATTCGGCCAACATTTACATAACTGGTAGTCCCGTTACATAGAAATTACACAACCGGATTCTTTCTGCGTTGGCAGCGGCTCGCATAGCAGTCCTGGCCCGGAGACTCGAGCAGTCAGCCCGCAGCGTGGCCGCCGCATTAATCCATGCAGACGTCGTTTGTTACTGTCGCCGCTCTGAATAACGGACGCGAATAAACAATATTAATTGCCCGTTTTTATTTTATAGGGCCAGGCAGAGACAGGCTCGTTTTATTGTGCTCGTCCGTCGTGGGAGGACACTGTTACATATTCATTTGTGCTTATCTACCATCGGAACGGCGATTAGGTTGTTTCGGTTGCGCTGTGGTCGCATACGCCACATTTGGATGGCAGGCCGTTGTTAAACACCGTCACGTCTCGCGAGAGCATTGAACGCACTCATTTAATAGCAGAGATGAAGCATATAAACTGTACAAACAAGAATTCATAGTTGAATCATGCCCGCAGTCCGATTTTAGGCACTGGCTTTCGTCCAAGTTTAGATCGATGGAAGAAGTGCCTATCCAAGATACTCTTCCGATATGAATTGTGTGCTCATGTAGCAGATAAGCGTAAGAAGTAGAGCTATTTCTCTCGTCTAAGTGATATAAGTTCCCACACCCATATCATCTGAGTCACACTATCTACCATCAGAACGAACCGCCCACTGGAAGTAAAAACAGGCTGAATTATGTTCCGAGAACTGTTGTAGGCAACTAAGATTTTCCTTACCGAGGAGGGACTAAATTGTCTGCAATGTAAATTCGTAGGTTGATTGAGGCCATGGAGAACCACGTTTACAATTCCGACAAAATATTGATGAAAAACTATTTCAATAGTGTTGAAGGTGCTTAATTTATACGATTCGCACACACAACAAATAGGTATTCAATTTTTTATGTAAACATTAGTTACATTCTTTGGTAACAGCAAACAGGCAGACCTAAAATATAATGTGAAAGAAAAAATATCTCTTTGGCACCGTTCGAGCAGACAACGACTCACCAAACGAGAATGGCCAGATTCAAGAGCATGAATAAAAGAACACCGTCTGCCCTGAAGGTACATGCAAATGATCGAAAATGAGCCTGACAATTCGAACGTATCGAAGTCATCCGCAAGATATTTAATTGTCATGCAAAAATAAACGAGTGCACCCGGCGATGTTCTGTAAATATTTTAATTCAATGTTAATAACTTCATATCAATTCCGTTGTGTGCAGCGGAACCGGTTCTCGGCTCCGGCCGAGTTCCCTGAAGAGGGTTGTGTTGTACCTGATTGAATTATTGAACGCTAAGCCCTGTATCAAGATTTAATATTAGATTAGGAAGATTATGGGAAGACATTAAACACACGTGAACGATCGTTGATAATAAAATGGTCCGTCTAGGCTGAAGGACGCCGTCGAAGGAACATAGATTATTTAATTCGATCGATTCCATTCTAAAGCATAATGAACGTATTGAATTTTTAAATGCGCACTCTGAGTTCCCCACCATTAATAATTGCGTTGTCAGTTAATAACTAAGCGTTCTTCAGTGGTTCTTTGAGTTGGTGAGCTATGTGTTATAAATCTACATCACTATCACGTGCGTTCATAGTTGTAGTTCCCAGAAGGTTGAAAGACGTTTTATTATCAGCCGCAGCCATGATTCATACTCCGTGATGATCTTTGATATCCTTTCTGGTCGTAACGAGTTTCTTGTGAAGCTTAAAATTCTGAGGCGGCTCCACTGTTTACAGACTATTCAAATAATATTGTTGGTATATAATATGAAATGTGAAAGACTACACACGTAAAGGAGTGTGCATGATCTACATACTGCTTCGTATTCTTTACATTCCTAAAATAAATGATTGATGAGGCTCGTGATTGCCTTATGGATGATGAATTTTCTCATTGACTGTTTGTCATTTACAATTCGGAGAACGTCACTTAAATATACCAGTACACATATATTTTAATAGGCTGTTAATGATTTGTCAATAGATTTTTATCTTGATACTAATGAATTTATTACTTTTCTATACTAAGGAGTGATTTCTGTTTAAATATTTCAAATATCATTACTCATATTTTAAAATTTACATAAACTCACTGCTAAATACGTGTGTAAAAATAACATGCACTTAATGGTAATGTCTACTCCCTAGCTTTCCGGTTTTGATATAAAAATAGTAATGAACACACAAACCGTTGTTAACGTAATAATTAATATCGTCGTAAGAGTTTATGTGGGCACAGACAATTCTACTTTAAAATTTCCGTTTTCATGTTTTACTCGTTTTCTAATTTTGGCATTTTATATGTATAAAAAAGAACAGGGAATTATAAAATACCTCCTATTAAATCTAAATTATATAGCATAAATCATGTATGAAACCAATGTTACACCTGGACTGATATAAAGAACCAATCTACCTGAACGTGAGGCAATATCTAAATACGTCCTGAAAGCCTGGTTATGAATCAACTCTTAGAAAAAATATGTACTCACTTAGAGTTGATACTTACCATCTGGCAACACAATCGCGATTCATAGCAACAAAGAAAATACTGAACAAACTGACAAACAGACAAACTAAATGCTCCTCTGTCCAATAACAGAGTTTCATAGTGTCTACACAAGACCGTTTCTGTCGCGCGACCTCGCTAAAACCATCATAACGAGAACCCATGTTACCTTTACAATATACCCGTTGATACCCGAATCTATATGAACATAGATAGACGAGGCAGGTCCTAAGAAACTGGCCACATTACAAAGACCTGCTTGTGAGTACCGAAAGCACCTCCGCATTTTAGAACCCAATTGCAAAGTTCCCATCTGCAACTCACATAAACCTTACCACGGGGTGTTATGGTATATTTTGCAATGTTCTGAATAGTACTTTACGATGGTAAAACACAGTGATTCGTTGAAGGCAAACAAGATTGTGAAGAGTCGTGAATGCCTGATTTGATGGTGTATGGATAAATGCTGATTGTTGAATATGAAAGGGGCTTGTTCTTCGGTTACTGAGAATTCAGGAAACTTTGGCTGTCCGAAGACCATAACTCTGAGAAACTGATTTGTGAAGTAATCGCTAAAACGGATACAAACAAGTCTTCATTGATATCTGATTCAATGAAATACACGCAGTTCAGACAAAGCTAATTACAGAAATGATAATAACACCGCAACTGGCTTCATGTATTTCCTTAAACGTTTACACTTCGTACAAAACTGACATAATCATTCTTATACTTTGTGTGAGGAACATAGTGACCAAAGAACAAAAAATGCTATGTGTATACTACACCAAATTTCGCGAAAATGTTTCTGAAACACTAAAACTTACGGCTTTATTTCCTGTTTTTGATGCATTTGATTGCATTTGCATTTTGACGACCGATGTAGCGCGGCGGGCGATTGTCCGCCTGCTACGCAGGAGGTTGCGGGTTCGATTCCCGCCTTGGGATAAATGTTTGTACGATTTGCAAATATTTATTCCGGGTGTTCTGGGTATGTAATATAGTATTGTCTTAAGTATATCAGTCATCTAGTACCTACCCATAACACAAGCTCTGCTTAGCTTGGGGCTAGATGATGCTGTGTGGATTGTCCAGCATTATTTATTTATTTTCTCAATGCACATGTGTGTGGTTGTTGTTTTCTAAATGTGTCTTAGACTTGTTTAGAAGTGTCGATGGGGCCAGAATTTCTCATGACATCAAGGAAGACAGAGCGAGCTCTCAAGGGATTAACTACACTACCCTCTCCGTTGCCTGAGCCTCGACAAAATAAAAGAATAACGTTATACATTATTTTGGTTGTGGTTTTACCACAAACCGCGTGGCTACTCGGGCTTAAGTTATCAACCACAGTCACTATTATGAGTATTCTCAAACAATGCTTCTTCACATTACCTACGTTCTATACAGGTATTGTGTGTCACTATGCAAACAGCGCATAGATAGTCATAGAATATATAATAGTTTAAGTACTATGTGTGTTGAGCAGGAGGCACCAACGCTAAAATCATTGAGCCTAATGTTTTTCCCATAATCCAACTTTAGATATTTTATACGCAATTATTATTATATCAATGTCAAGTCAATGCTTAAAACCATGTAACTTGGCACAATATTAATATCATTAAAACTATTGTCAACCTCTAATTCAAGAGTGTGCGGTGGACACAGAATCAGGGTAACGAGCCTAGATAACAGCAAGATAATTCAGTATCAAACTTAAGGAGGTGGTATCCGCTCAACGAGAGGTTTTCTCCGTGTTATTTCTCTTTGATGAGTGAGTATAAATGTCTAAAAAAAATATATATTGCTTATTAAAGACTAAATTTTAATTTGAACAATTGAAATAATTCTAACTATATTATTACTATATGAAAAAAATATCCAAAGTGAAGCAATTTTTATTTTAAATTTGGTTATTTCTTCTAAACGGTATTGATTTTTAGTATTTTTTTTTCACACAAATATTTGTCAAAGTATTTATCACAAAGTGAACAATTGGCAGTTCGAACTAATAATTCATTAGGCTACAAATAATTATTTCTTGAATGCGATATGAAATGGAATGCGCGCGGGTCCCTGTGCGGGCGACGGGCGGCAGTGCAACTCAGTATGGACAGACTCCTCAAGGTCGTTGGCGAGTACCACCGCCTTAATTTCGCGAATAGTAGAGATATTCAGTTACAGCGCTTGTTTGGAAATAGTAACGACTTGTTCCACCTTAACAAAAAAGGTGCAAACAAAATAGCTTGCAACGAAAAGATAATTTAAAACTCTAAATCAATGACCTAGTTAACCAACTCATTTTGATTCACTACTGTTTTAACAACAAGCGATGTTTGTGACTAATTAGTAATTATTGAATTGCTGTATCATTAGTTAGTAGTAAGCAGTAGAAAACATGAATAAAATGTGTGATAAACATAAAATATGATGACATTTGTAACAGTGGCTGACATACATTATCATTATTTTTACATATACGTTCCACTGCTGGCCAAACGTTTCTTATTATTAGGGTTCGGTAGCCAAAAGGTAAAACCCTATTACTAAGACTCGCTGTATGTCTGTCCGTTTGTCACCAGGCTGTATCTCATTCATGAACAGTGAAAGTTAGAAGGTTGACATTTTCACAGATAATGTATTTCTGTTGCCGCTATAATAACAAATACTAAAAAACAATAAAATTATTTATATTAATGAGGGCTCTCATACAACAAACGTGTTTTTTTTCCGTAATGGTACGGAACCCTTCGTGTGGGAGTCCGACTCGCACTTGGCCAGTTTTTATTCTATCCGGGTTTAGAAGAGGGGTTAGTAAAGTTACAAATATTAAATTAATATGATAAATAATCTAAAGGTTCATAATATTTGAAAAAACTTATAAACACTTATTCAAACGTTACCAATAAATAACATAATTTATATTTATCTCCTATTTCTCATTGAATCAGGTATTATTCTCGTATGTTTTGGGAAATACCACTTTTATTTTCCGTGATTGACACTTTTGCAAATGATTTCATTGCCGTTGATAAATTGTCATACTTACTTACCTACCTTCCAGTAAATGATTTTATCCGACAAGCGTACTTACATCATACTTGATATAAGTACATCAATAACTTATTTAAGTATCTCTATCAATAATAATTGTAATTTGGGCAAAGTTTTACTTGTAGGTAAAAATTGTAGGCAATAAAAAAGTGGCGATGGGCTTGCAACCTACCACGTATGACATACTAATTACTGCAAAATGTGGGTACGTACCAAATGTACTATCTGGACGTACCTCTGCCTACCCTCTTAGACATCCTCGAAGAATCTCGAGTAGGTACTTACTTGGTACTAGGAGATCGGAGGGGATATCTACCATGCTTGGAAATTAAAGTCATAATGTTATTTATTTATTCATTTTATAATAAAAAAACAGGTGTATTTCAATGATTAAATGAAAAAAAAATAACTACATCTACTCATAACTACACTAATATTTTTATGTCAATGTCTCGTCACAAAATGGTAGTATTGATCAATCAAACTTGAGCCCATTTTCGCGAATACTCATGTTAGCAAACAGCATGACAGTACCAACAGTACCACGAACCAACACAAAGGAAATATTGTGACATGTCAGTACCGACAAGGGAATCCAAACGATCCTTATCATAACGGTATAAAGTTTAATTTGCAACGCAATTTGAAATGTTCATAATTTTCATCGGAAAATATATCATAAGCAGAGTTTTTGTCGGCATTTCTTGCGCAAACGCAAATGACCTGGGATCACGTTCTTAATATAAAGATAATTGCGGCCTTTATGGGGTTAAACAACTTTAGAGCTATGACGCATTGGCTATTTTCGAGGTTATATTTTTCGGTTGGAAATTTCGATCAAGTTGGAACAACTTAGTCGCTATTCCCCTGTTTTGGTAAATTGACCGGAAAGACAATAAGTTTTGCCCTTGGGTTGGTTTGGCCCGAAAGTTCTTTATTGTATTTGTTTTTATACACCTTGCTGATGAAACAAGCAGATGACCCACCTGATGTTAAGTGGCTATCATACCTATAACGATGCATTGCCTTGGGGGTCACCCGAGGCATATATCGTGCCTGTATGATAATGATAATAATTACTTACCTATATGATAATCTTCAAACCGGAACACAGTAAATCCGCAGGGATCATCTTGAAACGTCTTAAATCTAGGTGAATCTAAGCGCCAGTTCCTCGCGACCAAGCCTAGAAGAATTATCCAGCCTATTCCATCCATCGGCTGGTTCTAAGAATTATGTCGGTGATCTGGGTTTTGCTACGGATTTCTTAATTCGGTCGCCATTCAAGAATCTTTAATCCTCAGTGGATGTCGGATCTACGAGCTATATAACCTGCCCATTGCTGATTCTGTGAGCTATGTTTGACGACCGATGTGGCGCGGCGGGCAAATGTCCGCCTGCGACGCGGAGGTTGCGGGTTCGATTCCCGCCTTGGGATAAATGTTTGTACGATCTGCAAATATTTATTCCAGGTGTTCTGGGTATTTTCTATGTATAATAAAAATATCTATATATGTAATGTGTTGTATTAAGTATATCAGTCATCTAGTACCCATAACACAAGCTCTGCTTAGCTTGGGGCTAGATGATGCTGTGTGAATTGTCCAGCATTATTATTATTATTATTATTATTATTATTATTATACCTTAGTTATTCTATTCTACGCATTTCTTCATTTCTGATTCTATCTTGTAGCGTAACTCGTAGACCTGTGTATTCGTATACATAGATCATAAATTGCAAAGTCCTTTCCCACGTCACTACCAAGGCTAAGTACACACCAGTTCTCTGTAATATCTTAATTCCCTCTTCCTGCGCCGATTGGGGCTAATTGTGTCGACCTGCCACCTCTAGCCCCCTTGTAATTGAAGTTGACCCCAGCATTGACGCTGGTAATTTAACCCACTGCAAAAGGCAGAAGTAATGTTTAAAAGTATCCGTTTTGTTCAATTAATCTATTGCTGAAGAGAATTTCCAACGGATAGATTTACGATTTTGTAGAGATGGAATTTTCTGGATGAGTTTGTTTTTTCTGGAATATCTATTGATGGCTAAAACGCTATAAGATCTTCTAAGCCAAGCTAAAAAGCCTTAGGGTACCCTAAAAACTGCACCATTCTTAAATTAGTGGCAGCTTTTGTGGCAATTGATACATTCGACTCTATTGATATAAGTAGTACAGTTCTTAGTGAAGGGCTCGTCCAAGAAGTACTACCACTATGCTTATTTCTTCCGCCAAACTTTCTGTGTTCTAATTTAAAGGGTGTGGGTGCAGTTGTTGTTTTCTTATAAATCGAGGGCATGACTCCTTTCACGACTGTTTTTTAACACTTTATTTCGGACTTATCTATCACCGCCCTTCTCAAAAAACCATCCTGTATATTACGTAAATAGATGACTGACACTAATCAATACACTGAATAATAAAATAAATATATCAGGACATTTTTACACAACATCATCTAGCCCCAAACTAAGCATAGCTTGTACTATGGGAACCAGATGACTGATAGAATACTTATATACTTTTTTTTTGTAAATACATACATAGAATACAATACAAGACCCAGACACAGAACAAACACTAATGTTCATCACACAAATGTTTGTTCTCGGTGGGGATCGAACCCACCACCTACAGCACAAGGCAGGGCTACTACAAACTGAGCTGTGACGGTTGTCGAACTAAAACAAATGAACCGAAATGCAAGAAACTATACTACTTCAAAGTAAATTCGTTCGCTCAAATCAGTTGTCCTGTGGTCTTCGTGAACACAATAGTCTAACCGTCAAGCTCCCTTATCATTATAAATTGACAATGTTGACAATAACAAATGACTTCTATGTCATTACAAAACCTGCCTCTTGCAGTGATGGATACCATCCCTATTGTACACTAGATTAATTATAAGTTATTATACATATTTCGTTATGTATCATCATATTGGATGCAATATTAATCTACTTGTCAAGTAGCATTTATAGGGTTCTGTATTTGAGCAAGAAAAGTTGAACACATAAAAAATGCATATAAATGTAAAATTCATACTTTAAATTATGGTTATGAATAAGGTTCAGAATTGTTCTCCCTGGAAACGTATGGGAAAGGCCTATGTCCAGCAGTGGACTTCTACAGACTGTTGATGATGAATAGATAATTGAGCTTGAAAAAATATAAAGCTTTAATCTAAAATTACTGAAAAAATATGGCAAAAATAAGTCCTCTAAATACAAATAAAATCAGATTTTTACACCTTAAAAGAGTTTATACGGTAAGAAGTGTCTGAAACTTGAAAATGGCTCGAATGATTTGAAATCATTTAGATCGCATAAATTCAGTGTTTCGATTTATGAGGTCAAGAAATATAATCCAGCTATGTACGGAACCCTCGAAGCGCGAGTCTCGCTCGCACTTGTCCGTTTTATTTAGTAATTGATCACCATGTCGCGATTCTTGGAAACTGGAGATTGACAGATTAATAAGAGAATGTATTGTATATTTTTAATCAGTTTATTAGCTACGTATGCAGCATTTTTTATTTGTGCAGTAAAATGAGTATATCGGTACATGAACCTCACAGTTGAGTTGGTTGGAGCTCTGCCTTCTGCGTTGTAAGTTGTGGGTTCAATCCCCATGAAAAACAAACTTTATAATGTACATAGATAAACATCTACCATAAATAGACCCACACAGAACCATAACACCCAAGTGTTGTGTTGTTTTGTAATAAAAGTATGTAACCATTTATTTACATAATAATAATAATAATGCTGGACAATCCACACAGCATCATCTAGCCCCAAGCTAAGCAGAGCTTGTGTTATGGGTACTAGATGACTGATATATTTAATACAATTCATTACATACATACATATTTTTTATTATACATAGAAAACACCCAGAACACCCGGAATAAATATTTACAGATCGTACAAACATTTATCCCAAGGCGGGAATCGAACCCACAACCTCCTGCGTCACAGGCGGACATTCGCTCGCCGCGCCACATCAGTCGTCACATGTCCACAAATATATTTTATATTTACAATAAAACAGTAATTTGGTTCCCATGGTACAAGCTTTGCTTAGTTTGGGGCTTGATAGCGCTGTGTCAAATATATGCCAGTATCAGTAATTATTAGCTCCAAGAAGATTTAATTATATACTTGGTAGGTATTTGCTCCAAATCACACCGAAAATAAATCTAAACACATTACCTAACATTACATAGAATGTTGTAAGTCTTAAAGATAGATACAGGGACTGCTGCACCCATAGTTGATAAATGTTATTTAAAGAACCATTAAAATTATTTGCAATTTCAATAAATTTTATGTTTTTACTAATTAATGGTATATTATTCGTTTATAAAGCGCTAAGTATCCCTTACTTGAGGAAAAAATAGATTTTGTAATTTCCCAAAAATTACTCATAACATAGCGATATTAATAATATAGGTAGGAAGTGCTCAATATTTTTTTTTTATGAAGTAATACTTCTTGTGCGACTTCCAACAAGGTTGCGTTAAACGTTTAACACTACCATAGAAAGGGTATGAAAGCACTGTTCTTTTTCTCTTTCTCTCATAGCCAGTTACGTTTTACTTTAGTCGTGTGGTCTAAAGCACACTGTTTTTTTTTTGTAAATACATACATACTTAGAATACATATAACATCCTGGAAGGATAACAATAGAAGCACATAACCACTTAACTGTAGTTAGCGGCTATGAGTATGGTAGATAGACACTTAAGCCTACATAGGACATTTTGACCTAAAATCGTATCTCCAGATAAACTAAACTGTTACGGTCTTTGACAACAAACTTGCGATATCAAAACCTAGTGCATTAGACTCTATTGCTAGAACGCTAAGGTTGATAAGGGGTTGTTTTTGACAGCTGTTTAAGTTGATAAGATTACGTCACAGCTGGAAGTCCAGTTGTGAAATCGATTTGTAAATTACATACGTCCTATGTACAGTCAGCTGCACTAGAATGTATACAGTTCGTAACTTACAGAATTAATATAAAACGTAAAATTAATATTTACAAGGCAAAAACTAAAAAAATATGTAAACTTATTAGCTAATCTCACGATTTTTTGAGTTTACTATAATGTTTTGATACCGTTTTGAAAATTACAAATTGTATATACATTCTAGTGCAGCTGACTGTACAAGATGAGTTTAAAATAAATAAAAAAGAGTACTTTCCTACGCACCGAGACAAATATACCCTGAAAATTTCAAGTCTCTACGACCAGTGGTTTACCTTAGCTGTTTATGCTAGTTAGAGGTCAAAGATTCTTATAATTGGTATAGATAATTTTACATACAAAAAATAAAACCACAGCCCTTATATGAAAACCGCGATGAGAGTTTATTGGGTTTTCCTTCATTTTTTTTATACAATTTGCTGATGGAACAAGCGTATGGCCCACCTGATGTTAAGTGGTTACCATAGCCTATAACAAAGCATTGTCTTGTAGGTCACGTTAGTTAGAAATGTGCAATACGATACACTGCTCTGCGTCCGTCAACCTGAGGCATACAGGTGTTAAGCCTCCTGTGCCTGTAATTACACCGGCACCCACACCCTTCAAACCGGAACACAGCAAGCTGCTTGGCGGCAGAAAGAGGCATGGTGGTAGTACTTCCCAGGACGAGCCCTTCACTAAGAGCTCTACTACTACTAAATTAGACTCCAGACAATGTTATTCGTTTCAATAATATGATTAGAGACTGTTATTTTATGTAACTTTGGTAAGCTCAAGCAACGCAAGGTAAGGTCCAATAGTTTAAGTTCAGAGCGGGGTCAGTGGTATCATTAGTAGGTTCGAATCCAGCGGAAATGAATTGTTAAAAGCACCATTTTGTATGATTTCATGTATTGTTGTGAGATAGGATTGGTACGAGTGTTGAATCTTGGATGAATTAATGGGTCTATAATTTTAAGGTGTTAGATTTAAGATTTGAATGGAAATATACCGTAGGCCATAAAACAATTGATATCCGTGTGGTTACAAAGCAGCCTCTTCTACTTTTTTATTGAATATACTAGTGGCCCGTCCCGGGTTTGTACGGGTTTTAGTAAGGATCTCTTCTTTTCCTTATAATGCAAGTGTGTTTTTTTATGTTACTGCTGGTGGAGCAAGCATATGGCCCACCTGATGTTAAGTAGTAACCATCGATGCACTACCATGCGACCACCAACCTGAGGCACACTGGTGTTAAGCCTCATGTGCCTGTAATTCCTCCGGCACCCACACCCTTCAAACCGGAACACAGAACTGCGAGCAACACTGCTTGGCGGCAGAAATAGGTACGGTGGTAGTATTTCCCCGGATGACCCCTTTACAAAGAGCTCTACTACTCCTGAAGTGTAGATATAAAACAAAAAGAATCAAACCCAACTGTTTAGTATTGTCATCCTAAATCTAATGTCACTGTCAAAAGTCATAACAAATATTGTTGTCTTTGTCTCGCTCTCTCTCTTCCATCTTGCCGGCAAACAGGCGACTACGGCTCTCATAACAAATTCATATTAATAATACATTTAAAAGGTGTACAGTGTATAAAACAAAACCAATAAACTCGCAATACAGTTTTTTAAAGTGTTTTCAATCGCAGCACCTCACATCCCCAAGAGATCGGACTCAAGATCTCCAACACCGAACACCATTTTAGCATAGGGACCTACTGCTGACACATGAGGGGATACATTTCTTTTTTCTATTTTACTAATGTTATGTAATAGAATCTGCCTACCTACCTGTTTATCAAGTCGGGCTTGTGTGTGTATGCCTTTGCTAAATAATGTGAATTTGCCTATGCTAAATAAACGTATATTCTATTCTATTCTAAACCCCAGGCGTTAGCCTTGAGAAACTTTAGATTAAATATTACATATCATCAGTTTTATATAACTACAGCATCTGTAATTTGGTACTCGAATAACTGATCGCTACCGTGCACGTCACTGTGAGCGCCGCCAGGACGCGTTGGATTGGCCTTCAGCTTCATTCAAGAAACGTTCAAGGTCCCTCAATTAAATTTGGCACCCATTGTGATAACATTCTACCAAAGTACACACCAGTATACACTGGCGCATGTTCAAGCAGAATATTTTAAATTATTGATGTGTACCTACATACCTGATATTTTTTTTTCACCTTACTGATGGATTAAGCAGATAGCCCACCCGATGTTAAGTGGTTACCATCGCCTAAAACAAAGTATGGCGTCGTAGGTTACGCTTGTTAGGAACGTGCTTTATGATGCACTGCTCAGCGTTCATCAACCTGATTCATACAGCCTCATGTGCCTATAATTTCACCGGCATCCACACCCTTCAAACCGGAACACAGCAAGCTGCTTAGTAGCAGAATTAAGTATGGTGGTAGTACTTCCCCGGACGAGCCCTTCACTAAGAGCTCTACTACTTATTTAACTAAACTAAAGTACTTATACATTACAATATCATAAGAATTTTCTCTATTAGGTTTTGTCTCGTAAGTGTAAGTTCACCTTTACTTTCGTTTGTCTCTGAATCTAAGGCCCGCTTACACTACGATTACTAAATGTGTTTAGCTAGCCCCTAAATGCATTACGAAAGCTAATTACTTTTAACGCGAGGAAAATTAAGTCGCTAGTACGTTTACGCTAAACATGTTTAACGTGGTAAACGTGATTAGCTAAATAAAATTAGAATCAGATTGTTGTGCAAGCGCCTTAGTCTAGAATGTGACCGTCGCATGATAGGACTTGATGGCTAGGCCCATAACCTACTTGTCACATTCGGAAAGTCCCTCTATATTATTGCACTTAAGTATAGCCCAGAAACATGATCGGTGAAGACCACAAAACACCACTTTCCGGTATTTCGGGTCAAAAGCAATCTAAACTATAAACATAAATAACCCTGGAGCCCGCTAGTGGTGGTGCCATTATCCGGCTTTTTATGACTATCATCCGGCTATTATTAGAATACACATCCCGAGATTAATGATATATTTGTTTTTTTGGGTAAGTATATAGAGTAAAGAAAGAAATAAATTCATGAAATTCAACCCCTATAGATCTGCAATGGTGGTTGATAAGAATAAACATTCTAGTTATAAAAAGATACAGATATGCAAGAAAATTTAGAGATGTTTTAATAACAATAAAAGCTCTTTATACGAGGCCCAATTCTCGTATTTTTTGGAGGTGAGACGAGATTGAAACTAGAATTTCATTGTAAAAATTGGCCTCTGAAGGGTCAGTTTTGAAGAATACCATTTGGAAATTGACACAAACAAAACTTGAATTTGACGATGTTTTGTCATGAAAATAGACCTCTGGTAAAATCCCTCGGGTTAGGGCAAAGTGTAATCATAGAAAGCTAGGATTTTATACGGTTTTCCCATAAAAAAGTCCCCTAAAATTTTATAGGGCAAGTTGTTTTTTCCGACTTTTTCTAGACTGCATCTGGCAAAACACTAATACGGCCTTTTGTATCAACCCTATCTGGGCTCGGCCCAAAACGCACGTACAGCAATCATGTGTAATTTAGGACAATAAGTTTGTATCAATAATAAAATAAATTATCGTTTACCTGCCCTTCCATTCCGGTTTTACTTATATTAGTTTAGGGTACCGCGAGACCATTGTGAAACGGTTCTAAAGTGTGTCAAACTCTAATAGTAAGAGCTCTATGACAGATTCGACGTTACCAATTTTTTTTTTCTTGTACTAAGAAATGGATCCCGGATTTGTACGATTTCAGGCCTGTTCGGACTGAGCTCACGGTACAAATAACTAGACAAACAAAATAACGAGCTTTTGGTTTCCTTTCATCGCTAATGTTTAGCTTATCTTTGGGTATTGTGTCTACAAATTCTAACTTGTGCTCCAACAGAAATATCTCGTGTCAAGCGCATGGTATACCGCGTTACACATCTTAGCCCGAATGGGCGTAATGCACTGTCACGTGGAGACAAGCTCTATAAAGTCCTACGAACTATCCAACAATTTAGGCAATGTTTTTAATTAAAAACAACTACTAATTAATATATCGCCAATTTGACGACCGATGTGGCGCGGCGGGCGAGTGTCCGCCTGCGACGCAGGGGTTGCGGGTTCGATTTCCGCCTTGGGATAAATGTTTGTACGATCTGCAAATATTTATTCCGGGTGTTCTGGGTATTTTCTATGTATAATAAAAAATATCTATGTATGTAATAAAGTATATTGTATATTAAGTATATCAGTCATCTATAGTACCCATAACACAAGCTCTGCTTAGCTTGGGGCTAGATGATGCTGTGTGGATTGTCCAGCATTATTATTATTATTATTATTAATTTTGTCCCTATAGACAAAACAGTAGGTAAAACCTAATATAATTTTTTTCCTATTATGTATAAGAGTAGGCCTGCTGGTAAGGTCTATCACACGGTGTTTTGACTTTTTATTATACAGTAAAACTTAGCTGATAATCAACATTGTTTCGACCGAATTGTTGCAATAAACGGTATTACTATGCAAAATTCGCAATAAAACCGCTGATTGCAAAATATAAAACGAGATCGTTCATACTAATTCAGCTGTAAACTACTCTGCGAAACAGAATTCAATATTGCTTACAATCTGTAAATAATAAGTTGCACTTTAGCGTAACGCGCGATGTTGTTTTTAAACAAACTTCAACCCCTGCTATACACGTTTAGGGGTTGAGTTTCGGAAGTTTCTTTCTTAGTACACCTCAATGCACCAAGATGATCATACCCTGAAAATTTAGTCTTTGCGACTAGTAGTTAAAGTTGTGCGTTGTCTATTTGCCAGTCAGTCAGTCAGTAAAGACTAGCATAACAATAGTTATGCTAGTGCTAGTCTAGGCTAGTTATGCGACGACCGCTGTGGCGCGGCGGGCGAATGTCCGTCTGCGACGCAGTGGTTGCGGGTTCGATCCCCGCCTTGGGATAAATGTTTGTACGATCTTCAAATATTTATTCCAGGTGTTCTGGGTATTTTCAATGTATAATAAAAAAATATCTATGTATGTAATATATTGTATTACGTATATCAATCATCTAGTACCCATAACACAAGCTCTGCTTAGCTTGGGGCTAGATGATGCTGTGTGGATTGTCCAGCATTATTTATTTTAGTTATACATGAGCGACGCGGTGGCAAAGCGACGCAGGGGAAACCATTCGAATTATTTTAGGTACCTATATTCGTCTTGCTCCGTAATTATGTATGTATGTATATCGATCATAGGCTAACTAATTTGGAATCACTATGAGTAGACTACTGACGTTGCGCAAATCATATATACTTAAAACTGCATTTACAGAGCTCATTTCACTTAGGTACCGGCCACAAAATTATATTTTTTGTTTGCAAATCTCCGCTCCGTTGACTTTAAATTATGGATTTATATTAATCTGCAAAGTATGTTACACCGCCATCATAATTTACATTTTTATAACCATTTTAAGAAATCTTCCATTGTTTAAACCGACTTACATTTACTGCATATTGATTTATAGTTTGCGTGTTGCCGCACATGCATTCGTATAGAATCACTAAATCAATCAAAAACAAAATGGCGGTTCGTAAAATCCCACGATAAAACAACTTTGTAAGGAGGTATTAATTTGACAAGTCTTAAGCCCACAGCCGCCGTGGGTGGGACGAAAAAATCATGTAGGAACCTACTATGTGCTAAGACAAAGACAAACTTTTAAACATGTTCTCGATGATATCTAAATGACTAGTTTGACAAGACCTAAATATGTACCAACCGTGTTCAATAAATCATTTTGGATTGTTTAATGCAAGAAGGAACATTCTTTGATTATAAATATCTAGCATTTGATTACAAGGATTTTATTGTCATGAACAATTATATAGTCATCTGCACTAGCATGTATACAATTCGTAACAGTTAAAATGGTATTACAGCATTACAAGTATTTAAATATAATATCAAATACTGTAAAAAAATAACTAAACTCATCAACCGACTTCATGAACTTTGTGTTTTTGCCATGTAAGAGGTTATTGTAATGCCTATTTATCATTTTGAAATTTACGAATTGTATACATTCTTGTGTAACTGACTGACCATTCCAAGTTCCAAAAAAAATCTGCACGACCTTCCTGAGGTGAATATACAGAATATTTGAATTTCTGTATTTATATTATCACTAACGAAAACGCGACTTCAACCCCTACACCCCACAGGGTTAGAATTTCAAGAATTCCTTTCTTAGTACAACATAATACATCAACACAAATATTCTTATAATTGGTATAGATTGTGATCATAGTCAGTCAAAGGGGCTAAAAACTTAGCTGGACTGTTATATTTTTTCATAATTATTAGATATCACCGACGGGGTTTCAGAGTTTTGATTGTCAGGTTTAAAACCATTATCTTGCCTTATTTTCAACTGACATTCACCATGATCGATTACAAAAGCTAAAAGAAAAAATCTTGCCTTTGAAATTCCATATTGTCTGAATGATTAATGACATTACAAAAATAAGAAAATTGTTCTTTTGCCCGATCATCAAGCAATCTTCTACTGCTTTATAAATGCTGGTGTTTTTAGTAGGTAGTATCTTTAGGCCAAAATTAGGATTAAGCGTTGAGGTAAACATGAAGGATAAACTTGGGTAGAGACGATTTGCAGAATAAACTAATCGCATCCCTGACAGTATGTACTACGAGAATTGTATTTAATATAAGTTATAATATTAGTTGATATTTCGATAGCATTCAAAGACAGAGCAAGTGTCTAAAGTCACCTCCCTTATCTCTCCACCTCTCTCTAGCCTTAAAGGTTTGCTGTAGGAAAACTATTTTCAAGGTTATCTTTTGTTGATTGATTTCAGATAACTCCCGCTTCGTTCATGTCTAACAGTTTTATGAAGGCGATGATGCTAAACCAATAGTAGCTAAAATGTCAACAAAGACCTGTGCCATCAAAAAAAGCGAGGCTTGGCAAAGTAAGCCCATACTGAATGGCAATTCAGCTCTTGGCACCGCCTTTATTGCAACTGTCGATGTAACGTGCGGGCCAGTTGGCAACATTACTGTTTCAGCTTGGTAAATTGTCAATTTATGAGGTTTACTTTGGCTTGCTGTGATAGAATCTACTTAGGATGTAAGCTTTTTAAAAGTTTAGTAAAATAACTGAATGGTTAAACACATTTGAGTTCAGAAGTTTTCTATCAAAGAGAAAGTGTTTACAAAAATTAAGGGATCAAAGATGTAAAGTTCTGTATTTCCAAGGTATTTACATTTTTCGTGCTGACCACATCCTTTAATAACATTCCTGGACTAAGTCCAGGCGCCGCTTAAAATGTTGCTGCATCGCTACCTACCAATTAAAATGAAATTAGTAGAAACAAAAAAGAGTTCTAATTAACTGGAATTTAGAAAAAGTAAAAAAAGAGAGTAAAAAAGTATCGCGTGTCATTAGACCCCTGTGTAGCACAGCTAGGATGCATCGGACTATTCGTTCTCAGCAAAAAAATACAGTGTAATGTAGGGTTTAGGGTTCAGTTTTGTGTGTGCGGGAGAGCAATTTATTACCCCCTTGGAGAGAGCTTTTTTCGTGCTTTTTTCTCTACCTGCGATGACAAAAACTGGCAAGCTATACAACCAGCGGGCGAAAAGCACAGATGTACTTGCATTCAACACATGTAATTCTGGGAAGAGTTTTAGTATTCTTGTCGCGTTGCGTAAATCTTTGGAGATGGATTTTTTAATCTTCGTCTGTGGACTTGACTATGAATTAGTTTTAATCTTGAACGTGTTGCTCTGCTACCGTGTGTATTGTCCTGATATTCTTCGTAATCTACGGATTATCTTATCTTTTGTCAGCTTGTGGTTGATTGAAAATGTCTTTAGAGATTTGGGAGATTTTTATTCTGCTTATTGGCCAGTGTAAAAGTTAGAATTTTACAAGAAGGTTGTTCTTTTTCTGCAATACTAAGATCCCAAGTGTTTGCGCATTTCAAACCAAAAGCTCTGACCTCAACTCTCATAGGGTTAACGTTGTTTTTTCAAAGACGCAGACGTTTCAACAATCATCTTCAGAGTCCAAAGACTTTTCTCTGTCAAGTTATACTCGAACGGTCAAGTATTATTTGCAAAGCATACATTTTTGGAAACCCTTTGAAAATGTTTAACTTAAATGCACCAGTGAATTATTATTATGTTTATGCCAACATTTATAATCTGGACGTACCTCTTACTACCCCTTTTAGACTTCTCGAGAGAAGAATCTCTATAAGATTCTTTTTTTTCTTAATAACTTAACTTTTGCTAGTCTATTTTTAAACATATGTATAGTATGACCTGTAACAAATCTGTTATAAATAAATGAACTATGAACTAGGGCATAAGTAGAATGAAAACTCAATTATCGTTGACTCCAAGCTTAAACAACAGCTCCCATGATCTTCAGGAGTTGTGCCAACTACACTAGAGCGGTCAAGTTTGTTTGCGAAGGGTCGATTGGAACCGGCTCGGATGCGGAAACGACGACATGCCGCACGGTCGATGACAGCTTGATGCATTATGTCACGTGATGTGACGAGCTAACTACAGGTTTCTTTACTTCGTTTTTTGAAATTTCCTATTTGGATTTTTTTAGGTCTGAGGTTAGTTTGCGTATGAAAAATATTTCAATTAATTTGTACTCGACAATAAAATTCTAATAGATGCTAACATCATTGGAGCAATAGGACCGAGATAATCGCGAAAATTGTTTTTTTTTTCTTTTAACCTTCTTAGGCTTCGATTAGTGATACGAATGGGTATCATTAATCCCTATACCTAGATATAGAGTTGGCGTAAAAAAACCGTCTCAGTAAATAAAGCTCACTTGAGGAGTGAGCTCTCATTTTGTTTTGACAATTAGTGACAAAATTTACTAAGTAACATGGTTGTAATTAGGTTGAACTTAAAACTGTTTATCATTTTTTTCTCACATTGTCAGTAAACAAATGGTAGCTGTCTAATAAAGTGTTGGTACAGAGTATACGCAACGTCAACTGATTTTTACATAAACAATTACCTAATCAAATGCCTTTTCCTTAAATTTCGATACATTACCACCAAAATAAGCTTATTTTCAATTGCAAAACATGCATATTTTCAATTAAACTCACGGATCAGACGCAATGGCAGTCATGGAATCCGGAGTACCTTCCTATATCGGATGTCAAAAGCAGGAATAGGGAAGCCGGGAATAGCTGGGGGGGGAGATTGCAGTTTGACATTTGGCTGGGGTCTTGAACTTTTGACGTGTTGATATGAAAATAATTTAATTAGAATATATTGGTAAACGTTCGCAAACACAGTAAATTACTTTTCCTGTCTGCACAAACAAAATGTTCGTGGTAATGCATTTGTAATCTATACCAATTATAAAAATCCTTGTTCTTGACTGACTGGCTGAAATATAGACAAACCACTGTTCGTAGAAGCTTGAATTTTTGGGTATATACGTCTTGTTACGTAGAGGTTTACTAAGAAAGAAATTCCCGTAATTCAACCCCTTAACGGGTACAGCGGGGGTTAATTTTTTTATGAAAATAACTTGTGAGTTTTGGGTAAAGGTCTTCTACATCTGTATTTGTACTAGACAATCATTTTGACGACTGATGTGGCGGGGCGGGCGAATGTCCGCCTGTGACGCAGGAGGTTGCTGGTTCGATCGTACAAACATTTATCCCAAAGCGGGCCTTGGGATACGATCTACAAATATTTATTCCAGGTGTTCTAGGTATTTTCTACGTATAATAAAAAATATTTAATGTATGGTTAAGTATATCAATCATCTAGTACCCATAACACAAGTTCTGCTTAGCTTGGGGCTAGATGATGCTGTGTAGATTATCCAGCATTATTATTATTAGTATTACTATAATACCATTTACTCAAGTTGATACTTCAAAGAGATCTATAGCTTTGAGAAACTAACAGTCATAATAACAAAATTAAAGATGTAGGTCCCAAAGCTACCGCCATCCGTTGCTTATCTAAAATGTATGGCCTCCTACACAATTAATATCTCATAGAAGAGCCGGTATAAGTGGACCACTCGCCTTCTTGTGAGTGTTGGGAGGTTTCAAGTGTATCCTGCGTGGGGTACATCTTGCTGCCAAATGTGGCTTAAATTATTCTTAGAAGTCGCAAGAATAACGTGATATATTGCTTGTGTCTGTCAATTTAACCTAAATTCGGATTTACTGAAAAGCGTACCTACCAGTTTCATAATTATACAGTTTCATAATTATAATATAGTAAAAACGCGGGACTGGATTATTTTCATACAAATTTGAACTTCAAATTTTTTTTTAAGTGACTTGTGGTCCACCTGATGTTACGTGGTCACCCACTACCTATTACAAAGCATTGCCTCGCAAGTCACGCTTATCATAAACGTGCCCTTACGATGCACTACTTTGCGTTCATCAACCTGAGGCATACAGGTGTTAAGCCTCATGTGCCTGTAATTACCTGTAATTGTTTGTATTAATTCAAACAAATTTGAAATTCCTTCCTTGGTACCAAAACAAATATACCTACACTGAAAATTTTAAGCCAATACGATGCGTGGTCTATATGTCAGTCAGGACAAAGATTCTTATAAATGATGTAGTTTTGTGTGTTTTTCATTTAATAATACATTTTAATCCATTATATGCTTTTTTAGTTCAGTGAACTTGGTGTAATTTAGGTGATTCGTTAATTGAGCGCGTTGTTTTCTGTCTTTCATTACGCCCATCTTCTTTCTGTATACCATACCGCAGTGTTTCAAGCATCGAGACAGATGTACGGTCATATTTTTTCCTTCTTTCTTTCACTCAGATTACAAACATTTCGGTGAGTCTAACCAGACATATCAAATCAACTCGTACTTACCGAAAACATTCTTGATAACAATACAACGATCCATAAAACTACCTATTAGAAATTAAATTTTCTCTGTTCGTGTATAGCGTCTATACAAAACAAGGCAAAAAGAAACAAAACAAGACAAGACCCTAAAAGTCAAAAGTTATAAAACGCCCCGTTCCGTTCCAGCCCATAGACCATTGTTTTTAAATTTCATATTTTATGCAACAGAACAGATGCGTCACGATCCATGCCATAAACGGAACGCACCCCGCTGATTACCAATTTATCGGGACCTCTCCAACCTCCTTGGCCTATTATGCTATCTACGTTGCATGAGATTTTGTTTGAAGCACGACGGGTCTGAGTTTAGTGGTGCTTTGGCCGAGGGGCCCACACATCGGCGCCAAAGGCACTTGATATCGATCTTTGCTCCCTCGCGTCTTAAGCTGAATTAGGCCTAGGAATTTATGTTACGGGCTTAAAGCCAAGGGATCGGTGCCATTCGAGAGTAGCAGGATTAAACTTTGACGGCAACTAATTCGAAAACTACCTAATAGAAATTGAATTTGCGCACAGGCGAACTGGGTTATTCCCAAACCAGAACTAGATTTGTATTCGATCAAATAGTAAATTTAATTTATATCGTGGAATATCTAACGTAACACTATGTTAAAGTTTGCTTAGCTATTTCTATACCCATACATCGAAGTCAGACGGAGCTCTATTATTTTTACAAAGTTTCGAGCAAAAACAATGCGAGCAAAGAGTTTACGTCAAACGTACTCTGTCGGACTCATCCCCCGCAGACAATACGAAGTTATCGGTCCGACTAAACAAGTTTTCGAGTGGGGATGCCGCTTATCTGTTCAGGCACATGTGAGCCGTGCCTCAGGGCCTTTAAAACTAATACCACTATAAAAAGACCCCCTCGCCTCCCGCGGTGCGTAATAAAATAGGCCGTAGAAGGAAATGGGCGTATAAACTGAGAGGCCAGGTTACGCTGGGCGGCCGTATAAAAGCTTTTGCCCGATTACTCGGTTGCCTGCCTCGCGTGCGTTCTATTTTCAAACGTGATAATGATAACCGGATAGGAGCGTTGAGTTTTCGAACGCAATTCGATTTCAAGTCAACTTTTGTTTTTACTCCTTCCTACTTCTTTCCAAACTAATTACATACTGTACGAACCAGGTACCAAATTCAAGCGTTGTTTTTTACCTGATAATTAATTGGCAAGGTTCGACGAATTTGCGAAATGTCAAATACCTTTTTATACAGGTTGACCTTTTTACTTCGACTCCAATATTTTGTTGGAAACGTCCGAAGTCGGTGGACGTAATGTGCCACAAAAACTAATGTAAGCAAACCTCGGCGGCACCCTTGTTTGTTCCGTAGATTACGGGCTAAAGGATGGGTCGGCCAAGCCATGCGTCGGTATTAGTTGCCCTACAAGTTGGAAACTAGACTTAACAGTGGAGTAGCGAATTCTTTTGCTCTTAAGCAAAAACTGTATAAAATAATAATTGTAAAGGAACGTAAGACTGGCAATGTTTTCGTTTGCATTTTAATATCGAATTACCTTTGGGAAGTATTTAGTATAACTGTAGCTTAAACGATTTTATTTGATTAACTCACTGTATCCTGTTTTGCAATAGTTTGTAGGTACTGTAGCAGGTAGTAAGTGCTGGTACCTACTGTTCATTATACACCTAAAAACTATGGTTCGGTGAGATAGGTATTTTCCTTACCTTATTTACAGTTTAATATACTTACTTATATTAAAAAGGGACAGTTAAACTTATCAAAGGGTAATGACAAACACTGACAGAAATTATGTTAAGCAAAATTTAAATTAAAATAAAAAATTTATACTTAATTGAAAATAAAATTTAAAATTTATTTAATGTTATGAGTATGTGTTAATTATGTTAGTTGAAGTTGTTTTTTTTTATATTAATAAAACAATAGATAGTGAAACTAATAAATATTTAATACAAATAAACCACACAACATTCACATACCTATTATATAACGTACCGTAATACATAGAACATGAAATAATTGAGTGTAATTTATGTACCTTAAGGTGACCGTCGACGATTATCTTTGCAATAATACTTAAAATTTAAATTCGTTAGATTTAGATTCCGAGTATTTTTATTGTTTTCAAAGAGCATATTTATCACATCTATGTAAGCTGTTTCCTACACAAAATTTACGTCACAAACTAATAACTCTGACAGTACATATTTCAGCCACAAAACCGCAGAAAAACATAAAAATTCGTTAAAAAACCCACTAGGCGTTCTAAAACGAGCCGTACGTTCTGATTAAGTCTAATGGTGGAGATAGGTAAGCTGCCCCGGGGCGTAATAACCGGGGAGTCGAGCCGTTCCAGGACCATTAGGTGGTCAACGGGCAGGTAGACGATACCTCTGGAACTCGATGAAAAAACGCGCTTTTATAAAATTGTTTCCGGATGAGCAGACTGCAAACAAAGTTACATTTTGCTGTTGATAACGCTAGTTAAAATGTCCAAAATGTATGAGATTGGCATAAGCTATGGCAATGTCACGTGGTACAACTAAATAAATATAAACATTTGCGGACATCTCACTCAGCATCTAGTCTCAAACTAAGCAAAGCTTGTACTGTGGGAACCAGCTGGCTGATAAAATACTGATTTATGTACTTAGAATATAATATAAAGAAAATAAAATAAATAATTTCCCAGACAAAAAATAAATATCTATGTTCATTGCATATATGTTTATCCTCGGTGGGTATCGAACCCATAACGTACAGCGTAAAAGGCAGAGTTACGTTCAACTCGGCTGAGAGACCAGTCAGAAATATAACAATAGCATGTTTTTTTTGTAATATCATAGAATATCCTTTGGCTACAATCTCACTGGTGACGATGATACGGAACGAACTAGAAGACACCTATTCACTCGCCTTACAGAGATTCAGATTATAGTGATCTGCGATTATAGCGAATCAAAATTGTCTAGGCCATCAGAACTTATCAAGACAAGGTACCTACCAAGTATCGAATCGTACAAGAATTTGATAGCAGTGGATATATATATAGGAACTATTACTTATTATGCAAAGAACATGTAATTTAAAACAACCTAGCTTGGTGCTTACGGTTTATCTGGTATAATAACTAGGCCCTTAAAATTGAGCTCGGCGTTTTGTAAGCATATTTACGAGTATGCATACAAAATGCATGCGTAAATTAGACAGGTAGGGCTGGTCTAAAACCTTGAAAAACCAGCACCGCGACTTGATCTGTCAAAGATCAACTTTCAAAAGTGTCGTTCTTTCGAGTTTACATTGTACGGGCCGCTACAGGTACGCGCATAATGCCATCCTGAGCAAAGATTTTTTGTGCCTCTAAAGCAGAATTCTTTGCGTATGACTTTGACTGTGAAGACTGAGTACAGATTTATGTTCCGACGAATTATTTGTAGTCGCAATGGCATTCGTTTGGACGATTTATGTCCGGTTCTCGCGAAGAAATACGGCGTATTGTTGCATTTTTACGACACTTCTATTTATTGGGAGTTTGAGAGTTAAATGGAGGCTGGAGTTTCGCCAATTTTAGGATTATACACATCAATCGCTCACAACGTGCTAGCTTGAATGTTTAAATAAGTTAGAATATGTATCTAGCCAGATTACTATAGGTTTTAGTGTAGTTGAGCTTTTATTGAAGGACTTGTACCTCGCACCATACTTGTGTCTGCCGCCGTTGCTGTGTTTCGGTTTAAAAGGTGTGGGTGCTGGTGAAATTACAGGCATATGAATATGAGACCTTACCTTGCCTTACCTTACCACTGTATACCTTATGTTGATGGACGTGGAGCAGGGCATCGTAGGGCAGTTTTATGTGTGAAACCATTTGACCCGCTGCTTTACAGAAACTCGGCCTCATTACTGATTAACTTCTACAGCAGAACTAATCAAAGCAAAACGTTTACACGTGTAATAAAGTCCGAAACTCGTGTCGAGGCATAATGCCTCAAGTCCGTGGTTGAGCATAAAGCGGCTAATCCTTCGCACGGTACACAATCCATCGAGTGAGCACGTAGCGGACAAATTAGTTGCAGAATAGCCCAGCACGTTTGTTTGCTCTACCCATTGAGGTAATTGGCTACTTGCGATTGTAGACGAAAAGAAAGAACGCTATAGTCTGTGGCATCTTCTTGGCACGTCACGTGACAGTGCAGGCTGCACACAGATTAAACCCACCCCTGATATAATTTAAACGAAACTGTGCGAATCGAATTAACCCAAGCCGAACCCTTCCCGGCCGTCGCGTCCGCAGCAAACGCAGATTTCAATGTTTTACGACAAAGCCACTTTTTGAAGACCTCCCCACCTCTTTAAATCTGATATTCACGGGGGCCCTGAAGGGGGGAGCATGGGGAATATCTCAGATCCAAGTGTAATGGACATGTTTTATAACACAACCCCCCAGCATTAAGGCACGGGCCGCGTATAAAACGCGTAATAGAATTTCAGTGATGACGAGTACCACCCCTGATGGCGTTTCTCTTTACTGCCCATCTAACGATGTTATCCGCACGCATGCGCGGTGCCATCTACAGTTATGTCATGCTTATGCTCCAGACGTGACAATGGCCACAATGTCATATGAATATAATTTTCTCACGTTTTTGAACGTGTAATTTCTGAAATGGGCATTCAAAATAAAATGTAAGGATCTGAAGGAGAATGAGAATACACAAATTCTTTATACGATCCCTTTACGATACGAGCAAGAAAGCGGAATAATTTTTAGATTTAACTTGTCGATGGCCTTTCGTTAAAGAAAATGTATTCACATTATTTCCATAAAAGCGAGCAATCGTAGTTAAAATTGTAAGGTTCTTAACCATAAATTAGGGATCCACAGTCCGGCAAAAAGACAAGTTTTTAAACTTTTTTCGAGATAGGCGTCAAGTCCAAACAGCCAATGGCGTGGGGGAGGCGCTGGCGCCCTCATTGTTATCCAATTACGGCCTCCCGCGCGATAATACGCGGCGAATTCAAATTAGGAACGGGGAGAGAGCGGTCGCCGACCCCGCTGATCAATCGCCGGCTGGACCGCGCCCGCTCGAACGCGCATCGATGCAAACTTGGGAAAAGTCGCACACGGTAGTAGGGCCACCCTCCACCGCAAAATAGGGTGCCAGTATTTTTTCTGGGTTAAGATAATGTTGCGCTTAATTTCTAGTCTAGCAAAATAAGCAACAGTTTAGCAGGCTGAAGAAAACATTAGAATCTGCGTGATCATATTTTCCTTATGCATATTCGATAGCGCGATTACCAATTAGAAGTATAAACTCGGATACAATTCCACTGTTAATTAGTAAGTATTGAGTATATTTCCATCTTACAAAGTTGCAACAAGAACCAGTGCGTGCGAGAAACGTTTAATTGCCACTAAATTTGAAAATCGAAGTTGCGTGCGCCACACTTTCAGCCAATGAAAATTGCATTCGTACTTCTCTTGGTTTTTTTTGACGTGCGTGTGGTGCCCGGCCAAGTTACCATTGTTATTTTGAGAATTACCCAAGTTTACGTCCTACTGCTATAGCCTGCGGCATAATTTTAAGTGGAAATTTAGGAGTCATAATATTTTGTTACGAATCTACACTGTGATCCAAAGTAAAGGAACAAAATTAAAAATAAAGTGCGAGTCGGACTCTTTCCGTATCTATAAAAAAACGGCAAAAATCACGTTTGTTGTATTAGAGCTTTCTAAATATTTATTTTATTGCTTTTTAATTTGTTGTTATAGCGGCAACAGAAATACATCATCTGTGAAAATTTGAACTTTTTAACTATCACGGTCCATGAGATACAGCCTGGTGACAGACAGACAGACAGACAGACAGACATTGGAGCCTTAGTAATAGGGTCCCGTATACCTTTTGGGTACGGAACCCTAAAAAACGATGGGTATGTTGTACAGCCTGACGCTCAAAGTAGCTGTACCATTATTCTTACCTAAGAATATGGACTATAAAGATGATTCTTACCACCGTCACAGTCGTCAAAGAGAATCACCATCTCTTGCTTCAAAACCAATAACAATAACTTTACTTTTTTTTTACTGACTCGATTTTACCAAAACTTCATTTTACCAAAAATTCATCCACTTGACATAGGTGAAATTGTCTGTCGAATGATTGACACATGCCATTATAAAGAAAAGAAGAAGAAATTGATGAAAAACTTCTTAACATAACCTGGTAAAACACCCACGAAATTGATTTTCGACCTTATTTGTACTATACTAGCTGACCCGTGCCCTCTTCGTTGGACGGTACAAATCTTTGAATTTTTCGGCTTTTCTGTTCTATAATATAAATAATAATAATAATAATGCTGGACAAAGCATCATCTAGCCCCAAGCTAAGCAGAGCTTGTGTTATGGGTACTAGATGACTGATATACTTAATACAATACATTACGTACATAGATATTTTTTATTATGCATAGAAAATACCCAGAGCACCCGGAATAAATATTTGCAGATCGTACAAACATTTATCCCGAGGCGGGAATCGAACCCGCAACCTCCTGCGTCGCAGGCGGACATTCGCCCGTCGCGCCACATCGATCGTCGGTTTATATGTATGTACATATTATACGTATAAACCTTCCTTTTGAATGACTATATCTATTGCTGAAAACTGCAAGATCTAAGCGAACAGACAGCGGAAGTGACTTCATTTTATAACTATGTAAAAATTTCGCATATAGGTACTCGGTTTTATAACTTTACTTAGGTACAATATATACTTATTTACCGTTTTATGTACCTAGAAAGATAAGAAGGTATCAAAGGAACCTCCTGAAGTAGTTTTTTTAGGTATAACTTCTCCCAAAACCTTGATAAACGTTTTTGGCTATAGAAAGTCATGGACAGGCAATAAATATTAATTTTTCCACAGCATTCATTATCATCAGTTATGAATACATGCAATACGTGGGTATTAAAACTAGTTTGGGATTTGAAATCGGGCAAGCAAATACAGAACTAGAATTTCGAGTCGAGGTTGTGAAGTTTAAGCGTTTGAGGTCCAAGATTGTAAAAACGAATAAGCTTGACAAACCCTAGACGAAAAATAGTACTTACCTACTATTCTTAAATAATTTATAACATAATCTATCTATACCATTTATAAGAACCTTTATCTTATAATAGTCCTAGGTACTCTAAACGTAAGTTTCTTGTCCGTCCGTCTATCCTTGGTCGGGAAGAACTGGCGCCTAAATTGACTTTAATTAAGATCCTAATGAATATGTCTGTTGGGGTTTGACTTTGACAGTTCTGAGACTACCATATGGCCACTGCTTTCTAAAATTTTCTGGTTCAAAATTTTGGTAAAATCGTAAAACTTCTTCGCATAAAAAATACTTTTCCCAATATGCTTCGGTCCGGTGTATTTTATACAGTCCATAAGCAGACCTCGGTATTTTTCCCTGGAACACATTACGAGGAGCGCGGTAACGGGACCTTACGTAACCACAGGAATGATTCTCACGATGTCCAGCCACAGATAATATTAGTTACTGCATCGAGTAATACGTCATGTTCCTAGAGGCCGAATAAATTTGACGTTTGTTGCGTAAGCGTATCGTGTTGACAGTTGAAATACATTGCGCGGTGTCTATTCCTCAACTGTGGAGTGTTGTATGTTTTTCGCGCAGTGTAACTCACAACTGGTTACCATTCTACTACTACCTACTACTACCAACAAAGGGCTTGCCTGAGGAAATACTACCACAATCCTTATTTTTGTCGCAGAAATGCTCGCTGTGTTCCGGGTTAACGACTCTGGTCCCCCAAGCATGGATGTATCGATAGATAAAATTTTACATAAGTTCTCGATAAAACATGCTACCAAGCATGGTAACTTAGTTGAACGCTAGGTCGATAAATTCGAGAGGTTTTACCGAATTTATCGACAAGCAGTCCACAAGGAAACCACTCGATAAAATATATCGATGCTAGTTCTGTGCTAGCGTGTGTAGATAAAATTCGATATATAAAATCTGTTTATCGATCGAAGTTCCATGATCGCACCCTGGAGCGGACAGTTCAGATCCACATAGGACACGGTAGACGTGCTTTATGTACACAGGCAGAAGTAATCATTCCACATCCTGATCTGCCCCCCGTTGATGTAATTCTGTTAGCATCATGTCAGTCGCATGTGTCAAATATGACGGATAGCAAATCTGTCATATTTGACACATGCGACAAGGTTTTGATGCTAACAGAAGTTACGTGATCAGCCCTCTGATCAGGCAATGCAGTCGGTGAGAGCGTGTGGTTTGGGGTCGCATTAGACACCGATATTTGATACCAAACACAGCAATGGAAGTCGAGCTGGACTTGATGACCACGATAACATTTTAAGTTCCTCCAGACGTGTATATAATGAAAACCACAAAGAACTCACCGTTTTCGTCTATATTTTTTATTATGAAACTTTTTTTATAGATTCCAAGGAGAAAGGATTTGATTGTATGTTTGTTTGCATTGAATATGCTCCGAAACTACTGGACCGATTTTAAAAATTCTTTCACCGTTGGGAAGCTACACTATCTCCGGGTGAAATAGGTTATATTATATTTTCAAAAAAATTGGGATCCTTACTAAAACCCGCGCGAAGCCGGGACGTGCCCCTAGTTGTATGATAAAAAAATGGGGACAGGCATCCGTTTGTCTACAAAACTATTGAACAAGACTATTGAAGTAATACTTCTAATGCGACGACTTCCAACAAGGTTGCGTTAAGCGTTTAACACTACTATGGAGGGGATATGAAAGCACTGTTCTTTCTCTCTTTCTCTCATAGCCAGTTACGTTTCGTGTAGAAGTTTTACCTACTTCAGTCGTGTGGTTTAAAGCACACTCGTTTTTTTATTTTCATATTTCTTGCAAAAACAACAGGTTAATTTATGTGCATGTTTGCAATTAATTATTTTATTTTAACCATTTAATTTCGTTTGTTACAGGTACGTATCAACATTTAAAAAGAAGTACACAATAGTATCTGTGGAGTAATGTATCTCAGTACATTAAGGATCGTATATCACAATCAAGCTATGAAGATGACAGTTTAATTCGGCTTCACGTGACATAGCGTGGTCGTGAACTGAGTTTTACTTTGTTGTTTGTGACAAACTCTAAAGGAAAAGAAAATAGAGAAAAAACCGGCCAAGTGTGAGTCTGACTCGCGCACGAAGGGGTCCGTATCATTATCTATAGGTAGTAAAATCGGCAAAAAAATCACGTTTGTTGTATGAGAGCCCTCTTAAATATTTATTTTATTCTATTTTGATGCATTTATTGTTAGAGTGGCAACAAAACTACATCATCAAATTTCAACTCTCGAACTATCATGGTTCATGAGATACAGCCTGGTGACAGACGGACAGACAGAGAGCGGAGTCTCTCACTAGATCACCGGTGCGCTCTAAAGAAATGATGATAAACACATGGTAAAAAAAAATCTTGGCTCATCAGTTTTTAGTGGAAGTAGAGCTCTTAGTGAAGGAAGATGACAATATCGACCCCTTGGGGTCGAAATCGACCGATCGGTGAGTCAAAATTAACCATCGTGATCTAAATAAACCTCATAAACATAACATGGTTTTTAGAAGGAAATAATCCTTGTAAAAGTAATCTTCAGTTTTTGTTCGCCTATTTATAAGTGGGTAAAGTAAATTGTTTTAAAGTGTTAGCACGCTTAAATTACTTTAAAAAAAATGTTTATAAGTTAGTCTTAGTGAAATTCAAACCTACGATGTGTATTTTTACTTAACACAATAAAAGTTACCTGCCGATATTTTAGGACACCCTCATTCAGGTCCAAAACGCTTGTAAAAGTAATAAAGTATTTAAGAACGTTGTATTCAAATAGGGTCATTTACATCAAGTTGCCGACGTTAACGAACCTCGTGCGACTGTCTTTGGAAAAAAATGACAGCTGTCATGCGGGTGTTTGACATGCGCATGCTAAACGAGTTTTTAAACGGCAGAGGGCAATTTCTAGTGTCAATGTCTTACGTGCCTTGCCGTCAGTTTTTCAAAGGGTTCAAGAACCATAATCTTAGCAAACATCTGTCTGAAATAGTTGTATTGTCAATTGCCTAGTTCTATTCTACAAGCGTCTGTTAGTAGAACTACAGGTTCCTGTCAGATAAACTCTCACCTCATTGGACAGTGTAATTGTCACTGTGTGTGACTTTAGCCAGTGAGATAAAGGCTGATTTATTTTCAGTCATCTTGGACGCATTTTTTATTTTTATTGTTTTTCTAGTATAGTGTTATTTTAGGTTTCCGTTAGGGTTTGAAGAGAAGCGCCATATTTTTCTTCAAAACCATTGACGGCTGACTTTACTTTCTTGACACTGGCGAAATTGTCTAGATAGAAAGAGAGTATAGGCTTGTCGGGCAGGCAACAATTCTTAGCAATGCTTAAAGACGTTTGAAGTTGCATAGTGTGTGTTGGTCAACCTTTGACAAATTAGCTTGATGGGTGACAAAAAAATTGATATAAACCTTAGATCATTTACTCTCTAGATACTGCTTCAAACGCACCAACGCATCGAAAAAAATGTCAGAGTACTGTACTCCGACAAGTCGCTCCCCGCCCATCAGTGTCAATTGAATTTTCATGGCGGACGGTCACATCTCTGTGTAACATTTTGTGTCTGCAATGGCGAGTTGTACAATAAAAGTGTGCAGAAACTACAGAGGACGATTAAAAATGACAAGTGAAGTGTCCTTCCATCAGTAAGTATCTAAATTTTAAGTTTAATTCCAAGTAATTTGATAAATATAATTCAAAAATTAGCGCGTATTATTTCAACTCGCACTTGACATGTTTGTTAGTGTTGCAAGGTTTTGTATACACAATTCCCCCTGTGAGTGCGCGATTGTCGTTTACTTATGTTAGTAACAGACTATGAAAAAGAATATACATAAATCATCATCATCATCCTCATTAGGTACTCAATAAAGTTTACTGCAGGATACACTCGTAGGTCTCGTGTGCACTCTACTTATATAATTATGGAAAAAGCGCACGGCGCTGGTGAGTTTTATTTCAGACTCAGAAATCGGTCAAGTGCGAGTAGCCCTGAATATTGTTTGAAGGTTTTACTTCTGCATTTTACTGTTCATCCGATTAGGCAGTTAGTACAAAATTTTTGTTATGTGGTTGTGTATGTACCCAAGAGGATTTTGACAAAAATGGTCAAGTGCGAGTAGGGCTTGAATATTTATCGTTGATTTTCTTATTTTTAGACATTTTTTAAGCTTTTTTAATATGGGTATCGTTTTCGACCAATTTCAAAGATGACATTAATTTTGTAATTCAAGGTGGTGAAAACTTTTTTGTTTTTTTTTTTACCAATACCAATTTTTTCCACTAAGTATCGTTTTCGACTAATAAAGGGCCTAAGTATATATATTAGCACTGACCTTGACCATAATTATAGTAACTATGTTACATTTTTTTTTCAGAATTCCAAGTGATCCTATCCAAAAAAGTAAATGGGTGAAAATTATACAGAAAAGCCGCATTTTAAATTTTTTTTAAAACCAGGTGAGATGAATGCAAAGCGTTTTGTCGTACAATAAAAAAATACTTATATATTTTTGCTTTTTATTTGCTTTACATTTTATTTTACAAACAGTCATAAGATTGTTAGTAACAAAAACAGACCTAAGAAAATCAAATTCATAACCCGACTTCCCCTTGACCATTTTTTGGCAAAATAATTTCCGGGCACACATTTAATAATTCACAAAGCGTAGTTGAAAGAACCATATTTGCATTTTATAAATGAAAAAAATAGTCAATTATTCATGCCCGACTCGCACTTGACCAATTTTATATGTCCGAAACTGTCTCGTGCTAAAAAACGCAGTCACATCTTACTTAAAAACCGGAACCTAAATTTGATCTGTTTACCCCATAAACTGGGAAACACATTGTCAGCTGGTAATGTTACGCACGCACACAGTGACAAATATAATGACGTGCCATGAGTGTAAGACAATGTGAGCGCGTGTTGATGTATGGGTGACACGCAAACAAGTTTGCCTAACTTGGCCTATTTTTTAGGTACGCGTTGCAGGAGTAGAGTCTATCTAGAGGTAAATGATCTAAGATATAAACCTGACTATTTCTCTTCATTTTACCAAAGGGTGCTGAAATAAATAAAAGTCGTTCACTATTCATTAGTTCTGTACCAGTGGTTATTTAATGGTTTTTGTGGCAAGTTGAATCTATCGATTGGTATGGAATACATCATGTCATTATGTTTTATCATATTCGTGACCATTCAAGACCTGGTTGAGACCTCCAGATAGGATAAGAAAAAACAAAGTTTGGCTGGTCTTTTAACCGACTCAAATTGAACCTGCAAGTACCTGCCTACAACCCTAAATATCCTCAATAAACAATTTATATTTCAATGCGGTTTATACAATATCTTAAATAATGAATTTAAAACTCACATTTCCCATAACATCTGGAGTGCAAACATAAAGATAATTAAATCTAAATGTCATTATAAAAAAAAACAAATAATATGAAGATAATAAAAAAAAATTACTTAAATATTTTCGTACCGTAATAATGTTGGGTATAAAAAAAAACAAATAATATGAAGATAATAAAAAAAAATTACTTAAATATTTTCGTACCGTAATAATGTTGGGTATCAAAAGATGTCTACTGTACTACGGGTTTTGGGTACCAAAATGTGTATTTTCATTTGAAAGTTCGATTGCTTTGAAGTAGGGAAGTGTGAATCTATTTTAGGGTTCAGTCAGACGTTAAGCAAGCCGATTTACATTCACCACACATGCCTATAGAGGGTTTACATTAAAACCAATATCCGCAAAGGGCGTGGTGGTACTGATAGCGATCCACAACGCACCTGCCGAGTGGGCGACGCGACATACACACAGGTGCCGGAAATCTATTAACACTTTACATGTAGGGTGAGTGTTCTTTGTTTTTATTAAAGTTTTATCCGTAAAACGGTGGCCGTTTTACTTCTCCGTATTATTGTTACTTAAGATCATGTTTTTTTTACGTTTTCTATCTTGCCTTCGTCAAGTGGACAGTTCGGCAGGAGATCGAAAGAATCATTTAGACTTTAAAGAGTGAAATTCTAAACGAAATAAAAATAAGAGCACCGGTGGTCTAGTGGAAGTTACTCCGCCTTCTGTCCTAAGGTCGTGAGTTCGAATCAAGTTCGAAATATTAGTCATTATGCGTCAAAACCCAAAAATTTATGTTCGCAATGACAGTGCTATCAAACGCCGAAGAAAAACATTGTGAGGAAACCACAATGTTAGAGGGTCGAAAGAAAATACCGTCTCGGTAAATAAGAGCTTACTTGAGTATTGTATTGAGCTTTTATTTTGTTTTGACAATTAGTGACATTATTCACAGTGGACATGGTTGTAATTAGGTAGAACTTAAAACTAATAAATAAATAATGTTGGACAATCAACACAGCATCATCCAGCCCCGAGCTAAGCAGAGCTTGTGTTATGGGTACTAGATAACTGATATAGTTAATAGAATACAATATTACATACATAGATATTTTTTATTATACATAGAAAATACCCAGAACACCCGGGATATTTGCAGATTGTACAAACATTTATCCCAAGGCGGGAATCGAACCCGCAACCTCCAGCGTCGCAGGCGGACACTCGCCCGCCGCGCCACATCGGTCGTCGTTTATAATGTTGTTCTCACTTCGTTAGTAAACAAATGAGCTTTTAGCTATGATTTTGTATGTCACCCGTCATCTAGGGGTACCATTGATTGAAGGTTGCATCCGTTAATACAAAACTGCAGCAATTAAAAGTAAAAATATCTACTAGTAAATTTATCTAAAGCAGTAAATTCTTAAAAACATCCACTCAGGCAGCAGTTGTTTGGTGCAATTTTGAAAAAAATACCCAAAGGACTACAAATATTCCGACACAAGCTAAATCTGTCTTTATCGTAATCCGATAAGGTTGAAAATTCATTGTGCTAGTTGTTCTGTTGGTTGGGTTATATTATGGTCCCCCTAGGAGAGATTCGCAGTCACAGATGTTTTGATGCACTTGCTACTTGATACATCCGCTGTGTAGGTACAATGTATTATTGCAAGTTACACAGTTTGTAAAAAAAACCGGCTAAGTGTGAATCGGACTCGCGCACGAAGTGTTCCGTACCATTAATAGTCCTACTAATATTTTTCCTATTAATATTATAAACGCGAAAGTTTGTAAGAATGGATGGATGTTTGTTACTCTTTCACGCTCTAACCAGTGGACCGATTTGGAGGAAATTTGGAGTAGCATAGATTATAACCTGGATTAACATATAACTACTTTTTATACCGAAAAAATAACGGGAACGGGAAAAAAACTGCCACGCGGGCGAAGCTGCGAGCGGCCGCTAGTCTACCTATAATAAACACGGCAAAAAATCACGTTTGTTGAATGAGAGTCCCCTTAAATATTTGGTTTATTCGGTTTTTTAGTATTTGTTGTTAAAGCGGCAGCTCTAACTATCACGGTTCATGAAATACAGCCTGGAGACAGACGCGGAGTCTTAGTAATAGGGTCCCGTTTTATCCTTTGGGTACGGAACCCTAAAAAACGATTTCTTACAGATGGACGAATCGCAAAATCCGTACCTATCGATGTTAGTTATGTAAGGTAGTCACCGAGTGGGACCTAGGTTAATTTCTTTGGTGTTCAAATTTAACCTTTAATGAAAAAAGGGAATCCGAACCAAATTTTAAATCCCAGTTTTCCTAATTTTTCTGATTACACTTGCGTTTTTACCAATCGGAAGCGTCTCCGAAACGCTTGCTGCATTGCCACGTTGAATGACTAAATTCATTCACTAGATAAAAAAATTGGATCCATGTTGGCAGAATAGGTACCTACCTACTGACACAATATCATTAATTGGGTGGGTTGAGTAGGTTAGGTACACAAACTCAAGAATGATTCAAACCAATTTTGTGGTAGGTATCGCTTGCACAGAGTAAGCTTAAAGTAGGCGAGATTCGCAATAAGATGACAAAATCGGATTTCAATACAATAAACAAATGTACTCGTAATTATGTAAAAGGCAGGACAGACGGTTAAGGTCACAAAAATGTAACATTGACTTGACAGTTGACTTGACACGCCTGCGTCGCACACAGACTTTACGCTACACTCACACAGAGAAAGGCGCGTGACGACACGCGCCGTGACGTCACCGCACGCGAGCACACCCACACTACCACGTGCTGTACGCGTGACGTGTACACAATAGGGATGGGACACGCGATTGTCTACAGTACGGATACGATTTGCTCGTTGCTTTATTCGTTTTTGTCGTGCAAGTAATTGATTTATTGGTCATTGTTTTTAAATTATAGTTCTAGATTATTTTTAATTACTAGTTGGATATTATTATTAAGTAAGTGCCTACTTTATTTATTATTCAAAGGACTAGGTAGGTAGGTACTTAGTAAGTAATTATTATGGTATAAATACAAACATACTTATGTAAGTATGGGATAAACATTGGTTTTGACTGCTTTATTGCGATGGATAGGGACATCTTACTAACTAAACTTATTAACTTGCTACCTAGTTTTAATATGTTTTACGTACCTAGTACTAGATATTGGCATCAATTTTATTGTTTAATGTTCATCATTTGACAGTACCTACTAAATTAACAAAAATAGAAACAATAAGAACAGCTGTAATTTTGAGCGCTGTCAAAGTACCTAGTAAATCTAAGGAGATAAAATATTAAAATCGTCACCAACGTCTACTTTATACTTTTAAGTGCACATCTGGCTGTCAAAACAGCTTTGATAAAAAATACACCAAATAAACTAAATAAACCATTTTCACAAGCCCAAAATCATCTCTATCAAACCCACATTACGAAACACAATATTACAGGAGTGGCACACTAGCGTAATGTAAACAATGTGACGTAAAGACGTGACTCACACAGGCACGAGCGTCTCGACGCACACCACAACCCGCCGACGGACGCCCAGTGATTAATGTAAACAAACCGGTTTGTAGACATGCGACGCACACAAAGACAAACTGGGCCATCTGGAATGAACCTTTATTCAAATAAGTCATCTATGTATGAGTAGGTACTATCAATTGCTATTTATATAACTTTGCGGCAGTGGCTTACGTACAGTTAATTATTCGTGTGAGGATGTTAGAACGTACACTTGATAATACTTCGTCATTTTCTTCGATTGTGTGTCACATAAACTGATCCCATTCATAAAGTACAATGAACTGATGTTTTGAGGTCATCTTTCTGAAAAATCCTGTCACAAAGCAGGTAGTTAAGTACAAAGTGTTCCAAGTCCAACAAAGCAGTTGTTAAAATGAACCACCCTAATTTAGTTAGACGCGACGACCCCAAACGAAGCCCACTAATTTCCACAACAAAGGACAATAAAAAGTGGAGAGTACAGATAGCGATATAAAACAAAAAAATAATAAAATCACAATACAGTCGTGCAGGAAAGTTATAACCGACTGAATGTGAAACAAGTACAGTCGTAAATAAAAACGAATAGCGCGCGGCCCGACGCGTACTGTTATTGCTCGACAATTTATGGCATTTACCCAAAAATTACCAGTTTCAGCCAGTTTATGACGCACTGAACTCAGACCCTACCTAATATACAGTAGTTGTTAAGCAAAATGCTCCCTCTTCGCTTATTGCTGCAATCAAAATTGAAATACTAGTACATAAAATACAAGAGTTAATGCACGGTTTATGCCAAAAGCTATATAAATTCTGATGCGAAAGCTCCAAAAGTACCAGATGAAGGAAGGCAAATTGAGACTTGAGTGCGTGAAAAGTAAATGATGTCTCTTATAAATATGTAAACTACAAAATTATAAAGATGTCAAAACCTTTGACCAGACACTGTGAAAGCGGCCTAATGTGGCAAAAATAACAACTTTCTAAAGATCATATCTTCCAAAAAATTCCAAATCTATGGACTTTGGCGCCTCTTCGATTTTATTGAGCTTATGAAAGGTGTTAGTAACTTCATAATGGTATAATATTTTTAATTATTTTTAATACCTATATCACTTTACTCTGTTACTATTTATTTAGATAATTGTACCTATTGTCAGAGGGTTATTAGGGTCGGCTAGGTCAATCTAGGCGCCAGTTCCTTACGACCAAGCCAGGCAAAAAACTTACAACTCAGAATATGTGCTTATATTGCTGGTTTAACTTATATTTGAAAACCAATCAGATTCAACCACTGTAAAACCTTTGGTGTCATAATCATAAACCACGTGAACCAAATCTGAAACAAGTAAGTACTTCAAACTGCAGCAAGAATCGAACCTGACAACTGATGTTGAAGTTACGACGCATCTAATAAACTAATACATGCATTATACATAAAATCACGCTTGTTTCCCATGGGTGTGAGCAGAGACCACGGATTTCCACCTACTACGATCCTGACCTACCTCTTTTGCTTCATTAACTCTCGTAACATTCTATTTACCGTATTTTTGACCCGGCCGTAATCTAAAACGTCTTGTATCTGTTTTAGATACGTACGCCGAGGTTTTCCTCTTCCAACAGTCCCATTTACACTCGCCTGATGCACCTGTTTCATAAATCTTCTTTCATCTATCCTATCTATTTTTGACATTGTTTTTTACATTTGAATTTTATTATTATTTTATTAATGTTCCTAACTATAATTCCCAAATATTGTTTTAAGATTTCACAAAATGTACCTATAAGAAATTAGTGTAATTGGCTCTCTAGCCGTTCTAATTATCTAAATAAATAAATAAATAAATAAATAAATCCTCTCTACATGCCCAAACTATCTCAGCATACCTTTCTCTGCTCTCATTACTGTCTTCTTTTACTCCACAATATCTCTTATTATACTGATTCTCACTGTATCAATTATACTACGCAATGCCCTCATTTAATAAATAAACATAATAAACTAGTATACTTAAATTTAAGATAAACTCTAGCATCAATAGGTAGGAGAAATCTACGCCAACGCACGTTTCGTGCGCCTGCACTGATGTAATCCGACCCGGTTAACAATCCGGGTCAATAGCGGGGTCAAGGCGTCCACTATTGTTATACCTTTGCGGTGAGCTGCAATAATAGATCCAATTATGTCATTTACAATGACCAATTCATCGTGCACGTGAGAAACTACTTTTTGTCCTTCCTAAAAGTTATTTACATTTTGTTAGTGAGTGTACCTTGAAATGTCTTGAAAGCCATGCTTTTTCTACGGTATGTTTTGTCAAATAGGCATCTTGTGATATGCCAAATGGATTCCAGCCATGTCAGTGTGTGATCTTTCTTGTTGCCTTCAAGCAAGCTGAAACCCTAGTTTCCGATGTAGAGTAGGTAACTACCAGTCTTTGTCGTTGTAATCTTTTTCCACAAGGGCCATGGCCTGAATTTCTACGTGATCCGATTTCAACAGAATCTTGTTTTTTGCGTTCATGTCAAATTGTTGCTGAGACCTTATGGTGACGAATTGAATTTTTTCTTATCATTTAGTTCTAAAAAGTATGTAATGTACCTATTGGGTAACGTCTGAACTAGAATAAACTAATCAATATTGGTGAATATTTTTGCGCTACAAAGCACCATCTAGCCCCAAAGGTAATACAGCACTCCCAACTACATCCACCATGGATTCGAACCCACGATCTTAGGATCAGGAGGCGGAGTCACTCCAGCTAGACCACCGGTGCCTAGAAGAGCAGACAAGAAATTTACGGCTTGGGCTCTGCCGTTTTTTTGTGTGGTTTTACATTAGTATAACATAACACTGTGGTGTCAATCCAACTGAGTGAACTAGTAAATGCAAGATCAGAATAATGTACCTAAAGACAGTATACCTAGTAGGTACCTTTACCTACCTCTACTATATTACCTACATATATCTGGTCAAACATCAACATACCACCAGTAACAAAGTTAAAATCAAGCCTACGAGGCGGTCCGATCTGGTTTAAGATCCCGTTTCGAAAAATCAGGTCTTGAATCCTGTTTCTTTTACCAATGCTCTTAAAACGTTGCAAAAACTGTCAATAGAGTGGAAGAACTGGCTGGTGGAACTACTTCATTAACCTTTTTGGAGCACTTTTAAAATGATTTCAAAATTATTGCTTTGGTTCGGCTATTAAAACCTCTACGCTGCAAGTTTTTTTTAAAAAGGTTTTTTACTCGTTTTAAAAAACTCCATGTTAAAATCTTATCGCGTTTTCTTCATTTCACAATTCAACGCGAGTTAACGTGACCAATCACGGTAGTTTTTTTTCTAAACATCTCAGTTTCTGTCGAGTAAAATAAAAAAACATTAGAACGTTCAAATCACACATGTTCCATTACAATCGTGCTAGATACACCATGTCCAACTCCAGGTGATCGTGAGAAAACTAATTTAAAAGCGTTCGGACGTCCGTAATCGATACAGCTCGGACAGCGAGCGCGCCGCACTAATGTTGGACGTGACGAGGCGCGTGTCCGGCGAATCGTCACGAATGACACGTTCCAATCTCAAAATTTGCCTCAGATGTGATATCGTATCATTCAAAATTAGAACGTATTTAAATTAACTATTCTTACAGGACCGTGGTTTTGTAGCCAGTTTTTGTACACCCACGTTCTTTACGTTCTTGATTAAGTTCTAGCCCTTTCTAATTCATTTACTTGGTAGAGTTTAGAAGTCTTTCCATGCGCAGTATCTACGTAGGTATTATATTATTTTTAGTCTAGGTACAGTCTGGTTTTCTAAAGATTCCTTCCTGACTTTTTCAGTGAATTTCTGTACGTAATAGAATAACTAATTGAGCCAAATCATTCGGCCGAATTAATTGGAATCGAATGCTCTGATAAAACTCCAAAACCTACAGTACAAATGGCAGCGCTCCAGAAACCAGCTGTGCCAACACGTTTTTACTTGGTTTTTTCTTCTCCGTAAACCTTCAATATAGAAATAAAAACGGCAATTTTAAACCTTATGACTTTGATATAAAGAACTCAAAGCTAAAATGTATGGTCGTGAACACTATTGCGGCAATTGGTTTTCAATCGGCACTTTTTTGTCGCACAACAAAGAAAACATTCACCATTTTGTGCGATTTCGCATCGGTTCACTGCGATTATTAAAAGTGAGTAATTGGTTGTTTAGTAAAAAAGAATTGGTTTTCGTAGCCGATAAAATCGATAATTGGCATTTACGTATTTGCGCAGTTTTATCGTTTTCAATTACTAAATGGATTTTAAATTATCGCATGGGATTCGATTCGGATTACTTTAGCCACCCACCTAGAAGTCCAACGGAGAACATGATTTTAATAATACCTAAACTATTTGTTTTTTAAGATAGGGCACCTAATTGGTATTTTAACTTCAAAGGAACTGTTACTTAGCAGGGTTGCCTACTCCTAATACGTAGGACCTAGTCGCACATGACAATGAGCATAGCAAATTCAGGATTTTTCAACGGTACCTACGTAAAATAAAATTTGTGCCTAGGTGCCAATCTCTAAAAAATAAATAGCGCGCCCATGTTTCCTCCATCAAACTCAAGCTTACAAAGCGCTGGCAGGCAACACAACACCAATCGCTAAAAAAAAACAATTAAAAAATAAACGCGGCAAAGAATCGTTCGAATTTCAAAGCTTGACGAATCGAAATCGATTGCTTTCGAGACGACATCACGAGGAGAATGGATCACTCGGAATCGGAAACTAGGGTGCACATAATTCAGTGGTATTGTGTTTCCTAACGCACTCGAGAAAAATCTTTTGGTGTTCGTGAGAACGTGAAATTACCTAGCGAATTGAAGTTGTTCTTGCCGATTCTTATGTAACCTGGGAATTTTCTATAGACCTTGCCGGAGTACCTATATATGTAGGTATGTACCAACGTAATTATCTGTATTCTTTTAAATCCCTTGCCAGTGTTCTCAAACGCTAAAGGAAAACATCTTCAGGAAACTAGTTAGTATTGCAGTAGCGACGATGGGCTTGCAACCTGACACGTAGGGAGTACTAACTACTGCAAAATGTGGGTATGTACCAAATGTACTATCTGAACGTACCTCTAGAGGTAAGAACTTGTTACTTAGAGATCGGAGGGAAAACCAACCGTGCTTGGTTACATCACCAAGCACGGTCGTGATATAGTCATGATGTTATTTTTTTTTCTTTTCTAAATCCCTTGAGCACGAGTACTTAATTATTTCCGGTTATTTTGTAGTTTTCATTCATCATACTAACCCCATCTCTATTCGACGAGTAGTCAACTTTACTTAAACTAGAGGTTGCAAAGTTGAACGATATTTTCACCTTCGAAATAGCAACAGGATGTGTCCTATTTATGAGGTCGTAATATTCAAAGTTTTGACTAAACTTTACGCTCGTTAAATTCTTCAAGTGCTTCGTAAAACAGTTAGCTGTTTTGTAAATAGTCCCTGTGAGATATTTACAAAATATTACCAGTTTGGAAACCATTAAGTTAAAAATGTTTAAAGTTGATTTCAACTCTGAATTTAGTAATTAAATGTGGGTTGATTGGGTTCCCTGAGGATTGTTTTTCATGACAAGATATGTAGATATTATTACACATAGTAGTGGAGTCTTTATATGCAATGTAGTAGTTTTGGAAGCATAGACATAATTTATTGGTGAAATTATAGGCATATGAGACTCAAAACCTATATATCTCAGCTGCCGCGCGTGTCTTCAGTCAACGTGGTTTGTGTGATACATAAGCGATGACCTATGTTATGTTTTTTGATTCTTTATTTGTCCCTCTCGAAGCAGTCTAAAGTCATAAGACCATACTACCTCACCTTTCGTCGTATTTTACCTTCAGTATTAGTTTCCCACTTTTACAGTTTTAAATATGGATGTGGACGGTTATAAAAGTGAAGTAGACTAAAGAAAAGAATTATAGATTATTTTATTTTTATTTTATAATTTTAAGAAAACTTACGGTTACACAGAAACCAAACAAATTCAAAACACATATTCTAAAGGCCAATTAAAAGTTTCCACTGATAGCAATATATAAATAAAACAAAATACAGTTTACGTGGACGACATAGAAAAATACCTAAGTAGTAAAACAAAAACAAAGATAAGTTACGATTATGTGAAAGATGATATATGTGAGAATGGAGTAAATACCGATATGACGACTGATAGAATTGAGTGGAAGAACCTACTGTACCAACCTCACTCAGGAAGAATATACGTGTTGTGCGACTATAAAAAGTCAAAATGTTATACTTACTGTACTTCGTTTTACTCGTTCTAGCAATGTACATAATTTAATTTCATTTATTCAGTTACAATTTCACAATCGTATTTAAAATCTATTATAACATAAGGTAGATAAAACATTCAAACATTACCTCTACTTGACAAATGCTCAGTTTGCTCAGAGGGGTAACCAAGAGCTCAGTCTGAACAGACCCGAACAATAGATACGAGAGCATCTTCGAACAAATAAGGTATCCGTTACTCAATACAAAAAATGATTTGGAAAACAATGCACGGTTAAGCACGATAGCGGCAATTTTGGCGTTGTTTTTGACAGTTTGCAATCGTGCTATTGAGTCTTGACAATTGCAAAACTGAATCATTATAATTACAGTCGCTTAACGCATTTAAAACCCGTAGAACATTGATATCTAGATGACACAAAACGGTTACGGTGTCATTACAGGCATACCTCAGCTTAATGGACGCTGAGTAGTGCATCGTTGGTGACGTTCCTAACGAGTGTGACCTACGAGGCAATGCTTTGTTATAGGTGATGGTAACCGCTTAACATCAGGTGGGCCATCTGCTTGTTCCATCAACAAGTTGTATGAAAAAAAATTTGTTCTCGATTAAAATCGCGTCAAATGGGCCCACAGTGGTAAACATTTGTCACCTACAGAACTCGTACTGATGTATATTTATCTTTTTTCCAGGTTTCCATTTGAGCGGCGTTGTTCGAGCCCCGGCAGCTGTACCACCATGCTCGGAGCCCGAAAGACTTTACAGGGTTACTGTCTCTTTCGACAGGTAAGATTCTAGACAAAGCATTGGTAACAGCTTTTTAAGCTTCTACTTCTAGAGCATCACGTATATAATAAATAAGTAAGTATTTGTGGACATTTTTACACAACATCATCTAGCCCCAAACTAAGCATAACTTGTACTATGGGAACCAGATGACTAATAGTATACTTATACTTTTTTTTGTAAATACATACTTAGAATACAATATAACACCCAGACACAGAACAAACATCTATATTCATCATACAAATGTTTGTTCTTGGTGGGAATCGAACCCACCACCTACAGCACAGAAAGCAGGGTTACTATGGACTGAGCTGTGACGGCTGTCAAATATGTGTCAAATATGTATCTTAGTGAAGAGCTCGTCCGGGGAAGTACTATCACCATGCCAATTTCTACCGCCAAGCAGCTTTGATGTGTTCCAGTTTGAAGGGCTCATGTATATATTCATGACCTACCTGTATTCGTCAGGTTGATGGACACAAAACATTGTCTCACAGGCTATCTTTTTAGGAATGTACCCTAGAAATTTTCTCAGATGATGTATTTCTGTTGCCGCTATAAAAACAAAAACTAAAAAACAGAATAAAATAAATATTTAAGGGGGCTATCATACAACAAACGTGATTTTTTGCCATTTTTTGTATATTATAGTCCGATTCGCACTTGGCCGGTTTTTAGTACTCAGTAAATGCGTTTTTAGTCCTAGTTGAAACCGGGTCCATCACGGCTTACTAATACCCTAATACATAAGACACATAAGTCTTTTAATTGGAAATATGTCAGACACTGCAGCTACTAACCTGCCTACCAATAACAATGTAAGTATTTCCAAAGAATAAACTCCGTAATTTTATGGTATTTTTTAAAACAAAACCGAAGCGTAATTAAAACCTGCTAGAAATATAATTAGTTCAAACATCGGTAGCTTACAAGCTTTTAATAATACCCCAATACAACGGGGTCACAAAAACCCTGACTATTGTTGAAAGGTTTATTGCGATACCTACGCCTTTTGTTGGAAAGAAAAAGTTTGTCACCTGCAGCCAGAAAAAAAGAAAAGGTTGTTGTCTTTTTATTTTACGACCGCAATAGCATTGAGGCTTGTATCTAGGATTTCTTTGGACAAAGTTATTTGTTTGGCAAAAGTAATTTCACAGGTGAATAGTTTTTAGTCATTTTGTCTGCTTATTTGTACGCACTACAGTTGAGCAGGTATTTTAGTTACTATCATCATTATCATCACCTTTGGTAGTCCACTGCTGGTTAAAAGCCTTCGTTACAATCTTACCGTGGTAATGATAAAAGTGATGTGATGATAGAGTAGGGCGATCTAGAAGACACTTTTTCACTCTTGTCTTCCATAACGCGATTAGAACCGGAGTCTCCAAGATCAGGCTTAGTAGGAACCCTAGCGTAGCATCCATCTGGGAAAACATACCCTGTGCCCGGATGAGCTACAAAAACTCACCCCCAAGAAAATCCTCCAGTTCTTGACAGCTGCAGGGTTCAGTGGTGAACTATGAACGCCCTACACTGAGAAAAAAATGCTACGTACATGACCCGATTTTGTAATGTATATGCAATTTACTACTTACTACGCTTGTAGCATACGTAATAAGTGTTCCGCTTATCTATTAATGGTGAATCTTACTTATGCAGTTGTAAGCCGGGCCATGTTCCATAATGGCATTACAGAAATATACTTATAATGTTGTTACATACTTATTTCATCTTTATAACCAAGGAGCAGTTGATAGTTACGTATTTTAAGTAGCTGCAGTATTTACAAAATGATATCGATTCTACATTACTTAGTGCATAAGGTGGCCAGCTACTTAGAATAAGTAACCGACAACATTATATCAATATGAGGCACACATTCAACATCTGGCTACTTAAATATAGCTACGTACGCGACATGGTGCCGGCTACAATCGTCATTCTGTATCGTTTTGCTACATAAATTACGTAAGCCGGCTACGTAAATTTCTCTCAGTGTAATGAGGGGTGATACCTTAACAAGTGGCGATCACAATAGGCCATATGGCCGCAGTGATACCAAAGCCGCAAAAATATAATAAAAAAAATAAAAAAAAATAGTAGGAACCCTTTTCAATGACTTCCTGCTACCCCACGCACTTTGTCCGTTCTTCTAACTAGGCTTAAGTTTCGAGACATATATAGTTATAGCCACTATAGTTTTAGTTTATTTTTCTGGTGGTAGGTACTAGTTAGGTTACGATGTACTTTGAGCACACCGAAATTTGGGTGCGGGTGAATGTTCGCCTGTAACGCAGGAGGTTGCGAGTTCGATTCCCGCCTTGGGATAAACTTTTGTACGATATGCAAATATTTATTCCAGGTGTTCTGGGTATTTTCTGTGTATAATAAAAAATATCTATGTATGTATTGTATTGTATTATACAATACATACATAGATGAAAATACCGAGAACACCTGGAATAAATATTATATCAGTCATCTAGTACCTACCCATAACACAAGCTCTACTTAGCTTGTAGTTAGATGATGCTGTGTCAATTGTCCAGCATTATAAAAGTGTAAAAGGTCCTTGGCAGTTTTAAGAGCATTTTTTTATCCACAGATGCAAAATTACTGGTGTGACGTGCAGCTGCGAAGCTCGCGACATCTTCTGGTGCCAGCATGTGGTGGCGTTGGCACTGTACCGGATCCGGAACGCGGATACTGTCCGATTACGAGTGCCTATATCAGGTAAGTCATAAATTCAGGTCAAACTTACGAGTGTCTTTATCAAGTGGGTCACGAATTCAAGTCAAGTGGTGATTACCAACAGGTGGGTCACAAAGTCAAGTCAAAGTTACAGGCCCTTATATTGAGTGGGTCACAAGCTAAAGTTGCGAATAACTATATCAGGTCCACTGTATCTGCAAACATCATATTTTATCCACATTTTTTTGCCTCTAAATATTCAACTGCAAGCACACGTTTTCTTAAAAATAAACCAGTCAAGTTAAAATTATAGCGTAGTTTGTCTTTAGTGTGTTACTTCTTGGCTATCTTCATCTGAACCTTCCTTTGGCTTCTTGTGTCTAACTCTAATTATAACAAAGTCTGTCGTTCAAAATCTAATATAAATCAAAATATAATCTAATTTAAACATCCTTATTCTTTGTAACGATACCTAACACCCACTGGGTAGGTATATTATGTGTATTGGCACCAAAAATGGTATCTAGTCCTAAGATCTGACAATGTTAAACCTACTTACATAATAAGGCAATAAACATACTGAATACTGAACCCGGAATCATAAAACTAACATGTCGTTATTTATATTGTTCCAGAAACCCTTCTTCAAATGGATCGGCAACAGTTGCAGAAATTCGTCCAGTATCTCATAGCAGAACACCACACAGAGGTTCTGCCGACTGCACAGAAGCTAGCTGACGAGGTGCTGCAAGCACGGTCAGCTATCAATAGGATATGTGGTGCGCCGGACCCGACTGCTGGGCCACCACCCGATGCGCATCACGCATGGCACTTGGATGAGCAGCAGGTGGGTTTACTAAGTGGTTCTTCTTGGGTGCCAGTGATCTTAACGGTGAAGGAAAACTTCGTGAGGAAACCAGTTAGTATTCTAGCAGCGGCGATGGGCTTCCAACCTGTCACGGATGGAATACTAACTACTGCATCTGTGCTACTGCAAAATATGGGTATGTACCAGATATACCATCCAGACATACTTCTGAGGGGGGTACCCTCTATCTGTACATACCTCTGACTACCCCCCTTAGATATCCTCAAGGAATCTTGAGTATATACTTGGCACTAAGAGACCGGAGGAGATATCTACCGTGCTTGAAGATTAAAGTCGTGATAATTTTTCTTTCTTTCTTAGGTCTTATCTTAATTCTTATCATCATTAGCCCATTGCTGGATATAGGGCTTTCTCATAGGCTTTTTCTATCCACGGACGTCTCGTTATCCTAGGAATGTCGTTGGTCCGTCTGATGGGAGGGCTTTCTACACTTTGTCTTCCGGTTCTTGGTCCCCTGCTGGACCTACCGGTAGTGTGCACGTCAGCGATCTGCTATTCTGGTGGACTAACGACATTGCTAGGATCGGGGAAAGTAGGTGGATGGAAAAGTCTTAAAGCCGTTCTTTCTGGAAACGTGCAGGAGAGGTTTATGTTCAGTAGTGTACTTGATCAAGCTCAAGCAAGCAAATGATGATAATGTTGTTTATGAACCAATCACCACCGTGCACGTCTTGATGTGCCCAGTTTTGTAACGGCATGCGTCTTATGTGTGAGTTTTTGGCCAAAATAACAGTGTTGTTCATTTTTTTTCAGGTCTGTGAACAAGTGCGAGCATATCTATTACAGGGAACTTATTACAATGCAAATAAGCAGCTTAACTCCTTATTTTCTAAGGTAAGAACACCTTTGTAAGGCGAATGTCAAAAGTGCTTGCAACATTTATGACCGGGTATCGTTTCAAAACTGTTTTTAGATGAAAACTTAGTATTTTTATGTTCTTTGCTGAGCTATGATTTAAAACTTTAACTTAACGGCCAGTACTGACCTAATCGCTCCCGGAGCAGTTTTTTCTCTATCTTAAAATGCTATACCCTCGGTAAATAAAGGAAGTAGAAGAAAACTGAAAAGTCCGCATGCATCTTCAAAATGTCAACTTCAAAGTGCCCGTTTCAAATGTATGATTAACGTCGTATTTACTCAATCATAAATTCACGAAATAAATTAAAAACTTAGATATAAATCGTCATCTCCTTCTAAAGTTGGTGATATATTTTTTTTTGGTTTACACCAATGGTGAGATAATTAAGAAGTAGAATTAATGCCCGTTCAGTATATAAAAAAAATAAAGACTTGAATTATTTATAAATTAAATTGTATAGAATCGCGCCGTTTATGCGAGCACAAGGATAAAATTTAGTCTGCCGCTGGCTTTCGTACGGGGAACCCGTGTCGCTCGTCGCCCTGCGGACTACAAGACTGCAAATATTGCATTTTTAATTCGTGTTTCGATACTATTTTGCAAAAAGATACTTTATCTGTTTGTAATAGAGTGACTTATTGCAATTTTGCAATAGTAGAGCGACAAGGTTCCAAGGCAAATACCGTGTACGTGTTGTACACGGCTGGATAGAGTTGATACTTTTTTGTACCGACATAAAAATAAGCACGTATCTACATACTCATCATCATTAGTCTAGAAAAGTCGATACTTTTTGTATCGAAATTTTAAGTAAGTACGTAGGTATCTACCTACTGATTTGGGGGTGCTGATTACGAATATCTGGTCAGATTTGAAATTCAAAATGGCGGATACAAATCATGATACAAAAAACTGACATGGGTGTCGTTTTCTACTAATTTGGGGGTGCTGATTACGAATATCTGGTCAAATTTGAAATTCAAAATGGCGGATACAAATCATGATACAAAAAACTGACATGGGTGTCGTTTTCCACTAATTTGGGGGTGCTGATTACGAATATCTGGTCAGATTTGAAATTCGAAATGGCGGATACAAATCATGATACAAAAAACTGACATGGGTGTCGTTTTCTACTAATTTGGGGGTGCTGATTACGAATATCTGGTCAAATTTGAAATTCAAAATGGCGGATACAAATCATGATACAAAAAACTGACATGGGTGTCGTTTTCCACTAATTTGGGGGTGCTGATTACGAATATCTGGTCAGATTTAAAATTCAAAATGGCGGATACAAATCATGATACAAAAAACTGACATGGGTGTCGTTTTCTACTAATTTGGGGGTGCTGATTACGAATATCTGGTCAAATTTGAAATTCAAAATGGCTGATACAAATCATGATACAAAAAACTGACATGGGTGTCGTTTTCCACTAATTTGGGGGTGCTGATTACGAATATCTGGTCAGATTTGAAATTCAAAATGGCGGATACAAATCATGATACAAAAAACTGACATGGGTGTCGTTTTCTACTAATTTGGGGGTGCTGATTACGAATATCTGGTCAAATTTGAAATTCAAAATGGCGGATACAAATCATGATACAAAAAACTGACATGGGTGTCGTTTTCCACTAATTTGGGGGTGCTGATTACGAATATCTGGTCAGATTTGAAATTCAAAATGGCGGATACAAATCATGATACAAAAAACTGTCATGGGTGTCGTTTTCTACTAATTTGGGGGTGCTAATTACGAATATCTGGTCAAATTTGAAATTCAAAATGGCGGATACAAATCATAATACAAAAAACTGACATGGGTGTCGTTTTCCACTAATTTGGGGGTGCTGATTACGAATATCTGGTCAAATTTGAAATTCAAAATGGCGGATACAAATCATGATACAAAAAACTGACATGGGTGTCGTTTTCCACTAATTTGGGGGTGCTGACTACGAATATCTGGTCAGATTTGAAATTCAAAATGGCGGGTTTAAATCATGGTACAAAAAACTGACATGGGGGTCTAAGGTAGTAAGATTCTATTACATCTACGAAACCTGATGCTAGTAAGTTCTTCAGTTTTAGTAATAGACCTTCATGCCAAACTTTATCGAATGCCTGTGCCACATCCAGAAAGATAGTAGAGCAGACTTTTTTTTCCTCAAATGTTTTCTCAATAACATTTGTAATCCTGTGAACTTGGTCTATCGTTGAGTGCTGTTCTCGGAATCCAAATTGGTGCTCTGGTATAAGGTTTTTACTTTCAATAAGCGGCTTCAGTCTTTTTAGTAACAATTTTTCAAATAGCTTTGACATGATAGGGAGCAAAGAAATCGGTCTGTACGATGAGGTCTCTTGTGGCGGTTTTCCTGGCTTTGCTATCATGATAACTTCAGCAACTTTCCATAAATCTGGTACACACTTTAGTCTAAGTGCTGCGTTGATAAGGGTCGTTAGTTTGACTAATGCTTTTTTCGGAAGGTTATGTAGTACTTCTCCTGAAATAAGGTCGAATCCAGGAGATTTTCTAGGGTTTATGTGTTTTTTAATTTCGCTCCAGACTTCTCTGGGTGATACCAGCTTTATGGCTTGTGTTTCACCATAAACTTCATTTATCATAGGTATGTAGTCGGTTTGATCTTCGTTAGGTTTGAATATTTCTTCTAGGTATTCTGCGAACGTTTTAGCTTTTTGCTCATTACTGACAGCCCATTTTCCAGATCCTATATTTTCGTATCTTCTGCATTTCCTTGGCTATCGTGCAGCCTCTGTAATTAGCTGGGTGTGCTTCTCCGCAATGCACACACTTTGGCTTCTCTTCTGCAGGTTTTTTGCAGTCCTTGGTGAGGTGTTTACCTGTGCATTTCACACACCTTGGCTCTTTGGAGCAGTACTTGTGTGTATGACCGTACACTTGACATCGCTTGCACTGAGGGACCATTGGTTGACCTAATGGTAAATATCTGGTCAGATTTGAAATTCAAAATAGCGGGTACAAATCATGGCACAAAAAACTGACATGGGTGTCGTTTTCGACTAATTTGGGGGTGCTGATTACGAATATCTGGTCAGATTTGAAATTCAAAATGGTGTAACTCAAAAAACGCAAAAAAGCGTAAGATACATCTTTAAAGAAAAGTTGCGGGACAGTGCCAAAACTACGCTATAATAGACCCCAGAACGAAAAAAGACAGCAAACGCCCACTATTTCTGTTAGTACGTTGCTTCCCTTGCAATAAAATTTGTTTTATGCCATTTACTCTTTAACTATAAGTGCTATCCTAAATAGCAATGGGATAACATTTGCTTAGTTTTGATAACACTATCGAACCGTAAAATAAAAACCGAGGTCATTTTGATTTTTTTTATTTTTTTATACAATGAAATCAGTTTTATGCCATTTACTCCTGAACTATAACCCTAGGCCTAAAATGCAATAGAACATTTATTGCTTAGATTAAAAAACCTATCAGATGGCATATTCAAATTAATAAAATAACGACTTTTAAAAATAAAAATTTTCAATTCCTATGTCCGGCCTGCTAAGGAGCAGGCGGCAGGCTCGCATAAACGCACAGTGGATCGAGTCTAAGGAGACTCGATCCACTGTGCGTTTATGCGAGCACAAGGATAAAATTCAGTCAAAAAGGAGGAAATAAGTTAGTATAATAACAGCGGCGATGGGATTACACCTTGTCACGTATGGAATAATAACTACTACAAAATGTGGGTATGTGCCAATTGTAGCTTTTGGACGTACCTGTGACTACCCCCTTAGACGTTCTCAAAGAAACTGGGGTTAGTACCAAGTATACTAAGAGATATGAAAGGATATCTACCGTGCCTGGGCATTAAAGTCGTGAGGTTAATTTAATTTAAGTTAATTAAGTTTCAGCTACATAATTACCGAGAAAAATATAATTCCCATTATTTGTCGTATTATGATAAATAGTTTCGAAGTTATGAGGGAACAGATGAACATTCATATATACATACATAACGGTCAAAATTATAACCCTCTTTTTTACTTCACCGTAGCCAGGTCAAAATAAATGGAAGATAAATATCTAAAGCACCACAAGCTATAGCAAAATTGGGACAGCAAATTTTTTTTTTTTTTTTTTGGTGGCCGCTGTCCTTTTTTCGGACAATTTTGCCAATGTCAAGTGGGTTGTATGAAATACTTCTTAGTCAAGTCGAGTCGGTAAAAAAAGTAAAGTCGGCTGTCAAACAGATGGCGTTTTTCTTCAAAACCAAAGGGAAACATTTTCGTTCAAATCAGGATGCCACATAACACACTTTCATTTCAATTGCTCACACTTGTGCTAAGACCTCAAGTAATGATGGTTAAAATACCACCAAAATTTCACCATCAGAACTTAAAATAACACTAGAAAAACAATTAAAATGAAAATACAATGTTGCTTCCAAAGATGACAGAGAACGAATCCCGACAACTAATTTAATTTATTAACTACCATCTATCCTTCAAGTACCAAGATTAGTTAATTTATGTATAGAGTCAACTTGTACAACGTATTTCATGAACTGCCAGCTAGATGGCGCTATTAGAACGGATCACCTATATGTATCTAACCGCGAAATATTGCAGAGGAGTGGTGGGGTAAAGAGGAACGAAACTCTCAAGGTCATTAGATCGGTATCGGCCCTTAAAGGTAGTTATTCTATTAATTAAATATGAATATTGACAGACATTTTATAAAAAAAAAAACATTTTATAAAGTTTGAATAATGGGAACTAGATTTCAGAAGCCTAATTCTTTTAACAAAATAGCGTCAAATTTAAGTTTCGATTGGAGCTCCCAATTGTATTCTTTGAAAGTGAAATTTGAAACAGTTCCAATTTCGACAGTCAAATTCTAGTTTCAATCTCGTCTCAGCTCCAAAAAACTAGGAGAATTGAGCCTCTGATTGAATACATAAAGTAGGTAGTAGTTATTTAGATGAAGAAATTGTTAAATGAATCTCTTCATTTCAGGTTCGCGAGATGCTTCGAGCACAAGACTCGAACGGTCCTCGGATGCTAATGCTGATGACGGAGCAATTCCTCTCGGATCCTAGGCTCCTTTTATGGAGGAACCAGAACACGCCGATGACGGAGAAGTGCCGGCAGCTATGGGAACAGCTCGGCGCCCTCTGGGTCAGCATAGTCCTGGATCCGGGCAGCAATAAACACCATCGGATGCAGTGGCGTCAACTATTGGACAAGTGGTCAGCGGTTGAAGTGTGTCCTACTGAAGATCCGGACTATAGGTCTTTTCCTTTGGTAAGAACATTTTCATCTCTTATTTTTGTCTGTTATTTTGACTGTATAAAGAAGACCATATACACACTGGGGAGACGACATAAGGAAGTCGGCGGGTCCACAATGGCTTCATACAGCAAAAAATAGAGACGAATGGCTATCTTTGGAGGAGGCCTTCAACTGTGAAAGGGTTCTTGCAGATAAAGAAAAAAAACTTAATTACTTCATTTCATAAAATCTACTTTTTTTACTTTAATTACTTAATACTTTGCCTAAAACATTATATTGTTCTTTAAATTTAAGCACTAGAATTACTTATTACGAAAAAATTATTGTACTTTGCGAGAAATAAAAGGCTTTTTTATTTATTTTATTTTATATTTTGACTGATAATCTTGTAAAGTAACTAATTCAAATAGTTTTAATCAAGTCAACACTAGTATGCCTCAAGTTGGTGGACACCGAGCAGTGGATCGGATTGGCTGTATTTTTTTTATACTACTTATTGATGGTACAAGTAAATGAACTACGTGGTATTCATTGGGAACTATCACCAAACCAATTGAACGGTTGAAGATTTGACGATTTGAAGATTTGAATTTGGAATACTTCAGTAATATTTCTTTGTTTCAGTACGCGAGAGAAAGGGAGCGTAACGAGAGGGATCGAGACAGGGACCACCGCGACAGAGATAGAGAACGACATAGAGACAGGGAGGAGAGGGATAGAGAAAGGCTGAGAGAACGAGACGAGAGAGATAGGTGCGTTCTGTCTGATCATGCCAAGACATTGGTTGAGGCTGTGAGTTAAAAGCTTGTCAGACCGGATTCTTGACAACATCTAACTAAAGTAATCGTAAAATCTCTTTGTTTTTTATTACTGTTATGATATAATATAATTATTATGTTAATTGTTTTCAGACATAGAGATAGGGAACGACAAAGGAGAGGAGAAGTTAATTCCCACTCAGAAAGTTCCGACGAAGAATCTAGGCCTAATAAGTAAGTGTTACCTAATTTTATCGAATATTTACAATAAAAAAATATCAAAGTAACTTGTTTATAGTACAGTCATCTGCTTCCCATAGTACAAGCTATGCTTAGTTTGGGGCTAGATGATGTTGTGTAAAAATGTCCAGAAATATATATAGGTATCGGTTACCACCATATATCAGGTGGGTCACCTGTTCCATCAGCAAGTCTTATAAAAAAATACTACTTCGGTTGTAATTTATTAAGAACCTCTGAAACCTTAAACTGGATCTCTAGATGTTATTGATTGAGGTTTCGGGTGAAATAGTGATAGTTGCATAAGATAGTAATAATATAAAACTATAGGTATATTTTAAAATCGTGCTTGTTTTAGTTATGAACGTGAGTACAGGAGAGCAAGTAAGAGATTAAGACTACACAACCGGAGTTCAGCACCACCGCTGACGCCGCGGACTGTTTTTCATAAGTGAGTTCAGTTTAAAATGTAGAACGGCCCCCAGTTATGATACCGATGATGACATTATGAAAAACGGTAGTCAGTACACTAAAAAGTTTATGCAAATTCGATCACGTGAATTCGGGTCCTCAAAAACTCCCCACGCGTTTTCGCTTATGTTTATCTTTTTTCGTGCTAAGTTTAACCCCACTACAGCATTTGAGCTATCTCAAGAATTACTTTAGTACACCCTTAAACATCATCATTTTCCTGCCCTTATCCCACTTTACGAGGGGGTTAGTGCAACCTTAAGCACCAACACAATATACCGTGAAATTTACAGTATTTATAACCATATGCTGTCAGTCAAATAGTCAGAAAAATATAAATTAGTTTGGTATAGTAAGAAATTAATAATCTTAAACCCAAACTTGGCCCAAATAAAAATAAAATCTCTTTTGAGCAAATAAGGATGTTTCATTTAATTTCAATATCTAACTTTAAATCTTTCTTAATCAGAGCGTTAGACGCAGTGGACATATCGTGGGAGAATGAGCATTTGAAATACATCCTTGGAGCTGATGAGTACTGTGATTCGGAGAAGCCGGTCAAGGCTGGTGGATCAGCTTCTGTCACCCTCCAGCCTTACCCCCAGTACAACGAGCTTGGACAACCCTTGTGGCATGGTAAGTTTAAAGTTTTCCTCAATGCTTCAAGTAGAGGTAGACAAAGAAAAGATTATAAAGTTCAGGGAGCAAATTCTCAGAGTATAGAGATTTTGGCGAAATAGAGTGATCATGTTGAAGATCTTTTGAAAGCCCTACAGATTTTTGCAGATTTTATTCGCAATCTCCGTCTTTTTCGACCTAGGTTTGAATTCGGTCTATAGAGCGGGAATAGGCACCCTGAGCTCACACTAAATTTTCCTTGTGTCGTGGGTGGTAGGTACTCGTCACAACATATATCACTATGTGTTTACTTGTGGTAATCAATAAAGAGTTATCTATCTATCTTTATCCAGGGACGTGTAATACCACCATGCCTACTTGTTCCGCCAAGCAGCAATGCTTTGTTCTGGTTTGATTTCACCGGCACTTATACTGGTGAAATTACAGGCTCATAAGATTAAACATTTGCATGCCTGAGGTTGATGGAAGCAGGGCGGTGTATCTTAGGGCACGTTCGTGTGTCTATGATTAGAGAGGCAAGGCTTTGTTATAAGTGATGGTTACCACTTTACATCGAGAGAGACCCTTTGCTTGTTCTGTCGACAAGTACATAAAATTAGACCGGGAAAGCTGAGCTGTACTAGAAAGAAAGAAAGAAAATATATTTATTCATCCCCAAACCACACAAATTGCAAACATGAATATCAAGGCGTGTACACTGTAGTACCTACACTAGGTTTACTTAACCTAACTAAAGAACAAAAGTAAAAAAAAGTACATCGACTACAGATAACCTAGTTAGCCTACTTAGCAGTAAGGTTTGTGTTGCTTGGGGTTAAATAGGTCCCTGCCTCAGCTGTATGCAGCATTGAACATAGTGTGCAATGCTGCACTGGTTTTCGTACTAGTACACTAATGCTAATATAATATAATGTTTGCAGAACATTTACCAGTAGTCGGCGCTCGAATAGAGGCTCTACGAGCACACGGTCGAGCGCCTGCTGCACTACGGTTAGCCGTCAGCGCAGCGAGGGCTATGAGGCATCGACAGGTTAGTACTGCTCAGTATACTGTTGCAGGGGTCCATAGGGTACGGTAACTGCTTCCCATCAGGTGGCCCGTAAGCTTGTTTGTCAACTTTGTTGTATAAAAAAAATACTGGTACTGGTCAGTTTGGCTAATTTAGAAGTTTGACTCTTTTACCGAAAACTATGGAAAATGTTTTTCGCAATTTCTGACATTTCTACTACTCAAACCTCAGTTGGTCCAGTAGAGACTTTTGATCCTTTTAAGAAACAGGATCAAATAACATCAAAAAAAGTTTTTGTGTAAAATGACAATTTTTTTACTGACAGTACACTTTTTCCAAAATCTGTAAATACAGTTTAGAATATCTTAAAAATTTGTATATAGTTTCCTAAAAACGTTTTGCTGTAACTACATATAACGATTAAGGTACCTGCCCTTACTGACCAGTCTCAAAAATTCACCCTATATGATAGCTAAATGGTGTCTATGAATACACCCGTGCCGGTGCATGTTGGCAATGATATCATCGAAGTTGTAGACCACTATGTTTATTTGGGTCAGACAATCTAACTAGGTACTTAAGTCCATTTTCGGCAAAGAGGTTAACCGACGAATCCAACTCGGATGGGTAGCGTTTGCAATACAACAGCAAAGCTCAAGGGGAAAGCCTATAATCAGTGCGTGTTACCAGTGACGCTGATGACTTATGGAACTGAGATGTACACTATTGGTACATAAGCTCAAAGTTACTTAACGGGCTAATTTTGGAAGATTTTCTGATCATAATTTACTTTTGAGTATACTCATTTATTTTTGTATTACAGGAGGTAGCACAATGTCGATGGCAAGAAGTGGGAGGTGGTGAAGCATCTGCGTCATCAAGCAACAGCTGTTCCGGCGCAGACGCATGCGCGGGCAGCTGCGAGCGCGTGAAGCTATCGCTAGTGCTCGCGCATATGGACGCCGGGAGTTGTCTATCGGGGGGTGCTACCTGTGCGCTGAGTCATACCCACCGGTGTATAGGACGAGGTAACTTTAACTTGCTTTAAACACAACGTTTTTTATGATAAAAGTTACCGAACAAGCAAATTACCCACCAGATGTTATGCATTTCATTAAAAAAAAAACAAAAATAATAATAATAATAATGCTGGACAATTCACACAGCATCATCTAGCCCCAAGCTAAGCAGAGCTTGTGTTATGGGTACTAGATGACTGATATACTTAATACAATACATTACATACATAGATATTTTTTATTACAAGTATATAGAAAATACCCAGGACACCCAGAATGTTTGCAGATCGTAGAAACATTTATCCCAAGGCGGGAATCGAACCAGCAACCTCTTGCGTCGCAGGTGGACACTCGCCAGCTACGCCACATCGGTCGTCAAATGAACCTTTTCTTCATATTTCCATTAAAACAGTCGTCGTAAAAGCGAAAACAGAAAGTCAACATTCTCTATACAAATAAAGGCATATTTCAAAATATAAATGAAGAAGACGGTAATCAAGTATCCATTCCCATAGATAGTAGATGCTGGACAGGATGGACGCTGGAGGCGATCTGGTGCGTGTACGAGTGTCTCGCTGACGCATGCCTCGCGCCTGATGACCAGCGTGCCTCACCAAGACTGCATACTGCATATTTAGACGAAGAACCCAATACTGGACTACCTCCTAGGTATTATAACACCCTGTTAATGTAAAAAAAATTGAGGGGTATTTGAACAAGATCTCATCAAGCCGAGATGGATACCAAATCCAACTCTATTTTCATGTTACAGTTTGTCCTTCGAGCCAGAACATGCCAAATACCTATACCGCTTATTATAAATGTGAAAGTTTGGATTTCAGTGATTAGAGCGTAATTCAACCGAAAACATCTAAACAAAACGAAACGAAAACATCCGTCCAGTGACTGATTTGAATAAAAAATATATGTAGTTTGTAGTCTGAATTTACAGATTGGCAAATTTTTATACCTAAAACAATACATAAACCGAGTAAAAATCTATAGGAACTGCCACACATGTTGACTATAGTAAAGCGCTTAAATATTGGTGTTAGCAATACTACTGCTATCGCACAAAGGTCACTTTGTAGTTAGATTTTCGAGCCGGATACTTAACCTGTAAAGGTTTTTCTTCTGCATTGCAGATCTGTTTTTTATCCTATAGCTGCTGTTACTTCTCAGATACCAACACGTGCCTGTAGCGGGCAGTAAAAACCCTGAAGAAACATACCTTGCGCTGGCGCTTGAAGCAGCTCTTCTGGGCTTGGGAGTACAGAGGATGTTACCCAGCGGACTGTATGCGCAGGAGAGGTATTGTAAACAGGTGAGAGAATTATTAGAATAAAAACTATAGTATAAGTAGAACTCTCAGTAGTAGAAAATCTTTGTTAAAAGTCTGGTGAGCGCTTGGCGAACACCTCGATAAAGTGGCAAAATAGTACTTTATGATATGTATTTGTATAATTTACTTTATTTGATAGCATGGTGGTAATGATGGTGAGGCTTGCAGTAGTTTTTCATACGAAATTGTTGCTAGAACTCTTCAGTAAGAGTTCATCTTAGTTGTCGATTCTAAAGAGTATAGAAAGTCTATGAGCGTTAGGTACTGAGCGATTAGCATCATCAACAGCCTCTAAAAGATGTACCTGCAGTGTAACTCAAAAATAAATTTACGAAAGTTTATCCATCGTTTTTAAGGGTTCCGTACCCGTAAAAGGTAAAACGGGACCCTATTACTAAGACTCCGCTGTCTGTCTGTCTGTCCGTCTATCGCCAAACTGTATCTCATGAACCGTGATAGTTAGAGACGTGAAATTTAAATGATCGCTTGTCAATAGTTGGGTCATATGTTCCTTCGTCATTAGTAGCGAAAGATTATTTTCGACTCCAAAATCATTTCCCAGGAGGAACGTCTAATCAGCCAACTCCAAAGAGTAGAAGGTGAAGCCGCAAGCGTAGTCTGCGCAAGAGTAGCGCGAGCGCTCTTAGCGGGCGGGCCAGCATCCTGCCTCGGCGCGCAAGTGCATCCCCGGGCTGCGCCTGCGCATACCTTCGCGAGGTTTCTCTTCCTGACGCTGCTGCCTACTGACCCTGAGCTGGCGTATCGAGTGGGGTTAAGAGCTATGAGGTAAAAAAAAGAGATATTATGATTACTTTATACCTACATTCCACTAAGTTCAACCAGTTGAATAAACAAAAAAATCCTGTTATTTCAATTTTGATCTTTTCTTTCAACTGATACTTAATGAGAAGTTCTGAGTCTGATTATAAAAAAATTAAAAAACACGAAGCAAACTCGACACTTTTAGTCAGTTTTTCTTGTGTTTTTGTTTTTAAATTCGACAATACATACAATAGGATACCTAATTTACTTATTAAATGATCTGATCGGTGCGTTGGCCTCGCGGCCAGTCAACGGCCGGGACTTTGAGGTTTGATACAGTTGGCTTACCTAGTTGAAGATAATGATACTGATTCTTATAGCAGTGTATGTATTGTTGCAGACTGCCGATGGTAGAGGAGGCGTATGCTCTGGACGGCGCGGCGAGCGGCGCGGGCGCAGCAGGCGGAGGGGCCGGCGCCTGGCACACGCTACAGCACGCCGAGCAACAACAGGCTGCACTAGCAAGCGCTCTATTAGGTAACTTACCACTACTCTGGTGGTACTAGGCCGTATGTATACAATTTGTAACTTTCACAACAGTATTACAAAACTCTTACACCTCAAAAACTAAAAAGTCATTAAATTAGTTGATGACCTCACTTATTAAATGAGTGTAAGTAAATATTTTTAGCATCGCTGCACTGTGAAACCATTTTGAAAGTTACAAATTGTATACACATCCTAGTGCAGCTGACTGTACATGGCTTTTGAAATGTATTACCCGTGGTCCACCTAAACTGAACCAATTGTTACAGGTGCAGCTCGAGGAAACCCGGGCAGGTTACGAGCAGCTCTGGGAGCAGCTCAGAGGCACGTTCGATCAGCTGCACAACTGTTCCGACTGGCACAAGACGCGCTCCGGCACGCGGCTCCACCTGACGCGCCACATCATCATCGGGACTTGTTGGCAGCTGCTTTTGAACTGGGACTTCAGGTACAACTATAACTTGTCACTACGTAGTAACCGTGGTAGTCCTTGCTTAGAATTCCCCTAAATTACCTCCAATGTAATGACGACCGATGTGGCGCGGTAGGCAAATATCCGCCTGCGACGCAGGAGGTAGCGGGTTCGATTCCCACCTTGGGATAAATGTTTGTACGATCTGCAAATATTTAGTTCGGGTGTTCTGGGTATTTTCTATGCATAATAAAAATATCTATGCATGTAACGTATTGTATTAAGTATATCAGTCATCTAGTACCCATAACACAAGCTCTGCTTAGCTTGAGGCTAAATTATGCTGTGTGGATTATCCAGTAATATTATTATTATTGGTGAGATGAACATAGATCTGCTCTGTTTTTATATGTATTTTAAGTATGTATTTACAAAAAAGGATATAGGTAAGTATTATATCAGCCAACTGGTTCCCATACTATAAACTTTGCTTAGTTTGGAGCTAGAGGGCGTTGTGTGAATGTTTATGTATAACCAAGTAAATGTTTGTTTACAGGTGCTAAGAATGACGTTATCATCAGTGAACTGGCGGAGAAGAGAGATGGTCCGATGGCTGGTGACGTGCGCAACAGAATTGGGACTTGATGCGCTACTATCCATCATGCAGAACTGGTAAAGTAGTTTTTTAAGGCTTCAAAATGTGTATCCGCCAAATGTTATATTTGGATGTACCTCTGACTACCCCCTTTAGACATCTACAAAGAGTCTTGAGTTAGTACTACCACAGATAAGATAATACTATGGTACTACTTGGTACTAAGAGATCTGACGAGATATCTACCATGCCTGGAGATTATCTGTTTCTGTTTTTTTAAATTCTTTTACCATCTGTCTTAAGAATTTACTTAAGGTGACACTTCTCAGTGTCACGTACTCGTCGATGGGCGAGGCTAACATGCATGCTATCTCACTTTACATTTAAAGGCCCAGAAAATACCCAGGATACCCGGAATAAATATTTGCAGATAACTGCTTCTAACTGCCAAGTATTTTTTTGATTATTCTTTAAAATATAGTAAGTAGCGTAGATAATGACGAGTCAGTTTGATTATTACACTTAATTTTGGATATACGTTGCCAAATAGTGAAGTTAACACCCCACTACGTTTATATAGAACATTGGGACAAGTGTCACCTTAAGACTAGTTATCTAAAATTTATCTATGTTGTTTCGTTCAAATGTCAAAACGCAAGTTCTCAATAGTTATTATAAACATTTTCTCAAACTATAAATGTTCTACAGGTATGATCTCTTCACACCAACGGAGGCGACAGGGCCGGTCGCAGCCGCAGCGATGTCGCATGCGACAGCGTTGAGGCTGGGTCTTTCATTCGAGCAGCAGGAGAAACTTAGTGCATGTGCGAGGACGTTGGCCCTGCAATGTGCTGCTAAGGTATGACCTCGAAATTGTTGAATTTCTTAAGTACCTACTGTGAAATATCATTTTATAATACTGCAAATTCTAAGATGTATTTGGATAAAAAAAACCCTCGAATCCTATTATTTTTCAGAAATGTTTTTTTTTTAGTTTTAGAGAATCTAGCCACTATTTACCCACATTATTTTAGATCGCTTCGTATTTTTTCTCGGCCGTGCGCGTAAGGTTGATAAGATTTTAAAGGTATGGGTATTAGCGTAACTTCAGGCACATATGAGTAACACCTAATCTACCATTTATGACTCAGAGTGACGCAGTGCAATGCCAATAGAGCACGTCGTCGATAGGCGTACTATGTGAGCTAACGCAATTGCAGAAGGTACCGCTCAACATCAACTAGACTATCGCTAAATCTTATTAAAACCCCTTACTTTTAGTTTTTTGTTGTGCTGATTAAATTTTTTTTCATTATTCTTCAGGATCCCCCCGGCTGCGCCTTGAGCGCGCTCTCCGTATGCGAGGGATCGGCGGGCGCGTTTGAAGCGGCGTGCGCAGCTGTAGGTGGCGCAGCCGCGCGAGGTGCTCTTGCCTCCAGCCAACTGTTCGCAGTCGCAAGATATATGGAGCAAAGAGGACAACCAGCGCGGGCGATGAGACTTGCCACACTAGCGATGAGGAATTTACATCTACATTATAACCAGGTAAGGGTAAAAATAATCTTTGTCCTGACTGACTGATATAAGAACAAACATAGCCTAAACAGTTGATAGTAACGGTTGGTTGCAGCCTAACCAACTATGCTGAGGTAAAATCCATTTTGCGACACACTAAACTTATTGGTGTACCTAAGTATTAGGAATTTAGTCGTACTAAGGTTATTTGTGTCGCAAATGTGGTTAAAGTACTTTATTCTCAAAAGAAATGTACAATGGCCTCCCCTATACGTTTCCAAGAAGAACAGTTTTCAGCCTTTTCCGTCCACGGCCTTATACGGCTGATACCCAAGTAGATCCACATAGATCCAAGTAGATGGATAGTATCCACGGCTGATAGCAAAGACTTTAAATTTTTAGCGTAGTGTTACCGTGTTACTTGATACCCATCAAGATAAAACTACGCTGTAAATTTAATGTGTGTAAAGAAAGAAAGGAATGCGGAGTGCTAAGAAAGGAATTCCCGAAATTCAATTCACAGCGGGGGTTGAACTTTGAAGTTTGAACATTGCTTGAGAAGTTTGGCTGCGCCAGTCAGTGGAAGTATTATGGCGCAGCCAAATAATATCTATTGGATGACAGACAAATGTTAATATTGTTATTGTTTTCAGGATAGCCATCCAGCGATAGCGGATATTCACTGGGCGGTAGCGTTGGCACATTCTTTGGGAAGAGCGGAGCTACAAGCAATGCTGCCGCTCTTAGTGAAGAATGTGCAATGCGCACCGGTGCTTGTGAGTTTCCATCTTATAATCCACTTTTACTATTAATAAACTCCGCGTAACCTCGAAATTAGAATTAGAATAGAATTAGATCTAATTTAAAACTTCCTGTCAATGCAAAAGACAAAACAATGGTGTAACTATTTCAGCGACACAGTTGGGACACGCTGTATATATACAGTATCCATATAGGTCATGGAAAGCGTTCGGTGCCGATGACGCGAGTTCCATGATTTTTGTTCATCCAAAAAGTGCTCAGCGCGCCTAAAGAAGTTTTCATTTAAATTTTATATGTTCTATAATGCACCCACACCCTTCAAACCAGAACACGCTGCGCTGCTTGGCAGAAATAGGTACGGTGGTAGTACTTCCCCGGACGAGCCCTTCACTAAGAGCTCTACTACTAACAAACTAACGGTTCGTGTTTGCGTCAGTCGGACGTCCTCCGTCGGTGTTGCGTGGCGGCGGCGGGGTGCTCCCGCAGCCGTCCCCCTCCCCCGCGGCCGCCGACCCCCCTGCGGCCCCTGCTCGAGGCTGCGCTGCGTGCGTACGCGTCCACCACGCACGCGAGACTGGCGCATATCTCGCCGAGGCACTATGCTGACTTCGTTGACTTTCTTGGTAAGTGCAAAAGAGAGCAAGGTTTTGTTAAGGAACTGGGGAGACAGAAAAAGCTCAGTGCTTTTTGCAAAGGAAACAAATCAGATAACAAAATTTATTAGGATCAAAAAGTTATAGCAAGGTGAATCTAGGTTCCAGTTCCTCGCGTTCAAGCCTAGAAGAACAGGCAAGAAACTTACGGCCTGGTTCCTACCTAATAAATAGATAGATAGATAACTCTTTATTGATTACCACAAGTAAAGTACACACATTTTATGCTACTCCTACTTAATATTATAAACGCCAAAGTTTGTAAGTATGGATGGATGTTTGTTACTCTTTCACGACCTAACCAGTACATCGATTTGGATGCAATTTGGAATAAACATAGATTATAATTTGGTTTAACATAGGCTACTTTTATCCCGAAAAAATAACGGGAACGGGAAAAAAACTGCCACGCAGGCAAAGCTGCGAGCGGCCGCTAGCAAAAAATATTAAAGTAAACAATGCAGTAATACAATGGGCGGCCTTATCGCTAAAAGCGATTTCTACCAGACAACTTTTAATTACCGACCTTATATCTAGGGGTATCATTGATCGAAGATTCAAACACCTATTATTTTGGCATGCAGGTAAGGCTCGCGATACATTCTCGTTAGCACACGACGGACCGCACCAGTTCGCTGCTTTACTGCAGGAGATTAAGCTCAAGTACAAAGGCAAGAAGAAGCTGATGTTCCTCGTCAAAGAAAGGTTCGGATGAACGGAAAACAAAGAATACAGGAAAGACTTTATTAGACTAGACTTTAGGCGATCAGCCGATACGATTTTAACAGCTGTGTTATCAAAAATCAAAAAACAATATTTTATTCAAAAGTTGCAAGTTTTTTACATAAAAGTTGATGGATCTCTGTTGTAAAACCGTTTAAAAGAGACTCCTTTTTGCTGTGGTCGTATGTAAATATAATTGAAGTTATGTCAATGCAATCAGAATTAATATGCAACTTACTCTATGCAATTTATATGCATTATTATTTTCTTGAAAGTGTTTTTGTTATTCAACGCGTGCAATCATTGTTTTGATTTATTGTTTTCGTTCAATCCAATGGTTTATGTTTCTGTTGATTAATTTTAACGTGCAATAGGCCATGCTGTTTATAACTTTAAACTAGAGTGACAACGATTTCGTAAAATCGAGGACATTCTCGTCAACTGACATTACCTTTACGGTAATATTATTACCTCATGTACGGTACTGGCGTACCTATCGTGTACCGAACCAGTCCACTATAAAGTATTATTTTTTATTTAATTATTAATTAAAAATAATAACTGACCTCGTAAATGTCACTTTTATTTTGTAAGTAATATTGTAATGATCTCAATGATTCCATTTATGTAAATAGACTTAAGTTGTGTAAATATAGATGAGACTAGAGTATTAAATAAAATTATTAGTTATTATATGTAAGTAGTCGCATAACGGTCTGTGAGGAAGTTGCGTTTTGTAAAATAAATGTGTAAAGTGCAGGAGTTTCGGAATTAAAAGAGTGAAGCTTTAGTGTTTAGGCAACGGGTACTCAGACCGCAATGTTAAAGTAATAGTTAAATAGTGCGCCATTCGTATAGCGTCCAATAGAAATGAGAATAAATGACACAACACCAAAGAAATATTATTATATTTAAGTCCATGTGCGGATAAAGCAACGCCATTCATTTCAGTATTCTTCTAGTATTCGTTATAATTATCTAAATATTCATTTCTCTCTACATTAAGATAACTGATTTAAGATCAGCTTCAGCCTAGAAAAATTAGAACTGTCACAAAAGTCTTGCTACATCTAGCAAGCCTTGCAAGGCCTTCTTAATTTTATTTACTTTTGAGGAAAGGACTGAAAATCGTACTTACCTATGATGGTTAGGTGAAAAGCTAATACTTGAAACGTATGCATTTAATATTTCTATTGAAAAAACTTGCTTATTAAAAAGTTATCAGGATTTAATGACTGTTTCAAAACTTAAATTTGTGCAAAAAAACTTTGTCCCATTTTCCTTTTGATTTTATCTAGACCCTAAAAAATCTTGAATTATTTAGTATAGACTATTTTAACAAGAAGTGCATTTATAAAGATAGAAATGAATAATATTTAAAATACATATAGAAGCGGCGTTTGAATAGTGTTCAGAGATTAGGAATTTTAATGTAAATTAGAAGTATATAAACGTATGGACTTTTGTACTTTTTGTGGTGTGTATGAGGGTTGAGCAAAAGTAATTGATTTGTTTAAAAATCTTGCCAATCACAAATGTCATACAAGATGAGTAGCAATATACAACCAGTAAGTATCTATCTAAAATCCACGAACATTTTATTATTTTCTTTTGCCAGCCCGAAAATGTGTCAAATTAATAAATACATGAAAATTGAGCACTGTATGAAATCTGATTAGCGCTAAATTGTTATGGTACCATTTTTTAACGAAAACTGATAAATAATGTAGCAAATTCACGGTAAAAGCAGGATGATTATAATGTGATTAGTAATTTGCTTTTAGCGTGCCTAACTAGATTAGTCCAATACATCTGTTATGAAACTCTGTTAGTAGGTAAGGTTGACTGACTGAAATAGTTCTAAAAAATTTTAAAAATTAAATTTTCTCTTACTGAATAAAAGCTCTCTAAAACGGTTACTAATAGTTTAACAAAATCCTAATGTTAAAAAGTTTCGAGTACCTACTAACAGAGTAATTAGATAAAATTATTTTTTGTATGGAAGGATATGGTTTCGTAAAGAGTGATTTTCAACGTAAAGCAATAATATAGCCTTTAGTCGGTCTGACGAGTCTATATGTTTATATTTACCGCGATTTTGAGATATTTTAGATTTTTGATGTCTTAGTCAGTAGTACTTTCTTTCAATTTATTTGATGTTATGGGGTGATTTTATTGCTATTTTGTATTTAAAAACGCCCGCTTTAATTAAACGAATTTAGAGCGAAGTTTAGTTAAAATAAATTTAATGGATAGCTAATTCTAAATCTTACATTCAAAAGCAAATACCGGCTTTGTGTGAGATTAGAAAAAAGCCTTATTTAAAGTTAAAAAAAACTTAATAAAACGTAACAAAGCAATTAATTGACCTCAAGTGCCTTCAAACGAGTCCAAATAAACCGTCAGACCGACTCCGAAACGATTTTAAGTTTGTCATCGTCAGTGGATATAATTTTGTAATTGTGTTGTACGTTAAACGTGGACACCCTTCATGCTGGTAACAAGAAGGTGATAATATTATTTCAATATAAATATTTGAAAATGACGGTATTTTTATTCCTTTTATATTACAGCTAACATCCCAGTGTATGAAAATAACTTGTTACGTAACATTTAAGTAATTTATACCCTTTACAGAAATATTATGGACACTATAGGTACTTACTCATATTGTTCTACATCTGTTTTTTGAAAGTAATTTATTTGGCATTGTCAATAGTGCCATTACCTTTTTTGTCTGAATAAAATATACTGTGATGAATCAAATAAAATAATGATGCAACATGACATGATGATTGACGACCGATGTGGCGCGGCGGGCGAATGCCCGCCTGCGACGCAGAGGTTGCGGGTTCGATTCCCGCCTTGGGATAAATGTTTGTACGATCTGCAAATATTTATTCCGGGTGTTCTGGGTATTTTCTATGTATATTAAAAAATATCTATGTATGTAATATAATATTGTATTAAGTATATCAGTCATCTAGTACCCATAACACAAGCTCTGCTTAGCTTGGGGCTAGATGATGCTGTGTGGATCGCCCGGCATTATTTATTTATTTATTATTATTTATTTATAACATGTAAAGCCTCCAAACTGGCTTTCGTGTCCACTTGGGGGGTCTGTCACCTCCAGTTATTAGGTACTCAAAGAGAACAAAACACAGACTGAAAAATACGATGCGGTAAGTCATCTTCTTTTCTTTATGGCTCGTGTCCGTCATTCGACTGTCAATTTCGCCAATAAAGTCAATTATTGCCAATATGCTATTCAGCCAGCCGTTTCGCCAGCATGCCGCGGATTATTATATTTATTTACGAACTTTTGACCGTGTGGCGTAGCATTTCGTAGCAATACCGTAGAACCTTTAAAGTAGGTTGCTGGTAGAAAATAATTTTCTTTTATTTACACACTTATGCATTATACATTAACTATGTACTTACCTGAATCACTAAATTAGGTAGATACCTACATAGTTACCGATTGCGGTAGTTTAAAAGTAGGTTGTAGTGCGCAGCAGCCCCCTGATTTTGGTCTATTCTTATTAATTAAATATGCTTGCTTAGGTAGGTACATCAATGATTTTAGCCGGAAATAAAATATTACACACATTTTGAAAACTTTTATTAATCCGTCGGCTTATGCGAAGTTTTTTTATTCGTAGGTTTATTCATTTCCTTTGATTTTTCCACAGTTTTGTGAGGGATATCTTGATCCCTGTCTTCGTAGGAGTAAGTAATTTCTTCATATCCTAGCACTAATGGTGGTAGTATCACCAAACTGGCTTTTCGATCTACACACTCGCTCTAAATTAGGAATAGTAATATAAAATTATTTATTATGTTTCATATAAACAAAAATATAGGTGTTTATTATTCTGACGAGAAAAAAAGCAACCACTCAGCATTTGTTACAAGACCTGAGAGAGAGGTGTACCTACCTACATACTAAGGAAAAAAAATTCATCACGACTTTAATACCCAAGCACGGTACATATCTTCTCAGGTTTCTTAGTACCAACTGTCGAGAAATTATTCGAGATTGTCTAACGGGTAGTCAGAGGTACGTCCAAATATTATAATATATTTGGTACATACTTAGGTAGGTACCCACATTTTTTAGTAGTTACTATTAGTACCTAGTAGCTGTTGGAATACTAACTGGTTTCCTCACGATGTTTTCCTTCACCGTTTGAGAGTTCACATGCCAGTAGTATTGCGCACATATATTTTTCGATAGAAAAATCCATTGGTGCACGACCAGATTTGAACCCACGACCTTAGGATCAGAAGGCGGGGTCAGTTCCACTAGACCAACAGTACTCTACTAAGAAAGGAATTTCCGAAATTCAACTCCTAAAGTGGTACAGTGGGGGCGTTGAAGTTTGTTCGAAAATAACTTCGCGCGCGTTTATTATTCTTAAATAATTTATATAAAATAAAAGTCAACACATAAAATCAATTGAACATCTGAGCTCATCGATAGATTAGAACGTATAAGGTAAGTACCTACTTACCCACCTGAATAATAATTCCGAATGCAAATACAAGCAAAAGTAATAACATTGCAACGAAGCATGAAATACTATTTTATTTAACTGCTTTTTTCGTAACTAGGTACACAACCGGTGAAGGAATGCACAGAACTAACATCTATTTTGTTCAAGTCCTAGAAATTTTCACTTACATATTTTTTACATACCTACTTCATATTACTAAGTATTTAGTACCTATTACAATTATAGGTACATTCGTTGGTAATCATAATTAGTAGGTAGGATACCTATTTAAGACCTACCTACTAAGCAAAACGTAATAGGTATATAGGTATAAATAACGTATAGGTAAGAATGTACGTCATACTGTCACATTAGATAGTGTCACATGAGAAGTAAGTAGGTAGTGTTTCTTTAAAATTATTTAATTTCATAGTCCTTTAAGAAATGGTATGTACTGCAGGATAATATACCTACCGGGTGTAATAAGACCATTTCAATACTCCAGGAACGTGTCAAGTTACCTACAACAAGGTCTTATAGAATACCACATGGCTGACAGTCAAATACTTATAAGTAATACGATTATTTTACTGAATTTCCTATATTAACCAGCGATGTATTTCATATAGCGGTCAACGACCACGCGATAGCGGAACAACACAGGGCAACGCACCGGTCAGATGTTCCCGATTTCCTTTAGATTGTATTCGGTGTTTTGTCGTTTTTACGCGTTTCTAAATAAGATAATTCTCACTCACTGGTACTCACTTGGTACTCACTTATGTTTATTCTATAATGTATTGTCGATATTAAATCTGAAAACACGGAAAAAACGGACAAAATGTGTCGATTTTTTCGCGTTTTTTAATTTTTTTTAATCAGAACCATGGTCTGAATGCGCAGTTTCAGTTTTTGGAAGTAGTTTTATTACACCCGGTATACCTATAATACACTTATTTAGATTGTATTGTAACGTACCTACTACCTACGTATTACCTCACGTCTCTACTTGTATTCAAACTTCGTCTGGATCCAATTCTTCAGGCGAATTATTATCCTCTTTACCAACAGGAGGTAGATGGATGGAAAGATCTAGTTCTTGCAATGGTATCGATTGTATAGATAATTCCACTCCAGTTTCCCGCAGCTGAGACAGTAAAGTTGCCAAAGAACTCGCAAGCTAAAAACACGAGCATAACTTTAGTTTATTTACATTGTTTGGTTTAGTTTGAATCGCCGCCGTTTTTCTTATTTCCGGTTACTGTTTAGTGGAGTTACCAGCATAGAATATTTTCCCAATAATTTTGGTTTTATTTTAGTACCTACTTGGAATAACGGTGGCGGTGTCTAGTCTACCAATAAAAATATCAAAAATATGAAACAGTTAGTAGGTATTTTACCAGTGCATCAGGTTTTTCTTCAGCTTCAAGCAGCTCAGCAACTTTAGCCGCTTCTTGCAAAGAATTTTCCAGCCTTCCAGCGCGGGCGTGTCTGCCTGCTAAGTTTAGCATGATGAGAGGGTCGTTCGGAGCCAAAAAAGCTGCTCGGGCATATGCTGCATCTGATCTGCTGTCCCCAAGGCGTTCCAGCGTTATGGCTATTAGTAATACCTGTAGAGAATGGTGGTTCAATCAGTCATGACCATGAACTAACGCGATAAATGTTAGGCTACTATTATTACTGTGTATGGCTGTGTGGGTTGTAGAGCTGCCGAAGTTGCAAGTCTGCAAAATGCAGAAGCTGGTCTTCGGCAAACGACCAATGCCATTCCCAAGTTATGAGCTGCTCTAGCACTTAGTGGTGCTGACCAAACTGCGCGCTGGAGGCAAGTCAAGGCCTGAAAAAATATATTTAAGTAATAAGTATAACTTATAGTACTTATAAGGATGCTTATAATTATTATGAAGAATGTGTAGCGTCATCTAACGAACTGCATATAAAAGAGCTATCCTGAATGGTGCTTACCTACGGAAATTTAGACGGAGATTGACTACATAGTTTTTTTGTTGTGTATCATATCATTCAAACAAGTTCTTTAGCATCGTATATGCGAAAACATGTAATTGGTGATAAGTATAATTAAGTTGTTTTATATATAGTTTTTACCACTGTTTGTTTTCCAAATAAAATAAAATAAAATAAAACATGAAATGTTTCCGAAAACTATCTGTAAGTCTTAGAACCCCGAGCCAAAGGTAGCTCGATCGAAAATCTTCCCTCTTCGTTGAAGGACATACTTACATTCCGACCTTGCTTATGTAGGTACTTACTGCAATATATTTCTTCTTTCCCATTAGAGCCAATCCTAAATTACTATGAGCAGCAACACAAGTTGGGTGTGCTGATAAGGCAGCTTTTAGCCTCGCCAGTGCTGCATCCAGATCTTTGTGCTGCAGCATCATTGCAGCCAGTGCTAAGGCAGCGGAGTGTTGCGTGGGCTGCTGAGCCAGGGCTGCACCAAGGAGTTGAAAAGCGCGGCGTGGATCGCCTGTTCGCAAGCGAAGGGCTCCAGCTGCAGCTAGGGTATCTGCCCCACATGCGTGACTTCTAAAATATAATAGTCAGTAGGTAAGGAAATATTTTTAGAAGATTTACTTTTGTGCTACAAGCCGACAAGCAGCATACTCACCTTTTATTAGTCACAATATGGAAGTTTACAAGCTTTATTGGCCCAATTAAGTTCTATGGTGCTATAATAATTATGTGTTTCCTTAAATAACTTACGTTAAAGCGTGGTCATAAGCACACAGAGCTCCGTGAATATCACCTGAGGCCACTAGTTGTCTAGCTAACAGTGCCCCTGCCTTTTCTGCACCACCAGCTTGTATTGCTGATCTGGCCCATTCTATTCCACGCTTAGTGTCACCAAGGTTCCATGCACATTCCGCTACAAAAATAAATATAAGCATTTAGGTCATTAATCCCGATAAACTTCTGTCAGTGAATTATAAGATGTACTAAATTAGCACTCCGAGCGATGAAAGGCGGACCATTTTATCTGCACCATGAAAAAAATTACTTAATAATAAACTTTCAGGATTTTTGTTTTTTGTTTCTCACCTAAACCACAGTAAATTTCTTCATCTGGGTACTTTGATAATTTTTCAGCTTCCAAGTATGCTTCTTGAGATAATTGGAAACGTCCTTGAAGAAACCTGTACGATAATGATTTCGTTATTATGTTCATATATTTATAATTTATGATAACAAATGGAGCGAGCAGACTTTTTGTTTCTTCTGCCCTATTGCAATTGCATTGGAGTATTGCGGCATCGTAATGCGTCTGTCTTCACTCTGCGATATGATGATTCTAAGTCTCATGTGCACCAGCACCTTTTATACCCTTCAATTCAAGAAAATACAACAATGTGAGCATTACCTACTGCGTCGTGGTAGGAATAGGTATCTACGGTGATTTGGGGTACTTACAAACACCTTGCAACTTGTTTCAGTGGTTCAGGGTCTCGAGGCTGTAGTCTTAAGCAGCTATGAAATCTCTCCAAAGCTTCTTGAAATCTACCAGCGTCTGCTAACACACAACCCTGTAGCATAATAATTTCATGTTTTAGTAGGAACCATCGCCTTTCTACCAAATGTATAATCTTCTAGTAGACGTAGGTATAGTTCAATATCACTCATACCTACATGGTTGGTATACTATCCATTAGCACCAAACGTTCTAGTATCCTCTTTATGCGAACCGCTAAGAAGTGAAACTCATTGCCGCAGCCTGTTGTTGTTTGTTTATGACCACTTCATGGCTAAAGCGAATGGTGTTTTCTAGACCGCCCTCCATCATCATTTACCACCAGAAGAGATTGTTGCCAAAAGACAGTCTAAGTGATTTATGTAAAAAAAAACTGATATCCTATAGCTATTATTGTCAGCTACCTACATACCTTGATAAAGTGAGCGTATTTATGTTTGTTGCTATTTTGTCTTTGTAGTTCATCAGCCAAATCTTGACAGAGTGCATGTTCTCCCCGTACATATCGGGCGTGAAGTAACCAATTTCGAGATCCACGACCAAAATCTGAAAATAAAAACTTAATCCTTTAGTTCATAACTTGATACCTACTTGCTTAGCTGCCTTACATAAATAGCTTGGCCTTGTCTTTTTTTAACAATCTGTCAGTTACTAAGTACCTATATAGGTACCTAACTTATGAAATAAATAAAATAAAAATAAAAAAGCCTTTTATTCCTAGACCAAATAACATATTTTTATAAATACAAACACACTTAGGTCAGGACCGTAGGTTAACGGTTAGGTAGGTTTGGAGGGGTATATTCCTGCTCCAATTCCTTCCACCTGTCGCGGTCTGCAGCCAGCTCTACCCGCTTTGACGTTTTTGCGCCTTTTTTATGTCATCTGCCCATCTAGCGTTTGCTCTGCCTACTCTTCTTGTTCCTGTCCATCTATCTTTTGGCATCCTTGCTACATGGCCTGCCCATTGCCACTTCATTTTTAGTGAATGTTAGCATCTATAATATTTGTTTTGTCTCTTATTTTCGTATGCTTTATTTTATCTTTCAGTTTTAATTTTATTTCTAGCAGCTTTAGTGTAGGTCCAAGTTTGTCTGCCATAGGTAAGGGTGGGTAGGAGACAGCAGTCTATAATTTTCTTTTTTAGTTTTAGTGGGAAAGATCCTTTCAGGATCTCTTTCATACTCCAAAAGGTACCTAACTTACCTTATGTATATTATGTTCCATAAAACACTACCTATGTCTTATATCATATAAGTTATATGTGTACCTACAATAGGTTTAAATAGCACTTACCGTGTTCAAGTGGATTTTCTATTCCTTGTGAATGTTTTCTCATGGTTGTAATTCTTATAGGTTTTCACAAGATTATATTGCTTTTGTTTGTAGGCATGACTCCCATGGTAACCCATAAAGTTTTGGGGTAGTTTACAATCAGAGTATGGCAGCACCTACCACCGTACATTAAAATTTTCGTTCAAAACCTGCCGGTTAGTTTCATAATGTTTTGTGTTTGGTAGGTTTATTAAAATGACCTCTAAATATAGATAGTACATGTCCTAATTGTCCTATACCTATTTAAGATATAAATTTATTTTCCTACCACATTTTGATTAAATTAACAAATGGTATTATTCCACGTAGTAATTCACGTAGGTAGTTCTCCAAGTTCACAGTAATCTAATCAGCTGTTACTTTCAGAACGTAACAAAATGACAAATCAAAATTTGACAAGTGTTCGCGAGAAAATGGGTTTATCAATACGTCGCATAAAAAATTAATTTCTCATTTTCTATGCATTAAACAGTGGTAAAAACATAAAACATCGAAAATGGAGGACATGGCGCGTCTGGCTCTGGTAGAACAAAACGTGCGGGATATTGATAAATTCAGTAAAATACTGTATGAACTTTTGCGGTTTCTAAACCATATTTTGGAAAATCCTCACGACTACCAGCTAAGAACAATCAAAAGTAATATTCTTAAGGATTTTATGAAGCTAGACGCATTCAGTGAATACCTAAAGTATGTAGGGTTTGAGTCGGTAAGTACAAAAAACTTAAGTACCTACCTACATACCTGGGCATTGCCTCTCCTCTCCAGACCCAGACAATTTGTTCTTTAGCAGTTATAGTCAAACTCAATGTATATACATGTCAGTCTACTATTATACCCACTATTTATACAATTCAATAAGCCTCCAGTAATGTATAGCCATGTTAATTCAAATATCATATTACCTTCCTTACCCAAACATTGTATCCTTTACAGAAAGAGGATAACTTGGTGTACCCAAACAAGCTGACACTGAGTAACTTGAGAATGGCGCAGGTCGCCATTGAGAGGAAGATCTCTATTTGCTGCGGGGCCATAGATAAGACCCAGCTTCATTTCAAGCCAATTTTAAGCCAGCCTATGAAAAATAAAATTCAACCTGCTAATATTTTGGTAAGTTAAGTTGTAGAAGAGCTCTTTGGGAACTACCACCATGCATATTTCTATCATCAAGCAGTAGTATCAAGTTGCTGTATTTTTATTTGAAAAAAGTAGGTGCTAATGAAATCACAGCCACATGAGGCTTTGCACCTCCTTGCTTTAAGCTGATGTCTGTGAATTGTAAGACAGATTCTTAAAAAATGTGACCCAAGGTGTGAACTCTTTTTTTATCAAACTTTTTAGTGATTTTTTCATTTATTTGAATTTTTATTCAACCTGCCACAAACAGCCCATCATAAGAGCTTCATACTAAAATTCCTTGGCACTCACTACCACTATAGTTGCATTATTATTTAAATGTTCCCCGTGACATTATTTGAATGTTCAGGGCCGAGTGGGACTGCCACATCCCTCTTTGGCTAGAACCTCTACAACCCAACCAAACCAACTGAAAAATAACAAGTTTAACTATTATTTTCAGAACACAAATAAACCGTTTCTCCTAAAGATACAAGATCTATTTAACAATATGCTGCGGTATGAGGATCCCAATTTGCAGGCTTATGCTCGTGAACAAATTCCAATTGTCACTCTGCAACTTGTAGCATTGGACCGTGTTAGGGAGCAGCAGAAGAAAATAAAGACAGGTAAGTTAAACAACATCCACACCTATTTATAAATGAGCAAATTTGGATGGATCTAGCAGATGCCCTATCTAATGTTAAGTGGTAACCATCACCTATAACTAAGCATGACTTCGCCCATCTAGCCAAAGTGGATAATAATAATAATAATGTGTTTTTATTGACATAAAGTTTTACAAAATAAAGTTTTGAATCCAAAGGCTCCCGAACTAGTAAAAAACTGTGTTTCAGGAGCCAGTGGCTTCTCCCATAGTTAAAAGCAGTACATTTATGTCAGCAAAAGGATATAAATATGTACAGTGGAAAAATAGAATACATTTTATAAATTCTATCAAAACAAATATAGATCCAATAGTTTATAACATTAAGGAACTCCAGATACATTTTATGTCAACTGCTTCTGATCCTAACTATCAGTGTGCATTGGAGCATGCAGCAGCATAGTACTTTTACTCCATAAAATTAAATGGTTTTATTCGGGTCATTGGTCATGTAAAAATGCTTGCCTGGTTTATTGAAATAAGTAATTATACCTATTGTTACACTACCAACATTACCTGCATTTATAATCTACCTAGGTACTAAAATATAGTTCTAATATAATTTTGAGTGAACTGTGAAGTTTTTTATGAGTGATAATAAAGTTCTTTAAACTGATATGTATATCTTTATCTTATCGAAATAGTGTTAAAATTACCGTAAGTTTCCTTTGCTGAAATATCTCTGCAAAATTGAAATCCCGCATTCTAGGTCACGTCCTTTAGGGGCATGCCCTTTGATCCACTGCTCTGCCTCCCATCTGAGGCATATAGGTGTTAAGCCTCATGTGCCTGTAATCAGTGTTTTATAATTCCAGGTGAAATCAAAGGTCAAGATCTTCCGTTCGATGTAGCGTTGCTGATGGAGCTGATGTCCTGGTTCAAATACAAGTTCTTCACGTGGGTGGACGCGCCGGCGTGCGAGTGCGGCGGGAAAACCGTGTCGTGCGGTAACGTCACGCAGAAGTCGAAAGGAGAAGTTTGCAGAGTCGAGGTAAATAAATAAAACATAAATAAATAAATTGGTGTACGGCTGGATTCAAACCCACGTGGAAATAACACAGACCATCTGGTTTCTATAGTACAAGCTTTCTTAATTAAGGGCTAGACGATGTCCACAAATATTTATTTACTAGCAAATCGCGCGCGACTTCGTCCGCATGAAGTTATTTTCGTACAAACTTCAACCCCTGCTGTACTTGCTTACGAGTTGATTTTCGGTTATTGTACCCTGACAATTTCAAGACTAAGATCAGTGGTTTAGGCTGTGCGTTGTCTATATTTTAGTCAGTCAGGGCAAAGGTTCTTATAATTGGTGTATACCCCTTAGTGTATTGGTGTGTGTTTTTTGAGAAGGGTGGTGATGGATAAGTCCAAAACCACGCGAGTTAAACGCGATTTTTAGGGTACATTCATTTGTCTTGATGCGTAGAGGTGCACTAAGAAAGGAATTAATTAAAAAGCTATGTTATGTTTCCATGTAGCTGTATAAATGCACGGTCTGCCGCAAACCGGCGTCGTTCCCTCGGTACAACAGTCCCCGTACGCTTCTGACTTGGCGCCGCGGTCGCTGCGGCGAGTGGGCGAACTGCTTCACTCTCCTCTGTCGCTCGCTCGGCTATGACGTCCGCTACGTGTATGACGTCACGGACCACGTGTGGTGTGAGGTACTTAGCTTTTTTTTTTAATTTATACCATTCGTATTTTTTAAACTTTTGTGCGATTGGAACACATATTACACGGGTATTTATCGCGTATAACCTTTTTCATTTATTTACGTCGGGAAAATAAATAAAAAAGGTCATATGCGATAAATACTTGTGTAATATAAGTGTTCAATATGAATACATACCATACATCGTGAGGAAGCCAGTTAGTATTTTAGCAGCGGCGATGGGCTTGCAATCTGTTACGTATGGAATACTAGCTACTGCAAAATGTGGGTTAGTACCAAATGTACTATCTGGACGTATTTTTGGCTTAACACACCCGTCCCTTAGACATCCTCGAAGTATCTCTAGTAGGTACTTGTTATCTAGGTAATCATTTGACGAATGTCCGCCTGCGACGCAGGAGGTGGCGGGTTCGATTCTCGCCTTGGAATAAATGTTTGAACGATCTGCAAATATTTATTCCAGGTGTTCTGGGTCACCTGTCAGCTCAGTTTGATGGACGCTGAGCAGTACATCGTAGGGCACGTTCTTAACGAGTAAGCCTACGAGGCAATACTTTGTTGTAGGCGATGGTAACCACTTAACATCAGATGGGCCATCTGCTTGTGCCATCAGTAAGTTGTATAAAAAAATAACATGATTTGAACATTTTGTATTTAATTATGAATTTTTCACGTCAGGTGTTTGACTACGATTCCAATACATGGCTACACTGCGATCCTTGCGAAGGCATGTTAGACTCTCCGCTGATGTACTCCGTCGGTTGGCGCAAGCAGCTGTCTTACGTCGTCGCTGTGTCCCGGGACGACCTTCAGGACGTCACTTGGCGATATACTACGCAACATAGCGAGGTACTACTTCTACTGTACTCCATATATAGATGGTATGTGTTTTTAGAGGTTATGCATCTGTCAACAGTGTGTCTTAGGCCTGCAAAATGTGTCAAGAATGAGTATACTGTTGGTTTGCGCAAACAACTGTCTTAGGTCGTCGCTGTGTCCCGGGACGACTTTAAGTACGTCACTTGGCAATATTAAATTATATTTCATCCATCCATACCATTTATAAATGCAAAAGTATGTCTGTTACGCTTTCACGACTAAGACGCCGACTTATTTATTTTTAACTTTAAAGTTTTTTCATAAAATTCATCATTATCATCAGCCTGGAAAAATGTACTGCTGGAGTAAGCCTCCCTTATACGTTTCCAGGAAGAACGGTTTTCCTTCTATCCACAAACCTCTCCCGATTCTTACAACATCAGAAAGTATTTTTATGTAGGTATTTATTTATGTATAAATTTGTTATTGTGATGCAATTTAATTATTTTTAAAACTTTTGTATGTGCACGAACGTACCTCTAAAGTCACCTATCTCTAGCCTCAAAGGTTTGCTGGAAAAAAACTCTTGTTGCCTTTGAACATGTTGTCTATATATGTATTTTTTCTATGTAGACAAACAAAGTCTGAAATAAAGAATTAAGAATGATTTATTTTATTAATATTTTGTGAATTACTCCAGGTTTTGAAACGTAGGCGGGAGTGTACGGAACAAGAACTGATAGATTGCATCCTAAAGCTGCGTTTCCACCGACAGAAGCAAGTCTCTGAAGCCCGTCGGTGTTATCTAGCGAAGAGAACTGCCTTAGAGCTGGTGCAGCTGATGAAGGAAAAGTAAGTTTTCTTAAATTTATTCTTTATTGTACACTAGAGGCTACTCGCAGCTTTGCCCGCGTGGCAGTTTTTTCCCGTTCCCGTTATTTTTTCGGGATAAAAAGTAGCCTATGTTCTATTCCAGATTACAATCTGTATTTACTCCAGATTTCATCCAAATCGGTCCACTGGTTAGAGCGTGAAAGAGGAACAAACATCCATCCATCCAAACATTCGCATTTATAATATTAGTAGGATAAACCTTTATACCGGGTGTAATAAGTTACCTACAACAACGTCTTGTAGAATAACCAGTTAGTTGACAGACAGTAGATTAAAAGAAATATTTTTTTTAAGTAACGAACGATAATTACTTACTAAGTTCCTATTTCTCAACCAGCGATGCGTATAGCGTTCCGTCGTCGCTCGGTCTTTGACCGGCCGGCCCCGGCAGCGAGGGCAGGGCTGAACTATGAACTATCCAAACTAAACCATGTGAAAGCAGTAAATGTATTGAGTATTAGGTGTTCTATCGGTGATCTGATTCCCATAGTACAAGCTTTGCTTAGTTTAGGGCTGGTTGGCGTTGTGTCAAATTTATCAGTATAATATATAATAATGCTGGACAATTCACACAGCATCATCTAGCCCCAAGATAAGCATAGGCTTGTGTTATGGGTACTAGATGACTGATATATTTAATACAATACATTATATACACAGTTATTTATGGGTGTTAAAAAATGTTTAACAGGAAACCGGAAGAGTCGGAATCGCACGGACGGATATCCGGTTCGGCGGCGTGGCGACGTGAGCGTGGCGAGTGCGGCGCGGGCATCGAACCCCACACCTTCTGTCTTGTCGACAAGGGTATCTACATAATCCGGTAAGATATTCAACCTGTGGATCTACTATTTGTAGTAGTAGTAGTAGTTTACTTTATATAGTAGTAGAGCTCCTTGTGTAAGAGTTTAAAGAACTATTTCTATCGCCAAGCAGTAGTTTAGCATGGCGAGCATTACAGGCACACGAGGCTTAACACCTGTATATCCGCCTCATGTTAATGCACGCGGACTAGTGCATTGTAGGGTTCTTAACGAACGTGACCTGCAAGACGATGATTTGTTTTAAGGGATGGTAACCACTTGTACGCAATGGCTCAGTGGCGCGTCTTGGGAGAGGCCTACGCCCAGCTGTGGTAATATAGGCTGGTGGCTAGGTTGATGATGATGATCCACTAAATATCAGGTGGGCCATCAGCTTGTTCCATCAGTAATCACAAAAATAAAAATTACCTGGGTTTTTTTTCTCTTTTTACCCGATGAACTGACGATATTGTTTAAATTGGATTGGTCGTTGGTCGCCTAAAATCGTTCTTCCTGGAAACGTCTGGAGGAAACCCATAGGTCCTCCATAGGACCCGTAGGACCTGTAAAAGACATTACATTACAGGCAAATTATTACTGCTACATTTATATTTTTGATTATTATTACTATTAATATTATTACTATTGTGATGTGAAAGGTTATAAAAGCAGAGGAAGACCAAAGAAAAGATGGATGGATTGCGTGAAAGATGATATGAGTAAGAAAGGAGTGAACACTGAGATGACGACTGACAGAAGAGAGTGGAAGAAAAAAACCTGTTGTGCCGACCCTACTTAGTGTGGGATAAGGGCTGGGGTGTGGGGGTAGATGATGATGAATATTATTACTATTACAGATGATAATGATTACATATATTATGTATAATAATGTTGTAGGTATAATAGCGCCCGGGATAGATACCAAGTGAGTCTGGACTCGGTGGAGCTAAAGCCGCTGGCCACGTGGTCGAGCGGCGCACACTCCGCCTACCGCGTCTTCAGGAAGGTGGAACACGACTGGAAGCAAGCATACTTGGCCAGAGAAGGTACTCAACTTGAACATAGAGTACTATAACTAGCGGCCGCTCGCAGCTTCGCCTGTGTGGCAGTTTTTTCCCGTTCCCGTTAAACTTTCATCCCATATTTTATCCCCTTGGGGGTAGAATTAATCAAAATCCTTTCTTAGCGGATGCCTACGTCATAACATCTACCTGCATGCCAAATTTCAGCCCGATCCGCCCAGTGGTTCGGGCTGTGCGTTGATAGATCACTATGTCAGTCAGTCAGTCAGTCACCTTTGAGTTATATATATTTAGATAAAACTGTAGAAGTCGAAACGTCTGTACATTGGAGATTATAGCAGTAGAACTCTTTTTGAGAGGGCTCGTCCGGGAAAGTACTACCACCGTACCTATTTCTGCAGCCAAGTAGTGTTTCTCGCATTGCTGTGTTCCGGTTTGAAGGGTGTGGGTGCCGGTGAAATTACAGGTACACGAGGCTTAACACCTGTATGCATCAGGTTGGTGGACGCAGGGTAGTGGATCGTAGGGTGCGCAACTAACGTGCGTGACCTACAAGGAAATGTTTTGTTATAGGTGATAGTTACCACTTAATATCAGGTGGGCCATATGCTTGTTCCACCAGCAGTAGCATAAAAAAATATATTTTTCTAAAATTTTGCTAATAGTATTTAAAAAAAGCAAAAAAAAACAAAATCTATTTAGAAAAAAATGTAGAATCCTCGATAGCAAAGTTGGTTATCGCATCCCCGTATCAAGGGGAAGATCGTGGGTTTAAATCCCGCACGAGAAAATATTTTTTTTATATTTAAATAATGTTTGAAATATTTCAGAGGGAGCCACCTCCGGTGAGATATCTTGGAGATTCAGGGCTACAAGCGGCTTGACATGCAAACGGATGAGCATCAAGATATCCAGCGCTGTGTACGAGGACGCTAAGATCGTCTGGAGTGTAGCTTTTGACTTCGAGAAACCTATCATTGCGATATTAGGAGGTTTGTACCTATTTACTATATTTATTTATTTTATAGCGGAAGTAATTTAGTATATACAAATATTTTACATCTAATATTTAACCTATGTATGTATTATTATATCTACATATTTAATAACTCTAAAAATGTTCTACCATAGTAAACTGCGGATCTTTACTATAGGTAGAAAACAGAATTTAAATCACTGACCGCAGGAAGTGTGCCCAAAAGGCTAGCAACGTTACCTCTGGATAGCTAAACTTATTATCTGTCCAAGATAAGCGCCAGCCAAATGTAATATTTGGACATACCTCTGACTACTCCCATTAAATGTCCTCAAAGAATCTCGCCTGCTTGGTACTTGAGAGATCTGAGGAGATATCTGCTGTGTGTGGGAATTAAGTCGTGTAGATATTCTTGTTCAATCTAGTTCTATTCTCTAATCTAGTAAATATTTTTCTGTTTTCCAGAAGAACCAGTGGAGTTTGTACGTTCTTTCAAATCAGTGATAGTACACGCCGCGTTATCAGGTGGCTCGGGTCCCGTCGCTTGGCAACACGCGCAACTATTCCGACAGCCACTGAACGCGGAAGTACCAGCGTTTGTAATCCAGCTACAGGTTCAATAAACGCACAAGCACAATGGTTCCAGCAGGTCTACTCTTGACAACGATAATCGAAGTTTTGAGTCCTTTTGAGTTGCACTACGCGGTATGTCAGCGACAACTTGACTGGTAGGGTTACTGAGGCCCCGCAGTGTAAATCAAAATGACAATACGAATAACAATTCAAACTAGTTTAGTTTAGCTTACCAAACTCCTACCGGTTATTAGAACAGTCCCCGTATAAACTAACAATGGTTCGAAAAACACAAAAAACCCTGACTAAAGGGTGACTCACGCTGAACCGTTTCGGGTCCGAGTCGAATGTCGGTCGTAGCACGGTCACCGAACCGGTCACGTACTGGCGAGCGGATTCTGAGTTTTTTACTTTTTCCGGATTACGGATTTCGGATACGCTAGTACCCCCATCGGCCGCTAAAGGCGCTTATCAAATCTCCATACAAAAAGTTCGAGCTCGCAAACAGAAATCCGTTATCCGGAAAACGTGACGGACCCGACACGGTTAAGCGTGAGTCATCCTTTAACACTTCAGTTGAGGAAAAAGTTTCTATCAAAAACTGTCAAACTAAATATAGCACCTGACAACGAAACACACTGTACACAACTGTTATATAGAGCACTTATCAAATATAAGCTTTGTAGTTAAAGTACAGTCGGCTGCATTAAGATATATACGTTTCACACCTCAAAATGGTATCACATAAACTTAACAAAAAAACAATCCAACGTCTTTAGTGTAACGAATTTTGAAAGTTACGGGTTGTATTCATTTTAGTGTAGCTGACTGTACATGTTACTTATCGCATAATTTTTGAATATCACCCAATTCAAACTTAATATGCATACTTATAATATACAGTAGTAAATATTCAGCAATATATTCATAAAAGTTACAAAATGTATTTAATCTTTGTATTTTGGATCGTATAATGTAGGATTTTTAGATAGATAGAGGCTCACGACTGTGATTCAAGGCACGGTAGATATCCTCTCAGATCGATCAACGCATACTTAGAAATGTCGACAGTTTCACCTTAAAGGAACACGCCAAAGTACACGAAACGCGTAGTTTTTAGAATAATAGGGTGTATTCGACCATTGAATTATCCAAAACTAAACAGCGCTAAAACTGTAGCTGTCCTGGTCGAATCCAATTCTTGAGAAAGGGACGGCAATATTTTTAGAGCTGTCAAATTAGGTTAGGCAAATGAAACTAGAAATGACACCTATACATAGCCTTTTTATAAGCACACAGTGACATACTTACTTAGTGACAGTGCTTTTGCTCTGCGTCCAATCTGTTTATTGTTCTTTTAATACATCTCACTGACTTTTGAAGATGAAAGCAACTTATTATGTCAATGGCACGAGTTTATATAAATTGGATCCAATGGGTAGCAACCTGTATGGCGTTGTCTGCTGTTTTCTTAAAGATCCAGAGCGGATAGCACAGAGCATAGGAAAACGGGCTCCGCACTCACACTGGTATATTATACCCAACTTGGCTAAGTTGCCATTGCATGACTAACTTGGGTACTTTATAAAAGAAATAAATACGACGCAGAGCAAAATCACCCTAATACCATAAAATACTATATTCCTAACGTTCTTGTACCCAAATATTATTTATATTACTATTTTAGAACTAAGTTATCTAGTCTTACAATTAAATCATTCCAGTTTTGTAACGTGTAATGACGGCCGTATTCAGAAACATCACTTAAGTATTTATATTGGTTGCTGAGGGCTTCGTTAACTTAAATGGTCATAGTAGTCATACACACAATAATAATAAACTTTTTTGAGGACATGGCTTAAAGTAATACAATAAAATATAAAGTACAAAAGGATTAGTCCTGCAATCGGCGGACTTATCGCGGATAGCGATGTCTTCCAGACAACCGTTTTTCTAAATTAAACTAACTAACCTAAACTTATACTTATAAGTAAGTAATGTTTTGCATCAGCGACTGCGAGGAAGAGCAGAATTGGAATATACCAGCCCCTGAACTAGTTATAATATATAGTATAATTCATATTACCTCGTTATAACGGCTGTGTGAAATATTTCTGTCACTGTGTTCAACAAAGAGATGGCAGAATACTCTTCTGATTGGCTTTTTCAGCAACCAATACGAATGACCATTTAGGTTCTTATTCTTGTCACTTGTAATGGCATAAAACATTTGTGTCACTCTCATGTCAACAAAAAGAGATGGTGACAGACTTATTGGTTGTTGTGGAGGCCTCAGCAACCAGTGAGAATCTAACATGTTTTCTTAACTTCTAACGGTTTAGTCTAAAGAGTAGATTAAGTACGCTGTGTGTTCCAAGTTCAACTTCAAGATCTAGATCTAGTTAGATATATATTTTTGTTGTTCATTACACAGTAACAATACTGCACTGAACCTGACCTTATCACTGAAAGCTATCTTTTCCTAGCAAATTTTACCGTGATAGTAACATACTACGGTAAAGTTTGCTAGGCATCCAAATAAGTACAATTAAATTTAACTTTTATTTATAAATTGACTGACCCGCCCTCGACTTCGTTATCCATACAAACTTCATTCCTTTTTTATCCCCGTTTTAGGGATGTCAGCTCAATGAAACCTAAACTAAGTTTTAAGTTGGACGAAGAAAAATCCAGAAACACAGAAATCATAAAAATTGATCCAGCCGTTCTTGAGTTATGTGGTGTAGCTAACACGACTTTGTTTTATTTATATCAAGATTAGGATTAATTAGAATGCATGTCAATTTGCAACAAATATTCCGGATAGTTAATAGGTATTTAAGTGGCGTTTTCAAATACGGCTACGTAGCTTTTTGTAAATTAGTTTGTGATACTAGTAGAATAATATTAAGACTATTTACACATTTTTTCATTCATATCGTGTACTTTACTGAATATAGACATTTTGGAAATCAATAAAACAGTGTTTTATTATTTTAAGTAGATACCTAGGTACTCATAGTTTTATTATCACAAACTAGGTGACCCGGCGATCTTTGTACCGCATGTTTTTCCAATCGCGGACTAAGGAAGTGTAGATTTTTTGAAATTTTCTTTTATATTTATTACAAACCTTTTTTCTAACAAATAACGAACACAAAAGAAAGAGATATTCAATTTGGTGCTGTCGTTCGGAAGTTATGCGCGAACAGTCGTACAGTCAGCTGCACTAGAATGTATACAATTCGTAACTTACAGAATTGTAATACATGTCGGCGATATACTTAGGTTAGGGTTAGGTAGATTATTCTTGTGGGTACTGGTTTAAGTATTTTTTGCATAAACTAAATGCCTATCAATATGTAATTTACGTCTAACTCTACTGTAGCTATTGATTATAGCACTTAAGGTATACAATAAAACAGTAAATTTAGAATACATCATTTTATTTATCACATTTAGAATGTTCTTTTATAAAGGTTCTATTTACATTTTTACAAAATAAAACGAAGAGGTAATACTATAATGCCCAGTTCCAAATTCCTGCTTTATCATACAAATGTCCGTAGCGTCAAAGCCGTCAAAGCGTCCGTAGATAACGCGGAAAATATATTTTCCCATTAGATAATGTAACGGTTAATATTTTCATAAATGACTTTAATTATAAAGATAAAGAAGCTTTAAACTATTTAATATCTCTTTCCAATGGGTGGTAGGCCGTAGTGGTCCAGCCTGGTATAAAATAGAACCCTTTTATAACATGGTAAATAGGTACGTGCGAAGCTAACTAAGCCACGGGTTTGGGATCAGATGGATGTATATTATAGGAACCGAACATAGGGCTATCTTATTTATTTATATCTCAACACACTAATATCCCAGACCAAAAAGCCCGGTTCCAATATCCTAGGAGCGTAAACTCTCACTTCATTGGCCAGTGTTAGCTGTCACTGTAACTTTACCAATGAGATGGAAGGTTTATCTGACAAGCAAGGTTTTTAGTAATACTAAGTACCTAGCTTGTCAGATATTAGAACCGGGCATAAGAGCCAACTAATATAGATAATACGAGTATAATGTATCACCTTATCAATAACCGCTTTTCGACATGGTCAAACCAAATCAAACCAAATAACAGACGCCTGAGGATATTGGAACCGGGTAGGTAAAGAACACCCGTTTACGCATGGTAGTCCGTCAGATCTCATTGGCTAATGTAAACTATTTGTAAGCATTCAATGAGACAAGAGAATATCTGACAGACAGTGATACTAATGCTTTTTTATAGGAACACACCATATACTGTCTTTTAACTAACACCACGTATCAAGCGGTAATGGATAAGGAGAGTAAACTATACGATAAATGAGATTACATGTTTTAATTCTATTATATTACATATTTTAGTTTTAATTCTACAAATTTAGACAAAATTTCAAGGTACAATTTTAGTAATAATAAAACTGCTTACCTGCAAGCTTGCCGACCGAAAACTGATACTTATACCCAGTTTCTATATTCTAACCCTGTTACTAGTACTCGGCGTTTACCTCATGTTTCGTCTCTTTCGATCTTGAATCCTCTTGCCAATGCAAAAGACGATATAACTATTTTTAAATCACGCCGAGTTTACCGTAGATCGTTGTCCTGTCATATAATCTCTCGTCTCATTATGTGCCAGTTTATATTAGCCAAGAGATGAGAGATTAATCTGACAGACTACGATTGTACTGCTACTACGGAAGTTTTTGAAATTATTATTTTATTGAAATGTGACATAATTTTTTAGATTATAGGGCCTGCTTGCACAACGATCACTAAATGCATTTAAGAAACGAATTACGTTTAACATCTTGCACAAGGAAAGTTAGGTCGCTATTACGTTTACACTAAACATGTTTATCTTGGTAAACGTGATAAGCTAAATAAAATTAAATCAGATTGTTGTGCAAGCGGGCCTAGAAATCGGGCATTAGTTGTAAGTTTGGTCAAATCAACTGGCCCTATCAAAAACTAGTAGGTACATAAGTTCTTTCAAAAAATTTATAAGAGAGCAAAAACAATACAATAGGTATAATAAGTATTATTGTTCTTTTATGGGGTTTGGTGATCGAACCAGCACATAACCCCTTTCATGTTGAATCGTTACCTATGGCTATGGCAATTACACTTCATCAGACACACAAACACGCCCACCGAGGTATTATTATGATAGTATATTAGAGCCTATGTAGTTTAGTATCAGTAGAGCTCTTAGTGAAGGGCTCGTACGAGGAAGTTCTACCATGCCTTTTTCTACTTGCTTGATTTTTATGTAAGTAATTTCATGTCCTATTTGTATTCATTTGTAACTAGGGTAGCGCCTTGGATTCGTTCTGTAATGCTATTTTGTAAGTGAATAAATTGATATTGAAAATTGAAATTGCTGTGTCCCGGTTTGAAGGGTGTGGGTACCGGTGAAATTACCGGAACATGAGCCTAAACACGCCTAAGGTTTATGGACGCTGAGCAGTGCATCGTAGGGCACGTTCCTAATGAGCGTAACCTACAAGGTAAAGCTTTATTAAAGGCGATGGTGACCATTTAATATCAGGTGGGCTGGGTCCATCAGTTATATAAAAAATGTGGTTCTCTGAGATAAACGTAAAGTTTCATGTGCATATAATTGCACTGGCACCCACAATTAGCAAACCGGAACACAGCAATGCAAGCGTCACTGTTTGGCAGCACAAATAGGTACCGTGGTAGTAGGTACTTCCCCGCATGAACTCTTTCACAAAGAGCTCTACTACAAAGACTATAATTATATGGTAAGGTTAGTCATAGTAGTTTATAAAAATAATAAAAAAGAAATACTGACAATTCAAACAGAGGCGTCTTTACCTATGGTGCAGGGTGTGCGGCGAACACGGGCGCCGGGTCTAAGGGGGCGCCGAGCGCTCTGCGCCCTCTAATGCGACACCTCCAAAGATGCGTCGATGCCGGCGCTCTCAAAGACCCTGCGCTCGTATATAACTGTTATAATAAATAATTATTAAAATAATAATTAAAATATACTGTATTCCATTTTGACCCCGCTCCTACTAGACTAGAGGGCGCCAGGGTACTGGTTGCACTCGGGCGCCACAAGGGCTAGAGACGCCTCTGAATTCAAACAACGCCTTCTATCCCCAAACTAAGCAAAGCCTGTACTATGGGAACCAGATAGTTGATAGAATAATTATATAATTTTTTTGGATATACATACATCACTCAGATAGAACAAACATCCATGTTTATCACACAAATGTTTGTACGCGGTGGGGATCGAACCCACCACCTATACAGCGCAGAAAGCAGGGCTACCACGAACTCAGATGTGACGGCTGTATGTATCGCTCGATCAAATATAACGAAAAGAAACTATAAGTTATAAAATATTGTCTTTGGGTTTGTGATGTGATAAAATCGTGATGTTTTTAATACTTTTTTCATCTATACTAATATTATAAAGAGGAAAGATTTGTTTGTTTGTTTGTATTGAATAGGCTCCGAAACTACTGGACCGATTTGAAAATTCTTTCAAAGTTGGGAAGCTACACTATCCCCGGGTGACATAGGCTATATTACATTTTCAAAAAAATTAGGGATCCTAACTAAAACCCGTGCGAAGCCGGGACGGACCGCTAGTTAGTTATATTTTATAATCTAGATTTTAGCTCAATAAGTCTTCGAATCTCTTTCGTTACTATTGCAGAGCTCTATATTATATAATTATTTATAATAGACTTGTATGAATAAACGTAAGATAGCAACAGGTTGAAACCTAGAAGAACCAGAGAAACTTATCTGGGCCTGCCTATTTGCTCCAGGTTTGATCTGAATGGTTGTACTATCAGATGTGCTGAAATATTCATTCTCTCAAGTGATTATCGGGTTACAACTTAGCGGTTACTTACCCCATTATAAAGATTACGACCTTATTAATCAAACACGCATGACTACATCGCAAAAAGCGGTTAGTATTTCCGAACAACACGGTAATATAGATACAGGTATTTAAAGGTACCGATATCTATGTACTTGCCCTGCTCATTCGGATATTCATTTTGCCATTGTGTTAATTCCGATAAAGTCAAATGTTCCCTTTAACGTTACTTCAATATCAATCTGATCATCAAAGTAATCGGTAATATAATGCACAATATATGATAAAGTAACTTGAATAGGTTGGTAGGTACAGTCAGCTGCACTAGAATGTATACAATTCGTTACTTTCACAACGGTATTACAGCATAACAATGAGCTCTTACACCTCAAAAACTAAAAAGTATTGAAATTAGTTGTTGACCTCACTTATTTTTTGAATAATTGTTATGTAAATATTTTTAGCACCGCTGTGAAACCATTTTCAAAGTTACGAATTGTATACATTCTAGTGCAGCTGACTCTACCTACATTAGCGGTGACATAAAATACCAGCACGAATAAATTTGACATTTGTGGTGTTAGCGTACGATACGTTACCAATATTCGAGTTCCACTGCGCCGTAACCAGGCAGTACTCCGCAATTGAAATATTGATACCACGCAATGTAATTTAAACGCTTCAAATGTCAAATTTGTCCATGGTAAATCTCTGGTGCTTACAGTTAACAATAAATACCAGCCATATATGCTTGAGTATACTTCATGCCAAGTTGCTTCGAAGTCAGTTCGTATTAGATAGTGTGCTAGTTCTAATGACAGATTTGTTAGGCCACCCTAAGGCCTAAATTGCCATGTCATTGCTAGAGCCGGAACTGTCAGCTTAGCAGCTCCAGAGAGCATTGATCGATGGTTATTATTTGATAATTTCGGTTTAAGTTGGCTAATAGTGTGATGTTGGACTGCAAGGTATTCAAAACCTCATTGTTATTTATCCGGACAGGTAACAACGTCGCTTTTGTTGAATAACTCTTCGCGCATTACATACTCCCTCACATCGTCTACTTTTATCGACTTGTTCTGAACTGACTCCAGTATAGACAGAAGCAACTGAGTCACTTTATTCTTCGATGCAAACTCTAGCAGTTCAAAGGCATTCTCGGCCGTTAGACTCTTCACTAGCTTATCCACGCATTTCTGCTCCAACGCCGGCATCATGTAGTACGAAGCTAGCAGCAACAGTTGCTTCAAACCCTTATCAGGTAAATTATGACAATACACGTAATTTTTCAGATTCTGTAGGGTTTCTCTCGAAGCTCCGGGAATATCCACGTGGCCTTCTGTGGTTTCTCTCCATTTTCCGCAGAGCATTCGTCTCAAAACGGGACTTGCAGCTGCTAGAATGACTTTGTGGACGTAAACGGAACCATCTTCGCCGCGCATTTCGAAGTCTGTTAACTCTTCATCGTCGTGTAGACTTGCGAATGAATTGATGTGACAGGCAATTTCCATTTGGACATTTATGTCTAGAGTATACTGTTGCTTCTTCAACTCACTGATTAAATGATAGCAACCTTCATCTGCGGTAAATGTTTTGTCCGAAAGCGCCAGTTCGTTACTGGTTAACTTTATAGTGTAATTCAGATCGTCATTAGGTCGTATTTTTATAAACCTTACAAAAATTAGATTATAATAAACGTTGGTGTGCCCATTGTTGACTTGGCTGACTATAACCTGGACTTGGAAGAGAGCCATACTATTGATGACGTACTCTGGACTGCACATCCTCGAATACGGCATATTGTAGTTGGTGACGATGAATTTTACTTGAAGGGTGTTCCCTAGTTGGACCACGTCCGTAGCCTTCATTCTAGAACAATGGAAAAATTGTTTAGGGTCGTTATGTTGCGCGCTAAGAAACTAGCCGAATTATAAAAATAGGTAAGTGACTAGGTATCTACATTTTGGTGTTTTGAACGGGATCCATGGCGCTTGCTGTGCCGATGACAGCTCAACGCTGAGAGGGTGAAGTCTCTGACAGAATGACTGGGGTGAGCGAGAGATGGGTAACTCGTTGACCAGTCCAGACCCAGATGGTTCGACATAAAGCTGATCGATGAAAACCTATGGAGGAACCCAACATGAAATCTAAAACACAAATCTAAAGAGGGATGGTTGAATAAACTTTAGGTAGGTATTTACATATCCAGGGATATGTACGTACATTGACCTGTATCTGAATTTACGTACGTACAAAATTTGTCTTGTTTGTTAGCATACATTACAAGTGTAACATACTAAAATATACTAGACCTACTTTGATGTTATGTGGTAAATTTAGTCTTTCCATGTGGCTCCGACTACTCTTTCAAAAATGCTCAATGATCTTGGGTAGGTTGTAGTGATGCTCGTGTCATTGTGTTCCGATTTAAATTTATAAGTGTAATTAGAGGCATATGAGACCTAGCAACACTAGGTAGAATGCACACATGAACGCACTAGGAAATCATGCTCTGTGAGGCAACCGCTTAACATCAGGGGGTCATCAGCATCATCCATCACCACGGTTTTAACCAGCTATCATAATAAAGTAGGGTGCAGTCCGCGACAAAGCAGGTTAAATTTTTAACAAAGCTTAGAACTTTGTTTATGATGCCTAATTGTACTTTTGCCGCAGCCTGTATCTCCCACACACATACATGCTAATTGACCAAGTCACGAAGCGTCTTAGTTTCGAGATTGCCGAAAATATGCTTTTGATATATTTAAATTTTTTAGTCGCTCGCGATTTTTGGTTTGGGGGAAAATAAGCGGAAAGGAGGAAGTTTGCGGTATCTCTATATGAACGGAATTTAATTTCGGGAAAGGGGAAAGTATCGGTTATTGCATGGTTATATGGGCTCGCGAGGTCTACTGTTCTCACAGTACCACATTAATTCGATGTTTTATCTTTAGCTTAGTTCAAAGTTGAGTAAACTATTGCTTCTACTGTGTAGGATTTTATGACATCATGTGTTTACTTACATAAATCAATATTATCATAGTCAAGTTAATAAAAAATACATAGAAGCCTAGGAGTTATTTGATCGAGCAAGCGATGAGCTGCGACGAGTCGGCGTTACACGTTTGTGCAAGCAACTTTGGGATACATAGACATATACTCAATACTTTTATTGCTTTCACATGTTTAACTTTGGATACAAACATTGTTCTTATGTGTAAGTAGGTATCACATGGACCGAATAGGGTATAGCAACATGGAGCCAGGCCGAGTTTATAAAGGAGGTAGGTAGATGTCAGGTAGGTATAGATGTATTATTCTAAGATATTAGGATTCGTGATGTTGATTGCCATTCCATCTTTAACGTATGTAAGGGTTTAATATTTATATATATAAAAATATATAATTGCCCAGCAGTGGGACAGTATAGGTTAATATATATATAAAAATAAAATAATTGACGCTTGTTACATCTTCATTTGTTGTTACGTCTTGTCACGGTTTATGAGATACAGCCTGGTGACAGACAGACAGACCGCGGAGTCTTAGAAATAGGGTCCCGTTTTATCCTTTGGGTACGGAACCCTAAAAAGTGTGAAATACCAAGAAATAATTATTAATATTATTAAAGTTCAGAATTTAAAACAGTCAATCTTGCGCTAAAAATGTTATTCCACCCACCACATCGGAATGGGGTATTACTATAAAATAATGGGGATGTCTATGTCCAGCAGTGGACTAGGCTGATGTTGTGACGTAACGATTACGTGGGAAAGCGCGGGTCTGCTCTCTCTGTCTGTCTCATACAAAGTCTGAAACAGTCAGCGCGGGTCCGCTTCAGATCAGATAAACTCAAGACAACAAAGTGACCTCAGCTAACGATAATTTATTTTTAGTTAACAACATCGGTCGCTGCACTATCATCCTAGAACCGGTTACTTAATAACAAAGCCACAGAATAACTCATAAAATACATAGTGGGTATTTAAAGCCAAGATCAAAGACAAAGCTTAGTTTACACTGGACATAGATAATAAAAACCAATGTTTTTATTTATTTATGTTTTTTGAAATAAATAAATAAATAATGCTGGACAACCCACACAGCATCATCTAGCCCCAAGCTAAGCAGAGCTTGTGTTATGGGTACTAGATGACTGATACACTTAATACAATACATACATATTTTTTTATTATACATAGAACACACCCAGAACACCCGGAATAAATATTTGCAGACCGTACAAACATTTATCCCAAGGCGGGAATCGAACCCGCAACCTCCGCGTCGCAGACGGACATTCACCCGCCGCGCCGCATCGGTCGTCAAAGTCACATGGTTAGTCAAAACTAAAATAATGCATCCCAAATAACTGCAGTTAATAAAACCAAGCTCAAAATTACTTACAAGGCAAAATAATTATTTTTGTTGGTAAAGTATTATCGGATAATTGGTTTAAAATTGACGACTCCTTTTACTTTGTCTAGCCTTTTTTTGCTCTTAGTTTGCTTGCTCTTACGAAATATATTTACCAGCTTACAGATTCCAACAAATGAGTCTTGGTTCTAGGTAGTTTTGTCTATTTACCTCATATTTATATAAAGAAACTCACTCCCAATCAGTTTGTTCCATAAATAAAGCATCGCAGGCTTAATAAAAAATATGTACACGTGAACGAGGCTTAATAAAAGATAAATATTCTTAACTACATAAAGAGATGGAATCTATGCTCATCAGTAGTGTAGGAATATAGCTCGGTCAGCCAACATGAAGGCGATTTTAGCATTTTTACTGGGTAAGTACGTTTTTATATCTTTTTAATTAAATGACATCATGCTTGAAATCGAATATAGTAATAAAACATTGTTTGTACGAGTAAAAATGCACCATATGACAAAAGATATAATATTTGATATAAATCTCTCGTTTATCATCCCAGTTGCAGCTGTAAATGTGGATTCGTACCCGTTTTTTGAACATGAGTACGAGAGGACTGCCCTTGGTGATTCCATCGACAAAGCGAGTTTGAAACTGTTAAAGGTAGGTGCCTATCTATGTACTTATATCGCGATGACTTAACATCTGCTAAATGCTGGGAAAGCATACCTTATAGTCCGATGAAATTACGTAGGTATGTAAATATTTTCATGTTCTGTTCTATGAAGACTTGTACCTATTATTCATTTTATATTTTTTTTGTTTTTTTTTATACGTTAGTGGACAAGCAAATGAGGGACATTGTTTAGTTTGAGTTTAGTTTTAAGCTTTGTATATTATCTCTCGGTGATCCTTAAGAAATAAATATTTAGGCCCGTTTATTTGCACTACGAACACAAAATGTTTTTAACGAGCCCCTAAATGCATTTAGGAAGCTTAAGGTTTAACATCTTGCACAAGGAAAATTAAGTCACGTTTACGCTAACCATGTTTATCTTAGTAAACGTGATTAGCTAAATAAATTAAATCAGATTGTTGTGCAAGTCTTAGCACAAATTATTACTAAATTTGAAAAAAAATGTAGGTATAATAACTTTGTTCCATTTTAAGGTTAAAAGTTTTATCTATTTTAGGAAGCATACAATGCTGGTGATAACAAGAATGTGATCTCATCTCCCTTGGGGGTTCTGATGCTGCTATCACTGTACTCCGCCGGTTCTGGTGCAACAAGCCGACAGGAAATAACCAACGCCTTGGGAGGATCCGAATACAAAGCAGTATGTTATTACTAAAAGCTTAATAAATAATTACTGTAAAAATTATTGACAATAGAAAATATAGATGAACTGAACTAAACGTTTATTCTAAGAAAACTGTGATTTATATATGACACGACGACCGATGTGGCGCGGCGGGTGAATGTCCGCCTGCGACGCAGGCTGACGCGGGTTCGATTCCCGCCTTGGGATAAATTATTGTACGATCTGCGAATATTTATTTCGGGTGTTCTGGGTATTTGCTATGTATAATAAAAAAATCTATATAGTGTAATGTATTGTATTCATCTAGTACCCATAACACAAGCTCTGCTTAGCTTGGGGTTAGATGATGCTGTGTGGATTTTCCAGCATTATTATTATTAATATTGTTTGTGTATCCAGGTATGTAAACAAATGTGATATACATATAGAGCAGTAGATCCTACTATTTTGAGCTATTTTGCTCATCACGCCGATTATCCTCATCAGATCTTCACCATTTTTTATGAGGACAACGTAAAGATTAAACCTTTTACATAAAAAATGGACAATCAAAATCAAATCTCACCAGGCAGAGATACTCAGTAGCACCCTTTTTATATATTTTTGGTAAAAAAACCTCTTTAATCAAAAATCTACAAATTCGTAAAACCTGTACCTATATATTATCAAGTTTTGTCTAGATCGATTGTAAAATAGGGCCTGTCAGAGGAAAGCGCGTTTTGCCAGACTTGAAAGTTAGGCGCTTCGCTTGCTCGATAGTTTGTTTATTTAGGTCATTAAATTCAGTTCATTTTATTTTGTTTGAATTATTTTTACCTAGGTATCTGTATGAATGCATTGTTTTTACGTACTTAGAAATATGTGACATTGGTAAATATTTTCAATAACATGTTTTGTAGAGATTTGTTTGTCTGTTAATACTGTAGATACCATTTATCATCATCTATCTATGCTTTAGGTCAAGGTTTTATGAAGTTCAAGTTCAATATCAAATACAAACTAAGATAAAGATACCTTGGTAACAAAAAACAGGCCTTTATAAATATTTTGTCTTGACGAGTTCAGGCTTTTTTTTAGAGTTCATATAAATTATTTTATAAGTAGGTAAAGTATGCAGGAATAGTACCCTATTACTATGTTTATATAAAAGTTATTAAGATCCATTAAGAATCCATCCAAATATCCAAGAAACGAATAAGACGTCGGTATGGAAGTAATATGATATTACATATGAGTAGGTACTACCGTGAAGGACAAGATGAAACAAATTAAACCATTTTCAGCTCACCAAATCGTACGTGGATCTTAGCCAAGAGTTCGGCAACATGAACCCAGACTACCTGACCCTTGCCAACAAAATATACGTGAACAAGGGTCTTGAGCTGAACCAAGACTTTTCAAAAACTGCTACAGATTACAAAAGCAATGTGGAAACAATCGACTTCCTAGACGCCAACAAAGCGGCTGGCATTATCAACAAATGGGTAAGTTACAGTTTCATCACAAATGACATGGACTGTTCTAATTAGTCATAGTTTTTGTGTGTTGGGGTAATCAAAAGTTGCTCAAAATAGTTACTTATAGGTACAGACGGTAGCCGTTTTTTCCGAACTTTGCAGACATAGGTACTGTCGTATATTTAGAAAGGATTATTATCATTACTATTATTGTAAGATGTACTTAACGTGATTTTACGATATTCTAGGCTGACGAGACAACCAAGGGGCACATCAAGGACCCAGTGTCTCCTGATATCCTTACTCCTGACACAGTCGTCGGCCTCTTCAACATTATCTTCTTCCAGGTAATAAGTATATTTCGACTAATCGAGCTGTTCACAACTATATAATGAAGGATTTGATTCAACTAAAAAACCTAACATGGCTGCTAGCACCAAACGTTATAAAAACAACGTGTAATACTTTTTTCAATTCCGTAACTAGTTTGGTCCGATCAAATAATACGCGAACCACATTTTTTTGGTCATAAAATACACTAAACATTTTATTATTCAGGGTCACTGGCATGTACCATTCGAAGCGAGCCAGACTAAAGACAAGGACTTCCATGTGGACAATGCAACTACCGTAAAGAAACCGACCATGTACCTTCAGCAGTCCCTCTTCTACACTGAGAGCGAAAAACTTGGAGCCAGGGTATGTTATCAAAAGAAAACAAAGCCTAACAAAATAACATACGTTTTATCAAGTAAATGGTGTTGCCGTCACTTTTATGCCATTCATTCATTGAATGACGACCAATGTGGTGCGGCGGGCGAATGTCCACCTGCGACGCAGGAGGTTGCGGGTTCGATTCCCGCCTTGGGATAAATGTTTGTACGATCTGCAAATATTTATTCCGGGTGTTCTGGGTATTTTCTATGCATAATATAAAATATCTATGTATGTAATGTATTGTATTAAGTATATCAGTCCTCTAGTACCCATAACACAAGCTCTGCTTAGCTTGGGGCTAGATGATGCTGTGTGGATTGTCCAGCATTATTATTATTATTATAATGAATAAAATAATGAATGTAAGTAAGTCACTTTTGAGAATAAAATATTTGAACCTTTATGTCACCCAATCAAAACTGCAGCAAGTTTAAAGCTAATAAAAACAAAGAGCAGCAATTGGAGATTCTATGTAGGTATAAGTAATATGAATGTTATGTAAAATATACAGTAAAAACAATCCACACAAAAACGACTTCTTGAAGTCTAATTGTTTTTTTAGGTACGATAGGGTCCAGAACGTGACCAGAGCCGAAGTATAAATAATTACACTAGAAGTAGTAGTGGTATCTAAACCTGTTATTTGATTAAATCGTGATGTCACAGAACATGAAATAGTAGATTTGTTAGCATTAATGACTGAGTTATTACCTACATTTTCCTGCTCTCAGCTTCGGCACGAGCTACAAACATAAATTTTATAAACCTCAGATGGTTGAACTGCCCTACAAAGAAAACGGGTTCCGCATGGTCGTGGTCCTCCCTAATGAAGTCGATGGTCTGTCTTCTGTTATCGAGAAAGCCGAGAGCAATGGTATCTTGGAAGATGTGTTCAAAATGGAACCTTCAGGCCGTGACGTAATTCTGGAAATGCCCAAGTTCGAGATGAAGAGCAAATTGGATTTAAACACACTTTTGCCTAAGGTAAAGCTAATAATTTTAAAATAGAGGGATGGGATGAAAAAGTATTTCAATTATAAAAACTGATACATCGATGATAATCATTTTAAATGTAAAAAGAAGCCAAGAATAATCTTAAAACAATTAGAACGTTTGAAAGTGATGTATGTGTGCTTTTGGTAAATCTCGGAAGAACCTGATTTTGTCGATGCATTTCGTTAGAAACTTAACAACACGGTGTCTAAAATCTGCCGTTTAGTTCTCAATATTGGCAATGACATACAATATCGTCATACATCTCTAATATTATGTCCCAGGTCGGAGTATCCAGCATTTTCAGCGAGCCCGCCGACGGTATCGTCAAGTCTAATTCCGTGGTGGTTTCCAAGGCATTCCAGGAGGCATTCGTAAAAGTCGATGAGGAAGGAGCTACTGCAGGAGCTTTTACAGGTAAAGGACATTTTAAATACTTAATATCAGCCCTAGAAATACTTACACTGTCAGTCAAAAAAACAGGTGAAGTAAATGAACATATTATTTGAGAGCGACTCGAGTGAGACTGGGAAGCACAGAGTACTTTTTCTGGGAAGGTCATTGTTACTTGTGCCTTCAAAATTTGAAAAAACAATAGATGTCCCAGTGAACTAGACAAATGTGGTCATACGATCAGACGAACGAAGAAGGAAGAGGTTTTGTGATTTCAATACATTTGAAATTCGGTAAAAACTAGTTCGTATATCGAAATAGTTTTCAGCGTAGAAGAAGGAAACTCTTTTGCCCAGCGTTTAGTGAAAAAAAATTTGGAAACAGCTTTCAATCATAAGGCTTAGTAACTAATGAGGCTCGAAGCGCCAGTCCAGTATTTTGTTATAGTATGGTAAAGTCCGATACCATAATACAATTTTAGAAACCGCATCATTATCATCATGGTTTCATTGGCTCACGATGTAATAGTTTTTAGGGAGTAATACAAGTAGCATCGCTGGGCCATTACAAAGGTCTCAGTATTACTAAGGTCCTTTAGGGCTCAGTAGCATTGGACAAGTACCTATATTTCTATTCTAGTTTATAAGTAAGCAAGCGCAAGTTGAAGCGTCTTAACTTAATAATAGATTAGTCGAAATTGGCGTTACGCTTTGATTGTTTTATTTTGTTAAGAAACATGGTTAAAAATAGATATAACGGTTGATTCTATTATTGTCATAGCAAATAATCTTGGCTCAGCAAGTCGAAACAAATATGCGGATATCAGAATTTACTTGTGTCGTGCGTGAGCGGATTTTATATTAGGATTTTATTATAAGTACTGGATAATATGGTGAGTACACGATATACGGCATATACTAAGATTGGTCATGTAATAGTAGTTACTATACCAAGGAAAACAAATGATAGCGTCACATGTACGTCAAACCATTTATTTTTATCAACACAATTTCATGCCGCTTACTATATCCATAATTATGCCCATTACTAATAAATAGCTAAAGTACCTCTAGACCCGTCTTCAAGAATAACTGTGTGCGAGTTATGAAGATATGATGATAAAAATACATCTGACATTCCATTTACACTACTTTATTCGTACCCATAAGGGTACGAACAAAGTCTCCTAGTCTAATTAAAGTATAATACCTTACAGTTTTTTGTAATTACTATACTTGCTTTGTGAACCATTCATCATCATCATTTTCCTGCCCTTATCCCACTTTACGTGGGGTCTGCACAACAGGTTTTTTCCCTCCATTTCCCTCTATCATCCGTCATCTCTTTAGTCATTCCTTTTTTACCCATATCATCTCTCACACAATCATTATTAGTCTAATTAAAATTTGGGTAACTGGCCTTTTTTTTCACATTGTTTATGTTTTGAAAGTTTTGTATAAGCAAGGAGGTTAATGTTTAAGGAGTAACGTTAATGTTTGATAGGTATATTTTTTAACAGGACTTTTAATAGCCGAGCTCGCTCTCACAACTGGACCTCCGCCAGTGATAAGCTTCAAAGTGGACCACCCCTTCTTATTCCTCATCCTTCATCAGGATAAAATTATCTTTGCTGGCACTCACTCAGTCTAATAATGGTTATAACTTTGATTAATTATTACTTTCTTAAAATGTGCTCGTACGCCCATTTACACTATTCTAGACTAACATGCTGTAAACTTTTTTCTTTCTAACATTCTTGCTTTATTTCCTAGGTATGCTGCTGGTGCCACCTTCGAGTTCCTACTTACCACCAAAACCCATAGCTTTCAAAGCAAACCATCCATTCCTGTTTCTGATTATTCACAAGGATAAAGTCATATTTGTCGGAACTTATTCCAAGTGACTTCAATTATTTCAACTTAGTTTCTAGCTATGTATGGCAGGAATACTGAATTATTTTTAATTTTGTCAGGTTAATTACAATTACATAAATATTAATTGTTTTTTACTAACGAAAGTAAATACTATCTGATTTTTACATACCCTGCTTAGTGACTAGACGCAGGCAATTTTTTTCAATCTTTCTTTGCAATCGTAGGATAGGGAATATACCCATATTACTTGACCCGTTCTGGGGGGTGGGGGGGGGGGGGGTTATTCACTATTGCAAATTCAAACGCATTACACAGATACGACAAAATCATATTCCCTATGCCATATTTGTCATTCCCAACCGCGACACGTTGCGATTTTGGAGCACGATTTTTTGGATTTTTTTCAGTCACATGGTACCTATTAGATATTTTAATAGTTTAACGTCTAGTGGTTTATAAAATACGTTATGTTATTGTCCTATAGGCGAACTAGCAAGGCCAATATCAGCATGGCCGATGTCACCGCCTCAGCCGCTGGAATTTAGAGTAGATCGTCCGTTTTTATTTCTCATTATGCACAATGACAGAATACTGTTCACCGGAACTTATGTCAAATAATTGTTTTTGTGTTGTTATTAAGCAACTTATAATGATTTTATAACAAATATAATAGTGCTATCTAAATAAGAACCGTGGATTTTATTACAGAACCGTAATAATTTTTGTTGACCGAGTGAATCGTCTGAATTTCGAGACTGGTTAAAAAATGCTTTTGCTGTCTGTCCTCGCCTACAGGTCGCATTTTTCAACCTATTTTGACGAAAATTGACACACAAGTTCCTTGATTTCTTTGAATTTTTTAATCGTTCGCGATTTTTGATTGAGGAAAATAGGGGTAAAAGCGTAGCGTTTCAAATATGAACGGATTTTAATTTTGAGAAACAGGAAAGTGTTGATTACTGTATGGTTATAAAAGGTTTTCTGCTCTTACTCATCAATAGGTTGTGTCTAGTGTTTACTACTTGTTATTACTAATTCAAAAAGATTTTTTTCATCAATATCCAAGATCCTTTTGAATTGTCATAAAGCCAGGTGGAATCTAGGCGCCAGTTCCTCGTGACTAAGCCTAGAAAACAAGCAAACTAATCATACAGTTGTTTGAATTGTGTTATTAAGAAAGTGAATGTAATTCGCCGGTAATTATTCGTATGATTTGATTTCATGTTTTGCTTTACTAATTCTTTCATACCTAATTATATTTCCATTACTTATTAAAGCTAAATCTCTTCTCTGAACGCCAGTCTTAAAATTCTTGACTTTCTCTTTTTCCTGTCGCAAATTTTATATTTATTTGTTTTAGTTATGAACTTAATAATGTTTTTTTTCCTCAGGTATTCTAGCCGTACCTATGTCGTGGCCGCCCCCGCCGCCCCCTAAGCCATTGGAGTTCAAAGTGGACCGACCATTTTTGTTTTTCATTATGAACAGAGATAAAATACTATTTTCTGGCACTTACACCAAATGATTTCTAACGTAACCAGTGTTTTTTATAATAAAGATTGATAATTTTGTTGCGTTTACCAAAATATTGTTTTGTATTACCATTATTGCAACATTATAAATGTACGTTTTTGTTAATTTGAGTCGTTTTATCAAGAAATTATTTAATAAGCATTTTTTCTGCACTTAAATGTAGATTTGTGAATTTCTTTCTTAGAACACACCTTTACGGACTAAGACGAATATAATAATATACCCCGAAAGTTTAAGTCTCGGCGAGCAGTGGACCTTTTGCGTAAATGTAATAATATTTTTATCCCGTAGGAGCAATTGCGGTAGCCGTATCGTGGCCGCCTCCGCCTCCTCCGAAACCTTTGGAATTCAAAATAGACCATCCATTCTTATTCATTATTTTGAACACAGACAAAGTACTGTTTGCTGGTACTTATACCAATTAATTTTATATAACGTACCTACTTATAAATACTACTATACTATTTTTATACTGTAAGTACTATTTTGATATTTTTTTAGGCAGAATCACACTAGACATAACTCGCGTGGACCTTCTAATCTAGTATTATCACCTATATACCAATGTAGGAACCAATAGGCTTCAGGCGCGTTGCGACACGCGGGGCGCGTCTGGGGTGATCCTGCCTTTAGGTAAGTAGTGTAGGTACTAAACCTCATATCGAACGACAATCGATTTGGATAAATCTTGTAATGAATATAGGTAGTTTGGCCCAGTTTCTACCCTGGTACTATGCGAGTGATGCTGGCTGTGAAAATTTGTATTATTATTTGCTAGCGGCCGCTCGCAGCTTCGCCCGCGTAGCAGTTTTTTTCCCGTTCCCGTTATTTTTTCGGGATTAAAAGTAGCCTATATGTTAATCCAAGTTATAATCTATGTTTATTCCAAATTTCATCCAAATCGGTCTACTGATTAAAGCGTGAAAGAGTAACTAACATCCATCCATCCATCCATCCACCAATTACATTATTATATTTATTTATTTTTTGTTTCTTTTCATGATTTATTCTAAAGAGCAATTCTCCTAAACTAAGCCTGTAACTAGCATAACTTGAGCTGGTTCTATCAGACCATTTTTTTCTATAGATTTGTTGTAAATAGGGTACTTAATATTTATATATAATATTTATCTACTCATGTAAAGCTAGGGAAGATGCGCGCGACTTCGCCCGCGCGAAATGTGTTCATACAAACTTCAACCCCTGCTGTACTTGTGTAGAGGTTGAATTTTGAGAATTCATTTCTTAGTACATTACGCACTAAGAAAATATACCTACTCTGAAAGTTCAAATATCTATGACCAGTGAACATTTTACGAATATTTTTGCTGTGGTAAATGTTATCTTTGTCCTTTAGGAACTATAGCGGTATTCGCGTCGTGGCCGTCTCCACCTCCACCGAAGCCTTTGGAGTTCAAAGTAGACCATCCATTCTTATTCATTATTTTGAACAAAGACAAAGTACTGTTTGCTGGTACTTATACCAACTGATTTTATATTACGTACCTACCTATAAATACTACTGTACTATTTTGATGTTTCTTTAAGCAGAATCACAGTAGACACGACTCGCGAGAACTTGCGTCTACTGTCTCAGACATTTTCTAGAATGGACAAAGACAGACACAAGAAACAGACCCGCGCAGTCTGATTTAGTGTAATCACGTAGATACCAAAATAAATGTAATAAATGTCTTATACATTTGCTTACCGATAAGCATCAGACGCGTCACGACACGCGGGGCGGGTTTAAGGTGACCCTGCCTTTAGGTAGGTACCTACTAAATCTCATATCGCAATGAACTGAATCGATTTAGATAAAACATGGAGTGAATTTAGGTTGTTAGTTTACACTTAGTTTTTACTCTGATACCACACGAGTGAAGCTGAATTGTATTTTTATAGTTCAATAAATATTTTAAAAGTTCTTTGTTTCTTTTTATTATTTATTCAATCGAAAAATGAATTTGCCTAAACTAAACCTGTAACTAACAATCATAACTTATGCTAGTACTATCGCAAAGTTAAGCAAAAAATATAATAAGGAACCCAGATATGTTGTGGGTTCGATCCCCACCGAGGACAAACATTTGTGTGATCAACATAAATGTTTCTTCTAACAAACTATTGCAAAATATGGGTATTACCAAAGCTAATATTTGGACGTCTGACATTCTTAAAGAATTTGGAGTATGTACTAGTTTTTTAAACTTTCACTATCAGACACATATTGAACGCTTATATTACATGGGTATATATCGCGTATTACATGTTTCATTTATTTTCCAGACGTTTCTGCTATGTTGCAATAGTCGTGGTTATACCCAGACAAGACAGAACAATATATAAATGTAATATATAATGTGTCAAAGCTAATATTTTGACTAGCCTCATTAGACATTCGAGTCTGTACTACTTTGGTACTGAAGGGACATCTGCCGTGCTTGGAGATAAAAGCCTTGACATTATGTATTTATTTATTATATTTCCTAGGATTCCTGATAGTGGCAGAATCATTTCCAGCGCCACCACCGCCACCTCCGGTAGTGTTCAGAGCTGACCACCCTTTCTTATTCTTGATTTTATACCAAGACAAAGTATTGTTTTCTGGATCTTATACTAAATAATTGACCTTACTGATAATAATCTGTCAAAAGATAAATCATGTACAGTCAGCTGCACTAGAATGTATACAATTCGTAACTTACGGAAAGATTTTAACAGCGCTACAATTAATATTTACAGGGCAAACACGCAAAAACTAAGTGAACATAACAGCTAATTTCAGGATTTTCGAGTTTTGACTATATAAGAGTTATTATAAAGTTTTCATACCGTTTTGAAAGTTACGAATTGTATACATTCTAGTGCAGCTGACTGTACTGATTCCATATCTTATCAATGGTTAATGATAAACAGTGTCAGGAATAATGTTAAACTACATTTAAATAACTTTTATATACATGGAAGCCACTGTTTATTGAAACCACCATTACGGATAAGTACTTAATTATTATAATTTTGGAATTGATTGTGCATATTTTAGTGTTTCACCAATTTCTTTAATACTTTGTATCAACTATGAATAAAATGTTCATACAATTAATGTTTTTATTTAACCAATTTCTTTAATACTTTGTATCAACTATGAATAAAATGTTTATACAATTAATGTTTTTATTTAAAAGAGTAAGGTAGACATCTATTTCTAAATTAGGAATATCAATAGATTGTTGTTTAGCAGCAGTTAAACAGTCAGTTTAAATTGTAGATTCACATCAATTTCTAAAAAAAATAATTGTAACTTGTTTTTGAATGTGCGTTTTCAGCTTTATTTCCCTAATAAAATGTAACTTTATCTTTGCCCACAGGATTCGTAGCGGTGCTGTTATCCAGTAACTCAAAACCTCCACCTCCATTGGACTTCAAAGTGGATCGTCCATTCCTGTTTTTAATACTACAAAAAGATAAAATTCTGTTTGCGGGAACCTACACCAAGTAAATAGGTTGCTTTGTAAGATTATCAGTTTTTGTTACATTACATTATTACAACTAAAATCCGCAGCACAGATCTTAAGGAACAAGCGGAATATTGTGAAGATAATGCATACTGTATCCCGTGCCAAGCACGCTAAAATAACTTTTTGATTTAAGCCCCTGCAAATACCTTTGTTACCTTACTCATAACTTAAGATAGGTAAAAAATGTATAAATGTATGCTGTAATGGTTATAATCCAAAATATATACTTACTTAAAACAGCGTAAGTAAAACAAAACTATTTTTTTATTATATTCATTATCCTTGAACTAGGAAAGCAACATCTATTACACTCAATGCTAGTTCAGGTTAGTTATTATAACAGATGTTCTGATAATTGGTTTTAGTGCCTAGGGCAGGATGAAATAGGCTTGCTTATGACCTGTACCATCCTCCTGTGGTCGTGTCACACTGGTCTAATCTACAAGACCGACCCGACACCTTCGAACTTTCTTTTTTTTCGAGGATTGCTAGTGCCGTAGCTATCATAAACGTGGTATAGATAAATAATGGTGTAAGCAAGAATAAAGCGGGATGTGATTACTTTCAATCATTTCCGGATCGGGAGTGATTTCAAGAGACTACCCACTGGATAGGGCTGATTTTTAAAATCAAAACAAAGACTGGCCATACCGACGCTCAGCGCTGACGAATAATGGTAGGTACCTACTGTTTACGAAAGGAAAGAATAGTACGGCCGCCGTGTCGTTTTATCACGTCTGTCTACGTTTTATCAAGCAACTAAACGATTTGCAATACCTATCTTACTGATTTCATAAAGTGCGGGAGAGAAAAGACGACGGAAGTCACAATTAATACTTTCAGCTATAATTTCTATGTACTTTACGTGGTATATTGGTAGAACTTACCTAGGTATTGGAAGAACACAGTTTTCTTAGTCAAAAAATAAGTTCTGGGAGAGAGAATTAGAAAACAATCTTTTTCAATCACCCAGCGCACAACACCAGAGATTTATTTTAACTTGCATTGTTTGTTTGTTGTTGATGTTTTGATTTTTTTATCGTTTTTGACAATCTCGAAAAGTAGAATCGAGCGAGTCCGGTTATTGTAAGACAACAGAATGCCACCCGGGAAATCACAACCATGGAAAGTTCAGACCGTAAAACGTATCGGGAATTCATATACGATTGGTCATGAAATCAACGGTAGTAATTCCCGATGTGTATTGGAATCTACAATGCAATGCACAACCTGAAGATAGCTCTGATCGGTTGAGCTAATATACTGCATTATGTAATAATTGTTGTCGTTCCGGTGTCGTGATTACACAACCATTGAAAATGCAGCCAGGAATTGGTGTAGATTTTAGCATCAAATTCCACTGTCGTGTTTTCGATGGTTTTTTTTCCAGGTCTTTCCAGGTCATACAAAAACACGCAAAAACACGACCATGAAATTGGATGCTAAAAGTTAGGCGTCGTTTAAACGACGTTTATACTCACATTCTAACGCGGATCCAACTCGGGTAGGTTAGGTTAGGTTATAACATAAAAAAATGCACGAGGTGAGCGAGTGAAGCGAGCGTGATGTGGCAGCAGCCACCGAGGAATAAAACTGCATGACCTACCTACACTAATTTCAAAATAGGATGGCACATGGCACAACTTAACTTTGAGCTGCGTCTAAACAAGACCTAAGCGTCAGAGCAATGGTCGCCAACTCCCATTAGTGTATTTTATGGTTGCACCATGGATTTCGTGTACATTTTGGCTGAGTTTTCCTGGCTGTGTATTCCTGCCTGCGCATTCCTGGCTGTGATTTCCCGGGCTGTGTAATTATGTATCCCATGGTTGTACATTAATCAGGCTCATTGCGTTTACTTCACAGATTAGATTACATTACAATTTGTATGGTACCTACTTTGTTAGATCGGAAATTTTTTAGTGTTCAGTTTTTTGTATAGTATTTTTCAATTATAAAAGTTCAGTTCTCTGTGATAGCATTCTTCTTTCTGTGTTGGTTTGGTTGTTAAATTGCAGATTAATATTTTAGTCTAGGAAAATAATTATTAATTAGTGTGTATTAAGTACTGTTACCTCTTAACTCTCTCCACTCTAAAATTATCTATTTATGAGAAGAAGAATGAGCGTAATTAGGAAATACATTGGTGGGTACCTGCATACGTTTACTTATGATGATGATGTCCTCCTCGTCGGATCCGACGACAGCGACCCTTAGCACTTCCTGTCATGTCCTCGTATGTGGCTGGCTAGGCCGAACTTGGTCTTGAAACTACGGTCACATGTACAAAAAAGCTGACCGGCTGTATTGTAGGTGTAGGTGTAGGAGGGCTTCGGGCGTTTACTTATAGTAAAGATTCGACTCTTACCCCAACTTTAGGTTATGGGCATACTACCACCAGAGTTAGAAGCAAAACCGGACTGAGTAGTTGTAATTGTAAAATACAGCAACAAAGTATGTCTCTCAATGATTTAGAAAAAAATACATTAACACCTATACCGACTTAAAAACGTTATTTATATGTAAATACTAGCGGCCGCCCGCAGCTTCGCCCGCGTGGCAGTTTTTTCCCGTTCCCGTTATTTTTTCGGGATAAAAAGTATCCTATGTCCTTCTCCTGGCTCTAAACTACCTCCCTGCCAATTTTCAGCTAAATCGGTTCAGCCGTTCTTGAGTTATAAGTGAAGTAACTAACACGACTTTCTTTTATATATATAGAAGATTACTTGAAATGTCTTATTTCACAGTTTGGTATTTTATTATGTATGCTCATGTTTTTAGATATTGGTGCAAACCTAACAGATGAAATGTACCAGGGATCTTACCATAGATCTGTCAAACACGAGCCAGATTTGGATGTGGTTCTGGATCGCTCTTGGGCTGGAGGACTGGATAAGATGATTGTAACTGGAGGCAGTCTAACTGATAGTAAAAAAGCTATTGAAATGTCTAGAAGTGATGGTAAGACTAAACCCAAACTTTGCATCTATTTGAGATGATTTTATAGTGTCAGGGCCAAATTTTCATTTATACCTCTGTTTACTGAATACTGTAGTACTTGGGAAAGATTTTAAATAGAGTAGGCTTGCCCAGGAACTATTTCATCCTCAGTTATGTTCATACATACATTTAAACTTCAAAACCCACTGTATCCCATTTTGTAGTTTAGTGCATAGTTTACCTCTACATATAGACAAATATATAGCCTGAAAATTTGAAATCTCTGACCAGTGGTCTAGGCTGTGCCTTGTCTATTATGTCAGTCAAGTTTTAAACATAGTCGTGCAGGCCAGATCACCAAGCTTTAAGCCATTTTTAAGTGATGGTTCTTAGTATTAACAAATAGTGTCTTTTGACATTGATTTACAATAGAACCCCTCCATCCAGGAATCCAGGGATGTCTTAAAAGGTGAATAAGGGAACACACCTATAAAAGGGCAGCAGCATCCCTTGAGTACATAACATGGACACTGCAATCACCAATTTAGCTCAGGCTCATGTTGAAACTTATTTATGCCCTAAGATCCTCTGTACATAACATGAACGCAATAAATATATTTGATTTGATTTGATTTAGCTGCAATCTGATGCAATCTTTTGCAATCAAGAGGATTGCAAAAGATTTATTGACAGAGATCACATAGAATAGACTTAAAACTGGATAAATGTAGGTGCCACAGTTTTTCCCAACCAAGCCTTTGAAGAACTCGCAAGAAACCCAGGCTTGGTTCCTACAGTTTTTTGTGTGATACTTTTTACAAAATTATGTTGTAGTAATAATATGATAACTGACTACTTAGGACCTTTTCAGCTAGATTATTTTCAACTGTCGGCTGCCATCCAACCAGATGTACAGACTTTGCTGAAGCCCCGGATACCTACTTGCAAGGTCTGAGGGAATTGGTCAGTGGTAACCGGGACAAGGTTGTGGCTATAGGGGAGTGTGGACTTGACTATGACAGACTGAAGTTCTGTGACAAAGAACTGCAACTGAAGTATGTACAAACGATTTTTCAACAGCCTGTAGAAGTCTACTGCTGGACAAAGACCTCCCTTATACGTTTCCAGGAACAACGATTTTGAGCCCTTTCTACCCACTTTCCGGTTTTCGTTTGGTATTTGGGTTAGTGGTTGCCTTTCGAGATACTTCATTCCCCAGCTGTCGTAGGTTCTGTTAGCTAAAATCAAATTTAAAAAGAAATTATAAAATTAATTAATTTTAATCTAATCAAATGATTAGATATTCCAAAAGTGTTCATAAAAACTAACAATATTTATCTATGCTCAGATCCAATATTATCCGACGAGCATCCGTTAGTTGCTTTTTTTTATATACAACTTATTGATGGAACAAGCAGATAGATGACCCGCCCAAACCAATCATTGCCTTGCAGATCATGGTCGTTTAATACCCTACGATGCTCGCGTCCATAAACCTGAGGCATACAGGTGTTAAGCCTCATGTGCCTGTAATTTCAACGGCACCCACACCCTTCAAACCGGAACACGATGCGCTGCTTGGCGGCAGAAATGGTGGTATTTCCCGGACGAGCCCTTCACTAAGAGCTTCTACTACATAGTTAGATTAGAATTACCTAAACCTAGAAGGTAATCTTTTCCTACCAACTAGGAACCCTGGTTCTGACCCAGGGGGTCCGACTCGCACTTGGCCAGTTTTTTAGTATTTGTCTATATACACGACTATATACAGTCTATATACAGGACGACAGCATAAAAGGTGGGAAGATGACATCAAGAAAGTAGCAGGAAATAATACCAATGGAGTAGAGTGGCTATAGATAGAGGTGAATGGAAGAGATTAGAGGGTGCCTATGTCGAAAGGCGAACTATGCTAAAGGATTAGTGTATATACTAGTTGAATAATGTAATGTACCTACCTACCTACTTTAGCAAAGAAATAAAGGCTTTTATTATTATGATATTTTATACACCTATCTGTGTTCCAAATACACATTTTGTGTATTTTGATTTGTTTTGTATTTTTATTCCAGATATTTTGAATACCAGCTCCCTCTCAGCAAGGAGTTTAACTTGCCTCTCTTCTTGCATTGCCGCGCAGCAGCGGACGACTTAGTGGAGATCCTCTCTCGGAATAAAGACAATATTGTTGGCGGAGTGGTACATTCCTTTGACGGGAGTAAGGACGCTCTAGACAAGATTCTATCTCTGGGACTCTTTATAGGTATCAATGGATGGTCAGTTCTGTTTTAGTTAGATTTATATGATTGCTGATGGACTAATAATAATGCTGGACAATCCACACAGCATCATCTAGCCCCAAGCTAAGCAGAGCTTGTGTTATGGGTACTAGATGATATACTTAATACGTTACATGCATAGATATTTTTTGTTATGCATAGAAAATACCCAGAACACCCGGAATAAATATTTGCGGTTCGTACAAACATTTATCCCAAGGCGGTAATCGCAAATCGCAGGTTGACGACCGATGTGGCGCGGCGGGCTAATGTCCGTCTGCGACGCAGGAGGTTGTGGGTTCGATTCCGGTCCGGTCAATCCGATGGATCAATGGATTTTTCTAATCGAATAATTTATGTGCGTAATACTAGTGCTCCCAAACGGCGATGGAAAATATTAACCTGTCATGTATGGAATACTACTACCGCAAAATATGAATATGTGCCAGCCAAGTGTAATATAGGTACCAACGTACCTACGTCTAACTACCTAAGACATCCTCAAAAAAGTTTAGAGTTGGTACTTGGTAGGCTTTTAAGCTATCTTGTAGAAAATATATTGTAATTTGTTGAATTGAAATTGTTGTATAGAAAAACAACAGAAACAAACACTAGATAACATAATCTTATCTAGTGTTTGTTTCTATTGTTTTTAGTGATGATGTATTCCAAACACTTTCCAGCTCTCTAAGGACAAAGGAAAACCTAGAAGTGGCAGCAACCATCCCCCAAGACCGGCTAATGATAGAAACTGACTGCCCGTGGTGTGAGATAAAGCACACACACCCGGGTTATGTACATGTGGTGACGAAGCCACCTTGTGTGAAGAAAGAAAAGTACAAAAGAGATATACAAGTGAAAGGGAGAAATGAACCAGTAAATATCGTGTAAGTAGTGTTTAGTAAAGGGATCGTCCGGGGACTACCACCATGCCCATTTCGGCTTGCTGTGGTTTGAAGGGTGGGTGCCATTCAAATCTGTCATTTTACACATTTCGTGTCGTGACCTATAAAGCAATGTTTTGTCATAGGCGATGGTTACTACTTGACATCAGGTGGGCTTGTTCCATCATCAGCAAGTTGTATAAAACAAACTCCACTGTTGGGCTACCTCTTATGTGTCATATCTTTTGTACAGATGTTTCGACAGTAGCAATTTACATTTACCTAGGTACACAGATTTTTATCGTTTCTAAGTCAAAGTCAAAAAGCATTTATTCAGTAATATCTGCAGAAATAATCTTGAAACGTCTTAAATCTAGGTGAATCTAAGCGCCAGTTCCTCGCGACCAAGCCTAACCGAAAAAAACCTAAAAGAACCGGCAAGAAACTTACGGCTTAGTTCCTACCTTTTTTTTATGACCGTGTTTATGTATGTTTTTGTTTGCCACTGCTAGACACGTCTTCCCCATTTACTTTCAGGATTTGCGGATATAATGTTATACTACTGCTATAATACCCGTAAACGCTTATTCTTTTGTTTCAGGCAAGTTTTAGAAGTCCTAGCAGCTATAAGAAAAGAGAATATAGATGAGTTAGCAACGGCTATCTATGACAATACAAATAAGTTATTCTTTAGTAAATTGAATTAAAATCATTGTAAGAATAATACACATAAGTCATTAGAAAGTTAACAAAAATGTTTATATTGTAAGAAGAAAAATTTATAAGAAAACTTTTGTTTTATTTTTTTATGTAGGTAGATACTGTGAGATCTAATCTGTGAGATCTAATATAAGATGTATTTTTGTGAAAGTTTTACTTAAAAGTGCCCGAAATATAACCTGCGGCAGAATCCTGTCAATAGCAAAAAATTAAGTAACAATTTCGTCCTTGCATGTACTTTCTTGCGCCCGTCTCTTGGGGCTTAAACAATTGCATAATATGCATTTTTCTAGGTGTTTTTTAAAATAAGTAGTAGATCCTTGAGGACTTCAGAAACCGGAAGATATCGGATTTCTGTTTGCGAGTAGTTTTTTGTATGGAGATACGATAGTGCCCTTAGAACGAAGAAAACTCAGAACCCGCCTACTTGTCTCTAACTCGCCGGATCTAGCAACCTGGATACTATGCCAATATTAGTGACGACTTATGGTATAAATTTCAGAATTTTAACTAATGTTTCAACTTCACACGTTCTTGTCACAGAATCACGTCTGAACTGCGAAACTGAACCATTAGTAAGGGGCGTACTAATAAATTCCTGAAATTCCACCCCTGAAAGAATGGAGTGAACATTAAAGTTTGTATGAAAATAGGTCTTTGAGCAAAGCAGCTCGGTAGGTATTCCAGTAGTGCTAAATAAAAACAATTTATATCACTAACAATATTTATTGTGACTCCTTAAATTACAACACAACATTAATTAGGTATCTTAAATCCAGAACACACATAAATTGGTGTATATACAAATTTTGTTAATAAAATTGCATTTCATAATAATCAGGTTTTGTCAAAAAACAAAGCAAATTTCGGAATTGCAGGAATATGATTTCAACACAATAAAATAAAATTAATTATAAAACTTACATAGGCCTAATGATAATAACAATTATAAAATTAGATTTGGGTGACATTATGGTTGAGCTACATTGTATCCTTCAGTATTTACTTATATTGTTTGTATCGAAATCAGTAAAGCATAGCGGAATAGTGCTGAAGCATACAATGGTGTGGATTGACCCTCAACAGAGTGCTGAAGCATACAATTGTGTGGATTGACCCTCAACAGAGTTCTGAAGCATACAATGGTGTAGATTGACCCTCAACAAAGTGCTCAAGCATGCAATGGTGTGGATTGACCCTCAATAGGTAACTAATAGATGAAAGGTTGAATTTATTAGAAATATAACTTTTAAATGCATCAGGAATGTACATAACAGGATTAAATTAATTTATCTACTAGAATTTGATTAACAAATTGTCATGGAATTAAAAAAATAACTTAATATGATTTAAATATTGCCATAATAATGATAATTTAAATTAATAGATTCCCTTGTTATCGCTACATTATTGTACTCAATTAAAAGTTTGTATTAATTCAAATTATAAGGAGAAAAGGAAATATTGAACTAGGATAAATCTACGAATGGAGGAGTGATTTTGTGCTTTCTGAGAAAGTCCAGCTTTTCTGTGTAATATTATTGTCAAGAGACAAATAACTTTCAACTGGACTTATAAAAAGGAAGTTAATATTTATAAATGATATAACCCTTTCATAGATTTTCTATTTAGGTTATACATAACAATAGTAATTTCGAGACAGTATACCAATCCACACAAATAACGTTAACATAATAAATTACATCATTCCTCCATTCGCACTGAACACACAACTATCACTAGGGCAGAGCCCCCACTTTTCAGGGTATCTCCGAGTATAGATGGACCTGTTCCCTGAACCAATGGAAGTATGATGAGACATGGAACCTTGTCACATTGAAGGCAGACTCTGTCTTGTTCTGGAGTATTTCTGGGGCCCAGTCACCACTGAAAGCAACAAAGTGTCAACTATTAAAAATTGGTTTTATTATGAAACTAAACCTTCAAGGGAACATAAGACATTTAGATTAACTTGTACATAAAATAGTTAATTGATTCAGGCATTACTTTGCGGAATCCTCTATTTTATAATTGTGCATAAAAGATTGTCTCAATATTTTTCTCCATTGGATGTCCTTCTTAATTTCATTTCCATGAAACTAAATATTCTTTAAATTTTATTAAGCATCTAAAATTATAATCCAAGAGGATCATATTTTATACAACTTGCTGTTGGACCCAATGTTCAACCAGTAATTTCCCTGGCACCCACACCTTTTACAAAGGTTTTATAATTTTCGCCATTAATTTAGTTATTTAAAACATTTCCTCATTATTGTACTTAACTGATAAGTTTTTGGTATCAATCAAGGTTGAATGGTAAAGCTCCGTGAGATAATTTATGACTATTGGATTAAAGATACTTACACAAATACTTTAGTCTTCAGGTAATCAGTGCTCAACTGATAGTAATCACTGGAGTACTTCACCACAGCCTCGTAGCCAGCTACAGAGTAGTTCTTCACATTGTCCACTAAACCAGGGACATACTGTTCAATTGTGGCTACGACCACTGGCGTTTTCACTACAACATAGTCCTTTATGTTGGCGTAGAAGATTCCTGCTTTCTTGGCTGAGATGGTCAACAGGTCTTTTGTCAGTATAGAGTACGGCTTTAAAACTTCAACAGTCTGTGTGTAGTAGACTGGTGCATTGGTTTCCACCCAGAGGTACCCTCGAGCTGACGTGGAAAGTGTCTTCTGCCAAGCTTTTTGGCTATGTTCCAGAATGCCTAGGTCTTTGAAGAGACGACCTGTTGCGCTCTCTGAAAAAAAAGCATAAATTTAAAATGTCTCAATCTGACTGCTCTGTTATTGACCAGTGGAAAGATGTTAAAGAACCAAGGTCACCAACATAGCTGTATGAATCAGCAAGTTGAAGTGGCGATGGAGTGGTCATATAGCCCATAGAACCAACAATCGCTGGGGAATTCAGGTTCTGGAATAGCGACCACATACTGGAAGACGTATAAAAAACCATATTCTTTCTGGACACGTATTTAATAGGCCTATGTCCAGTAATTAAGTCCTTCAGGTACAAATAAAATTTTCATCAATCAAAAAATAATCTCTTCAATAACTATAGTCAGCCCGGAATTGTAAGACTGGTAGGTATTTTAAAGACATTTTAGTCTATCTGGTTTATTTTAAGTGCCTAAGTTCTTCTATGTTAGGATTCCGGAGAATCTATACTAATTATAGGAATCTTTGTCTGACATATAGACAACACACAGCCTAAACCACTGGTCATAGAGACTTCAAATTTTCTGAGCAAATTTATCTTGGTGCGTAGAGGTGTACTAAAAAAGGAATTCCTAAAATTTAGCCCTTAAGCGAGTACATCTGAGGTTGAAGTTGGTATACAAATAACTAGCGCGTTTATCTAGTATTAAATAAAACTGACCTGAATAAGATATTAATAGCAAAACAATAAATATCACTTCAATGTTTGAAATACCTAGCATGATGTGATTACAAGATGTTTTCATAACAATACACAATATTGTGAGTTAGAACATGCTGTTAATTAAGAGGTGCTGGTAGCACCCAGCAGAATTAGCATATGGAATGACCAAACCAAAACTAACGGTAAATAACAGATGCTAAAAATATATAGAGCTTTCTAAATGCAAAACAGTAGCAACAATTTTTTATACCTACTATTGCTGGTGGTACGAGCATATGGCCCACCTGATGTTAAGTGGTAACCATTAACTATGACAAAGCATTTCCTTGTAGGTATTGCACGTTAAGTACGCACCCTACGATGCACTACCCTGCGTCCACCAACCTGAGGCCTATTAGTGTTAAGCCTCATGTGCCTGTAATTTCACCAAACCCACACCCTTCAAACCAGAACACAGCAATGCGAGCATCATTGCTTAGTGGCAGAAAAAGTTACGGTGATAGTACTTCCCCCAATGAGCCCTATCACAAAGAGGTCTACTACTACTAACATACATTAGATCATAAAGGCTGCCTAACGATGTAACTACAAAGTCAGTTATCATAAGTACACAATTGTGATAATAAATATAAGTACAGGTCAAACGGAATGTAACCTTTGTAACTTTTTCAAAACACTGGTTATCAATTCTTTTTGTTAGACCAAGTAAATAAAAAAGAAAGGACAAAAAGGTTGACAAACTTGTTTAAACAAAACAGCCAACCAGACTATCTTTGTAGTTATAAACACAATGTAGCTTGTTATAGTAACATTACATAATTATAGTTATGGCATTTGAGAGTTGTTATCAGTGTTATCACTCATTAATGCTGCACAGAATACATGTACACAGAATTGTGGGTCAAAACACTATTTTTGTGACAAATTAGTTTACCTACCCTTGGAATAGAACATGTTATAAACTACTGTTAATTATTAGCAATTTATATTGCCTTAAGGAAAATAACTATATAAAACTACTTTTGAATATATATACCTTTACAATAGCTTTGGTTCATCGGGAAGGGAGCCTCCTATACTGTCTTCTGGTTTGTGGTTGCCATTCGAGAACTTTTAACAAGGTTGATAAGTACCCGCATGACATATACAACAGTATAGTATTTCAGTTTTTAAGTATACATCAAATGTCACTTACTTGGGAAGTTTCCACCAGCTAGTTTTACATCATATGCAACCAGTCCAGCAATGCTGACAAGGAGGAAGAAACTGGCCCAGAGCCAAGGAAACTTTCTAGTACTCGTCATCCTGTCTAGAATATCCTAGAATACAAAATAACACTGTGTATTTACTGCTACTATAATGCTTACAAGCTAAGATTTCTTCTTTCTGCTTCGAGACCATTAGAAAGAACTATGATCTTTAATTAAAAAAAAAATAAAGGTTTCAACTTTAAAAATGTGATGCAGCCATCTTAGCCTAAGTTATTTACACTGGAAGTTATGTTTATCACTTCCAGTAAATATTGTAAAAAGCGACCGAGAGAGCACCTCAGAATGAGCAGTAGCATCTTCTGAATATCGTTCACCATACTGCAATCACTAAGTCTGACTTCAAGGGTGGAGGCTGTGACAAATCCGCACAAATATGGGTGAGATCAATGTCCATCAGTGGTAGGTCCACTTCAGACTGATAACAAACATGTGAAATATAAGAGAAAGGTAAGATTGTGCTTACTGATTCTCTATGAACTCTCCACATCAAACTTGCATCTACGGAGTTTTCTATAAAAGTATATTGCTTGGTAGGATTCGAAAAAAGGTACTTGAGAAAATCCTTTGTCATGTTGACACAGTTGTTTCAAAAAAGTGTACCTACTTATAATACAGACTAATAGAAGTCTAGCCAGTGGTACGATTTTACAGATACAATAAGCTTTAGCTAGGTAAGTATCTTAGGATATGCACGTGAAAACAATGGAAATAACAGAAAAACTGACTTATTATTACAACTAAAAGCACATTGGAAAACGCCCAATACAATGCATAAATCCCATTCAGAGACTTAATTCTTGGAAGAACCGTACCTGGCTTGACCTCTAAATTAATAAGCACCACAATTACAATAAAATTTGGCGAACGCGATCACCACTCGCAAAGTAACGGACGTAACACATCGGTAGATAAATACTGTTAGTCGCGCCACGCCGGAACGCTAAGAAGCGCGGAATAAAAAGTGGTTTTTCTCGTTTTGTTCGCAAGAGGCGAAGTGCTGCCCGATTTGATTTGACTCCAATTTGCGACTCGAAACTCGAAAGCTCCCTTCACTTAGGTACATTCACATAATCACCAAACACAAGACAACATGATTATACGACACAGAAATGCACTAACACCAACCTTTGCACACTTTCAGCTTGGACAAATCACAGCAGAAATAAGAATTTATCGATTTGTTCGTATTTTTCGAGAATGTCGTAGTAGCATCCAACTCCCTCAGCGATTTTTTAGAATACTAGATTTAGGGTTGCCTACAAACGCTCTAAAAGTCTACCATTTTTTACGACCTTAGTAGAAAAAATCAACTAGTACCTAGACTCTGCTCACATTTTACCATATGTATTTAATAGTTTGTTTAATAACAATTGGTTGTGAATTATTGAATATGTGTTATAATAGCTTGAGTCTCGAATAGAGATCTATTTCATTTTAAAAACTAATATCCTAGGGTAGGTAGGTACCTATCAGCAGCCAGCAGGGAGAAAAATGGATAAAAAAATAGATTATTAAATATTTTAAAGTACTAAGTAACATTTTAGTAGGTCTTAATTGCTCTGTTTGCTATCTCAGTTTTTTTACCAATTTAGACTGAATTTCGATTCCTGGCAACACTTAAAAGGGATTGACACTACACGTGTTCGACCAAAAAGCTGTCGTCCGACACGTTTAATGCGGAAAGTTACCGGTTTTTGATCAACTCTCTACTTCCTTCTTAATTTGTTCCACTATTATTTTAAAATAAACCAACTAACCTGGCATATTTTATTCGTCTTGATTACTGTTTCATCCTTCTTCTTTCCTTTTAGGGCTTCTACGCTGACTTCCTTGTACTCGAGCACTGTTGCTTTCAAAGATTTCTGCTTTAGTTTTAGCTTCACTTCCTCCCAGTTGTTATCTATAAGGAAAATTTACTACATGATGGAAGGACTGAGCGAGATATGTTTTTATTTTAGGTACATAGATAGGTACCTAAAAATGGTACCTATCTAATGAACTCTATGAACCAATGATAGATTATAGAAAAATTACCTATACGCGTAATTTTTTGAATTTAGTTCTAAAAGATGAACCAATCAAATCAAAATACACTTCACAACTTTTGGCAGTTAGTTATGTATTTTCATAAAAGGAATTCGAACCGTAAAAAGGAGTTCAATGACTTGTTTAGTGTTTTAAAAATAATCATGATTCATCTTCAGCTTCAAAAATGAAAATAGGTATTCTGATAATTATATCAATACAGCCATCCCGTGGGGGTTAGTGCCTAACTACGTACGTAAGTTCTTAGTAGGTGTTTAACTACTAAATAATGATGTAATACTTTAAAGTAACCGTTACTTTTAAAGTAGGTACTACATCATTTAGTAGTCTTTCGAACATTAAAAAAAAAAGTAGCACATAGTAAAATTTTAACCGACTTATGAAAACGAGGAGCTTAGGTTCTCAATTCTGTTGTATCTTTTTATGTTACCTCTGAGCTCTATCGGTAAAAAATCCGATGGGGATACCTACCGTGCCTGCAGATCTAAGCCATAAGGTTATTTCTTAAATGATAAGTCATCCTTACCAATATAATCCAGGAGTGTAGCAGACTGTTTCGTACACTTATTAAAAAGCTGCCTCCAAGTGGCATTGCATGAGTCATCTCGCTCCAGGCAATCCAACAGACTCTCCACCAGGACCCTGTCATAAGGGTCGAGGGTCGCCGCAGAGAGGTACTGGTTAGGCAGCTTCTTCATTATCTGGTTGAAAGTAACTTGGAGCTTGTTGCCACAACGATTGAAGAATATATCCTAGAACAAGATTGTAGAAGTCACATCAACAGCCTACATAACCTGGACATAAGTCTCCCAGATATTTGGAGAGATATTCCGTAGTCACCAAGTTTGGAAGGCGGTTTGGTGACTGCAGTGTCCATGTTTAGTAACAGGAACTGCTCATCCCCTGGTGCGTTTCCTTAGGCCCGACGCCCATTGGCGACGATTAAAATATAACTTCATCATCATCATTGGCAGCTTGTTTTAACCCACTGCTGGGCATAAGCCTCCTCCCTCAGACGCCACTCAATACGGTTTTGGGCCTTTTGCATCCAGGTCTTTCCCTGTACAGCAACTATGTCATCCACCCATCTGGCTGTTGGTCTGCCAAGGCCTCTCTTGTGTCCTCTAGGACACCACTCTCTTAGAGCCTTACTCCACCTGCCATCACCAAAAATAACTTAAATAACCATTAAGTTGTATTTTTAACTAGCTGACCCGTGCCCACTTCGTTGGGCGGTAAACATTTTTACTTACAAATCTTGACTGAAGTAGTGGTTATTTTAATATTACAAACAGACACTTCAATTTTATTTATTTGTATAGATGTATAGATAATCAAAATATAACGTAATGGTATGAAAATAAAGTTGAAGGCTGCCGTCACGGCAATCTTGTACTTACGACTGTTAACATTGTAATTTCAACTTTATTTTGTGTAGTGATGTAGTACACATTACTCGCGAAGGTTTAGGCGCATAAGGCCCCACTCGCAAAACGTCCCTTTGTCCCTTTCGCAAAAGGTCCCTTTTATAAATGTTCCTTTCTCAAAACGTCCCTTATGCAAAATATCTCTTTCGCAAAAAGTCCCTTCACATAAATTAAGTCCCTTTCGCAGAACGTTCCTTTCACAAAATGTCCCTTCGCAAAATGTTCCTTTCGCAAAATGTCCCGCTCGCAATATGAACCGGTTACAAAATTTGCTGTATATATAAAACACAAAATAATTAAACATTTTTTTATACCTGTCATAAAAAATAATAATTAATCGTTTGATTAGTTAGTAATTTTTTAATTGTACGTATATTACCAAGTCACCTAAGAAATTACGCTCATTGTCACGTTAAACTATCGTCCGTAAACTGACTTTACTAGACAACTAATTTTTTTTAACGCTTCGGTTCAGTTAAATATTTTTGTGTTAAAATAAACCTGGATGCTTTGTCAGTTTTTTATTAAATCGGCTATTCTTTTATGGGTTTGGGTGCATAAGGTCCTCCTAGTATACAAGCATTTTTAAACGAGATATTTTGCGATTGGGTCATTTCGCAGACGGGACTATATGAGAATGGGCCGCTATGCATTAGGGACTTTCTGCGAAAGGGACATTCACAGAAGGGACATTTTGCGAAAGGTATGGGACCTTTTCAGAACGGGACGTTTTGAGAAAGGGGTATTTTGCACAAGGGATAGTGTGCAAAGAAGACTTTTTGCGAATGGGACGTAATTTTGGTGGAGGGACGTTTTGCGAGTGGGACCTTATGCGCCTAAACCCTCGCGAAGTATCTTCAACGAAGTACTTGTCAAAGTCTACCGAAGTTCGAAGTAAGTTCTTTAAGTAAAAACCGACGACAATCGGAAGTCGCCTGAAGTGAAACGAAGTTACACAAAGGAAAGTGAAGTTTGCACTTGTATTTCGAATACGAATGTAGACAGGCACTTCGCGAAGTTGATCGTTGTTATGTAAATACGGTATTCGCCTAACTTCGATCAACTTCGGAAATAGTGTAGAAGAGTCTCTGTGTTCCAAATGGCGAATAAATCCTACTAATATTATAAACGCGAAAGTTTGTAAGTAAGTATGGATGGATGGATGTTTGTTACTCTTTCACGCTTTAACCAGTCGACCGATTTGGATGAAATTTGGAATAATTATAGATTGCAACCTGGATTAACATAAAGGCTACTTTTTATCCCTAAAAAATAACGGGAACGGGAAAAAACTGCCACGCGGGTGAAGCTAAATGGAATTTGGGTATTAAATGGAAAGAAAAGACTTACCTTATATTTGCTCATCTGCAATATAAGCTCATTTGCCATATCTTTGGGCAGTGCTTGTTTTTTACTGTTGACAGTGTCGAACATTGCCAGTAGTTGGTCCTGAGATACCCGCGCTACGTCCATGTTGCCGTGACGTTTCAGTAGCCTGGCAAGGTAGCCGATCACGTACTTTGAATAACTCTTCAGCTCGATTACAGGAAGGAATAGGTCTTGCCACGCTGAAAACGTATATTACTTTTAAGCAAGTTCATATGCTGACATGCTGTATAATCTTTATCTATACCCATTATAAGAATCTTTGCCCTGACTTGACTGATTTATTATATGATGAGTTAACCACACATAGTCTAAGCGGCTGGTCGAGGAGACTTGAAATTTTCAGGTCTTGTTGCGAAATTCAACCCGTAGGGGTACAGCGGGTGTTGAAGTTTGCATGAAATTGCTTGACGAGGACGAGTTGCGAGCGCATTTACACTGTTATACACCCACATATTCACACACACCACTCTACCACTGTCCATTATTCTATTACAGCTTATTTTTTATTAAACTCTTATACATAAATTACCCATAAGTAGGTACCTATTCACCAACATTCATACTTCGCTATCACTCACAATGTAACTATCAAAATAATGGTAACCCATATTTTTGACACCCAAGATCTAAGGCCTTGGATTCGCATAGGCTAGAAAAGACTTGATTTAGACTAGTTTTTTATACTACTTGCTGATGATACAGATAGACGGCCCACCTGATGATAAGGAATTACCGTCACACGTGTCCTACGATGCACTGCGTCCATCAACCTGAGGCATACAGGTGTTAAGCCTCATGTACCTGTAATTACACCGGCACCCACAACCTTCAACCCGGAACACAGCAAGCTGCTCAGCGGCAGATATAGATATGGTTTGGACCTCACATGTATATATACAATACACTGTTTATAATCTCGTGAATTTATTTGACAATAAATCTATTCTCTATACTGATTATGTACCTTCAAAATAGGTGAATTATTTCTCCAGTGCTACGCTGCAGTTAGGTAGGTAGTCAAAAGGCAAATGATAAAAATAATCTCGAACCTTCAGAGGTGTCAAAGAAGCTGATAAGATAAAGACGGATCTCGTTTGACCTCACGATTTGCTTGTTCGAACACTTCTGTTCACTGACTTCAAACGCGATTTTATCCGAACATTCAAATAAACTAGTATGGCTATAATAATAATGCTGGAAAATCCACACAACACGCACCTCCGTCCTTCGTCGTCGCCCGTCCGGGGGAGTACTACCACCGTACCTATTTCTATTATAATATGTTATTTATATGTATCTATATTTATATGCTGTGTTTCGGTTTGAATGGTGTGGGTGCCTGTATGTCTCAGGTTAATGGGCGCAGAGTAGTACATCGTAGGGCACGTTAACGAGCGTGAACTACGAGGTAATGCATTGTTATAGGTAATGGTTACCACTTAACATCAGGTGGGCCATATGCTTGTTCTACCAGCAGTAGCATTAAAAAAAAACAATATGAATAAGCCCTGAAAATTTCTAGTCTCTACAACCAGTAGTTTAGCCTGTGCGTTGTCTATGTCTGTCAGTCAGTCATGACAAAGATTATTATTATTGGTAGCTATAGATTGTGGTGGTTTGAATTCATGTAATATCTACCTATAACTAAGCATTGTCTCGCATGTCCCGCATACTAAGAACGTGTGCCGTAAGGGTGACCTGTATCCATCAACCTGAGGTATACAGGTGTAACCTTATGTAATGGTGGCACTTCATATGGCTATTTGTGTTTGTGTATTTGGCATATTTGGCAAACAAGTACCACGTGTGGATGGTATATTTGACAAAGCTTTGGCCTATTTGCCTATTTGACAAATATGGCCAATACTAAATACGCGCCGTGCGCTTGTCGGTTTCTCGACGCACATCAAAGGGCTCAAATAGGCAAATACGCAGATAAACCAACCACACAATGTCCATATCAGAAGCACACGCGCCTTCGACCTGTACGGACGGCCAAATGTTTGTGTGTTGGTTGTTTGACTGCCATGTGAGGATGGTCGTATCGTCTGTATTTGCATGTTGCGTGTACGTTATATATTTAAAAATATATAAATATATTTTTCCAAATACAACAAACACCCAATAGCGTACACAAATAGCCACGTGAAGTGCCATCATAAAAAAATAAATAATAATTCATGTCTTACCTATTTACTGATAACCGTTGAATTTTTCAGCAGTTAGGTATATAGTGGGTAGCCACATTATTTTACTACCTCGAAGGATTCTTATATTATATTCCTTATGACTGTTTAATATAATAAGAAGAGATATTTTCGATTTTTTTTTTTAAATATTTTAATTGACAAACAGCATTTTAATAATCACTGTCAAAACGATTGTCACATAAATTATTTTTAATGTTTTTAGAGGAAAAACTTTTTAGAGTAAAAAGTTATATTCTTACTAGTTTTTCCAGGATTCGCTACACTTTTGTAACCAATATTTTGGATAGAAACGGGATATTTACCATGATTTTTGAGTTTCATTGTAACTGTGCCGAAATATCAGGAAACAATCAAACTCAAAAAACATGGTAAATATCCCGTTTCTATCAAAAATATTGATTAAAACCATGATACTTTTGTAACCGTTTTTTTTGGATAGATTATTGGAGGAACAGAGAAAGAGAGTACTTCTCCGGTTGAACTCTTCACCACAAGCCCTTCACTATGAGCTTGTGGTGATTGGCAAAAATGACTACCCCTTTCATGCTTACTGTTACTACTGATAAGTGCGTGAGAAGTGGTGAGATGTCATGGGATTAAAACAACTTTGTAGGAAAATTTCACAGGAATATCAATCGATTGCGCGTAAAATTACAAGCACATGAGACATAACACCTCTATGCCTCTTGCTGATGAACGCAGTGCATCGTAAGTTAGCAAGATACATTGTGATGTATAAGTTTACTTTATGACGACCGATTTGGCGCTGTGGGTGAATGTCCGCCTGCGACTCAGGAGGTTGCGGGTTCGATTCCCGTTTTGGGATAAATGTTTGTACGATCTGCAAATATTTATTCCGGGTGTTCTGGGTATTTTCTACGTATTTATGTACGTGGGTATGGTGCATAATAAAAAAATATCTATGTATATAAAGTATGTATTAAGTACAAGTATATCAGTCATCTAGTACCCATAACACTAGCTCTGATTAGCTTGGGGCTAGATGATGCTGTATAGATTGTACAGAATTATTATAATTATTATTATACCTAAGTAGGTATTTAATTATGTATTAAGTATATTTTTTTATAACAGGTTCTGATAATTATATTCCCGTCTTTACTATATGAAATCATTTTTTTGAAGACTAAACAAAACATAAAAAAATGGTCAGTGCGGTAAATGAAGAGTTCTGTTTTTTGTACGCAACAAGATAAACAATCGTAACCGTCTTTTTACCACTGAAGTTACTGTTATCAGTTATTTTTGCTATTTGTATCATTATACTTACTTTTTGCCCTCAAAGTGACAGTTAAATTGCGTTAGAATCGATTATATAAGAGAATATTTTTCAGACTTGGATAAGTCGTTGCATGCCTGTCCGAGCATAAAGGCAAAATCACACTATACCTGTTGCGCGTGTCATGGTGCGTCAGTAACCTATCGGTCCTATACATTTTGTATAGAAGAAATTGCAGATGGCGCGGGTGCGGGCTCCCTTTGTCCTGTCTGTCACATACAAAATGTCGGAGACAGTCGACGCGGATCCACGCGGATCGGGTCTAATGTGATTCTGCCTTAATACTATGAAATATTTAAAAACTATAAGTATAAGTTTATAAACATTGAAATATCGGTAACGCACAGCATATACCGCTGCTCTAAAATTTCGATGGTATATTAATTTGCCTTGATACGTAGGTATACTGAAAAAATCCCTGAAATTTAAAGGGGTTCGGTAGGGGTTGTAGTTTGCATGAAAAGAGCTAAGTACCTACCTACCTACGACGTCGCGCGCGATCCAATTGTTAAGAATATTTTAAAGCAACACGTGAAAATTACCATTTGACGATGTCTGACGCGTCGCGACATGCGTTGCGGGTATAATGTGATTCTGACTTTACGTAGATTATTTAACTGTACAACAATACCTTTCATGCCAACATTAAAGTTGGTTAAGCCACCCTGGCCGAATGCCCACAATAGCGTCAGGCCGATCGGTGGCCGGTTTTGATAGGAGTTGCGCAAAGTACCACTCTTCTGTATAGATGTTGTGCAGAACTCTGGATATTCCTGCGCCAGCATTTGAAGGAGTATTCTGTGCCCGTTTACGTGTAACCCTAAAACAAAGAACATTAAACACTTACTAGAATGTATTTAACCATAGAACATTAAACACTTACTAGAATGTCTTCAAAAGCAGAAAAAATACGAAACAAAGAGTTGGTTCGTCGCCAAAAAGACGGCGTGCTCCCTGGGTTAGGGAACACGAGAACTCGCCTACATCCATCATAAGCGAATATAACAAGTTTTAAAAGAAATACATACCCCTACTCATATCATTTGCAACAGCGGTAAGAGTCACATCAAAGAACAGCTGAGTGTTAGCCTTCCCAGAATCAGCCAAAACACTTTCCAAAATAGTCCTTATGTCAATAGGCACAGCAGACAATGGATACAGTGTTGGTTGGTTGGGGAAGGTTGGGTCTTCTACGTCTATTTGAACTTTAGAGTTCAGAAATGCAGCCACTTCTTTCAACCAAACAAGAGGAGCGTTGGAGAACCTTAGTTTATTGGTAGTGATTATGGTAGCAAGCTCTGTTGGATCAATCTGAAATAAATAAATATTGTCAGACATTTCACTCAGCGTTTTCTACTCCTAAACAAAGCAAAGCTTGTACTATGGGAACCAGAAATTGATAAAAGTACTTAAGATGGATTTTTTTGTAAATTTTTATTCCTGCTAGGCTTCCTGGTGATTGTTGCATCTAAGTATTATATTGTATTTGATGTATGTGTTTGGAAAAAAGCTATCCGTTTCTCATAGTACTGTCAGCTGCACTAGAATGTATACAATTTGTAACTTTCAAAATGGTTTCACAGCGGTGTTAAAAATATTTATCCGACAATTATTCAAAAAATAAGTAAGATCATCAACTAATCTCATGACTTTTTAGTTTTTGAGGTCTAAGAGTTCATTGTTTTGCAGTAATACCATTGTGAAAGTTACAAATTGTATACATTCTAGTGCAGCTGACTGTAGAAGCGATGCTTAGTTTGGGGTTAGATGGCATTGTCTCCAATTTATTATTTTATCAGGGATCCTGAATATTTGCAGGTTATAAGTTGTTTTTGATAATAAACATACAGCTTGGAGAGCACCCTCAATGGTAGTTGGAGGCTTAGGCTTGGCATCATTCTTTTTCTGTTTCAGCTTGTTCTTTCGTTCTTGCTCTTTCTTCTTGGCTTTTTTTTCTTCATCAATTTCCATTGCAGCAAAAAATGACTTTGGGTGAACTACTGAAAATATATATTGAGGGTTTAATTAAATTAGGTGTATTACCTACACTTTTTGCAGGCATATATATATTTTTTTAATATTGAGCAAAAAGTTTTGTTTTTTAGGAGGGAAAATTAATAAGGAAAATTGTATGCATAATAATAAGGAAGTATAGAGCCTAAATACTTAGTATACTATGCTTAGATAGATATTTCTGATGACCTAAGACACAATTGAGGTGAAGGTGTAGATTCCAACAGCTGTTGGTTTTAGAGGTAGTTCACAAAAGTTCCGAATTTTGTAAGTACCTACATTCTACCAAAGTTTTACGGGATCCATCATCTATCGAAAGTTTAAATACCTACACGTTCATTTACGCCAACGAATAATTTTAATCAGTAAAAGAGGGTTATTTATAAACTTGAGGGAACTTACCGACATCATCAGTTTTGGGCCCATTTTTTACAGGCTTTTTCTCATCATTACTACTTTTCACCTTTCCGTTCTGGGTCTTCTTACTTTTGCCAACAACTTCCCATTGACCGCTCGACATTTTTAGAGTAAAAATCCACGTAAATTGAAATTATTCTTTGTAAATAAAGGAAAGTGATAGGTTACACGTCAAACTCAAAAAAAATATCAATCAACGCGAAAATTAATTCGAGTTTTTGGATTTTAAGTTAGTTTGTAGGTTCATGAGAGAAGAAGTAACTATAATAGAAAGCTGTAGAGAAAAAGAAACAACAGTATAAATTACGCTCCAAGTACGAAAGAAATTGTGAACAATTCAACTTCACAATGCTTGCATATGATTGGTTTAAAGATTCCACCTTGGCCAGACGTGGCTGTTTTGCATTTTGCTTGCAAGATACGTGCAGGATTTATTGGGTTACATTCATTCTAATATTTAACTTTTATGGATACAAGTTCTATTTAAGATATACATTTCAGCGCAGATAAAATTTATATATTTTACTATAAATATGATTATTATACATATAAAAGAAAATAAATTTGGTAATTTGTTCGGTTTATTGATTATCCAGAAAGAAAGAGCACATCACTAGAAAACTTCATTGTTGGGATGTCATTTAACTGTCAATACCAGTGTCTTGTTTATGTCAATTGTCAAATCAACTGCTCAGTGTTCTTCGCTTCGCTCGCTTGTTCAACTCGATTTAATTTTGCTATTTAGTTCGCTCAGTTTTTCTAAAAATATTGCGAAAGTGAGAAGTGAAGTGAATGACTTTGAACCACGGCATTATTGAAATAAATTCTTCAAACAAGGATACAAAGATAATACCTACCTAGAAGTAGTTTTGTGCTTATTATTGTGAAAATATGGAAGACAAACTAATAGTGGACGATGTGACCAGCAGCTCGCTGAGAGAGCGAGTGTTTTTCGCAGCTAGAGATGGCATGTCTTTGACTCTGTACGCACTATTATACGAGAAAAACACAGACGAAATCGACGATATATTAAACAGCGTAAGTAACCTTGCATTGCATGTACTTATCAATGCCATGATTTCTCAGTTATTTTTCACTAATGTCATCATTTACCAGAAGTTGCGATAAAAGTCTATTTTTATCGTACAAAAATGAGTATGTGTGTTACCTTTTGCGCGGTACCTACTGTTTATTAATTCGGTTGGTTAATGTGCGTCGTAGACTAGGTACGTACCTATGTATTTCTGTATTTTTTGTGTCTAATATTGAGTCAATAAAGCTAACAAGGCTAAATTGTCTGCCCTTGCGTTATTTGATAACTGTATTGTATCTAACGTCTTTCTGTCTGTATTTCCGAGATGTTTATTCATAGAACCATTCAAAAATCACTAGTCATTGCCTTAGATTACTTGCTTTATTCATGCAAATTTCGTAAAGTCATTCCAAACATTGTTAGTAGGTATGTTAGTGCCGTTCTACAAGTAAATGCATACTACACAAGAGTTTGACATGTAACAATGGTGTTATTTAACAAATCTGTATTCAGTTTGGGTATTTGGATGTTTGCAGCTTAATGAAATTCTAACTTCTACCCAGTTCATATGAAACTTAAAATAAGTTGGGTTCAATCCCCACCAAGGACAAACATTTGTTTGATGGATGTTTGTTTTCTGTATGGGTGTTTTATTAATTTACAATGTTGCAAAAGTAACAAAACAATAATAGTGGTAGAGCCCTTTGTGAAAGGGTTCGTCTGGGGAAGTACTACCTTCATACCTATTTCTACCTCCAAGCAGTGATGCTCACATTGTGCGCTGGTTTGAAGAGAGTGCCAGGAAAAATCCAACACATGAAGCACAACACCTGTATGCCTCAGGTTGGTGGATGCAGGGTATTGCATTATAGGATGTGTACCTAACGTGCATGACCTACAAAGCGATGCTTTGTTATAGGTGATGGTTACCACTTAACATCAGTGGGCCATCCATGAGAAGTTGTATAAAAAAAACTACTAATAAAACTCAAATTATTACTTTCATACTGTTACAAGTATTGCCACAAGACAATGATAATTGTTATCTCGCTTATGGACGTTTGCATAAGGTTATCAAATCATGGTTTGCTTGTAGGTATAAGTAGTACTTAATTAAAACCCTTATCTCAACATTGTGATAATTCCTAAAGTTACTTTTCTGATTTCAATGGGAGAAACACAATCTATTTGCACCAATTGTGTCAAAGTCAAAAAGCATTTATTCAGTAAAATCCGCAGGGATCATCTTGAAATCTAGGTGACAGCCGTCACAGCTCAGTTCGTAGTAGCCCTGCCTCCTGTGCTGTAGGTGGTGGGTTCGATCCCCACTGAGACAAACATTTGTGTGATGAATATAGATGTTTGTTCTGTGTCTGGGTATTGTATTGTATGTATGTATTTACAAAAAAAAGTATATAAGTATTCTATCAGTCATCTGGTTCCCATTGTACAAGCTATGCTTAGTTTGGGACTAGATGATGTTGTGTAAAAATGTCCTGACATACATGTACATACATCTAAGCGCCAGTGTCCTTACTGACCGACTATAGACAATGCAAAGCCTAAATCGCAGGCTCTACTATCATCCAGTGCTTTAGTGCATCTTGCTGCTTAGAGGTACCATAAAATGTATTCCTGAAATTCAACCCCTACAAGGGGTGAATTTTGTGTAAAAATAAACTAATAATAATAATATTATTTTTAGCTTAAAGCTGGTATTATTATAATATACTGGGTGTAATAAGGCTACTTCCGAAAATCAGTAAAAGCAGCAATCTGAAAGAAATCGCGTTGCTCTCAAGGTCGCGGCCACCTAGCGGTCATTGACTGTTGTAAGAAATACATCGCTGGCTCGTTAAATAGGAATTTCAGCAAAATAATCATACTACTCTAAATGTATTTATTACACTGTCAGCGATGGTCTCAGTCACAGATGTCACGCGGGCGAAGCTGCGAGCGGCCGCTAGTATTAAATATATTACTTTCATAGACGTAGGTACTTCATTCTTGTTTATTTGTGTACAAAATATTATGAGGTGAATAACGTCATAATGTCATTGAACTTCCTTTGAGATTAAGATAAATTTGTATACAAAAATACTGTTATTTTTTTGCGTTTTAAGTGTAAAAACGATTGGATCTGCCGAGATCTTTCTGATCCAATTATGAAAATATCCGCCTTCTAGTTTGTTCCCCGCTCTGTTCTGGTGGCTGATACGGTCTTCTTAGATCGTGGGTTCGTGCACCAATAGATTTTTCTATACTAAAAAAATATGTGCGCAATGCCAGTGCTAAAGCTGTAAAGGTAGTTAGGAAACCAGGTAGTATTTACCAATATAAGCCATACCAAGGGTAACAAGGGTAATATATACCAAGGGTTATAGCTATTTGACCGCGGTGGTCAATTGAATTAAAACTACACTATTACCTACTATGTATGTCGTAAGAGACCACCGGCACTCTACAATTAATAAATAATAAATATTTGCGCACATTTTTTTACATAACATCATCTAGGCCCAAACTGAGCATTGCTTGTATTATGACTGAATACTTATTTATGAATTTTTTGTAAATACATACATAAAATACAATAGATCATATCAAATAAAAAAAACACACCCAGACACAGGGCAAACATCTAAGTTAATCACACAAATTTTATTTTTCGGTGGGAATCGAACCCACTAACTACAGCGCAGAAGGCAGGGCTTATACGAACTAAGCTGTGACGGCTGCCAGAGAATTATGGATAACTAGCGGCCGCTCGCAGCTTCGCCCGCGTGGCAGTTTTTTTCCGTTCCCGTTATTTTTTCGGGATAAAAAGAAACCTATATGTTAATCCAGGTTATAATCTATATTTATTCCAAATTTTATCCAAATTGGTCCATCCATCCATCCATCCATCCATCCATACTTACAAACTTTCGCGTTTATAATATTAGTAGGATAATCTTAGAATCCTTTTTATTCAATAGTAATGACTAAGATAGCTCAGTCATAAATCTCACAAGGGTTTTCTTTCAGGATGTTTGCAGTGATGGAGTAAAATGTACACCCCTCATTGCCGCTGCAAGACATGGCCGCGAAGGCGCAGTCAGGATACTCCTGGACAAGTTCCGCCCTCCAGTCAGGCTGGAGACGGAAGGCACTGTGAAGTTCGACGAATATGTTATTGAAGGTCTGTATTTACATCAAAAAGCTAAAAAAGGCATTTATTCATTGAAATCTTAAAGACCACTTACAATCTTCTTAAAGCTTGGTGAATCTAGACACCAGTTTCTCGCGACCAAGCCTGACAAGAAACAGCTTGGTTCCTACCTTTTTTTAATGTGTGATGTATTTTACTTAATAATCCACACGAATTATAAAGAATAGAATAGAATATACGTTTATTTACGCATAGGCAAATTCACAATATTTAGCAATGGCAAACACACACAAGCCCGACTTGATAAACAGGTAGGTAGGCAGATTCTATTACATAACATTAGTAAAATAGAAAAAAAAAAGAAATGTATCCCATCGGCTCATGTGTCAGCAGTAGGTCCCTATGCTAAAATGGTGTTCAGCTCAGCATTATTGTTGGGTGTACTACCACTCAACGCTGATTTTTAGCTGAAACCAGGGAGAGTAAAAAAAAAACAACAACAACACGTTTATATAAAGAAAGAAAATTAAAAATAAAGTAAAGTAGCAGAGAAAACTGTTTAAATGTGAGATGTTATAAGAATCCTGACTGACTGATTGACATATAGACAACACACCTAAACCACTGGTCTATACTGTATATTCGTCTTGGTGTGTCGAAATTCATACATGAACGGGTACAGCGGAGGCTTGAAGTTTGTATTAAAATAACTTGACGTAGACGAAGTCGCGCGCGATTGGTCAGAATTATTACAAAGCTCCAGTGTTATGTCAAATCTTGGCAATCTTGGTGATACATCGTATCAATGGGCACTAGATTAGGTAGTTTAAATAATATTTACCACCATTTTCACCATTATGGTGAAAAGTAGTGTTTCACTCGGCGTGTATTAAGTAATCTTTGTTTCGGGGGCTTTTTTTCGAATTTTATTCTGAAACTAGCAAAAACGTGAAGTTATTTTCATATTTCAATCCCGAATCGGCAATTCCTTCGGTAATTCTGGAAATTCTTTCTTATTACACCTCACACCTCCGCCTTAGGCTGTACGTTGTCCATTATTAGTCAAGACAAAGATTCTTATATTTGGATAGATACGTATGAAATATTTCATTCGGCAATTTGTATGAAATACTGACCTAAATTGACTAGCGTTTATGAATAATGCAAACACACGGACACACCAGAAAGGATTCAAAAGCTCAGTTCATAGTTAAACGGTTTCAAGTTATCCCTGGATGTTACTGATTACATGCTTTTTGACTTTGACTTAGATTAAGTATTGCAGGTATTATTATTTTTTTTTTATTATATTATTGCGGCTTTGGTATCACTGCGGCCATATGGCCTATTGTGATCGCCACTTGTTAAGGTCACCCCTTGTTAGGGCGTTCATAGTTCACCACTGAACCCTGCAGCTGTTAGGAACTGGAGGATTTTCTTGGGGGTGAGTTCTTGTAGCTCATCCGGGCTCAGGGTATGTTTTCCCAGATGAATGCTACGCTTTTGGATTAGTGGTCCACACTCTCCTAGTAGGTGAAGAGGCGATTCGATTGCAGGTACATTGCAGCTTATACTGCTGTCAAGATAACCAACTCGTGTATAAACGTTATACGGTAAAGGGAAAAAATACTGTTAGTTTTTAATGCATCGATAGCTAGTTTGTAATTTGCCAGAAGCCTTGCATAGCGGTTACGGTAAACTGCGAAGTGTAACTACCAGCAGGAATTCCACGATCGATATGTACCTACTGGAAACTGGAAAGGGAACGTCCATTGCATAACACTGCAGTAGCTACATAGGGTTCTAGCATTTATTGTTGCCGAGTTGAAAGTTGTTGCCTTATCTATCTACACTAATATTATAAAGAGGAAAGCTTTGTATTTTTGTATTTTTGTATGTTATGAATAAACTCAAAAAGTACTGGACCGATTTTAATCATTCTTTTTTTATTAGAAAGCTACATTATCACTGAGTAACATAGGCTATATTTTATTTTGGAAAAAATAGTGTTCCGTAAAATATTTGGGTTTTTCAGACACAAGCTGTAAAAAATCAACCAGAAAAGTTACTTATTTTGCGTACGCTGCCTAAACTATAAAAGATAGAACCATAAAATGTTCTACATAATTGTAGATCTTATAAATATCTACAAAAAAGTCAGCGACACACTATACCTATCTATGTCGAGTGAGGCACAACAACCATTTTTTTATTTAAAAATCTTCAATTTTTTTTGGACTACATTTAAACGCATTTATTTTACTCATACTATTAATCCTTATCGAAATAAATTATTTTATCACTAAGTACAGTTCATGTTGATAATATTTGGTCTTTAAATGATTAGGATTGGACGTTTGGTTTTGAAGTTATGGCGAAATTAAAATATTACGTTTTCTGCTGCACGGCCCGTTGCGAAGTGAGCGTCACCAAGTTGGGAGTGCGCGTGCAGGGGAGTAGTTTAGATCTATGAGTAAGGTACCCGCGCGGCTCCGTCGCGAGGTCGGCTCCCTACGCAGGTGTTTTATAAAAAGGACATTAATTCATAATGTCATATAGTTTTATGACAAAATCTATACAAATAAATAAAATTGAAGTGTCTGTTTGTAATATTAAAATAACGCTTTTTACTACATGCATAGGAATGTATATACGATACATATACCAAAATAGCATTTTTTTAAATTTTTGTCTGTCTGTCTGTCTGTTTGTTCCGTGTAATCTCTGGAACGGCTGGACCGATTTCGACGGGACTTTCACTGGCAGATAGCTAATGTAACAAGGAGTAACTTAGGCTACTTTTTATCCCGAAAAAATAACGGGAACTGATATAAACTGCCACGCTGGCGAAACTGCGAACGGCCGCTATTTTATGCCGTATTAACGCCATCTGTTGGTGACATCGAGTACCTACTACTTCAGTTAAGATTTGTAAGTAAACATGTTTACCGCCCAACGAAGTGGGCACCGGTCAGCTAGTAAATATATATAACTCAAAGGTGACCAACTGACATAGTGATCTATCAACGCACAGCCCAAACCACTGGACGGATCGGGCTGAAATTTGGCATGCAGGTAGATGTTATGACGTAGGTATCCGCTAAGAAAGGATTTTGATTAATTCTCCCCCAAGGGGATAAAGTAGGGAATGAAAGTTTAACGGGAACGGGAAAAAACTGCCAACGGCGAAGCTGCGAGCGGAAGGATGAAATTTTGAAGTAATACTTTTTATGCGACTTCCAACAAGGTTGCGTTTAACACTACCATGGAGGGGGTATGAAAGCACTGTTCCTTCTCTCTTTCTCTCATAGCCAGTTATGTTACGTATATTAAAGAAGTTTTACTTCATTCGTGTGGTCTAAAGCACACTCGTTTTTTGTACTGACTGACTGATATGAGGAATACGTACAGCCTAAACCGCTGGTCGTAGGGACTTGAAATTTTCTGGGTATATTTGTCTTGGTGGTATATTAAGAAATAAATTTTTGAAATTTAACCCCTAAAGAGGTGCAGCGTGGGTTGAAGTTCGTCTGAAAATAAAATAGATTCACCCGAATGAAGTCAAAGAATTTCCGTGGGTAGATATTCATATTTTAACTCAGTGCCACTGTTGGGCAAATGTGTTTTCCGAATTCATTTAACCATTTATCTTTTACTGTTTCCCTACAGTCTTCTCGTCAAAGTGTATTTCTTCCCAACGCTTTCTTGACCGTCCGCGACCTGATTGATCAATAAATTTACCTAACCCTAAACACAAATGCCAATGTATTTACTTTAGACTAGCCTAGTTTGTCTCATTAGTAGTACCTTAGAACTAAAAACTAGGGGATTTTTAAGGATATTGAAGCGATAATGCAGCCGTATTAATCACATAAACTTGAGTTGAAATATCTTAGTAACGTGCGCTTGCAAAGTTGAACTATAACATTGAGTTGCATTTAGTTACACACTCCAAAATGCGTATTTTCGACCATGTTTACTAGCGAAATGATTGTAAATCAACTCAGATTACGAATTCAGGGTTTCTGATTAAAAATATTCAATGCTAATACCTACTTACAAATCTGTGCCAAGTTGTCGAAACTTCCGCGAATATGGCAACGTGCGCCAAACAAAGGCAAATGCAACCAAAACAAACTTCTTTTTACTCAGAACATTGACTTATTTCGACGTTCACGCGTGGTATGTATTTATAAACCCAGTTTATATACAAAGGAAAAGCTTTATATGTGAATTTCAGGTCTTGGCGCGCTTCCAGGGGTGCTTTCTTTGTTTCTCTCGCATCTGATTTATCTCAATAAACGCGTGGCCTGTACATTCATTTGGCATCGCCTTATGCCGCCATACGCACGTGCACTCATGCTCATAAATCGAAATGAGACCAGGTACAGTTCTGCTGATATAACTTTGCCGACTGAAGTAATATTTAGATGCGCAATAGATTTTTACAAGCAATTTGTTTTTGCGCGTCCAAATAGCTGAATTCAGGACGCTGAAGTTATGTTAGACTGCACCTGATTAGTTCCGGACCGTGGTAAGACTATCTGTGATAGTACCTACGCAGATATACGCTTTAAAATCAAATTCTCTCGGTATCATTGGAAGTCAGAAATTATTCGTCATTCAAATTCAGTGTGTGTTTACTCATAATTATTCGGATAAAACGCGTGTGATTCACAAGTCATTTTGTTTAATTTCGTTTTATTTTTGTAATTGTGTCACTATGATCGTGAGTTCAGGTTTTAGTTATTCTGAAAATTCTCTTGAAAGAGTGTCGTGGCTATGTTTACTTTTTGATGACAAATACATTGAAAATGGTTTTAGCGCAACGATGTAACGAAATGGTGTTAGCTCCTATTGCAATCCAGATAGGCACATCTTACTCACGCCCGCCCAAGACGATTTGAATGCGATGCAGAGTTCGTTTATCATATCGCACTTGTATTTGAAATCGGTGCGCGGTTTGAATTATCTCGTAACTCAAGTTCAATTGTGTGTTGAATTTACGTAGATGACCAATAACCTCACAGAAAGCGTTACATTGTCGTCGTGTCGCTGATAATTACCTCTTATCCACCTTGCGTAAGGGCAATGGCCAAATAAGACCCAAACTAGATGTTTACAATAAAACATAGTTACTTGTCTTGACGTAACAAACTGTATCTTACCGTCTATACGCAATTCTTTGAAACGGTAAAGGTAAACATCGCAAAGAAACCAGTAGGTATATGACAACGAACGGCAATAGATTTGCTAACTGTCCCGTTTGTAATACCTACTGCTTATGGATGTTTTACATTTGGCCGTCCTTTTTACTTTGACATTATAAAGGCTTGCGGTTCTCAAGATCTGATAGAATGCGTACCTTGACTTGAATCTTATAGATTAGATATATCTTTTTTTGTTAAAACTAAAAACTAAACACAAAATCTATAACACAGCAGTCCGCCCAGCACTAATCCTAACAGCATAGAAGACGCATAAACAAAAACTCCATGTCAATTAAATGAAAATGCTGAGATGAATCGACTAAGATGAGTCGACTAATCATCATCATCAACAGCCTGTAGAAGTTCACTGCTGGATATAGGCCGCCTCCATACGTTTCCAGGAAGAACCATTTCGAACCCTTTCCATCCGACTTCTCGCAATACTCAACGACTAATCTTATGAAATCTCTCCAGGAGCCACAGCTTTGTGGTGTGCAGCTGGTGCAGGTCACCTAGGCATCGTGAAACGGCTGGTGCGTGCAAATTCGAATGTCAATCATGCTACTAAGACGCTTAGTACACCTCTTCGTGCCGCCTGCTTCGACGGCCGTCTGGATATAGTGAAGTATCTTGTGCGACACGGCGCGGATATACATAAGGCTAACAAATATAATAATACTTGTCTTATGATCGCTGCGTATAAAGGGCATTTAGATGTGGTGAGTGTTTCTTTCTTTTATATAAAAAAGTATAAAAATATACTAAAGAATTAAAATTACAACAATTTTAATTCTAATTTTATTTTAATTTTAATACAATATAACACTGACGAAGAACAAGCATCTATGTTCAATTTATCACACAAATGTTTGTCCTTGGTGAGAATCGAATCCACAACTTTTCAAAAATAGTTTTTTTTTCAAAAGTTGATTTCTTGTTTTTGCTTTTTTTTCGAAAGATTTTAGAAAAAACACACAGTACAGTTTTATTATAGCTTAGATCATAGCAATTTATATATTTTTTAAACTAAAGTCATTAAAACTTTCAGGTACAATTCCTCCTAGACAGTGGCGCGAGGGTAGATGAGCGGGCATTATGTGGTGCCACAGCTTTGCACTTCGCAGCAGAATGCGGACACGCAGCAGTTGTCTGCGCGCTCATAGAGCACGGTGCACGTATACTCACAAACGAAAACGGTAAGTGCGATAAACAACGAAAACGGTACGAACGGTACGAACGGTACTTATCAACGAAAACGGTACGAAAGGTACTTATCAATGAAAACGGTACACATTTAAGGTTAAACAAGTCGGTACGTTGTCCATACAAACGCTGTAAGTGTTTAATGTCTACTATTTATTAACGTGCGTCCTAAGTTAAGTTTGATACTGAATTATCTTGCCATTATCTAGGTACGTTACCCTATATGCTACAGTAAAATCAGATTACCTTGAAAGTTACAAGCGTTACAAAACTTAGTACTAAATCTTTCGACGCTTGTAACTTTCAAGGTAATCTGATTTTACGGTAGAATATAGGGTAACGTACCTAGATAATGGCAAGATAATTCAGTATCAAACTTAACTTCGGACGCACGTTAATAAATAGTAGACATTAAACACTTACAGCGTTTGTATGGACAACGTACCGACTTGTTTAACCTTAAGAGTGCTGGTTAGTTCTAGTATTTGCTGTGACAATATTTAAAACTAAATTTGGACTATCAAGCCATATTAGGGCTCATGATAAAGATTAAATTAAGCAAAGGGTTTGTCGTTCGGAATACGATTAGGAGGACATTACTTGGTATTAATAGATCTGAAGGAATATTTACCGTGCTTAGGGATTAGTAACTAAGTAGCTTTTATAAGAGCTGTCTGTGTTTTAAGCCTGGCCCTACACTAGGCTTTGCAGTTTTCAAGTTATTTCTTTCTTTTTTCGACAGGAATGACCCCGTTGCAATGTGCAGCGGAAAGAGCGCGTGCGTCTGTGGTAGAGATCTTAGCGACGCGTCCTGAAGTGATGCGCGCCCAGGCGATAGAGGCCTTCGAACTGCTGGGCGCATCCTTCGCGAACGACAAGGAATATTACTGCTTACGGGTTAGTATTACAGATTTTATTGCACAAAGATTTGTATACTATCCAAATAAATATTCTCTTGAGTAGGATTTGAACTTACGACCCTCTTTCTCTCCTTGATACGGGAATGTGCTAACCAACTGGGCTATCGAGAGTTCAATCGTACCCGACGAAATAATCGTTGGGATGTTTTTAATACGGTGCTTTAGCGACTGTGGCTCCATCTACAGTCTCAACGATATACCATCAAAGCCTGCTCGATACCTGAACATGTTTCTTGCAGGCTAACTGGCTATGAGAGAAAGAGAGAAAGAAATTGTGTGCTCGCACTTCTCTTTCCCCTACAGTTATATACGAAACGTAACTCTCTCTCTTTCTATCTTCGCTAACTTATATCTCCCTCTCAACTTTCGTTCGCCTCGCCCGATCACACTTTTTGTAACGCTCTCGTCACGCATTCACCAGCTTACTCCCCGAAATGCGTAAAGAAGTTTTACTTCAACAAATTCCGTTGCTGTAATTACAGACTTACTTAATATCCTACTAATATTATAAACGCGAAAGTTTGTAAGAATGGATGGATGGATGAATGTTTGTTACTCTTTCACGCTCTAACCAGTAGATTTAGATGAAATTTGGAATAAACATAGATTATAACTTGGATCAACATTTAAGCTACTTTTTATCCCAAAAAAATAACGGGAACGAAAAAAACTGTCACGCGGGCGAAGCTGCGAGCGGCAGCTATTATATAATAATTATTTTGATAAGATGTTGTTTGTCACAGATGTCATATCAGTACTTGCATAGAGCAATGGCGATGCGATACGACACGAGATACGGATTGCTGCTCAAGAAACCGGACGAGCCCATACCGGCGTATGATAACTGGAAGGAAAGCACTACTATGGAGGTATGTATTCTTAACATAAATTATATTCTAATTATAGGGGATGAAAGTTTGTATGAAACTTTGTCAATTTTAAACCGATCGGGCTGAGACTTTGCATGCATAAAGCTACTATGATTTTATCCCGAAAAAAAAAACGGGAACGGGAAAAAACTGGCACGCAGGCGAAGCTGCGAGCGGCCGCTAGTTCTTAATACCAATTTACAAAAAATAAATTTAAATAAAAATTTTATGTGTCATCTGGTCCCCATAGTGTTTTGGGCTAGACTATGTTGTGTAAAAATATCCAGAATTATTTATTTGGTGGTGGGTTCGATCCCCACTGAGAACAAACATTTGTGCGATGTTTGTTCTACGTCTGGGTTTTGTATTGTTTCTAAACATGGTTTTTTTTATTTTTGTTTATGCGAATACTGATGAAACAGGCACCTGATGTTAAGTGCTTGTCATTACCTTAAACAAAGGATGGACGCAGGGTAGTGCATCGAAGGGCATGTACCTGACGTGCATGACCTACAAGGCTTGTTATAGGTGATGGTTACCACTTAACATCAGGTGGTCCATATGCTTGTTCCACCAGCTGTAGCATAAAAATATATAAACTTTTATTACTTACTATATTTACAGGAGGTAGAACGGTTATCCGGTAACGCACATGGGTTACACATGGAAGGGTTGGCAGTACGCGAGAGGTTGCTAGGCCAGTCTTGCCCCGACTTACCCCATCCCATAGTGTTCCGAGGAGCTGTGTTCGCAGACGAAGCTAGGTTCGACCGTTGTCTCGCACTATGGCGAAGGGCGTTGCATCTCCGTCATCAAAACTCGGTATGCTGCTTTTCACTCTTCATTTATTAAACTTCACTCTGTAATACCTTGGATTATAAATCGTTCATGTTGTGTCGTATTTCTTTTCACTCTCTATTTATTATGATAAGAACAAAGTACGTTTAATAACCGACTTCTAAAGTAGGAGAAGGTACTCAATTCGGTTATATTTTTGTTTATAATGTTTACTTTGGATTATAAATTGATAGGAGTGTCATATTTATGATATTTTCTTTTCACTCTCTATTTATCATTTAAAAGAACAAAATTCGTGTATCAATCGACTTCAATAGAAGAATTCAGTTCTAACTTCGGTTATATTTTAGTGTTTGCTACCTCAAAACTCCGCCCATTATAAATCTATTTGAATGTTTTTTCCAATGTTACGTTTTTAGATTGGTTTTATACAAATTTAATCAAAATCGATTGAGTGAATCCTCAATCGATTTTGATAAACATTTTTTTTCTTTGGTATCCACATGTTTGCTGCTACATTTTTATCATAAAAAAACTTTGTCTTTTTTCAGGTTTCGATAGTAAAGGATTTGTTGCGATTTGCTCAAGTTTTTTCACAAATGATACACATCGGAATTGAACTACCTATACCACAAGCAAGTATTTTGTATGTAAGATGTATCTAACCTATTACCTGCCCTTCTGTTGCCGCAGACGGCAACCTGATGGGTGACTCAGTCAGGCGGTTTATAAGTTTACTAGAGGCCACTCGCAGCTTCGCCCGCGTGGCAGTTTTTTCCCGTTCCCGTTATTTTTCCGAGATAAAAAGTAGCCTATGTCCTATTCCAGATTACAATCTATATTTATTCCAAATTTCATCCAAATCGGTCCACTGGTTAGAGCGTGAAAGAGGAACAAACATCCATCCACGTAGTAATTGATTTTTATGCAATTTTTCTAACAACTTACTGATGGACCAAGCTGAAGGCCCATCTGATGTTAAGTGGTTCCCATCGTCTATAACAAAGTATTGCCTCGTAGGTCACGCTCGTTAGGAACGTCACCTACGCTGCACTACTCAGCGTCCATCAACCTGAGGCATGCAGGTGTTAAGTTTCATCTGCCTGTAATTTCACCCACACCCGGAACAGAACACTTGCACAGAGAACTTGCTGTGTTCAAACCGGAACACAGCAAGCTTGGTAACAGAAATAGGCATGGTGGTAGTACTTCCCCAGACGAGCTCTTCACAAAGAGCTCTACTACTACTATATATAAACAATTCTTAACGTATTTTGTTTTTACAGGTTTGTTACGTATTAGAAGCATGCGCAGAAGAGCTATGCAGAGGCGCGAAAAGAATGGAAAAACCACAGCCGAATCACGACCCTGAATCATTAGCAGTAAGTCGATATTATAAGTATGACGACAAAAAGCCGGAAGGACGCCCTTCTACTCGATGGACTGACGACATTTTTAGTATCGCGGGAAGTCGGACGGAAAGGGCTTAAATCGTTCTTCCTGGAAACGTGGGAACTTCCTGGGAAATATGTCCAGCTGTGGACTATAGGGTGATGATTATGATGCACTTGGCTAGACTTTGATAATCCAAGAAATAACAGTAAAGGTAATACGTTGAAGGGAAAAGCACCGGTGGTCTATAGTGGGTGAGGCCTTCTGATCCTAAGGTCCTGGGTTCAAATCCGGTTGTGCACCAATTTTTTTATACAAAAAATGTTTGTGATCAAGCGGTGATGGAAAGCATCGTGAATTAGTCAGTATTCCAGCAGCGGCGATGGGCTTGCAACCTGTCACGTATAGAATACCAACGACTGCGAAATGTCGGTATAATTATGTCAAAAGTAATATTTAGACCTACCTTTACTACCTCAAAATATCTTGTGGTCCTGAGAGATCTGATAGGATACCTACCGTGCCTGCAGATTAAAGTCGTGAAGCTATTTGTTTCTTTTTTCTTCTAGGCTTGGTCGCGGGTACGGTCCCAGGATTTACTACCTAACAAATGATCATTGAAAATTTAATGAATAAATGTTTATTGACTTGACTTATGAGCATGTCTTTTGAAATCTATTTAATTTTCCTTGTGTCGTTGTTTTGGCTTATAACTTCCATTTACTTTAATTAAACTCACTGTTATAATAAAAAACAACCATTTAGACATCAAATTTGACGTACCTTTCAATGAAACTAAGCAGTAGTGGTTCCAATTGAGAATTCCCTCCATTACTTATTTCTGCCGTCAAGCAGCTTGCTATGTTCTCGTTTGAATGGTGTGGGCGTGAAATTACAGGCACGTGAGGCTTAGCACCTGTATGTCTCAGGCAGTGCACGAATGTAACCTGTCAGGCAATGCTTTGTTAAAAAACCTGGAAATCGTCAGAGGCTTCTAAAGCAACGCATCAGGGGGCCAATTCTCAGATTGTAGAGATTTTGGCGAAATAGAGATCATGTCGAAACTTGAATGTCTACGCAAAATGTCACGAAAATGTCTAACGATTCAAAAAACCGTATTCTCACTAGAATTCGACAAATGACGGCACGACATTTCTGTAGAGATCTCAGATATACGTTCCGTTTTAGCTATTGTTTCAACGAGATCTCGTTGAATCTTTAACTATATAGTTTTGTGGCCACAAAGTATGTACACAACATAGTTTATACAATGATTTTATAAATTGAATATGAAACTACAGTAAAAAGTACACAAAAAAATTTTTGAATAAAATATTACATTTGAATATCTTTACATGTTCCTACATGCGTGGTACGAAACTTTGTGTAACTAAACTGTCAGTGTCAGTCAAGCTATCAAACTACAGCGGCTATTTTGTGTTTTGTAAAGAAAGTCTCGGATTCGTTCTCTGTCATCTTTGGAAGCAACATTGTATTTTCATTTTAATTGTTTTTAAGTTCTGATGGGTAATTTTGGTGGTATGTATTTTAACCATCATTACTTGAGGTCTTAGCACAAGTGTGAACAGTTGAAATGAAAATGTGTTATGTGACATCCTGATTTGAACGAAAATGTTTCCCTTTGGTTTTGAAGAAAACCGCCATCTTTTTCTTCAAAACCAGCCGACTTTACTTTTTTTACTGACTTGACTTGACTAAGAAGTATCATATACAACCCACTTGACATGGCAAAATAGTCCGCAAGACGGACAGAGGCCACAAAAAAAAAAGTCTCAAAGAGTAGGTAGATAGAGATAGAGAGATACTTTGAAAGTTTGCTAGGCGCCCGAAAATAACATCAATAAATAATGCAAGCGTGAAAAATACCTACCCAACGTCAGCTCAAAAATCACGGCTGCTTGAGTTAATCGAAGCCGATAATGAGCTACGCCAGAGATTTTTTTTTTTTAAATAAAATGTTGGTACCTATGTGTTTTATTACCATAATTTTATTAGCAGAAAGCACTTGTTTAGAATATACCTACTAGGATTTAATAAGATTTATTACCTACTGTTGTTATTGCATCGTAATGAACGAAAACGAATAAAGGCTTAAAATACCTGGCACAATTAATACTTAAACAAACCAAAAGTTTTGTCAAAATAGGCTGGGTTGTCCTTGAAAAACGGCAGCGATCTTTCGACATTTGATCTCTATCGCTCGGAACCACTCTTTGCTTGTCGAAAGCTTTTTTACGACTTATGTCTATTGGTGACATCACGAGAATAGCATATTATGATTTTATTCGACATTCTCCATCTTTTTTCGACTTAGGTCGAATTAGACTTTATCTCTAAAGAGCGAGAATTGGCCCCCAGGAGTTTGGTAGCAGTTTCTTCTGAGTACTCGCAACCAACTGCAACCGCTGCGGTGGTCAATACCTGGTGACTATGACGAACCCCCTAAGGATGGGGTAGGCCTATGTCCAGCAGCTATGGACCTGATGATATGCTGTACTTATACAAATACAAAAATACAAAATATTTATTTGGAACAGTTAACTTAGTGGTACATAACAAAAATGAGGTACGATGATAGGCTACAGTAGTTAGAAAAACTACTATCTATATTATGTGCGTCTCTTGTGCGTGTAAAGCTAAGGAGCTTTAGTAGTAGTAGAGCTCTTAGTGAAAGGCTCGTCGGGGAAGTACTACCACCATATCATTCTACCGCAATCTAGCTGTGTGTACCCGCAATCAGCTGGATGGCGGTTGGCGAAATTTGAGGCACATAAGACCTAACTGTATACCTCTGGTTGATGGACGAAAAGCCATGCCTATTTCTGCCGCCAAGCAGCTGTGTTCCGGATTAAAAAGTGTGGGTGCCGATGAAATTACAGACTAATGAGGCTTAATATCTTAAAGACTCGTCCGGGGAAGTACTACCACTGTACCTATTTCTGCTGCCAAGCAACTGTGTTCCGGATTGAAAGGTGTAGGTGACGGTGAGATTATAGACACATGGGACTTAACACCTGAAGGACTCGTGCAGAGAAGTACTACCACCATGCTTATTTCTGCCGTCAACCAGCTGTGTTCCGGATTGAAAGGTCTGGGTGCCGGTGAAATTACAGACACATGAAACTTAACACCTGTAGGCCTCAGGTTGATGGACGTGCCACAGTATCGTACCTCTCAAGGTAATGCTTTGTTATAAGTGATGGTAACCACTGAACATCAGGTGAAACATCAGAATTTTTATAAAAAAATGGAATTATCATATCATATATGTAACCCACACATACACCGCACGCACACTAACCCATCACCGGGTGTATAGTGTACACTATCGCTTTGTAGAGTTTGGCGCGTGCCTGTATGTTGCAGGAGGAATATGAAAGCAACGTGAGAACGGCTCTTTATCTGGTGTCCGTGGCTGGGAGGCTACTGGAGAACGAAGGGAATGATGAGGTGAGTCCATTGTTATTATCAGTGCTAGCGGCTCGTCCCGGCTTCGCACGGGTTTTAGTAAGGATGCCTAATTTTTTTGAAAGTATAATATAGCCTATGTCACCCGGAGATAGTGTAGCTTCCCAACGGTGAAAGAATCTTTCAAATCGGTCCAGTAGTTTCGGAGCCTATACAATGCAAACAAACAAACAATCAAATCTTTCCTCTTTATAATATTAGTATAGAGTATAGATTATCATCCGAGAGCACCGGTGGCTTAGTGGAAGTGACTCCGCCTTTGATTCTAAGGTTGCGGGTTCAAAACCGGTCGAGCACCAATGGTTTTTCTGTTCGATAAATGTATGTGCGCAATGCCAGCGCTCTCAAACGGTGAAGGAAAACATCGTGACGTGACATTTTTTTTATAAATTCGTTAGTAGTATTCAATATGACACCCAGATAGAGAACAAAACATCTATGTTCATCACTCAAATGTTTGTTCTCGTTGGGGATCGAACCCACAACCTACAGCACAGAAGGTAGAATTACTACTACCTGCCTTATTATATATCGAAATGGCGAAAATATCAACAAATGTTCATTCTTATTTACTCTGAATTTCCAGGATTCAATACGATCGATCAAGTTATCTATCTACCGGCTTAGAAACGTGGCGTTACGCAATGGAATGACATTACTACATCTTGCCGTAGATAGAAGGACCCCGGTCGACGACTTCCACACTAGCGATGTTTGCCAGTAAGTACACTGTTAGATTATTATTATTATAATGCTGGACAATCCACACAGCATCATCTAGCCCCAAGCTAAGCTGAGCTTGTGTTATGGGTACTAGATGACTGATATACTTAATACAATACTATATTACATACATATATATTTTTTATTATGCATAGAAAATACCCAGAACACCCGGAATAAATATTTGCAGATTGTACAAACATTTATCCCAAGGCGGGAATCGAACCCGCAACCTTCTGCGTCGTAGGCGGACAATCGCCCGCCGCGCCACATTGGTCGGTCAGATTACAGTACAAACAACACACCCACACAAAACACATCATCGTCAGCCTGTAGAAGTCCACTGCTGGACATAGGCCGCCCCCATACCAGCGCTGCATCAACCTCAGCAAGATTCTCTAGAGCTAAGATCTTCTCGGCTTGGTCGCGAGGAACTGGCGCTTAGATTCACCTAGATTTAAGACGTTTCAAGATGATCCCTGCGGATATTACTGAGTTATAAAAAAAAAAAATATGCAGCATTTATGCTGAGGCAGGGACCAATTTGGCCCACTAATTATTATTTTGTATTGTAGTTTATACCTAGATGTTTTAATTTTATTTAACTTTTTCTTTTGTTTATTTGTTTTTCTTTTAGGGCCAAATATATGAATTTTCTTTCTTTCTTTCTTTCATACATTTCCAGGATAAACGATTCTGAGCCCTTTCCATCCATCGACTTCCCGCGGTCCTAACAATGTCGGGCAGGCGGACATTCGCCCGCCGCGCCACATTGGTCGTCGTCATGTACGGATAAAACGGAGTAATTTCCCAAACGCGAATCCGGGTTGGATTCGTCAGTTGAGCTCTGTTGACAACTTCAACAGGCTTAAGTTATTTGTGTTTTTTTTTTCATTTAAAAAGTAACTTTAACTGATTTGTAATTGTTTCAGATTCCCCTGCCCGCGAACATTGAGACTACTTCTCGAATGTGGCGTAGATGTCGACGCATCTGACGAATACAGAAGAACTGCGCTACATTTGGCGCTTATATCTTATCAAATAAGTGGTTAGTAACTTTTATTTTATATTTTATTAGCGGCCGCTCGCAGCTTCGCCCGCGTGGCAGTTTTTTCCCGTTCCTGTTATTTTTTCGGGATAAAAAGTAGCCTATATGTTAATCCAGGTTGCAATCTATAATTATTCCAAATTTCATCTAAATCGATCCACTGGTTAGAACGTGAAAGAGCAACAAACATCCATCCATCCATCCATACTTACAAACTTTCGCGTTTATAATATTAGTAGGATAGTTGCTGCATGCTACTTACCTGGTTGCAATATTTATCTTAGTAAGACCAACAGTAAAAGTATAAAATAAACTAAAGATATTTTTGGGAGATGATTGCGATTTCATAAAGATTGTTGTTTTTGAGGTTTTGTCGTTTTTGCGCATTTTTAAATAAGATACATTTTTACGACGCATTGTTAATATTGATGTCGAAAACACGAGAAAAACGGATTAAAAGTATAGATTCTTTTTACGTTTTTTATGTGTGTTCTTATTATGTATTTGTTTTCAGAGGACCGAGAGCAGTTAAACGAAGCATTGTGTGGTGTTGTCTGCGAATTAATATGTAATGGCGCGCATATGGACGCCTGTGATATGGACGGGCTTACCCCTCTGCTTTATTCTATCGGAGGTAGCTATTACCACCCCGCACTACTGTCTTATATAGTAACCCCCCTGACCCAAGACTTTGTAGATTTTTTTTATACAATGTGCTGATCGTACAAGCGTATGGTCCACCTGCTGTTAAGTAGTTACCATCGCCTATAACAAAGCATTGCCTTGAAGGTCACGCTCTTTAGGAACGTAACCCACAATATACTGCTCTGGGCCCATCAACCTGAGGCATACATGTGTTAAGCCTCATGTGCCTGTAATTACACCGGCACCCACACCCTTCAAACCGGAACACAGCAAGCTGCTTGGCGGCAGAAATAGGCATGGTGGTGGTACTTCCCCGGACGAGCCCTTCACTAAGAGCTCTACTACTAGTAGATAGGTCCCTTAGTAACGTATGCTTATTGCATACGTTACATGACATGTTTTTAGTTAAAATAAGTTACAACAACACTAGGTTGAGAACTTACCAAATTAAGTAAGGATATATTTTTTTCTTTTATGAAATACTAGCGGCCGCTCGCAGCTTCGCCCGCGTGCCAATTTTTTTCCCGTTCCCGTTATTTTTTCGGGATAAAAAGTAGCCTATATGTTAATCCAGGTTACAATCTATATTTATTCTAAATTTCATCCAAATCGGTTTACTGGTTAGAGCGTGAAAGAGTAACAAACATCCATCCATTCATCCATCTATACATTCATCAATCTATTTTGTAAGTAACAAAATATTAGTAGGATTATTCTAAGTAATTACTTGAGTCTATGGAATAAATTACTTTTAACTTTGAGAGAGAAGAAGTCAGAGTAACAAGTAATCCTTCTCCACAGGTCCAGCAGAAAGTCTGATTCGGTCAGCACTACGGCCGCGGTTGAGCTGCCTGGCAGCGGCGGCTCTGGCCCGCGCTGGTCACACCTACACGCCACGGAACGTACCACGTGTCCTACATAGCTTCCTCTCAATGCACGGCGTGCCTTCCACTGAACACATCCGGGTATACGTGCCGGAGCCATCATGTATCAAACTTAACTTATCTTCCTAAACCCTCTTGAAGATATGCTTGCCAGTAAAGAAGTTTTAAGAACAGTTTTGACAATAAGTCTCGCTAGTACTTCTCAAAGTATTTCTTAACTAATGGAATTGCAACTTAAATAGGTATACCAACTAGTGAAGATAGCTCAGATGTAATAGCTCGCTACGCTCTCCAATTTGCCAGTATCTCAAAGAACGAAATATGCTTTTATAATTAGCTGAAAAAAGTAATGTTGACTTGAGTCTTCAACTCAAGATCTTACACACTTTCATGTAGAGATAATATTTTCCGATGAAAAAACGTAAAAGTTGCCTATTTCGACTTAACTTTAAAAAAAATAGGGCTCGCTACGCTCTCCAATAAAAAAGATTGATTATCTCGCTCATAGAATCAAATTAAAAGTTAAGATTAGACCTCGGAATTTAAACAATACATTTTGACAAACAGTGATAATAAATTACTCCAAATAATAAATATTAAATTATAAAATAAGGCAGAGTATTTGCGTAATATATTAGATTTTCAAGTTATAATAAATAATTAAACTATTAGAAATATAATACAACGAAAGCAATTATAAGACCAATCTATAGTTGAGCGAATTTTATTGATTAAATTAAGATTTTTATCAATAACTGTTATCCTTTTCTTTATTAAAGTAATGAAAGAGACAAAAATGGCGATTAAGGCTTGCGTCCACCCAACCGTGCCGTACGCGAAACCGCAAATTTGCTGTTTTAGCGCGTTTATCGGTTCAGTGGACGTAAGAATAAGTATGATTAATTTGTAGAACACAGGGCTGAACGTGTTCAAACGATAATGTCCAAAATGGCTCAAATGTAAAAAGATCGACAAAATCGTACCGACACAAGGTACTGTGATATAGATATAAATAGCTGTAAGATTACATCGCTAGATGGTTTGCGAACGTAAAATAAGCACACTGTCCACTGAAGCGCTCACATAAAAGCCTCTTAAGTATATCTTCTTTTATTTTGTACAATTTTGACTCTGTCAACAATATTTGTAACAGTAAAAAAATGGAAGTCTGAGTGGAACAAAAAATTTTGATCGGTGTTGATTTAAAGCTCCTTAGACTGTTATATGGACGACTATTATATATCTTGCCTGTCTTAAGTAATTTTGAATTTAAAATTTAAGTCAATCGGCGGTCAATATGTCAAATTCTGACGGTTTTCTCCATAACTCATGGGAAACATTTATTTTGAGCTCTCATTGTATGACTAAACACAGAAGACTACCTGTATGCTGTATGGTACCAAAACAGGTAACCCTATATTGACAACGGCGCTTTGGTGGACAGCCAGCTTTAGCCATGTTGATTGTATATCCGTCTCTGTTTAGTAACGGAGATCTTAATGTTAGAGAGAGATGGCGTTATTTACTCGCTTGTATATTAAAGTTAAGGGCCGAAACGCACATAGGTAAGTTTTTGTTTCTAGAATACATTTAGAAATGTAATCGAATATCTAGAAATTAAAAATACAAGGAAAAAATTGGTGTTATTCATGTAGGATATGCACAAGCAATATATATAATTGTAAACGTTTTTAAAAAAAAACGATTATCAATAGATATTTTAAAGCTTTTGATAAACTACACTATGGAGATTGCACGCTGTTCTGCACTGATAAAAAGTAGCACATAACTTAGGGCATAATAATACGACTCGCGTGAACCCGCGTCGACTGTCTCATATACTTTGTATGGGATAGAGAGAGACAGGCAGCATCCCCGCGTCGTGTAATCACTTCTGACGCTTCACTACACGCAGAACAGGTCTAATATGATCCTGAATTTAGACGTCACTTTCATCATCACGGCCCGAAGTATTTAGGTTATAAAAATTCGTTTGGTTTTTTTTATACAAAATTCGTTTTAACTGTAATTATACAATTACACAAATAAAAATGACAATGGCCAGTGGACTGAATAAAAACTACCGCACCTGCATTATGGCGGAGTTTTGGGTAGGCCACGGCCGAGTGGATGCTGCGATATCCATAGCATAGTTTATCAAAGTATACATCATTTATGCCTTGTTCCAATATTTTACCGTTGTCCGTTACTTCTTAACTCTTAAACTCAGAACTGTTGCTTGTCAAATAACTAGTTAATGTAACAATGACACTACACTGGCCATAGTGGTGCTAGTTTATCTGTCATAGTGCTACTAACGGACGCTCGTACCTACGATAAATTGAAAAATATAGTAAATATATCTCGAGTTACTTTGTTTATTAAGTCATGCTTTGTGCATACCTTCAAATCTAGTCAAAATCAAATAATATTTGATTATTTTTAATTTTTAACGTAGTTTTTATTTCTAATACTAACTGAAACATAAGCTAATAAAACCTTCCTTTATCAACCGCCTTCAAAAAAAGGAGTAACTTAATTCGATATTTCTTACCATAAAAACAAAATTAACTGATTTTAATTTCGTAATTTATTAATTTTATAGTGATTATCTGCACTTAAGGAAATCACAAATATTCTTAAATTGTATATAATTTAAAACTCTTTGTGATTTGATTTTTTATTATTTTCAAGTATATACTTTCAAATTGGTTCCCATAGCGTTATATGGTCATTCTGTTCTGTAGTTTGGTTTTTAAATAAAAAATAACTGGAAAAAACGAATAAAAAAAATAACATTTAGATGTTATTTTAAAGTCGGTTCAATTTTTATTAACTGAACTATTGTTAATATTAACTATTGTTGAACAATTTATATTTTTCCTAATAAATAAACAAATAATGCCGAAATACAGCAAAATTAAATCTCGTCCGTTTTCATCTTCATCGTTAAAATGATCTAATAAATACGCCAAAAAAAAGATCTCTTATTATATTATAAAGAACATTAAATATTTTGTACTTTATTTGTAATTTGTGTCATGTAAGATAAAGACACGACTATTTAGGGGTTAACCAATGTTTAAATAAATATTTTGCTCTTAGTTTTCTGGCGATGGGCTTGCAGACTGTCACGTAAATAATACCTGCTGCAAAATTTGAATGCCAAATGTATTTGGACGTACCTCTGACTACCTTTAGCTATACAAGCACTCACACAAATAATGTCGAGTACTCGGTACTAAAAGATCTGAGGGAGTATCTACCATGCCGGGGAATTAAAGTTGTGAAGCTATTTCATTATTTTCTTCTAATATTCTGATGACATGAAACAACTTAATACTTATAGCATCACGACGTAATCCCTAGGCGGTAGATATCCCCCCAGATCTCTTAATACAAAGTAACTACTATACATTCTTCGAGGATGTCTAAGGGGGGTAGTTAGAGGTACGTCCGAATATTACAATTAGTACATATCCACATTTTGCAATAAAAATATAAGAAGACGTATAATGAAGAGGAAATCGCACGAGTGTAGACATAGCTTAATTATCACTTCTTTAGAACTAATATAGACTCTAATATGACAACATAGAGTTCAATTTACCTTGATTTATAAGTTAACATATTGTAAGAAAAATCCTGACATTAACTTCACTCATTATTCTGAGTATATTTTTCGAAGTATATTACTATTTTTGTATGTCACGAATTAACATGTACTTACTATGTACCTGGCACTGAATAAATAGATATTATATGTAATGTTAGTCCATTCTGATAATTACAAAGCCATATATGCCTTAAACCTAAAGCAATACGAACCAATAACTCAATGTATTTCATACATGCCGTACAGTCGGCTGCACTAAAATGTACACAATTCGAAATTTTTAAATGGTGTCACATCGAAATAAGGATTTCCTTGGAAGATAACACCATCTTCTATGTACCGTGGTGACTACGGCCCCCTCTTCCTTTTTTTTAATTTATTAATAACAATCCACACAACATCATCTAGCTCCAAGCTAAGCAGAGCTTGTGTTATGGGTACTACATTACTGATATGCTTAATACAATGCATTACATGCATCAATTTTTTTATTATACATAAAAAATACCCAGAACACCCGGAATAAATATTTGCAGATCGTACAAACATTTATTCCAAGGCTTGACTTCTTTAACTCATCAACTGATTTTAATATTTTTGATGTGTAAAAGTTAAGTTTAAGTTTATTGGAAAAATTGGAGAAATTTTTAAAAGTTATGAATGTTACACACTTTAGTGTAGTTGACTGTACATTCTATTTATCAATACTTTTGTGTTCAGCTTCAATAAAGTAGACTAATAAAAGTGCCAATATTTTAAATCAAAACAAAACTTATCTTTAGTTTTATGAATTTAAAAAATAATGCAATTTGTGTTTATTTATATACAATGTTGTACGTTATGCATTTATAAAAATGTACATAATATTGCTAGCTAATTTGATTTTAATTTGTAGTAGAATGGGGACTATGAAACTATATCAAGAACCTATATGAACCGACAACCGCTGGGAATAAAGGTTCACGAATTGCGACCACGAACCGGAAGACGAAGGGCCGACGACATTGAAATTACTTTTTTTGTTAATTAATTTAATTAATAATACTAATTATTAAATCATTGCAACTTGCCGGTGTAATTACAGGCACATGAGGCTTAACACCTGTATGCCTCAGGTTGATGGACGCAGAGCAGTGTATTGTAGGGCACGTTCCTAACTGACGTGACCTACATGGCATTGTTTTGTTATAGGCGATGGCAACCACTTAACATCAGGTGGGCCATATGCTTGTTCCATCAGCAAGATGTATAAATAAAAACGAATTTAAAGCACCGGTGGTCTAGTGGAAACGTCGCCGCCTTCTGATCCAAGCTCGTGGGCTTGAATCCGTTTAGAAAAAATATGTGCGCAATGCGTGCTTCCAATTGGTAAAGGATATACTCGTGAGGAAACTAGTAAGTATTCTAGCAGCGTGATCTGTAATCTGTCACGTATGGAAGACAACTACTGCAAAATATGGGTATATACCAAATGTAAAGTTTGGACGTACCTCTGACTAACCTTAGACATCCTCAAAGGATCTCGAGTCTTACTAAGAGATCTGAGGGGATACCTAACGTATTTATCAACCGTTAATTCTTTCTATTACATTTAAATGAATATAGGGGTAAGTATAATAGTTTTGTAGTCCCCAAATAAACTGATTGGATTTGTTTGATTGAAGCGATGTATTCTCAATTTTTAACCCTGGTATTAATAAAGTCGACGTTACGTTGAAAGAGTTATGCCGTTTTTTTTCTTTTGCATTGACTGGTTGTTTCAAATTAGATCGAAAGAGACAATACGGTGTAACTATTTCAATGCTACGTCTAGTGTATTAGTTCCTGAGTAAATGTGTAATTTTATCTTTAAATATGTGTTCAACCATTATTTAATCTCAGACTGAAGTATACATGCAACTGATTTAGATTTTTGAAGGCCACTGTCCACTGAAGTTCATAATATCAGGTGCGTCATCTGATTGATACGTTAAAAAGTTGCATAAAAAGCATGTGACGCTTCAGTAGACATTGGCCTGCAGACCTCACAACCTTTTTAGAACATTTTGCATTGTTGTATTAGCGTCTGACGTTAGCATTTTGGAATAGATTTTGGATAGGAATACCTAATGTTATTTATGTCCGATAATAGAGATATTTTTGTCAACAATTCATTCGACGAATAAAGAATTAAATCTATGAAACTGTTTCTTTTATTTTAAACTATGACTTACCAAGTACCTATTTAATTAAATGTATGACTTGAAAGTTTGAAACTACTTTAAAAATTTGCATTATAATTACCTATATTAAAAACAATCGGAAGCTAGTGGGTACATTACTTAAAATATTTTCTAAATGGAGTTAAATCCAGAAAAACTATGAAAATCCAATTTTTATCCTACGTCTTTATGCCATGCCACCAAGGAGTAGTGGTTAGTTTTGATTTGGTTTACGAGACTGGTAAAGTATCTTATGTCATCGAGTGTAGATGGATAGAACTCCTAGATAACACTTTATTGTACACATGGAAAATTTGTTAAAAGCAGACCACGTTTACAAAGTACAATGGGCGGCCTTATCGCTGAAAGGGATTTCTTCCAGGCAACCTTGGGATGGAGAGTAATGAGCGAACCGGTAAGTGACGGCAGTGCACAGACAGAGCGATAGTAAAATTTGAGTGGAAACCTCCTAGGTGAAAACCTACTCTAGTGGGTTAGGTACCTAACCTAGGGTACTGATCTTCGTGACGAGATGCGTCTAGTATGATCGATATTCGTGACCAGATTACTGTCCCTGTCAAGCACAAATTGTAGATTATTAAAGTTATTGTGTAAAATTAACGTTGTCGTTCTGGTTTTTGCTGTGAAAATGCGTGACTTCGCCGTTTTATACAAAACCAAACATGTTAGTTTGGTAACTGAATATCCATGGACATTTCACACGGCTGCTTTCATGATATCCATATTTAGTATGAGTAGAGCTCTCAGTGAAGAGCTCTACATACCACCATGCCTATATCAGCCGTTATACAGCTTGCTGTGTTCCGGTTGAGGCTTGATACATGTATGCCTCAGGTTGTAGGTACGAAGGGCAGTACGCCGTAGGGCACGTTTCTGATGATGTGACGAAGTGCGTACATGAGGCTTGATACCTGTATGCCTAGCATGTATGTATGTACGAGCTATCGCTTTGGTATAGGTGACGTTACCACTTAACATCGACTGGGCCATCTATTGGTTGTTCAGAAAGCTGTAAAAAACCACGATGTTTCAGAGTATGGTCGAACAGCGAAGTTATCGTCTACCAACCCCAAAAACAGATCAATAAGAATAAGTCATCACTGTACCTCGATGACTGAGATAGACGTAGCTATCCGTCTGGGAATGTAAGCCATGACCACAACAATGGCTGAATTGTATCCGTGTGAAGGGACCTACAAAAACAGTTTCATGATGCTATAAAAACATCCAACATCCAGAGAGAGCATCAGGCTCCTCTTTAACGCACTTGTTCGGAGCAAACTGGAGTCTGCCTCTTGTATTTGGAATCCACACGAGGTTACCTACACACTTTTGCTAGAGAAGGTGCAAAAGGCTTTTCTCCGATTCCTGTACAAGTACAAGTTTATATTAAATAAATAAATTCCAAATTGTCTAATAAACTTGTAACCATTTTCCTTACGGAACCCTACGGTTAGGTAGTAGGTATTGCTATTTATTCATCAAAAACGCCTATCACGACGTTCACGACGGATGTTGTAGTTACGACAAACTGCGGATAGATGAGAGTAGAATTATCTACCTACCTACTTAATAAAGAGGTTGCATAACCGAGAGATGAATAAATGAATGAAAAACTCTATTGTGCAGTCAGCTGCACTACTATGTATTATATACCTCATGTTGTGACACCATTTTGAAAGTTACGAGTGTATACATAGTTTTAAGTAGTAGTAGAGCTCTTAGTGAAGAGTTTGTCCGGTGAAGTATTATCACAAATGCTTGTTTCTGCCGTCTACTGTGTTTCAGTTTGATGTGTGAAATGACAGGCACATGAGGATTAACACCTGTATGACTTAAGTTGGTAGACGAAGTGCATTGTAGAGCACGTTTCTAACGAATGTGACCTGTCAGGCAGTGCTATGTTATCGGTGATGGTAACCACTTACAGTAATCGCATAGAATAAAGAATAGAATTCTGAAGATGGCTGTTCACTAGACAAAATCCCCAGACAATATCCCTGTATTATTTTGTGTTTAGTATCAAACAAACTTTGCCCGTATTTATCTAGGTACTTAACTTATTTTTTTTTTTTTTATTATCACGGGTTAATCCAATTATACTTATCAATTTACAATACATTGTGTGACAAAAAATCATCAAAACATTTAAGTTGTTTAAGCATCAATTAAGTTGGTGAACCATTAAAAAAAAAGCAAGATGATATACATTTTATATTATTTATTTTGCCAAGTGTGAGTTAACTTCGCGCGCTGAGGGTTCCGTAATGTGAAATAAGAGCTAAATTATACATAATAACTTTCCTCATATAGAGAAATCGAGGAGGAAGTAGAGTCGATTTGTACCTCTAAGAAAATTACAGATTGTTACCAACTGACGATTTTCTATTAAAACAGTATTTTTCTAGTACCTAGTAGGTAGGCTACTGATATTCCTATTAACAAATCGATTATACAACATTTTTATTCCTAAAAATGTTAGCGTTCTCCTTTGCAAATGTTATACCGTAAACACTTAAAAATCATGACATTAGAGGCCCAATTCCGTGTTTTCTTGGAGCTGAGACGAGATTGGAACTAGAATTTGACTCAAAATTAAATTTAAGGAATACTATTTGGAGATTGAAACTAAAATATGACGATATTGTGTTACGAGAGCCGGGCCTCTGTTAGCAAGTTCACTTATTTTGTGGAGTATTTGCCATGTAAATATTTATTGCGACGCTGCTGGCTGTGACAAAATTTTCAAAGTTACAATACATTCTATTTTCCACTAGATAGCTGATTGTATCTGAATAAAGCATTGTTTAGTAATGTTTAGTAATGTTCCTACTGATCTCCTAGGTATATTAGATTATTGTTTTTTGTTTAACGTTGTTATTTTATTTCTAGTTTTTCAGTTATAGATTTTTATGTTGTATATAAGTAATGTCACGTGATATTTGTATTAATTTTTAAGTAAGTAGAATAGCGCTTTAGAATTAGTTCTGTTATGCTATTTTATGTGAATAAATTGAAATTGAAATTGAAATTGTCCTTCTGCTGGGCAAAATCTTTCTTCTTTTTGTTCCACTTATAGGCAGAGCTGTACTGGTTAGAATGTTTTGGGCCCTGTTAGAATATAAAAATAGTGAACGAAAAATATTTTTTCTGCTATGATTTCAAACTTATTACGGTAATTAGTACAAACCATTTAGGTTTAGGATCATTTTTGTTAATTACTTAGCTAACGAATATTTTGGCCTTTCGAGGCCCCCGTGACGAAAGGGTCCTGGAGACGGTACCCCGTGCGATGATAAAGACAGTACTGGTTAATAACATTTAACATCTATATTTAGATAAATATTTTAGTTTTTGACAAAGAGCAGCTAACCACAACAAAGGACATAAATCTTCCACCGCCAAAACTAAGAATTCAGAACATCTCCAAGATTGGAGACCACTTTCAGTTTCTACCAGTCGCTCGCGCTGCGAGCACGCAGTCGCCTTACGCAACCTTACGCTTGCCCGCATTACTGTGACACACTTTTAGAACTAACGATTTTTAAATACCAAAAATAATTACAGCATTATATACAACAGTAACGTTTTTGTATGTCGCAACTTTATGTCATAGTTCTGAATTCAAAATTTGCTGGTTAGTTTAGTGTTTGAAATTTGCCGGTAATTTTCGGTGTTTTTATATTTATTCTTTGAATATGTGTAGAACGCTGTGTTTTTCGTTAGTGCATTTTAATAGTGATGTGTTGGTTCTGTGAAGTGTTAAATTCAAAGGCACCATCTGTCGAAAAGTAAGTTAATTTTCGTACAGTTTAGAGACGGGATCGATGTTTCAATCTAAAATATATTAATATGAATTATAATGATGACTATTATAATTATAAATGGCTGAGAAAAATCATGGAACTGTCCTTGAAAAATCTTTTTTTACATGGAAGTCTAACATAATTCATATAAGTCAGATAGATAGACTAGGGTATATCCGGGACGCATCAGATTCTCAGAGTTTAGGAGATGCGGAAGCTTTTTGTGAAGAGTTATTACGTGCGTGGCCTGCGAGACAACACTTTGTTATAGGTGTTTAATTAAATTTAATTTTGGTTACTACTTAACATTAGGTGGGCCATTGCTTGTTTAGTCAGCAATTGTATATAAAAATGTATAGTATTATAAAATGTTAAGTACTGTAGGTATGTTACCTACTACTATCATTAAACTTCCACAAAAAATAAAAAAGTAAGGCGCCTACCTACGTAAACACCTACATGCTCCAAAAACTTGCTCGAAACTGCTCTCAAATGTATCTCTAAGCTTACAAAAATGGACATACACTATTTGTAAAGTTAATAGCAAACCACTTCTCTACATTCTTGCGATTAGTGTAATAAGGTCACTGTCAAATAACTACATAGTTAAATGAATTAAAAACCAACGTTACTTTTCTACATAGTAACTCTAGTAAATTATAGTCCAGGCAGAGTCCAGCAGCGCCGAAGAGCGCAAATCAGATATCATTTGCAATTTTTGTTTATTTATTCATTACAGTCATGATAGTAAGCTAAGAATAGAACCATTGCTTACTGTTTTCATACAAACTTTAACCCTCGCTGTACCTATAAATTTCTTTTCTTAGAACGCCACGCACCAAGTCGAATATAGGTACCCTGAAAATTTCAAATCTCTTTATCCAGTGCATATAGGCTGTGCGTTGTCTATATGTCAATCAGTCAGTCAGTCAGGACAAAGATTGTTTAATTGGTATAGATAGTAAAGAAAAACCCAATAACACCTCATTTCGACTCGTTTTTGGGCTTAAATATTTTTTGCTGCGTTTAGTTTAGACTTACCTACTATGGAATTTAGTGAAAAAAATCCGTTGGAAAACCAAGGTTATGAATATAACCATCAGAATCAGTAAGTTGAAGTATCATATAATAGCCACATAGCTTGTAAAAGAACCGCTAGGGAATAAAGGTTCTCGAATAGAAGCATAGAACGCCTTCCCACATGAACCATCATGTTATGACGACATGTTTAGAAAAGTTGGTGGTTCGAGAAGGCCTAAAAATGTTACTATACGTTTCCAGACGTATTACTTTTTTTAACATTGATAAACCGTCATTTGGCATGAATCTCACTTAATGGTAGTGACGATGAAGCCGACAATGAAGTAAGACGGTCTAGAAGACACCTATTCACTCTTGCCTAAAGAGATTCAGATCATAGTGTTCTGGAAAAACAGACGCTGGCAATGAATTCCATTCCTTAGCGGTTCGCATGATCAAGGTGGAACCGAAACGCTTGGTACGAATGGGTGGTATGTTTACCAAGTAAAGGTGGTACTGACCCGTACGTCTACTCGTTCTATGATGGAAAAGAGATGGTGGTATAAGATCGTGTAATTCCTGGACATTTGACGACCCATGTGGCGCGGCATGCGAATGTCCGCCTGCGACGCAGGAGGTTGCGGGTTCGATTCCCGCCTAGGGATAAATGTTTGTACGATCTGCAAATATTTATTCCGGGTGCTCTGGGTATTTCCTATGTATAATAAAAAAATAGTATTGTATTGTATTAAGTAAGTATATCAGTCATCTAGTACCCATAACACAAGTTCTGCTTAGCTTGGGGCTAGATGATGCTGTGTGGATTGTCCAGCATTATTATTATTATCTCCTTGGACTTCTTGTGACAAGAAATCGCAAGAGTATTTGTTAGAATGATTGAGTTATAACTTCTTATTATTCTGTAAAGTATACCTAGACCTGTTATTTACCAATGGTTTACAAACAAATCTTGGTCGCTTTCCTTCGTCATACCTAATTGGTTAATTGAATTGCGCAAGAATTCTACCGGCCAATTTGACACGGGATGGTGAGTGTCTTCTCACGGTACTTACCTAGGTAAATGATTGTCTAACTAGTGAAACGTATTAACTAAAAAATAGAATAGAGAATAAATAAAAGTAGAGACAGAGAGTGATTAGACGCGAAAGATTTCGTCGAAGAACCGCCGCCGCGCGGTTAGAATAGAATAGAATAGAAATTTATTTTGTCTCTTAAGAATAACATACAATAAAATTTAAAAAGTAGTGACAAAAAAGACTCAGCATTTGCTACAAGAGCATATAGCAGCTCTTGCAGCGCTGGTTTTCAGTTTGGTTACTACGCGATTGACGCGCGGCGGCCGCACGTTTGGCCGCATGACAGGAATTTGAACGTCTTACCTAAAATTTTGAGATGATACTAGGAAAAGATATTTTCACAATGGTGAGGCCGCGCGAAATCTTTCGCGTCGTCGTATCGTCGCGTATTTTTTATTATTTATTTATGACTAGCTGACCCATGCCCACATCGTTGGGCGGTAAACATTTTTACTCTTCATTTTTCGTGTTAATTATAACCTATGACACTCACAAATAACGTGGCTATCTATTGGTAAAATAATTTTCAAAATCGGTTCAGTAGATCCAGAGATCCCTTACAACCTCACAAACTTTACCTCTAATATCATTATGTATACTAGCGGCCGCTCGCAGCTTCGCCTGCGTGGCAGTTTTTTCCCGTTCCCGTTATTTTTTCGGGATAAAAAGTAGCCTATATGTGTATCCAGGTTGCAATCTATAATTATTCCAAATTGAATCCAAATCGGTGCACTGGTTAGAGCGTGAAAGAGTAACAAACATCCATCCATCCATCCCATACTTACAAACTTTCGCGTTTATAATATTAGTGGGATATTGAAAGCATAGATGATGATGATGACCTATGTAACTATATTACAGTATACGTATATTTGAATAGTCTATTCTATTTACTGGCCTTCAAGGTTCGATTTCGCAACCGTCATACTAAGCTGCCTGCCTTATTCAGAAGCTATTATGTACAGATAGATTACAGTAATCCTATCGATAAGTTAGGGGCTGTTGGCAAAGATCATATTTTAGAGATACGGCGGCCGCCATGTTCGGGGTTATTCCCGCTCGTCATCACATTTCGTCCCCAAGTGTGTTCATCACAATTTTTTATCCCCGTCGGGAACGAGCGGGAATAAAACGTGGAACGAATGACCTTTCTTTATTTAATATTAATTTTCATATTTTATTTATTACTCTATTCTAGGCTGACCAACCAGCTTACTAAAAATGTTATAGCAATATCTATAGACAGAGGGAACCGCTCAACATCAGGTGTTTTTTTATGTCAGTACTTATGTAGGTATATGTAAAAAAAAAAATTTTTTATTTCATTATTTTTTTATTATTTTTTAAAAGTAAATAAGACATTAAAAGTGGAAACGAGTAAAATCGCGGACAGAAGCTTGTTATAGAACTTACATACAATTCACTGTACATCTACGGTACTATAATGATGAGCGCTAGAGTTGCGTAACTGAAATCTCGCAAACCACAGTCACTAAGCTGTGCCAAACTTCACGATTTTGCATCACGGAGAACTGAGGCTTTTGCCTAAGTTCTTTAAAAGAACGGTCACCGTATTATGACGGCAAAACTACTTAGACTGTAAAAATTTTGATAGAAGTACGTAGTCCAGCTGATGTTAAGTAGTTACCATCCTACTTAATATTATAAACGCGAAAGTTTGTAAGTATGGATGGATGGATGGATGATGTTTGTTACTCTTTCACGCTCTAACCAGTAGGCAGATTTTGATGAAATTTGGAATAAACATAGGTTATAACTTGGATTAACATATAGGCTGCTTTTTATCCCGAAAAAAAACTACCACGCGGGCGAAGCTGCGAGCGGCCGCTAGTCACCTATAACAAAGCATTGTATTGCTGCAGGTCTACTCTTAGAAACGATAATCGAAGTTTCTGATTGTCGTTTTGTAATATACTGCGGGGCAACTCGGTAGCCGGCAAAAGTCAAGTTGTCGCTACCTAACATGCCGCGTAGTGTAACTCAAAACGACAATACGAAACTTCGTTTATCGTTTCTAAGAGTAGACCGGCAGGATACGTTTGTTATAAACGTGCCTTACAATGTACTGTTCTACGTCTGTTAATCTGAGGCGTATGGGTTAAGCCTCATGTGACTGTAATATCACCGGCACCCTTCAAATCGGCAGGCAAGCTTGGCAGAAATAGGCATGGTGGTAGTACTTCCCTGAACGAGTCATCTACTAATATCTCTGCTACTACAACTCTGTTCGTATTCACTGAGTAGCGGTTTCGCTTGGCTCTGAATATACAAAAATACATGCAAACAAACAAAGCAAAAACACTAATGTTACCATAAAGATCTTCGATAGTTTTGGTCTCTCGATCAAACTTTACTACTTATAAGAATCTTACGACCTCAGGTCTTTTTAAATTTCAGAGAATATCTGTCTCGGTGCGTAGAGGTGTACTAAGAAAGGAATCTTGAAAAAGGAGTAGTGGGGCTTGAAGTTTGTATGAAAATAGTTTCACACGGGCGAAGTTATGTATAGAATTAGATAAAGTCAACGTCAAAAATCATTTATTCAGTAATATCCGCAGGGTTCATCTTGAAACGTCTTAAATCTAGGTGAATCTAAGCGCCAGTTCCTCGCGACCAAGCCTAAAAGAACCGGCAAGAAACTTACGGATTGTTTCCTACCGTTTTTTTGTATGAAGCTTTTACAAAGTAATAATAATGTAAATAATGAAACTCCAGTAAGTAGGAACTTACTTAAGTAAGAACGTATGCTCAGTTATTACTTTGTTGTTAAATAACATTAGCATGCTCTATAAATATAGCCTACCATCGTCAGTTTCGTCTATCCTAGGTAAAGTTATCATAACATAAACTCCAAACACAGATCGTGTCATGTTGATAGAAATTGGAAGATATTGGATCAATTTGAATTATACATGAATGTTATGAAATACAAGAGTGGATGAAACGAGAGGTTTTGTTTGAAAAATTGCTACGTGACCTAACCGGTGCGATCTCTTAGACGCTCCTCACGACGTCTAGAACAAACATTTGTGCAATGAACGTGAATGTTTGTTCTGTGTCTGGGTGTTATATTGTATTCTAAATTTATAAAAAAAGAGCATATAAGTGTTCTATGAGTCATCTTGGCCCATAGTACTATGCTAAGTTTGGGTTTAGATGATGTTGTGTAAAAATGTCCAGAAATATTTATATTTATTTATCTGTGGGAGGAGATGGAGGGTCTTGTTCTAAACTTATTCTACAGTGTAATACAATACAATGCCTATACTACCAAAAAAAGATACGACTTTTCTTTTCTTTTAGCCTAGAAGAAATTAAAATAACCGTAGGTATCATGAATTTGTAGTTTTTAAGAGGGTGTGTCATAGGCATGTACAACTCCAAATAAGTGTTGCATCAGCATAAGATCCTCGGAGTAGAGCAAGGGACAAAACTGATCCTCAAAGTGAAAATGAAGATCAGCCAACGTGATCGCGCTACGCTTTTACATTTTGACCGTAGCATGTGTAGTGGTACTGTTTAGATAATGTTACTATGGTAGGGGTTTCTTTCACAGTAGGGTGCATTTGACAGAACTTTGAACTTTGTTATTTAGAATATAAAAGCGCGGCGCCCGCGCGGTTACAGCGCAAAATCTTTCGCTAGCGAAGCTACGGCCAACAATAAAAGTGAATAAAGAATTCTGGCTTTTAAATTAAATTATATTAATTTTATACTTGATCCATAAATTTGTTAGTATCACAACTAAAAACCATGCAATATTTCAAAGCGTTTTTATTAATTAATCCGAGCATGCAGCTGCATCCAGTACTTATTTAGGGGACAGTCCGATAAAAAAGGTAAGAGCGTAAGTCAGTCACCTACTTTTTTATCGTGTAGGTAAGTATAAAATAAAATACACTTATATTTATTTTTTTACCCAATAACTTGCAATACCAGTTGATCAGAAAAAGAGTTTTGTTTTTTATTTTGATATCATTGGAATTCGGTGAGCGTCACTAAGTGCAGTTGCATGCTCCGAAATAATCGCAAGGCCGCATGTCGTAAGTACCTAGGTACATGACCAGTACAAGTAAAGCCACACAACATGACAATGTACTCTGGTCACCAACCCGTCCAAGTTGGCCACTGGCGAAATATAACGTGACTTCATGCGCGTGATGATTTTTATATAAACTTGAACCCCCTGGGTTCAAGTATAAACTTGAGCCCCCGCTGGGTTCAAGTGTGTACAAAAATCAACTGCTTAGGAGAACCATTTCGAGTATTATTTCTTCTACACACTACTAAGACTAATACGTACTAAGACTAAGACAAATATACTCTGAAAATTGCAAGTTCTTAGCCTATTTCGTCCCACTGCTGGCCAAGGGCTCCCCCAAAGACTTACAGTTCTCTCTTTCTTCCACCATGTCCTTTTAAAGGCGTCCAGATCGTCTCGTCAACGCTTTCTCGGGCGACCCTGAGGCACCGTCCCTCAGGAACCCAAGTTGTACTGGTGTTCGCCCACCTGTCGGGAGGCATCCGGCTAACGTGCCCCGTCCAATTCCATTTGAACCTGGCAGCTTTGTCTTCTATATCGCTTATACCAGTTAAGGAACGCAGCATGGAATTACGCACTCGGTTTCGGTCTTCGCACTCGGTCTCGCGCTTGAAGCGAGAATTCTGCTTTCCATGGCCCCAAAATATTATAATAAATCGGTAAAAAGGTCAATGGATTTTTGTGACCTAAAATCAGGCTTTGTGAATCCAGCAAGTTCTTCGGTCACTTTTTTTATCACACCTATCGCTAAATACGTATTTAATGGACTAGTATTATTAGTAAACAACAGGCCTTAGGATTCTTACAAACTATATTTGCCTTATGAAATACGACCTCCTTTACGTAAGGGCTCTAAGCGCAGGTCAGGTCGTATATACTTTCGCGAATGGCATTTGTTGTGGGGTAATTACGAGTCTATGGAGACAGTTGACCTTTTGAATGCCTGCAGCTGTATTGATAATTCGAAGAAGCCAAGCGTGTGAACGACTAACGTGACGTACCTACTGCCCTACCGTGAGCTCTTTTAGTACGATTGTAAACCGTTAAAAACGACGCCAAAATGGCCGTTGCTATTGTGCTTGATAGATAGCATTGTTTTCTATGTTTGGTACCAGGTCCATTTGTATGAAGATCTGTTCGGGCCTGTTCGGTCTGAGCTCACGGTACCGATAATTTGGCAAACAAACTATCGAGTTCATGGGTAGGTAAACGATCATAATTAATAATAATTATGTGTGTTTAGGTCTGTAAAAAGTTTTTCTTTCTTTCTTTTTCATGGTTGCCCCTCTGAACCCAAAAGCACGAACCTGATTTTACTTAAATAAGGAAGGTATTTTAGTAGTTCTGAACTGAACCGTGTTCCTCATCAATGCCAGTTTGTTGAAAAGCACACCCATTTTAAGGGCACCAGAAGATTGCGGTCAGTCGGTTTCAATGTCACTTGCAATATTGTATAATACTTCATAACAGAGAAAAGTACCTCATTGCGTCAGAAGGACCGCATTGTGCAATATGTAAGCAGTAACTAACTATTTAGAAATAGTTGCTTCAAAGGCAAACTTGCAAATTTCTACAGTTAACAGTTAAAAGATTGTTATGTACATCTCAATACATCAGCTTACAACTCTAACCCTGACACTAAAATCGGTGTATCGTTAAAACAGTTACTTAGGTACATATTTTATTCTATGGTTAAAATGAATGTTGAATTCAGAGTTAATAAAAGGCTGAATCTTGTAACGCATCGCCTCATTCTTGGTTTAACCCGTTTTTTCTAGGGTTCCGTACCCAAAGGGTAAAACGGGACCCTATTATTAAGACTGCTGTCGGTCTGTTTGTCTGTCCATCTGTCACCAGGCCGTATCTCATGAACTGTGATAGTTAGAGAGTTGAAATTTTCACACATTATGTATTTCTGCTGCCGCTATTACAACAAATACTAAAAAACAGAATAAAATAAATATTTAATGGGGCTCTCATACAAAAAACGTGATTTTTTGTTTTTATTATAGATAATGGAACCCTTAGTGCGCGAGTCCGACTCGCACTTGGCCGTTTTTTTTAATACAAACGTTATTCTAAAAAAGTCCATTGGCTGACAAAAGTCTCCCCAATACGTTTCCATAAAGACTAAGCCTAATTCATTCCCACAAAGCATTTCCCATGATTCTAATAATCACGTCGGTCCATCCCACATGAGAACATTTATTGCGGTGTAGAACGGTTTTTTGACCTATATAGCTTACCCATTGCTACTTGAACCTCAGAACGAGCTATGTCGGTGACTGTGATTCTATGATAAACATCATACAAAATATTTTTTTACTTCCTTACAACTTTCCTTCCACAATTATGCTGATACAATGTGCCTGTAATTGAATCCAAAGGATATTTTGGATAGAAACGGGATATTTACCATGACTTTTGAATTTGATTGTTTCCCGATATTTCGGCACAATTGCATGCGCCATGATCACGGGTCGAGCTGACCATGGCACATGCAACTGTGCCGAAATATCGGGAACCAATCAAACTCAAAAATCATGGTAGGTACAGTCAGCTGCACTAGAATGTATACAGTTCGTAACTTTCAAAACGGAATCAAAACCTTATAATAAACTTTTAAACAGTAAAAACTCAGAAACCGTGTAATTAGCTGATAAGTTCACTTATTTTTTGAGTTTTTGCCCTGTAAATATTAATTGTGACCCTATAAAACCGTTCTGTAAGTTACGAACTGTATACATTCTAGTGCAGCTGACTGTAGCTACATATCCCGTTTCTATCCAAAATATTGATCAAAACCATGATAGTTTAAAAAGTTATAATCCAAAGGATGTATTCTGTAGCATCATTCATTTACTTTCGGCTTAGTTATTACGGATTGCTACATGTTGCATGAGGCGGCCGCTCATACGCTCGAGACGTAACTTTCTCCTCTTTGTTCGACCGCTAAAATTATGCTGAGTGCGTTATGACGGGCTGTGGACTTAATACCTACTTTTGTACGTTATGAGTTTTTTTTAAACTTGCTGGTAAAACAAGTTAGTGGCCCACCTGATGTTAAGTGGTTACCATTGCAAAAAAAAACTAACTATGCAGTTGTTGTTTTCTTATAAATTGAGGCTATTACTCCTTTCACGACTTTTCTTTAAATCGCGTGGTTTCGGACTTGTCTATCACCACCCTTCTCAAAAAACCACCCTGCCTAAAAGCTTAGTTAGGCATACTTGTTGAAACTGCACAGCGCTCGCAGAAACACAATATCTGTATTGATGTTATAACTTCCATACAAAAGACTTCAACGAGCTAAACATTCAGCGCTTTCTGTGCTGTAGGTTCTAAGTTCGATCCCTGCCGAGAACAAATATTCGAAGTATTTATAATAGGTATGTACAAAATACATATAAAGATAAGACAAAGATAAGTTTATTTCTTACAAAAACCCGTGTTACGGGTACAAAAAGTGTATAGAAACTGTGTAATAATAATTATATAAATTGAACATTGTACCAGGATGAACTCTGTTCCCTTCACTAGAACTTAGGAGCCTGTACAGTATAAGCTCACAGTAATTCGTCGTGGACTACTTTCAGCAGTATATATATTACTAGATGTGCCCGCGACTTCGTCCGCGCGGAATTGAACAAAAAAGTTCTTAAATCGATTGTTTTCGAAGAATAGTAGGTTCCTTTCATTTATAACTTTCTATCAAAAAATTTGTTTGACCTCCCATATAGTTACCTATACCCACGAACAATTTGATTTGACATGTAGCTATATAAATAATATTCTTTTTCTCTCTCAATAATAATAATGCGAAAATTTGAATACTTTTTTGCATATTATTAATTGGTAAAAATATGTGAATCTTTCTAAAACATTGTGATCTTTATCTTTGCGCTTATTTTACCATATTTTTGAAAATAAATAAATTAATTAATTAAACTCTTTTACATTCTATTTTTATAGTTGAGCAAAAAGTGTAATCAGTTACAAATCCTTGCAAACAAGCTGATAATTACAACTACATAACTAACATAACCGGTCAAGTAGTTTTATACTGGTAGTTTGCGTGTTTGGTATTGCACCATTGCGTGTCTGACTGAGATTGGCGTCAAAGAGATACATAGATTCTTAGGTGACTGATATTTTGGGTGTCATTTAATACATATAAGATTATCCAAGGTTACTAGCACATAGCACAACATAGCACTCAGAATCAAGGCGCCATGTAGCTTGTTAAACCGGCAACCGCTGCGGAATAAAGACTCAAAGCCTAAGTCAAAGTCAAAGTCAAACAGCTTTAATTCAGTAAAATCCACAGGAATCATCTTAAATCGTCTTAAATCTAGGTGAATCTAAGTTCTTGAGTGGCGATCACGAACAGCGTGGGACACCTTTTTACACGATAGATAGACCAACGAAACTGTTAGAATCGCGGGATGTCGGAGGATAGACAGTATCGTTTTTCCTGGAACCGTGTGAAAGAGCTGTGGACTTCTACAAACTGAAGATGGTAATGATTATGATGATCCAATTATTGTTGACAAACCCGCATCAAACGCTTTGCAAAGCGATACATTTAGCTGCAAGAAGATTCTTAGACATTTTTCATTGGTCAATATTTGACATTTGCAAACAGCTTTTTAGCCAATCAAAAATATTTTGAAAAGTAAAGGAAGGAAGCATTTTAAAATATCCTTGCGATAACATCTTCATAAACGTGGGCATATAGTTTATAATTTCAACGGCTTGGGAATTTGCGTAGGCTGAATTGATAAATGTCTAATGACCCTTGACCCGACCCTGTGGTAATGAAATGTCAATTATTGATTTATTTTAATATTATTCATCTACTATTACGTTTATCTATGATCTATCTAAAAATTATAAAAGAATCTCTGCCCGTTGTCTGACATTTACAAAATGCATATCTTCAAATGTAGACTTGCCGCTTTTATATACCCTACTTTATTATACCCTATTTTTGTCCTCGTGCACAAGGGTACTATACTAATGCTATAAAAACCGGCCAAGTGCGAATCAGACTCGCGCACGATGGGTACCATTATCTTTAATAAAAACGGTAGAAAAATCACGTTTGTTGTATGAGAGCCCCCTTAAATATTTATTTTATTCTGTTGTTATAGCGGCAACAGAAATACATCATCTGTGAAAATTTCAAATGGTGGTGACAAACGCCAGACAAGCAGACAGACAACGGAGTTTTAGTAATAGGGTCCCGTTTTACCCTTTAGGTCCGGAACCTTGAAAAGTAGGTATACTTTGAATTCTACCCCTAAAAAAATACAGCGAAGGTTGAAACTTGTATAAAAAATTGCTTCACCACTAATCTATACCAATGAATTATAGGAGTCTTTATCCTGACTGGCATAATAGACAACGCACAACCTAAACCTCTGGTCGTAGACACTTGACATTTCAGGGTATATTTGTCTTGGTGCGTAGAAGTTTTTCTGAAATCAACCCTTAAACGAGTACAGCGGGGGTTGAAGTTTGTATGAATATTACTTCGTAACGCGTAAATTTGCAGAATTTATCGAAAGCCTGCTAAGGACAAAAATAAATACAAACGTATTTTGACATAATTCAGATTCAAGGCTTATATTAATTTAAGAAATGTATAAATAGGTAAATCTAATGATTTTAAACAGCTATGAACGGGTCATCGAGTTTATGAATAAAACATTTGTATAAATTCGTCTATTGATGATTAAAGTTTGGTCCAAGAATAAACGAAATTTGTTGAATAACTATAAGCTAAAGCCTAAACCCAAAAATTTTTTTTACAAATAACTGCCCCGATATTTTCTTCCACCAATTTTTTTATTATAATCAACGGGGTAAATATGAATTTTACATTTTATTTATATATTCTCCTGCGTCGAAGGCGAACATTCGCCCGCCGCGCCACATCGGTCATCAAGTCATCTTTGTATACTCTACGATGTTTTTATTCGACATTCTTTCGAATTTTTTTTGCTGATGAAACAAGCATGTGGTGATTATAACAAACCATTTTTTCTATGTATTGTTTGTGTGCATAAAGAATTAAAAATAAACGAGTGGAAATACTAGCCTACCTATTAACTTAGTAAAGATAATATACCATAATATAATACTGTATGCACCATGAAAGTTTTTTTTTTTAATTAGTCAAAACTCATTTATTTCGCAAGTAAGTTGATACTTACAAATTAGTCTAATGAATACGTTTATTAAGATGGATAAAGGTAAAATATAAAAAAACCATTGGGTGGCACGACCGGATTTGAACCTTAGACTAGATTAGACCTTCCACTAGACCACCACCGGTGCTCCAAAATAAAATCGTTGTCTTACCACTAACTCCCACCTTAGGGAAACCTGTGTTGTGAGTAGGTAGTCTCTGGTAATAACGCTTTTAAAATTTGTAAAAATCTTAGTGGTCAGCTCTTAACTTACTCCTAAGAGCTCAAATTATTATGTTAAGTAATTCATCTGTGAGGTTATTTAAGTGTTATTAACATCGGAAGTAGGGGTCAAATGATACGTTGGTGATATTTAAGATATCTTATTAAATATACATGCTAATATATTTTTGTTTATGTAATTGTATTCCTGTCGTCTTGTATCGATCTGAGTGTTGGGCAACTAAAGAGATGATTGAAAAAGAAGGGTACTTGCGGCGGATATGCGAATGTTGAGATGGATGTGTGGAGTTACTAGAATGGATAAAAAACGAAATGAGTACATCAGGGGAAGTTTGTAAGTAGCGCTATACATTGAAATACTATTGGATTAAAATAAAAAAGCTTACATAATACTAAATAGCTGTCAATCGTTGCTAAAAATCTTTAATAAATAGGGAGGTACTAAAAACGAAAATTAAAAATATTAAATTAATGAATTGGACTGACATCGCCATTAATTATTTTTAACGAGATTAAAATCGACCTTTTGCATCGGTACAGAAGCATTGGCGCTTCTGAAATAAATATAATTTTTGACACAAAATTATTAATGAGCTAACCATACTTGCGAATTTGCACGCGCCGTTTCGTAGCCTTCTCATTTTATTTTTGCTTATCGCAGCAAGAATAAAATAATTGCTTAGAATAAAAGAGTTATGTATTGTTTTTATTATAATAAATTGTTTTGGACCAAATTGTAATAATCATCTTGTCTTACTTTTAGACAGGGGGCGGCTTGCTCTATTGAAGTAAAGTTCAAAATACGATTGGTTTCATGTTCATTGACATTCATGTCTGTGAACGCGCTATTTTTTTCGTAGTTTTAATTTGTCTAAATAAATGGTTTTATTACCCAACGTGGGTTACGTTAGTGGATAATAATATAGATATATCTTTAATTCAATATTTTATTTTGTTTTTTAGTATTTTTTGTTATAGCGGCAACAGAAATATCTGTGAAAATTTCAACTCTCTTACTATCACGGTTCATAAGATACAGCTTGGTGATAGATGGACAGACAGACAGTGGAGTCTTAGTAATAGGGTCCCGTTTTAACTTTTGGGTACGTAACCCTAAAAACAAAACTTATGAAAACGTAATCACGTAAAAGCACAACTATAATCTACAAAATTTACCAAATAAGATTCTTCGTGTCTCGCTTCCTCAGCATCCTTAAGAAGAATCGACTTGCAGTAATCATAACACACAACTCATTTTGGACACTGTCAATAAACTATGTATTATAAAAACTTGTACAGGAATCGAAAACAATAGAAAATGTATACTTTCAAGTTTCCGGCTATACATAAATTGAGCTGTTATTTATGTGGAAAGCCTCGATTATAAAACAATATTTTACGACTAAATTTGCCAGTTAGGTCAAGGCAATGACGGCTACCTTGATGTCAGTTTTCAAATATTTGTAGCTTTTTGTTTAACAAACTCATTATCGAGTGTCTGCTGTCGGCGTCACTCGATTACTTACATCCGATTTCGATTCGATTACAAGTTCGGTGACAAAATAATCGATTCCCGTCACTTCCGCTGGGACCAATTTATTTCTTGCAAGTCTTAGTAGGTAATTATATTTTGAGCTTTGTTTATTTATTTGGAACATTGCTATTACATTAAGCCTTTCATTTGTTATTGGCACATTTGCCCTTGGTAAATAAATCAACTACTTAATTTTTCAGCTTACTCCGAACTCACAAACGTTCTCTAAGGAACTTATGCACATTATAAATAAACTAGCTGGTGCCCGCGACTTTGTGCGTATTATGGTTTGTTTTTTCCGTCTTACTTAATTATCGTTGAATTTGGGCTAATTTACGCAACATATTTATAAATTACTAGCAAAAACGTGCGCGATTTTGCCCGCGGGAAATAATTTTCTTAACAAACTTCACCTGGGTACCTGTTTAGGGATTGAATTTCGGGAATTCTTTTCTTAGTAGGTACACCTCTACGCATCAAGACGAATATACCCTGGAAATTTTACCCCTATATGTATTAGCCCTATCTGGTTAGCGGAGGGCCATGCCATTACACAGGGTAATCGTAGTTTGGGTATCAATGTTGTCCTACAGGAAAATGTTATAGTGTGAAACTGTATCTTTATTTTATAACTAACTGACTCCCTCGCGACTTCGTTCACGTTTTGCATGTAAACTTCACTCCCTTTTTACTCCCGTTTTACGGATGACAGCTGAAATCTATGCTTAGTTTTAAGTTGGACGAAGATAAATCCAAAAACACACAAATCATAAAAATTGGTCCAACCGTTCTTAAGTTATAAGTGGTGTAACTCACACGACTTTGTTTTATACACAATAATGTTTTTCAATTTCAATTTTATAAAAACAAATTTACAACACAATGTTTAACCTCTGCTAGCAATAATTAGGTAAATCAATTGGTATGAATAAAGTATTTGAATAATCAAACATACATTTGTATTTGAAATATTATTTCTCAATCCAACCAATTAAAGTTTTTTTTAATTTGAGTCGATTTTCACACGGCATTACAATCGATTACCGGCCATTATTAATTCACTCAACATTGAAGTAAGGACATCTCTACAATCTGAACGAATAAGTACTTGTAGATGTCAGATAATCCAAATTAGGAACAATACAACTCATTAGAGATTGTTCACTTCAAATGTTGAGGTTGATTAGACATGATTGTGTGATTTGTGCTCGATAAACCAAAAGTGGCTGAGCATAAGCCTTCTTGTCTAGACAAGCGGCCATCGAAACTTATACCTTTATTACGTAACTTGCGATAGTGCACAAGCGGACGCCCAATTCTCGGTGTTCTAGTTTGAAGGGTGGGCCTTATACTTACTCCATCAGATGCATAAAAAAATATCGTCAGATTCAAGGTTCGAGTAGATTTATAAAATTATCATAGATCACTAGCTGCCGCTCGCAGCTTGGCTCGCGTGCCAAGTAGCCTATATGTTATGTATATAGTAAAAAAGTAGCCTATATGTTAATCCAAGTAATAATCTATGTTTATTCCAAATTTCATCTAAATCGGTGTAGACCGATGTGGTTAGAGCGTGAAAGAGTAACAAACATCCATCCATCCATACTTACAAACTTTCATAGATTCATAAAATTGTTATAGATCATACAATTCGATACACTGAAATCAAAACACATTACGAAATTGTATTACATTACTTACATGTACAGTCACGCACTAATTACATTAGCCCGATCGTGCGTTCAATTTGATTCGAAGTAACACCTATACTTCATGCTTGATAGACTTGTAATATTTTATTTGAAAAGAGAACACGCTGATGTATCTTCTCAATCATTTTAACGGCTCAAGTGTCAGTGTAAATTCAATAAAAACGGCCAAGTGCGAATCGAACTCGCGCACGAAGGGTTCCGTACCATCTGTAATAAAAGCGCCAAAAAAATCACGTTTGTTGTATGAGAACCTTATAACAAAATTAAATATTTATATTATTATTGACAGCCGTCACAGCTCAGATCATAGTAACCCTGCCTTCTGCGCTGTAGATGGTGGGTTCGATTCCCACCGAGAACAAACATTTGTGTGATGGACATAGATGTTTATTCTGTGTCTGGGTGTTATATTGTATTCTAAGTATGTATTTACAAAAAAAAAGTAAATAAGTATTCTATCAGTCATCTGGTTCCCATAGTACAAGCTATGCTTAGTTTGGGGCAAGATGATGTTGTGTAAAAATGTCCACAAAAATTTATTATTATTATTATTCTGTTTTTTAGTATTTGTTGTTATAGCGGCAACAGAAATACATCATCTGTGAAAATTTCAACTCTATCACGGTTCATAAGATACAGGCTGGTGACAGACGGACAGATAGACAGGCAGCGGAGTCTTAGTAATAGGGTCCCGTTTTACCCTTTTGGTATGGAACCCTAAAAAGAATATTTTTAAAGACTAAGTACCTGCAGGTCTACTCTTAGAAACGATAAACGAAGTTTCGTATAGTCGTTTTGTAAACACTAGCGGCTGCTCGCAGCTTCGCCTGCGTGGCAGTTTTTTCCCGTTCCCGTTATTTTTTCGAGATAAAATCATAATAGCTTTATGCATTCAAAGTCTCAGCCCGATCGGTTTAAAATTGACAAAGTTTCATACAAACTTCATCCCTATTTTATCCCGTTGGGGGTAGAATTAATCAAAATCCTAGCGGATGCCTACGTCATAACATCCGTCTTTGGACTGTGCGTTAATAAGTCACTATGTCAGTCAGTCAGTCACCTTTGAATTTGAATTATATATATTCAGATAGAGATTGCGGGGGAAGGCTCCCTGGTGCACTGCACCACCTGGTCCTACGATATCTAGGTACGTCACTGATTTTTAGAGTATTTTTAGTTGGTAGCTAAACATTAATTCCTAATTTCAACAACCTCGAGTCGTTACTTGATCTATGACTAGGTATTTGATGAGATTATCTCATCCAATAATTAGCGTGAAATTGATTCCTATTAATGTTATTTGCATTATTCCACTCAATTAAATGTGTTCAAACAAACACAGGTAATATCTAATTACTGGGTTTCCATTTAATATTGACTGATCGATTTCTTGGTTTACCACTTCGGTAATTCATTTCAAGAGTATTAAGCTGAAATCTTGACATGTTTTTTTATAATTAATCAAGCAATTTAAATATTTACAAAAATCCATGCTTAAAATACCAACTTAGATTGCTGAAATTTTGCATAAACGTTTCTAATAATACGTATCATCGATTAAAATACAGGAATATATAAGAATAAAAAATATTTTTTAACACATACTTCAAATTAGAATACAGCTACTTGACGGTAGAAACCGGCTTGCTGGTAGTACTTCCCCAGACTAATCTTTTACTAAGAGCTCTACTACTATTAACATTTAAGTTACCATGGTATGGGCAAATTATAGGAGAAGACATTGAAACTAGAGTTTTGATGTCGAAATTAGCTCGTTCATTACGTATGTGACCTGCGAGGCAATGCTTTGTAATGTTTACCACTTATCATCAGGTGGATCATTTGCTTTCTCCATCAACTAGTCGTATAAAAAGATAAATTGAGAATAATTTTTAATTTTTTACATAGCAATAATGTTATATAATACCGTAAAGTCGCATATATAGGACGAGGGCGGCGATATGGCATGTTGCCTGTCATAATGCAACGACAGTTAGTAATTATTCCGTTTGTCGGGTTAACAGTGTCGCACGCGACTGTCCTCAATGCCATCTTATTACCTATACCGATATACTTATAAAAACTTTATACTTTGCTAAATACATTAATAGTGTACTTCATAGTAAGACTGCATTCAGCATCATGAAAAAAGTCTTCTTCTTTTCTTTAAAATGACATTCATATTTGTCATTCAATAGACAATTTCGCAAATGTCAAGTGGACGAATAAATAATTATTAGTCAATTCGAGCCATTAAAAAGATAGCTGTCACTGTCACTGTCATTGGTTTTGAAGAAAAAGATGGCGTTTTTCTTCAAAACATAAGGCAAACATTTTCGTTAAAATCAAGATCTACATACACACTTTCATTTCAACTGTTCATACCTGTGCTAAGACCTCAAGTAATAAGTCTTTTAACGAAATATCATTAAATTCAAGTTTCCATCGTATTAATCTCTAAATGGATTCTTTGAAACTGTCATTTCAGACAGGCCCAATTTTGACAATCAAATTCTAGTTTCAAAAGTGTCTCGGCTCAAAAAAATTACGAGAATTGATTTCCTGAGCTGTAACGACCGTGAATAAAGTATTATCTATTTTCTATCGATCTCTTAGTTATTTTGGTACTTGATAATTCCCCGAGGTTTTTTTTTGTGTTTGTTAGCACTGGTGACATCCATGCTATCTACATCAACGTGCGATTTCTATCAAACACATGACTGCAAACAAAGGAAACCATTGCCTAGAACATTGTGTAATAATCGTATACCATAGCTACTGCTATGTGATTGAACGCCGTTCAGTTATTGTAGTTCAACTTGGTTCTTTCATTCACAAATATACATAATTTTGAGTGGTTTTTTCAATTTTTGCATTTAAAAACCAGTAAGTATATTAAACTAATGTTAATTGTTTTTATTTTGATTTTGGTTACCACTCAACATCAGGTGGATCTACTTGTTTAATTAGAAAAATTATGAAAAAGAAAAGGTAGGACGGGGGTAATAATCTATGAAGCCGTTGCTGCAAGTTCGTGTTAAGAAATTATTGTCTTCTAAAACAACCATAGCTGTCGAGCACGAAAGTTAGGTGTCGCTTTGACAGTTTGCAGTCATGCTGTAAAAGCTCACGGTAAAGGGCCTGGTTAGTAATGGATGCTCGCAGAATATACCAGGCATAAGACAAGTTATTGTTGCAGAGTGGAGGGCGCCGCTCGTGCTCGGAGGCGGCATGCTTGTGCGACGGCAGGCGCGCCCAGCCCGCGCCCGCGCCGCACCCGCTGCACGCGCTTGATGACATGCCGCCCCCTGTACTCAGGTAACTTTTAGTAGTAGTAGAGCTCTTAGTGAAGGGCTCGTCCGGGGAAGTACTACCACCATGCCTATTTCTGCTGCCAAGCAGCTTGCTGTGTTCCAGTTTGAAGGGTGTGGGTGCCAGTGAAACTACAGGCACATGATGCTCTTGGGCACTTGTATGCCTCAGGTTGATAGACACTGAGCAGTGTTTTATAGGTTACGCTCCTAAATAAGGCAGTGCTTTGTTATAAGTGATGGTAACCACTTAACATCAGGTGGGCTGTATGCTTGTTCCATCAGAAAATTGTATAGAAAAAAAAACACCTTCATCCCTTAGGCATATCCTTGGTGGTCCAAATGTCAAACTAACGCGAAGGCAATCGAGTCAATGAGATCGGACAGTGTTTTCTGTCTCTCTTCAGCTTCACAGGGGCGCGCAAGATCTAAGACGCTTCTGATGTAAACTTCTGGCAACAGCCCGAGCCGAGATTCGTACTTACCATAGTGCAGTTTATTTGTGTTTATTGTCCCGAGCTGATTTTGTTTTTCATATTTTGAGCGCTTCTTACGCTCGGCACTGTTTAAAAGAGCTATAAGAATTATCAGACGAGAACCAGCATTTTTTCGTTCGGAAAAAAAATACACAATAATACCAAGATATGAACAAAATTACTTGTAGACTAGCATGATTTTGTGATTTCAAGGGTCAATGACTTCAGGCACTGCCAATGTTTGGTAGTGCGTGATCAGAATCGAAATTGAATAACTACAGAAACTGTGGTCAAGTCCAAGTTCATTGTCACGTAATATTTAGAGTTTAAGTATTTCTACACATGCGTAAACTGTTTACCTATAAGTAGTTAGAAAATTTACCATTACGATCCCAATATACATGTGTTGCGACGGGCATGTAAGTGTTTGCAAAGTTGTCAAGATCCTCGATAGCAAAATCCAATCCAAAACTTCAATACCACAAGCACAAAAAAATACAGACTTTCCTGAGCTAGTAAATAAGTAATGGTAAGAGAGCTACACCATCGATTGCATTACCACATAAAATCTGTTGAGATTGCGGTCAAACGTTTACCTATAAACTGTAAAAAGCTACAAATGTTTAAGTTTAAAAAGTCGAGAAAAAAATCGCAGTCCCGGAAATATCACAAAAAATATATCCTGATAAGTTTAAAACTGTGCCGATTACTACCATTAATAACCTACAATTTGTAGGTTACGTTTGAACGAACGTGACCTGCAAGGCAGTGCTTTGTAACTGATGGTAACCACTTAACAAGAGATGGGCCATATGTTTGTTGTTGTTATGGATATTATGACGCAGTTTTATTTTCCAGGTCGAACCCGATATTTGCAGAGGAGGAAGAGCAAGAGGTAGTGATCGTGGTGGACTCGCTCGATGAGCCGCCGGAGGGTGAGGCTGAGCCACGCGTGCCGAGGAGGGCACCCTCCACTTCTTCCGGTCAGTACCTACTTGTACGGTGAAAGAATGAAAGAAAGAAAGAAAACATTTATTAAAAAAAAACTGACACACATTCATAGAACGCTCTCGAGCCTCTAACTTACTTATATACTTTTTTTGCAAATACATGCTGAATAAATATAACACCCAAACACAGAACAAGCATCTATGTTAATCACACAAATTTTCAATCTCGATTGTTATCGAACCCACCAACTACAGCGGAAAAGGCGGGTCTACTGTCTCGTAGAACTGCTAGTAAAGGGTTCTTGAATAGAAATCATGAACTGAAAAACAAGAGTAACTAAGAAAAGTGACAATATTGCAGATACCGCTTGAAGTCGGTGGGTAGAGAAATTTTAAGGTTTTATGAAAATAATGATTTCTGGTAATATATAGTAGGCCAATACCTAGAAGTGGGCTTCTTCAAGCAGATGATGACGATGACAGAGCGTGTAGTGTTTGTACTAACAGGCCAGGTTAAAGAGTTAAAGATAGTGCTGTTCTCAGGGTACGGCAGCGGCGGCGGCAGCAACGGCCGCGTTTCTCCCAACCTACCAAAGAGCTCGCCGTTCCCGCCGGCTGGCCACGAAGGATCTCACTCGTCGGACTCCGACGCCAGCCCTGCTTGTACGCTATCCAGGAGTCTCAAAGAAGATATCCGCTCCTGTCTTGGAGGATGCAGGTAAATACTAGCAGTTAAAGACTTAGCATGATACTAGTCATCTAAAAACATCGTAAACTTGAAATAGCGTGATTTATCTTTTGCATTGTCAGGAAGAACTTTCAAATTATATAAAAAAATACGAGTTTACATCAAGTTTTATACATAGTAGTAGGGCTAAGCAATTCGAGTGGAATGAGTGTCGAAGTTTCCTATTGAAAAATAACACTCAATCCACTCAAATCGCTATTGAGCTGAAACTGAGTTTTTGGAATAGTTGGTTCCCAACGGCTGATTTTGAATGATCTCATATGTAACAACGCCGGCAATCTAAAGAAATATTCTTTAGCAGCTTGCAAGAGCGTTTTTTAAGAACGGTTGTAAAACCACTCTTGTTTTGGAAAATGCAGAAACGACTAAAAATGATTGGAAGAACTTTTCTTGCGTATGACTATACCAAGCTAGAGTAGGATTTAAAATCGTTAACTATAATTGTACGGAACCTTTCATGCGCAAGTCTGACTTGCACTTGGCCGGTTTTAAATACTTACAATATATTATAACACCTAGATGCTAGTTCTGTGCCTAAGTATACAGTTATGCTCATGGCCACACACATATTAGCCCTAAGTGGGAGTTGAAGCCAAAACCTGCCGTGCAAGCAAAAGGGCTACCAACTGAGCTGTGTGATTACATTCTAGATGGGAAAAAGACGTAGGCGACGTGGTAGAAGCGGCAGTCCGAGGCGCGGGAGGCATCTCGGCGGCAAGAGCGCGCTTGCACGCGGCTTTGCTCGCCCTGCACGAGCCTACACGTATGCCCAACCGCGGTCCCTCGCTGCCTTACTGTGGCCCTGGCGTGCGCCCTGGAGATGTTACCATGATGTCGAAAAACACAGAAATGTCTCTTTTGGTGAGTGTTTTCATAATGTACTTACCTGAAAAAGTTCATCGCTTAGGTAATTCCTATTTTGAGATACGAAAAAAAACCAAGATTTTTATTATTACGTTTCCTTATCAAAACATCTCCTGAGTTTTTTTTTTCATAATACGTATGTATGATAATACCAACCACCTTAACCTACTTTATGTCGACCCCACCTAAGGCCAGGAAGATGATGAAATACTTTTCCAAAACTGAATCGGAAGATAAATAGGCAGATAGACTGGAGATAGACTTTTTGTGCCAAAGCTAAATCTAAATTAAAAAATCTAACCTTATCCATTCATTTTTGGTTCGTGTGCTATTTCCTCAATAACCATAGGTTTTTTGTAAATACAGGGTCAGACTAAGAACTAAGGGCGAGTGCTCCGCCCCTCATCCTGCCCTCGATACTTTATGCCCCGTGACGTTACGAAATTGTGCGTTATTCTAATCACACGTTTATTTAATATGCATATTTGTTTCCTACGATACACCGTAGAATTGCTGTGCAGTCGCCGTGAAGATGACATTATAGACACTGGCAGCTTAAAGAGCTGGTGCACTTTATGAGATTATGAGGTTAAAATATAAATCCAGGTGTTAAAAATATGCCCTTATTTAAAATAATAGATTAAAGATTTCAATAAAAAAAAGAACTACCCAGTCCATGCAACAAAGGCTACTAGGATGGTGCATGAACAAAATGAACGGACCCAATGGAGCGTAATTTTTTAAAAAACATTGCAGGATGAAACGTGCCTAAAATCATTCTTCTTGGAAAACAGGGAAAACTATGTCCAGCAGTGGATTTTCCAGGTAATAATGATAATGTAGAAGTCATAATAGAGTGTTCTAGCTGTAATAACTTGGTCTGTGTAATTACTTTGTATGCCTTGCGGAAACTGATACTATCTTCATTGTTAACAGATTAGCGTAAAGTTACTACTTCTAGTTTGCTGTTTAGTTATCTTACAACTATTTTTATGCTAATTATTATGTGTTGCGCAGGAAATGTAGCAAAATTTAATTATCCTGATTTGAATCAGTATTTCTTATTTATTTAATGGAAGGCTGTGCGGAAACATACATCTGCTTTGCGTCAGTTTGGCACATATTGAATACTTGGACGAAGAAAATACATAAAAGATGGCGCTCTTTCAAATTATGTCAAAAGTTGAAATACGTTAAGGGGTTCAGCTTGTATGAAATAGCATCAAGCAAACTAAATCATAGGCAAAGTCGCGCATGATTCCAATAGTTATTTATATCATGGTCTATAAAGTGATTAACTGCTGTAAACTAAGATCCAATCTTGCTTTCAAACTAATTATACTAAAGATACTTTTACGAGCCCTAATACTAAGTAACTACGTTATCTACAGCTGTAAACACTAGTTTATAAGCTATTCAAATTAACTGCAGGCCTTTACAGATCTTGCAGTAAGATTAAAGACAGGGTTGTATTAAGTTTATGCTTTGGGTCATAATAAAGAAGAAGCTCTTAGCGAAGCATTTGTTATTTTAGGTAAGCTTTTTTGTAACTTAAACTGAGACTCTACTAGTTAATCAGTCTAATTTTTATTTTGTAAAATAAAACAAAATAAGTAAAATTAAACGACCCATTAGTATAATGACAGAGTCGCACAACGCACAATGCCAATGGTTGTAATTGTGAAATTCAGTTCATCTAACTATTATAATTGGTCCCGTGTGACCCAATTTACAAAAGGGAAGCAAAAAATATAATACCTAATAATACAAAAAGTGAGCATAGGATTTTCAAAGACAAAGAAGGAAAAGTGACAAAATATTATTCATCATGTTTTTATTATGAATTAGGTCGCTGTAATGATAGTTTAGCTACATGACAAGCTTATTTCCTGTAACATGGAAGGCAAGTTGCTGAAGCTGCTCAGTACTTGTCTACAATATTGGCAGAGGCCTCGTTGGTGCGTGGTCAATAATTGCAAGTTTCTGCCTATACTATTGTGAGCAACCCAGTTCACTGGCTCCTTGGTAGTCAGTTGGCTCCGGTGATTTTAGTGCAATAAATAGTAATGTTCCTACTGATCTCCTATATTAGATTATTGTTTTTTGTTTAACGTTGTTATTTTATTTCTAGTTTTTCAGTTGTAGATTTTTTATGTTGTATATAAGTAATGTCACGTGATATTTGTATTAATTTTTAAGTAGAATAGCGCCTTAGAATTCGTTCTGTTATGCTATTTTTGTAAGTGAATAAATTGAAATTGAAAAAAAAAAAATTGAAATTGAAATTGAAATTTGCGTCTGCGATATAGACCCGCTTGCTCGTCTGACCATTGACACAAAATGAAGAAGCCCTTACTTATCACTTAGTTCGTCCCCTGTATTTGTACTCAAGGAGGATATCGTATTAAAGGAAACGGGTGCATCTTGGAATGTGGTAGTGTTATTGCAAGTTAATCTTATTTTATAAGGCTAAAGTATTATTAAAGGTAAATTTTAATGGCTTCGATTTGTATGCAGGAATTCGTTTATTATTGCAGTAGGTTCTATAAATATTAACTTATAATTGAAAATCAGAATCTTCGTTTTAAAAGTAACATCATTCTTTTATTTTTAAATACTTATCCGCAAATATTTATTTATTTATGTACTTTGTGTGTTATGTGACCTTTGTGTGTTTTGTCAAATACAAGTTTCTAGTTTAAGGCTATTGTTGTGGGTTTGAATTCAGTCGTGCGACAATGGATTTTTTTGTTCAAAAAATGTATATGCGCAATGCCATTGCTCTCAAACGGTAAAGGAAAATATCGTGTATTCTAGCAGCGGCAATGGGCTTGCAACCATCACGTATGGAAAACCAACTACTGCAAAGTGTGGGTTTGTATCAAAGGTAACATCAGGACATACCTCTGACTACCCCTTTAGATATCCTCGAAGAATCTTGAGTGGATACTTTGTAGTACAAAGTATCCACTCAAGATTCTCTTAGAAGAGATCTCTTAGTACAAAGTTTGTACTAAGAGATCTAAAGGGATATCTACCGTGACTAGGGATTAAAGCTGTGATGCTATTTCTTTATTTTCTTCCTTTTGGTTTATGTTATAGTGCAGAGCGTAATTTAGTTGAATGCAGCAGATGCCAAGTCGGTCATTGCTGCTGCTAAACGTGACAGTAATAATGAATCGTTTGAATGCATTAAAATAATAATAATAATAATAATGCTGGACGATCCACACAGCATCATCTAGCCCCAAGCTAAGCAGAGCTTGTGTTATGGGTACTAGATGACTGATATACTTAATATAATACTATATTACATACATAGATATTTTTTATTATGCATAAAAAATACCCAGAATACCCGGGATAAATATTTGCAGATCGTACAAACATTTATCCCAAGGCGGGAATCAAACCCGCAACCTTCTGCGTCACAGGCGGACAATCGCCCGCCGCGTCACATCGGTATCTTCACAAATATTATATATATTAATACCGGGTGTAATAAGACCACTTCCCAATACTTCAGGAACGTGTAAAGTTACCTACAGCAAGGTCTTATAAAATGCCACTTGGCTGACAGTCAAATACATTTAGTAATACAATTATTTTGCTCAATATCCTATTTATCAACCGGCAATGTATTTCGTACAGTGGTCACCGACCGTGCGGCGGGGCGGCCACCGACCCATTTCCTTTAGATTGCTTTATTGTTGTTTTTACGCATTTTAAAATAAGATAATTAGGTAATTTTGTTTGTTTTATTATGTACCTATTGTCCGATATTTATGCTGAAAAAACGGACAAAAAGTGTAGATTTTTTTCAGGATTTTATTTTTTTTCGGAGGTAGTTTTATTACGCCCGGTATATTTGTGGGCATTTAAACACAGCGTTATTTAGCCCCAAGCTAAGCATAACTTGTACTATGGGAACCAGATGACTGATAGAATGCATGCAACTTTTTTAATTATCCAATAATTAAGGGGGCTCTCATACAACAAACGTGATTTTTTTGCCGTTTTTACTATAAATAATGGTAGAGAACTCTTTGTGCGCGAGTCCGACTCTCACATGGCCGGTTTTTTTTACTACCGTATGTGAAGAAACTCAATATCCATGGATAAATAAATATTTGTGGTCATTTTTATTTAACACCATTAAGCAAAGCATAGTTTCTTCTATGGCACCCAGATGACTGATACACGTTTTGTTTTTAAATACATGCTAAGAAAGAATACAATATAACACTCAGACAGAGTATAAACAGCTTTGTTCATCACACAAATGTTTCTTGCCGGTGGGAATCGAACCCACAGCCTACAGCACAAATGGCAGAGCTCCTACTAATTGAACTGTGAGGCCAATCAAACAACAGAAAACAGTCAAACAAGATAGATGGCAAGGGATTTTAAACACTATTTCAACTCAGCGATAACTCAATTATGAATGTATTATGTTTTGTGTTGTGTATGGTATATAACCTACTTACATAACTTAACGCTTCGTACTTAGCGCAAAGTATTTTACCAAAGTAATTCTGACATATAAATTTAAAAATAATGAACCATCAAATATTGATTTATAACTTTAAAATGTAGCCTTTGCACAAAATCTTTATTTGGTTGCCTTGATATTTTACGGGTAAGCCCACTAACAACATCTTGAATACTAATCATGAATAATCAAGAGAATATAAAGCATAAATCATTAAACCTAAGTACTTTTACGACCGATGTGGCGCGGCGGGCGAATGTCCGCCTGCGACGCAGGAGGTTGCGGGCTCGATTCCCGCCTCGGGATAAATGTTTGTACGATCTGCAAATATTTATTTCGGGTATTCTGGGTATTTTCTATGTATAAGAAAAAGTATCTATCTTAGTATCTATTGTACGTAATTATATTGTATTAAGTAGGTATATCAGTCATCTAGTACCCATAACACAAGCTCTGCTTAGCTTGGGGCTAGATGATGCTGTGTGGATTGTCTAGCATTATTAATTTGTTATTTATTACTTATTCATACTGCAAACTCACGCGCCTTCGTATTTAAGCAATTATAATACTATTTCATATAAACTTCAACCCTCGCACTCTTAGGGGTTAAGTTTTTGAGTTCTTTCTTATAACAATTAAAAACCAGCCAAGTGCGAATCGGACTCGTGCACGAAGGGTTCCGTACCATTATCTATAATAAAAACGGTAAAAAAGTTTTTAGGGTAGTTTTTAGTTTTAGTAGTAGTAGAGCTCTTAGTGGAGGGCTCGTCCGGGGAAGTACTACCACCATGCTTATTTCTGCCGTCAAGCAGCTTGCTGTATTCCTGTTCGAAGGGTATGGGGGCCGGTGTAATTACGGGTACATGAGGCTTATCACCTGTATGCCTCAGGTTGATGGAAGCAGAGTATTGCATTGTAGGGCACGTCTCTAACGAACGTGACCTGCGAGACAATGCTTTGCTATAACGTGATGGTAACCACTTAAGATCAGGTGGGCCATCTGCTTGTTACATCTGCAAGTAAATAAAAAAATATATACGTATAAGTACTTATAATAATTAACGAGTGTAAAGTACAACAGGCAGAAAGTAATAGAACAGGCAAACAAGCACAGATGGCGAAATTCCAAGGGTTTCTTATCGATCTTCGGAACCATAAAACCACATTTGTATATGGAGATAATAATAACATGATTGATAATATCTACTGCTACTGTGCAAAGAAAAACACCGAGCAAAAACTACCAGCTAATAGGGACTTTATGGCTTTGAATATAGAGTTCAAGCGTTTGCATAATTTAAGTTGTGAATCTTACATTCAAGCGCCACTGGAGCCCTAAATTGCTATTCAATTTTCAACTGTAAAAAAACTAGTCATAAGTTCGGAATTCATCTGTGGAAATTCGATACAGGCACTTAGCGCCGCTTCAATCTCACTTTATCATAATTTTAACCTTATTCAGTTATATTAAAGTCGAAGGTGCTTCATAGTTTGATATGCAAACTGTAGTGTTGCCACACTGCTCTTGAGCTATATACTTAGTACATTCTATTGCGCAAATGTTGGGGTATTTTCTACAAGTGTTGGGTAATTAACTGGTATTACTGGAATCTTAGTTTCTAACGCGAATATTTGTGGGTTAGACTATAAGAAATCCATGTGACTTTGTTTGAGTAAATATATTACCTTACATACTTCAACGAACGCTGTAGCTTTTTGGGGGTTGTTTTTCGGGAATTATTGTTTGTGCACCCTTTTCTAAATTTAACACTTCTACCCTACTACTAATGAAATTGGCGTACCTTCGAAATAGCTACACTGTGTTTTGTCTCTTTCGGTTATATATGAAACCTCCTATCGATGAAAAAGACAAGATATACCAATGTAAAAATGAGTTTATTAATACCAGGGTGAGATTTCTGGTTTTGGTTGCGCGTGCATTGATTGCCAGTTAGTCAGTACCGTAAGATTTATTGTAGCTGATTGATTAGTAAGAGACAATAGAGAATTGGAATAATTGTAAACTGTTGAATGTATAATATTTTTTTATTATACAAAAAAAAAATACCCAGAACACCCGGAATAAATATTTGTAGATCGTACAAACATTGGGATAAATGTTCGGCGAGAATCGAACCACAACTTTCTGCGTCACAGTAAGACACAGAGGTAGAAAGACATCACGAGATGTAACTCATTGCCTGTCATCTTCGGGAAAAACATGTCTTTTTTTATTTTAATTATTTTTCTAGTGTTATTTTAAGTTCTGGTGTGTAATTTCAGTAGTATTTTATCCAACATTACCTTACGACTCAGCACAAGTGAAATCAATTGAAATAGGCCATACCAACTTGAGGCAGTGTCGCTGTGGTGGCGGTGGTTTGATCTGTCTTTATTCCTATGCAATGCAAGTCATAAATTAATCAGATTAGAGAAAGTAGTTATACTAGAGCCACTAGAAGAGGGTACGGTTACCAGTACAAGCTTAAAAGTGTATTTGTTTTAACCATTTATCTAAATAAGTATAAAAAATTGTGGGCTTTACACACGACGCCCTTGTTTGTTGTACTTTTTATTGTAAGTAATACTTATAAATCTATACCTTTACTAACTATTAAAAATAGGAAAGATTTCATTGTTTGTTTGCATTGAATAGGCTCCGAAACTGCTGGACCGATTTGAAAAATTCTTTCTCCGTTGGGAAGCTACACTATCCCAGGGTGACATACATATATGTATCCCATATTATATTAAAAAAAAAATAGGGATCCTTACTAAAACCCGTGCGAAGGTGCGAACCCGGGACGGTCTACAAGTAAAACAATTAAGAAAAACGATGGGAACGGTACCAAGCAGTCTTGCCTAAAATACTCCTACTTTATATAGGTAGGAGAGGGTTATAGTCAAGCACAAGTATCTGTTTGTCTTGCTGACTGTACATTTAATAGTACCACTAGGTAAAACGCTCTCTTTCTTTCTCTCTCATATAGAATAGAATAGAATAAAAGTTTATTTGCAACACACGAAACATAAAAAACAAACAAACAGGCATTAACAATAATACAAAAGTGCTACAAATTGGAACCTAACTCAGCATGATGCGGGTTGGCAACAACCCACGCTGGTCTTCCGTTAGGGCCGGTTTAGTTTTGCGGACATGATACAGAATACACATAAAAATTGCAACAGATACCAAATATACCAAAATAAACAAATCAAATCAATGTCAATCAATAATCAATGTGTTTATATCGTGTTTATAAACACAATGTAACCGATAACATAAATAGGAAGTACATTATATTCCTGTAACTAGTTTCATCTCAATCAAAATATCATCATCAACAAACCGCCCTGGGATAAATGTTTGTACGATCTGCAAATATTTATTCCGGGTGTTCTGGGTATTGTCTATGTATAATAAAAAATATCTATGTAAGTAATTTAATATTGTATTAAGTATATCAGTCGTCTAGTACCCATAACACAAGCTCTGCTTAGCTTGGGGCTAGATGATGCTGTGTGGATCGTCCAGCATTATTATTTATTTATTTATTTATTTAACAGTCTGTAGAAGTCCACCGCTGGACATTCTACAGAAATAATTCCCCATAATAAGATAATGGTAAGGTTATTCATAATAGCAAGGTAATTTAATAATTATTTACAATTTATGTCTAAAGTCTCAATAGAATAATATTTTAAAACGCTTAACATTTTGTATTAGATTCGAATCTGAATTGATCATTGACGTTTTGTATAGATTAATCGATAAAGTTAAAACTTAACGAGTTATTAATCGATTTGATGTGTTGAAAGCACAATCGATTGGTATCGATTCGACCTAGAGTTGACGTTTCATTGTCTAATAAATGTTTTTATTATTGTACTGCAATATATCTTCATTTTTTTATTAAATTGAATGTTTGGTACCTACTTGGATCAATTAATTTAAAATCTATACTCGTGGGGTCTTCTGGTATTCTTTCTACTCTATGGTACCTGTCCGTCATTTGACAGTAAATTTTGCTAATGTCAAAATAGTTTTCTGACAAGTCGAGTCAGTTATGACTGGTTTTGACGACCGATGTGGCGCTGCGGGCGAACGTCTGCCGGCAACAGAAATACATAATCTGTAAAAAAAACAACTCTAACTATCGCGGTTCATAAGATACAGTACAGCCTGGTGACAGACGGACAGACAGACAGACAGCGGAGTCTTAGTAATAGGGTCCCGTTTTACCCTTTGGGTACGGAACCCTAAAAACAGTGGTTTAGTCTGTTCGTTATCTATATGTTAGTCAATCAGTCAGTCAAGACAAATATTATTATAGCTAAGCGAAAATCTACGCAAAGTTTTGTGCAAAGTTTTAAAGACTTGGTATACACTATTGGAATGTGGGCTGTGCAGATGGTCCTAAAATATGGTTCCAAGAAACGGTGTCAGCTATATGAAGTTTGCATGACCTTAAACAAATGAACCTTTATTATATTATTTCATTTTTCTTGTAATACCATCTTTTGGCACTAATGAATTGAGTGTTTTGTTTTTTGCATTGATACAAGTTTCAAACTAAATCGAAAGAGACAAAACACAGTGTTACTATTTCGAGGTTACGCAGGGTTTATTAGTAGTAGAGTTAGTTTACGCTTGTTAAAGCTAAATAATTAATAAACTATCGGTTTCTCTAAAAATGCGTGAAGTTAAACAGTGACAAAAATTATGAGTAAATGTAACACGCTTTATGTTTATGTCTATGCGTTATACCTCAGATTGGTCCCTTTGTTATATGTGATGGTTACCACTCAAAATCAGGTAGGTCTCTTTGCTTGTCTCGTCAGAAAGTATAAAAAAAATATAAAGAGAAGAACGTTTCAATTGTTATGCAAGTGGCTCTATACTGCAACTGTAGCAAAAGGTTTCTATATGACGTTCGACAAATAGCGGTCACCGTATCTTAGCAAACCAGCGCACAGCTGATTATTCGTATCAGCAGTGACCGCGGCCTGCCTTGCCTCCGGCAATGTCGCTGGATTGCGACACCGACCCGTAATGTTGAGGATGAAATTTTAATATGGTTGCTTGTGGAAAATATTGACAATAACACCGATGCCCTGACCTTAAAGGAAGAAAAACCAGCCAAGTGCGAGTCGGGGACTCGCGCACAAAGGGTTCCATAGGTACCATTCTATAATAAAAACGGCAAAAAAAAACACGTTTGTTGTATGAGAGCCCCCTTAAATAATCCGCTTACCGCTTAAATCCGCTACCTATAATCATTATTTTTCCTGACTGACTGACTGGCATATAGAAAACGCAGAGCCTTAACCATTGGTTAGTTACTAGACACAAAATTTTTAGGGTATATACTTGTCTTGATGCCTAGAGGTGTACTAAGAAAGGAATTCCCGAAATTCAACCACCAAACGGGTACAGCGGGTTTAAAGTTTGAATGAAAATAACTTAACGCAGAGACAAATATACCTAGATACAATATCAAGTTTCTGCGATCAGTAGTTTCCGTTGTGCGTTGTCTAGTCAGTCACGACAAAGATTCTTATAATTGGTATAATTTTTTTGTATTTATCTAATAGTTAAGCCTTTCGATAATATTGTTTCATAGAGTACCACCACCCACTCCATATTACGCAAAGGTTAACCAGACGATAATGCTAATTAGCATTAAGTTCACCCTTTTGTGCAATAAAAAACTTTCTAATCTAAAGTTTTGATAGTACAAGTTTTGCCTAACTTGGGTTAAGACGGTACTGAAATGTACTCCAATTTATATGTACGACTGTCTTAATGTATCAAGTAGTAATTAGATTGATGCATAGAATAATTATGTCAACATAATGATTTATGTTAATTGTTTCATTAATTTACTTCTACTGATGAATTGTGATTATAATATTTTATCTAAACGAGCGACACGGTAGCCTTGCCATTATCAGGTTGTAGGAATAAACATAACTAGCAAAACGTGCAACGTTACTTTTATACAAACTTCAACCGCAACTTAAATTTCGGGAATTCCTTTCTTAGTACACCTTCACACGTCAAGACAATTATACCCAGAAAATTCCAAGTCTCTACGAAGTTTAGGCTGTGTGCGTGCGACTTCGTCCGCGCAAAGTTACTTTCATACATATTACAACCCCAACTTAAATTGCGGGAATTCCTTTCTTAGTAAACCTTCACACGTCAAGACAAATATACCCAGAAAATTCCAAGTTTCTACGAAGTTTAGGCTGTGAGTTGATTATCGAAACGTGCGACTTCGTCCGCGTAAAGTTACTTTCATACATATTACAACCCTAACTTAAATTGCGGGAATTCCTTTCTTAGTACACTTTTACAGGTCAAAACGAATATACCCTAAAAATTCCAAGTCTCTACGACTAGTGGTTTAGGCTGAGTATCGTTTATATGTCAGTCAGTCAATCAGTCAGTCAGAACAAAGATTCTTTTAATTTATTTGTACTAAGGGATTTCGGATTTATTCGAAGATGTCCTTTCGTATCCTTCTGTTCGGACCTGTTCAAACTGAGCTCGCGGTACAAATATCATGCAAACAAACTAGCGAGCTCACGATTACCCCTCAATAGGTTAACAATCAAACTAGCTAATGATAATTTACTCATAATCACATTAATCAGACACACATAATTGGAACCATCAATAGTATTAATGAATAATGGAATGCTTTTATGATTGGTAAGACCTTCAGAAGGTATACCAAATGATCGTCCATGTTTTAAATTGTTGTTTGAAGTTACAACATCAAAATCATTAGAGCCGAAATAACGAAATATAGACATTTTAAACCATCAGACAATTCTACTATGTCTGAAAAATTTCTCACATCTTTCTGGTTATATATTTTTCTTTCACAAATATCAATATTATAATTATTTATTCGGTATTTCATATTTATCCATCTATATCTATCTATACCAATTATAAGAAATTTGTCATGCGAAGAGAAGAATGTTAGATATGAATGTGGATGGATAGGTAATATGGAAGGAAAGATGGATAGATTGTGTTAGAGATTAACTCACAACTACCCACATTTTGCTGTAGGTAGTTAATATTCCATACGTGACAGGTTGCAAGCCCATCACCACTGCTAGAATACAAACTGGTTTCCTCACGATGTTTTCCTTCGCCGTTTGAGAGCAGTGACATTGTGCACATACATTTTTCGAATAGAAAAAACTATTGGTTTTCGACCGGATTTGAACCCACGGACCAGAAGGCAGGATCACTACCACTAGACCACCGATGTTCTCAATAAATAAAAAAATTTAAATATATAAATCATCTTGTGATTTGGTACTTATAGGTAGGTAGGTTTGACGACCGATGTGGCGCGGCGGGCGAATGTCCGCTTGCGACGCAGAAGGTTTTGGGTTCGATTCCCGCCTTGGAATAAATGTTTGTACGATCTGCAAATTCCGGGTATTCTGGGTATTTTCTATGTATAATAAAAAAATATCTGATGTATGTAATGTAGTCATCTAGTACACATAACACAAGCTCTGCTTAGCTTGAGGCTAGATGATGCTGTGTGAATTGTCCAGCATTATTATTATTATTATTAAATCATCTTGTGGCTAGGTACTTATATCCTATTGTAGAGCAATCACGTTCTAAGACCTTCGCTATTTTGTCATACGCATCCGTTCGCTCGATTGTGTGCAATTTACTACACTTGGGTATTTCGACACGATTAATAACTGCGGTAGATCTACTCTTAGAAACGATAAACGAAGTTTCGTATTGTCGTTTTGAGTTACACTACGCGGCATGTTAGGTAGCGACAACTTGACTTTTGACAGCTATCGAGTTGCCCCGCAGTATATTACAAAACGACAATACGAAACTGCGTTTATCGTTTCTTAGAGTAGACCTGTTATTTATTATAGTGTCTGTCCGTTAGGCTCGTTTGAAGAGTTGATTGTGACAGTCGTTATTTTCTTGAAGATATTTCTACAATTGTGGTGGGGTATAGAATAAAAAAAACCGGCCAGGTACAAGGCGGACTCGCGCACGAAGGATTTCGTACCATTATCTATAATGATAAAAAAAATGGTTAAGTGCGAGTCGGCCTCGCGCACGAAGGGTTCCGTACTATTTATTTCGTATTATCTAGGAAAAAACGGCATAAAAGTCACGTTTGTTGAATGAGAGCCCCCTTAAATATTTGTTTTATTCTGTTTTTTACAGACCGTCTGCGACAGATGGACAGACAGACAGCGGAGTCTTAGTAATAGGGTTCTGATTTACCTTTTGGATACGTAACCTTAAAAAAGAACTGGTAGAATAATACTCACTCGAGATTCTTCGAGAATATCTAAGGGGTACCCCCCTCTCTAAGGGTCAGAGGTACGTCCAGATGTTACATTTGGTATAAACTCACATTTTGCAGTAGTTGGTATTTCATACATGTCAAAGTCAAAGTCAAAAATAATTTATTCAGTAATATCTGCAGGGATCATCTTGAAACGTCTTAAATCTAGGTGAATCAAGCGCCAGTTCCTCACGACCAAGCCTAGAAGAACCGGCAAGAAACTTACGGCTTGGTTCCTACCGTTTTTTTGTATGATCCTTTTACAAAGTAATAATAACGAAAATAATGAAACTCCAGTGTGGTGCCATGGTGGTGCCAATCCAACTTAATAAGGTGATTGACATGACAGATGTAATCAAAGTCGTGTAGAATTTTACTAGTCTATAATAGATGTCTTCAACGTAATGTCAGTGGATCACATGTTCCCATAACAAGTCTGTCTACACTGCATCCGTGTTCCGGGACTAGTTTTTCTATTAATTATCAGCTGTTACGTGCCGGAAAGTGTATCAGATTCGCAACATGTTGTATAATGTTGATTATTCTAGATATAAGTATCGTTATTTTGTTCTACTTGCTGATGGAACAAGCAGATTGCCTACCTGATGTTAAGTGGTAACCATTATCTATAATAAAACACTGTCTTGGCAAACTGACTGATCGGGAAGTTTGACTATCAGCAAACTCCTGTGGCAGATACACCGAACAATAAGATACTCGGAAGTCGGTGTATGGAGATTCGGATACCCCTCTCGTACTACCTACCTTTTAGTGCGAGATTTATACACAACTAGCTGTGCCCGCGACTTATTGATTAGTAGTAGATTTATTGAATTATAAACCCACGCAATAGAAGCGCTAGGAGGCGCCCGACGACGTGACGGCTTTCAGTCTATAAAAAAGTACTCTGTGGTGATGGCGCAGGGTGGCATGCGCGTGGGCTGCGCGCTGTATTGGACAGTACTTGGACATTTTAGTTTTTTTCTAAAATATAAGTAGCCTAAGTTACTTCTTGTTACATCAGCTATCTGCCAGTGAAAGTCCCGTCGAAATCGGTCCAGCCGTTCCAGAGATTAGCCGGAACAAACAGACAGACAAAAATTGTAAAAAATGCTATTTTAGTATGTGTACCGAATTCATATGCAAGTAGTAAAAACCGGTTATTTTAATATTACAAACAGACACTTCAATTTTATTTATTTTTATAGATAGAGGAGTACCTATTGTGTATAAATCTCGCACTAAAAGGTACCTATGTCAAAAATTTGGCAAATACTAATAAAACTTGAAAGTTATGTACTACGCCCACTGAACTGACCAAGTACAAAATAATATTTTCTGAATGTTCTGACTGGTGTGATGGGTTGGCCGTATTAGGTGAAATCCTGGTTGAGAAATATTGCGAAAAGCCGAGCAATGAGGGTTACATCATGAAGTACGCCTTTTTCGGAGCTGAGCTCTTTAGATCTTGTACATAATAGGGCGTACGGTAATGATCACTGGCCACCCATTGCGAGGGGGAGAGGAGGGATTGTATATACCGACCGACCGATGTGGCGCGGCGGGCGAATGTCCGCTTGCAAAGCAAGAGGTTGCGGGTTCGATTCCCGCCTTGGGATAAATGTTTGTACGATCTGCAAATATTTATTCCGGGTGTTCTGGGTATTTTAGTATATAGTATAAAAAAACAACGCTGGTGAAAAAACATACAAAACCCTAAAGCAGTCGTGACCTTGTTCTATTAGCAAGCGTTATAAAAAAAAAACCGGCCAAGTGCGAGTCGGAATCGCGCACGAAGGGTTCTGTACTCTCTATCTAGGTAGGTAGGGTTCTATAATAAAAACGTCAAAAAAGTTACATTTTATGCTGTTTTTTTGTATTTATTGTTATATCGGCAACAGAAATACATCATCTGTGAAATTTCTTACTCTCTAACTATCACGGTTCAGGAGATACAGCTTGGTGACAGACGGACAGACAGACAGCGGAGTAATAGGGTCCCGTTTTGGGGTACGGAACCCTAAAAACGGCCCATCTGTGATAATGAGCGTTGATCATTGATCAGCCTATATTGTATAATATATAACATAAAATAATTAATTTTAAAAATAATTAAGTTAAATGTCGTTTGTCCCCATCGGGAACGACCGCTAAAGGAAACTAAACGTGTTGACGAGCGGGAATAACCCACTTAAGTATTGTGCGGTAGGTAGCGGTAATTTATCAACGACCAAACCTGTTCCGTCCAAACATTCGTTAAAAATCGATTGAAAATAGCGTAATTTGGCCAACTTTTCTTTGGGTTCTTTGAAGTAGGTATCACATATCTGGTTATTTATGTTCTATATTAATTCAGTAATATATCTCCGCAATGAATACTTTGCACAGTCTCATTAATTATTATTATAGTCAGTGGTCCGGGTAAGTAGTGGTACTTGTTTTTGCAAACTCTGTAGGCAATTTCGCCACATTGCGCTGCTCTTGACACGGCATCGGACGCGTGCGCTTGCGCAACCCGTAATTAATGGCGCGGACGGAAGCACGTGACAACATTGAGAGGCTTCATTCTGCAAGTTTAGGGTTTGAGCCAAAGTCAAATTTTATTTTGATTAAGACGATAATGTTATAAATTATATCAAATATGAACAACATAGCACTTAAAGCTGGTATTTTTGTTTGGTGTCATTTTTACACAACATCATCTAACCCCAAACTAAGCATAGCCTGTACTATGGAAACCAGATGACTGATATAATACTTAACTTATATTTTGTTAACGAGAGCAACCCACTAGTCAACACTTTGTTATAAGGCGACAATAATAATAATAATGCTGGACAATCCACACATATCTAGCCCCAAGCTAAGCAGAGTTATGGGTACTAGATGTCTGATATACTTAATACAATACATTTAATACATAGATATTTTTTATTAAACATAGAACATCCGGAATAAATATTCGCAGATCGTACAAACATTTATCCCAAGGCGGGAATCGAACCCGCAACCTGCGTCGCAGGCGGACATTCGCCCGCCGCACCACATCGGTCGTCAATATGAAGCTTTATATCTTTTTATATCTTTGCCATAGCATCCTAGCGCCGCCGGCAGCGTTGCGGTCAATTACGTCATATGGGACAAAGCAACTTGCGTGAAAGAGAAGCTTAAATTGAGCGTTTGACGTGTTACCAGAGAAAGCTCGGATTGGCTTGGCTAATAATTCTGTAGTATGACGAGATGATAAGGGTATTGTGTTGGGATGACGCCGCGTTGGCGTTGAGCCCTGTAGCATAACGATTGAGGTATCTTTACCAAGTTAATTTGATTATTTTTAATACTTTTGTATGTTCACGAACCTACCTCTATAGTGACCTTACTCTAGCCTCAAAGGTTTGCTTGAAGAAAACTCTTGTTAGGGTTAAGCTCGCCTTTGTACATTCTCTATATACATATGTATTTTTTCTATGCATTGTTTGTGTGCAATAAAGAATTAAGAACTGACTGACTGAGTGATTGACTGACTGAAATATAGACAGACAACCTAAAAAGGTCAGGGGCTTGAATCTAATCGTGCACCAATGGATTTTTCTTTAGAAAAAAATATGTGCGCAATACCACGAAGAAAACATCGATGATACATGGCATTGGCTATGAAACTGCGCTGCCGGTTTGTCTACCGTCCAGCCCAGATGAACGCAAGAGGGCGTGTGGCAGTAAAAATGCCGCGTGAAATATAAAAATGTCAACCCCTGCTGTACCCGTTTAGGGGTTGAATTATGAAAATTCCATTTATAGTACACCTCTACGTACCAAGACGAATATATTCAGAAAATTTCAAGTCTACGATCTATGGTTTAGGCTGTGCGTTACGTTACCCGTTACCTATAATATGTCAGTCTGTCAGTCACGACTAAGATAACGACTTATAATTGGTATAGATTAATAACCACACGAATTTTGAATAAAGGGATACACCACTACAGTTCCCGCATAGTATACCTAACTCGAATGCCGGTACATCACGTTTACGCCACAAATGTCAAGTTAATAATTGCTAGACCTTCTGCCAAGCCTTTGATAAATTGGAGTTCGCAGTTATTGGTTCTTTGTAATTGGTAGAAATAATTGTGTAGTTTGAAGCTCTGTAGGTCTAGCAGCAATTTGCGGAACCCACGTTGCACCTGAAGGAAGCTTTCCGCCAAAGCGCGGGTAGGGTCTTCTAATAGAACCACTGACCGATGTATTCTTCATTTATTCCGAGTAGGTATCTTTGAGTTTTGGAACTGAGACGTACGTCGACCGCTTTTCATACACAAACTCAGTCGCACAATGAGCCATTGAAAGAGCTATGCTGGGAGTTTCACTATAAGATCGGATAAGAAATGAGGAGAGCCGTAGAAGAACCAAGGTCACCGATTTAGCTCTCAGAATCAGCAAGTTCAAGTGACAGTAGGTAGGCCATATAGCTCGTAGTAGCGACAACCGCTGGGTAATAGAGATTCTCGAATGGTGACCACGAACTGAAAGACAAAGCCTTATAGAGACGCCCTGCTACCCGATGGACTGACAACATGGAAGTCAGTGTATAAAAATTGCTCAAGATCGTTCTGAGAAAACCTGTAGAAATCACTGTTTTATTCGCGATTATAAAGCTGGCCACAACGATAACGTTCTTTTGTTCAACCGATTTCAAATATAAAAATTGAGTTCCGTGCAACCGTTATTGATAAAATACGATAAATTCTTTATAACTTCTCGAATTTATCGACCTATCCTTTAACTAAGTTCCATGCTACCAATCTCAATAAATTTCGGGATTATCAAGGTTGGTAGCATAAAATTCGATAAACCACGTTTTATCGAGAATTTATATAAAATTTTATCTATCGATACATCCACATCAAGCATCGATATATCAATGCTTAGGCCGCAGTTTTTGGAGTACTCCTCCGTTTGGCTGTAGTGGATAGGTAGCTTTATGTCAGAACCTTTATACAAATAGGATGTCTGACTAATAGGGAAGCTTGTTGATCTATAGTCTCATTAAAGTGATAATTACTTTTTGAAGTAGTGTAGGAAGGATTATGATCAATTTGTATATACATACATGTACAAATATGCAAACATATAAATACTTAGTTTAGTACTAAAGTTCTTAGTAAAGGGCTTGTTTATGGAAGTACTACAACTATGACTGGTGACTACGCCGCTTGAAGGCCTCTTATACCACTAGAGCCTGTCCCATCCAAACTCTGGTGACGGATTGCAAATCAATCATTCTTAGATATTATATCGTAAAGTTTTGAATAAAAAGATATTTTAATATTCAAGTTTGTCTATCTGACCGTACTTTTTCCATACTTAGGTTACTTTACTTACTTAGGTTACTTTACTTACGTGTGGTATGAAACAGGAATCGAAAAACATAGCGGTGCGAAACGGAACAAATTTTGCTTGTGGTGCGAAACTGTGGTGCGAAAGAGGAATACGTCGAGTTTTTAGGCCGCCTCAAGGCCACAGTCTACGCCGCCATAGGGCATAAGTGCTTCGATCACTATCTCATACAAAGTATCAGATTACGATATCTAAAATCAGGGTGTAAAATATTCTAATTAGTTACGAAATATCTTTAAATAATAAACGGGTTTTGAGCACTAAAAACGACATTGTCGATAAACCTAAGTAGGTACGTAAAATAATTTATTTTCGGTCCTTTCGAAATCGAGTTCGTAATGATTGGAATTTGCCTCTCATTACTTTCAATTTAACAAGGCGGTCACAAGATATTTGTTTTACCAGATGCTGCTACAAATAAAGAAACAGATATTGTACAAAAAAACGAAGTAGCACCTGCCTGTTATTACTCATTGATAATATGGCTATAGTTTTAATATTGTTTGTAGCTTTTGACAGATTTTTATAAGTAAGGCATTTTAGTGTTATTTGTAGTAGTTTTTAGGGTTCCGTGCCCAAAGGGTAAAATGGGACCATATTTCTCCGCTGTCTGTCTGTCTGCCTGTCTGTCTTTAACGAACTTATCCTACAAACAGATGCCGATTTCTTCTTTGGCAATGAAGGTCTATTTTAGAACACAACATTTTAGCTTTGACATTTTTTATTCATTTTTTAAGTACGGTTATTTTTATTGTTTTTTATTTTCGTAAATTTACGTACAATTGTATGCCATAAGTAAACCTAGTTTTTTAAGTGTTACGTTACGAATGCCCCCACTACGCGAACAAAGCCACAGGCTTTCCAGTAGTCACCTACTTTAGTTGCCGTGTCATTTACTTGAAATCATGTCAATGGTTTTTTACGATGCAGATAAACTGAGTTAATTAAAAGATATTTCTTTCATAATTGCATCTATTAAAGTTATGAACACTTCGAAGGCGCCCTTTAATGTTTCCGACCTTTGTTCAAATTGTTATAATCGTGTGAAAATAAAAACGTGGTTTACTTATAATTTTGGATAGGGTTGGCACTGAAGTTTTTACTGTAAGCAGACTTTTTAAACTGTTGGTACTTTTTTAGCAGACATTTTGACCAAAATATATGTTTTAAAAATTAACATCATCAAATGGGCATGAACTTTTGTTAGACTGAACTGTTGTAGAAATAGGTACAGTCAGCATCGAAACATCACGTTACTTTTAAATCGTTTCACATTATACTTTTGGACACAATGACAATATCCAAGTCAGTAATTCTTACTTCTAATTAAAAAAAAAATTATGCCTAAGTTTAAGTAGTAACCCTAATAACGAGTTATTCCAAGAATGTCGTTTGATTACATTTTGTGAATGCGCAAGGACCATTCTACCATTATTTTACGAAATAGTAAAATAATATAAAAACCTTGACCTGCTTCAATCTTGATTTGGCCTTAGGTGTGAAGACGAAGCTTTAATTATTTGGACAAACTGCGCATTTAAAAAAAAAATAACTTATTAATAACTTGACGTTACACAACCAAAGTACTCGATTAAAAAAACCTTTTTTTTTATTTTTATCTCGAACCGATAGAAAATTGTGGACTTTTAAAAAAATTACATTTTATATAAATAAATAAAAAATAAATAGCATCACGATTTTAATCCCCCAGTACGGTAGATATCTCCTCAAATCTCTTAGTAGTCTTACTTGGCTATAGCATTTTGCAGTAGTTGGTTTTTCATACGTGACAGGTTGCAAGCCCATACTTCTAGGCTTGGTCGCGAGGAACTGGCGCTTAGATTCACCTAGATTTAAGACGTTTCAAGATGATCCCTGCGGATATTACTGAATAAATGCTTTTTGACTTTGACTTTGATACCCGCTGCTAGAAAACTTTTGTTTATCTGGGGGTCAGCTTTCCCCTTTATATCTCACAGCAGTGCCATGTCTCCAGTGGTGAACAGCTCGACCGAAAAGCGGGTACCAGTATCTATAATAAAGCATTGTCTCGTGTTTTACGTTCTTTATGAACGTGCCCTAAGATTCACTGCTCTGCGTCACCTAAAGCATATAGATGTAAAGCCTCTTATGCTTGTAATTTCACCAGCACTCACACCCAATGATGTTATATACTAACATCATAGCCCACACCCTTCAAACTAGAATACAGCAAGCCACTTGGCGGCAGAAATAAGCATGGTGGTAATACTTCCTCGGATAAGCCCTTCACAAACAGCCGTACTACTACTAAAAAAATATATTAAAAACCATCTTCTGTCTCTTTTTCAGGCTGCCAGTGCTCTGTTCACTCTAGACGGAGCGCGGACCGAAGCCCTATCGCGGCGCCTCGCCCGCGGGGAGCGCCGGAGACGCCGCTGTCGCATAGTCCTCGCTGTCATCGCATTGCTGCTACTCTTTGCTGCTGTAGGAGCCGTGGATCTACTCATGTCTAGAGGACAGAGAATGTTTGGTGCGGCGATACGATGATACTATCTAATTGCAATTATTATCTTTATATACTCGCGAAACGAGCGTGACTTTATCCGCGTAACGTTATTTTCATACAAACTTCGACTCCCGCTTTACCCGTTTAGGGGTCGAATTTCGGGAATTTCTTTCCCGAATTACTTAGTACAATCACTTATGCATCAATACGAATATATCCTGAAAATTTGAAGTCACAACGACTAGTGGTTTAGGCTGTGTGTTCTCAGTTAGTCAGGATAAAGATTCTTATAATTGGTATGGATATAGATATCTTGTATCTTGCTAACATAAGATGAAGCTCCAGAAAGAATGTACACTTCAATACCTTTTTTTAAAAAGGTCTTTGTAAAGTTTCTTCAATTGTATTTAAAAATAAATAAATAACAATATTATGCTTATATATTTTCTTGTAGAAATAGGCTTTAGATACATAAAGGGCTTAGGTTTAGGCTATAAACCAGTTTTGTGATTGTAACATAAAAAAAAAATTCGAATTTATTTCTTTACGTACAACTATTTGACGTAAATTATTTGTACAGATAGTTAATATAATTTTAGTTTCACCATCGACATCGTAGTATGATTGTATTATGATGACTAAATCATTTAATGACATTTTTTTGCTTTGCAAATCAAAATAAATTGCTTCCTTAGGCACGGTAGATATTCCCTCAGATCTCTTAGCACCAAGTAGTACCGATTCAAGATTCTTTGAGGGCGTGTAATTAGGGGTGGTCAGAGGTACGTCCAAATATAACATAGGCACATATCCACATTTTGTAGCAGTTGATATTCTGTATGTGACAGGTTGCAAGCCCATCGCCGCTGTTAGAATACTAACTGGTTTCCTCCAATGTTTTCCTTCACCGTTTGAGAGTACTGTTATTGCACACATACACTTTCGAATAGAAAAATGCATTGGTGCACGACCGGATTCAAACCCACCTTAGGATCAGACGGCGGTGTCACTCCCACTAGACCAACGGTGCTCTTAATTTAAATTATTTGTGGATATCACACAGCGACCTCTATGCTTGTACTATTGGAACTAAATAACCTATAGAAACGACCCTCTTATCTATACTTTAAAACAACACTGTAAATTACTTTTAACTTGACAAATCATAACATATTGGTTTTAGCTGTGGTTTTAGGTAAATACATTACTTTGTACGCTCAGACAGACATAAAAAATATTAAATTATGTAAACTACAAGCTTCAATTATATTTCAGTTATTTAATAGTGTAATATTTACATGAGTGTAAAGTACATATTGTTATAAACTTTTATCCATATAAATTGTATAAATTTCATATCGATTTTTACTGTCATCTAAATAGTTTTAAGGTTTTGCGACTTTTAAAGGTAAGGTAGGTAGGTAACTCACGCCTGCATTTTAATGATTTTGAAAAACATTTATATCAAAAATAAAAAATTGAAATATTTAAAAATGTATTACATCTTTTAGTTAGTTATAATAACAAAAGGCCAGGCATAAACTTACCTTTCAAATAAGTTTTTAGATATAATTGTGTCAAGTTTTAGAAATTGTATGTTTTGATCATGGTATGCCATCTACTTACATATTTTAAACTTTTTATTTTTATAAGAGAACCTGAACCAATTTTTATTATAAGTACAGATTGTAAAAACACCATCACCGAAAACTGAAGGCGCATACGTATTTATTTCTATCGATTTGGCCTTTGCAAAGAAAGAAAGAAAGAAATAGCACCACGACTTTATTCTCCAAGCACGGTAGATATCCTTTCCGATATTTTAGTACCAAGTACCTACTTAAGATTATTTGAGAATGTCTAAGGGGGTAGTCAAAGGTATGTCCAGATAGTACATTGGGTACATACTCATATTTTGCAATAATTAGTATTCCATACGCGACAGGTTGCAAGCCCATCGCCGCTTACTGACCTTTGATAGAAGTGGTAATCTAAATGGTGTCTTATGTGATGAAATGTGATGTTCAGATTTACAAATGTTGTGAAAAATGTGTCCTGCTTGACCAAATACTCTACCATGAGTTGTAAAAGTTTTACAGAGATCAGGTTTTTCAAAATTAACATCAATATTTTTATCCAAGTCTTATCAATTCCATTTTCGGTTGTAATCGATAAAGAAGCGTCTATTTCAGTTTTCGGGAGTAATCTTCCTATACTGTTTAATTATAAGTAATTTTAAAACAGTCTGCTTGATATTTGCTCTAGATTTTGGTTTATACTGATTTAATCTGAATTCTAAGTTATAATTTCCAATGCAAGCTTAATGATAAAGATTTTAGGAGTTCCAAAAGCCGCAATCACGGTCAGGAAGTCAATGAATAGTTCATAAGTTGATCTTGTGTTTTTTGTTTACAAATTCAAGCATGTGCACCAATAGAAAAAATATCTCGTGTCAAACGCAACATATTTCATATTACACGTCTTAGCCCGGTAGTAAGATATATAATTGCGATGAATTTAGATCAAAAATGGTTTGTTTGAAATATTATGTTTTGAAAAAAACTAACTTCAAAGTGTTCTTTTGATAAGTTTATGTTTTGCAAAATTTAAGAGTAACGTATATTTTAATCCTGACCTCTTAATTTTTTTATGTAGTAAGCTTACCTATATCGAAAAATTGTGATCAAATGTATTGTGATTTATTAAGTAGTAGTATTTGTGTGGTACCTATGTATATTTTTAAGAAATCTATACCTATTTTTTGTAGCCATTGTGTAGTTGCACGTAGTGCCTTTAAATAAACGATTTGCGAATTTAATTTATCAATGGTTTTATGCAATACGTTCTAATTAAACGTTTGGTTCAGAATTGCAAATTTTACCAAAAAAAAACATTATTGTATAAATTCCGTCACAAGCTATTTATTTTAAAGTTAATCCCTCCTAAATTAATGATCACTATATTATTTGGGTAGGCTTTAGTCTAGCAGAAGTCTTATTTAGACTGATAATGTAATGAGATATGATCTATTTTAAAATAAACAATATCACTACTTTAACCCCTAATCACGTTAGATATCCCCTAAGATCTAACCCCCTAAGTAAAACGGTAGGAACCAAACCGTAAGTTTTTTGCCGGTTGAACTAGGTTTGGCCGCGAGGAACTGGCGCTTAGATTCACCTAGATTTAATACGTTTCAAGATGATTCCAGCGGATATTACTGTATAAATGCTTTTTGACTTTGACTTTAATCTCTTAGTACCAAGACACCATCCATTCCATTGGTGCACGACCAGGTTTGAACCCACGACCTTAATAGTAAAGTAAAGCGTAAGACGGCCCAACTCTACACGAGGCCCAATTCTCGTATTTTTTGAGCTCAGACGAAATTTATACAAAATTTGACTGTCCAAATTAGGCCTGAATGAAAAAATTATAAATTAAAGATAGACATTAATATCTAAACTTTTTATTAGATAATTGGTATATTAATCGTACATATTGTTTAATATTTATTATAATATTTTTTTATTATATTTTTGCGGCTTTGGTATCACTGTGGCTATTATGGCCTATTGTGATCGCCACTATATCGTTTACGGAAGGTACAATAAAGATTCCTCTATTAAAATGTTGTTCTCAGAGATTACAAATGATTATCTATTTTAATAATTACCCTCCTTTAAAATATTATTCGCCGGATATGACGTCATCTACTTTCTGGTCCTGTTCATCCATAGGCACATCATCTTGTACTTGAACTGAGAACGCCACTGCTACCACCTAAAATAAACAAATGAAATCGTCAAATACATTCAAACTAGCGGCTCGTCCCGGCTTCGCACGGGTTTCGGTAAGGATCCCTATTTTTTAGCCTATGTCACCCGGGGATAGTGTAGCTTACCTACAGTGAAAGAATTTTTCAATACGGTCTAGTAGTAAACAATCAAACAATCGAACCTTTCCTCTTTTTAATATTAGTAAAGACAACGCTATCTAGCCTCAACTAGAACTAGCAAAGGTTATTTTAGGGAAATCAGATTAGATTTTTACAGAAGTACAGGAATTGCGCTCTACTTCGTCAAATCCTCACCTGTTCAAAGGAGAAGAAGAAGAATAAGATAGACACAATAAAAGAAATATACTTTGTAAAACTCAAATCTGTATGACCAGCGGGATGTATGATCTGTATATTTTATTTTGTTCTGTATTTGTTTTTACAGCGGCAACAGAAATACATCATCTATCATCTGTGAAAATTTCAACTATACTACTATCATGGTTCATGAGATAGCCTGGTGACAGACGGACAGACAGGCACAGCGGAGTCTTAGTAATAGGGTCCCGTTTTACCCTTTGGGTACGGGTTAAAAACCTTGATAAAAACTAATAAAGCTGTCTGTGCTTACTTTGGGAGCCGTCTCGGGGTTCAATCGAAGGTTTGTTATAAATTTATCGTAGTAGCCACCTCCGTGGCCAAGTCTCGCTCCAGCTTTCGAAAATGCTACTCCTGGAGCTATGATTAAGTCCAGACCTCCTGGGAAAGAGAAGTAGTGTTAAAACTAGGCAAATAAAGTTTAACGAGCTTTTGCACGGATTTTTCTTTTCATTCGAGTTAAAAGTTGTCAGTATACAATAAATAAATATTTGTGGACATTTTTACACAACATCATCTAGCCCCAAACTAAATATAGCTTGTGGCTGCTAGTTTTTTTTTGTAAATACATACATAGAATACAATATAACACTTAGACAGAAAACAAACCTCTATGTTCATCCCACAAATGTTTTTGTCCTCGGTAGGTATATTATTCTGACGGCTGATGTGGCGCCGCGGGGGAATGTCTGCCTGCGACGCAGGAGATTGCGGGTTCGATTCCTGCCTTAGGATAATTGTTTGTACGATCTGCAAATATTTATTACAGGTGTTTTGGGTATTTTTTATGTATAATAAAAAATATCTATGTATGCAATATATTGTATTAAGTATATCAGTCATCTAGTACCCATAACACAAGCTCTGCTTAGCTTGGGACTAGATGATGCTGTGTGGATTGTCCAGTATTATTATTAGTACTGTTCTGCGTTCATCTACTTAAGATATAGTTCTTAAAGAGTAAATTGTTCCTGAAACGTATAACAAGAAGGTCTATGCCCAGCAGTGGACTGCTGATGATATATGTACCCGACTCCAAAGCATTATCTCTTGTCTGGTCTTTTGAGTGCTGCGCGATTCCATGCCTGGTGATGCCCATGTTCTTCTCATCCCCTGCCTCCAGCTTCAGCATCCTCATTACGCCTCCAGCGTACTGTGGTACGAAGGCAGCTGCCCCGCGTGCCTTGATGTGGTCAATGATAGGTGCTGTGTTGATCTCGTTTTCGGTACTCATGTACAAGGATATACGGTTCGCGGCTTTGTACCATGGGTGGTTAATAACCTGAAAAAAGGTGTTTATGTAAAAAGTGAGATGGTCGCATTGCAATGCCAAGCGAAGAACAGGCAAGGAATAAGACGTGTACTACGTGAGTCGCTTGGTGAGTCAATAATTATCATCATCAGCCTGTAAAAGTCCACTGCTGGACATAAGCCTCCCCATACGTTTCCAGGAAGAACAGTTCTGAGCCCTTTCCATCCATTGACTCCGCAATTCTAACAATATCATCAGTCCATCGGTAAGAATGATGTCCTACGCTATTATTCTATTAACGCTATTATTATTTTATTTTCTTTCTTTCTTTCTTACGCTTAGTCTTCCGGTTCGTGGCCGCCACTCGATAATTTTTGTACCCCAGTGGTTGGGGGAAGCCCTTGAGCCCGAGGCTAAGACCCCAGATATTAATAATAATAATAATGCTGGACAATTCACACAGCATCTAGCCTCAAGCTAAGTAGAGCTTGTGTTATGGGTACTAGATGACTGGTATAATTAATACAATACATTACATACATAGATATTTTAATTATACATAGAAAATACCCAGATCGCCCGGAATAAATATTAGCAGATCGTACAAACATTTATTCCAAGGCGGGAACCCGCAACCTTCTGCGTCGCAGGCGGACATTCGCCCGCCGCGCCACATCGGTCGTCAATTTAAGCCCCATGTGCTTGTAATTTTACCTATGTATTGCAAAGTTCACTCACCTTCTCATAGACGATCTTTGATTGGCGCTGCTTCTCTTCTTTGGTCAACGCTGCGATCCTTTTCTCGATTTCAGTCCTCAGTAGGACTTTGGCGGGGTTTGGTTTGATAGGACCCATTTTGATCTGAAATCGTAGCGTGATCGAATTTACTAATTTATTTTAATCATTTTGGACTGCGAGAAATTTCAGCCTTACATTGATTGAAATGTTTGTAATATTTTTCTGTTTTCATTTTCTATACTAGATACTGTTTAGTTTTCGGTAACCCTGCCGGTATAAGGTGATGCGTCACCTAATGTAATTATTTTATGACATTTTTAATGAAACAATCCCAATGGATGGCCCACCTGATGTTAAATGGTTACTATCATCTATAACAAAGCATTACCTTGCAGGTCACGATCGATAAAATCGTGCCTTACAATGCACTGCTCTGAGTCCATCAACCAGAGGCATGCAGGTTTTAAGCCTTATGCGCCTGTAACCGCACCGGCACCCACACTCTTTAAACTAAAACACAGCAAGCTGCTTGGCAGCAGAAATAGGCATGATGGTAGTACTTCCCTGGACGAGTCCTTAACTAAGAGCTCTACTACTACTTAAGTACCTAACTAGGATACATGGGTAAGTTTAGTAAGTAGTTATACGCTTGTAGCGACGTAGGTTTTTGAAACGAATACCTAGGGGACTACGATAGATGTTTCTATTATCGTTTTAAGCTACACTGCGCAGCAAGTTAGGCAGTGACTAGTTGACTGTCAAACGGCTTCCGAGCTATCCCGCAGTGTAACGAAACTTTATTTATCGTTTTCCGGAGTAGACCTTAAATGATTGGGAACTTAAACTATCCACAAACTCATTTAAATTAGAAAATAAGACCATAAAATTATATGGTTTTTACAAATTTTACCATTTTTATCGTATCTCAAAAACACAAACGGCTTTAGTGGCAGCCATTAAATAAGAAGAAGAAACTAAAAGCTAAAAATCTTTTATTATATAGAGTAAAAACTCCCTATCAGTATAACACTCCATTCTATGTATTTTTTTTACTGTTCGCATACAAGTTTATAAAATATTATTATAATTTGAAGTAACAAATGTAGAATTTATCGAGGAAGTCGCTTGTAGAAATTATGCCCCCGTGATATCATAATTTCCCCAAGGATACAATTACCCGGATATTGCCAATTGCTTCCTCTTTATACGATAACACTGGCCAATTTCAGGTATATTGTTTGTAATTAATTTCACTGGTTGAAATCAGAGATATAATAAAAAACCGTTACGTAGCGGAATCAAAAATATTTCCGTCAAAAATAAAGCATCACAAAATCTGCCTAAAGATAAATAGTAGGTAGATACCTAAACTAACCACACTAACTATTGCCCTCTCTCACCCATGGATGACACATGAGGTCGAAGCAATTCCAACGATAAAATGTTTTGTGGTAGGTTGTTAAATTTCACCAAATTGTCATTTGGTAAGTATATAAGACTCAGTATGCACAAATAAATTATAAATGGATGAGATTAACAATGAATCTAATAACTTACCTAGCGCTGTGGCAACTGATACTGCCAAGACGAGACTGATATGCAAGTCAAACGATAACAATTTCATTGAAATAACCAAAACATCGGAAATACAACACGTGTTATGAGGAGTAGCGACATCTAGCGCCTATTTACTGAACTAATTTGATTGTTGGTGAACTAGTTTAGTAAATTTATTATGAACGTGGTGAATATTTTGATGTTTTAGACTGCTGCTAGATGTCGTGAAATGAAATTCTATGGACTACTTTGGTGCGCATCAATTATTTCTAACTTTTATTCGACCAAAAAACATACCGTGATTAATTTCACTCTATTTGAAATTGCCCTAAAACATCTCATAGCGCCTACTTATATCGGTAGAGTAGAGTCTATTACCTACTTATAATTTTACTCCTTTAGTACGGGGTTTTTACTGAAATAATGCTGTCTTAACGGGCATGACTGCCCAACACTAGTAAGTGCAATGGGCAGTCTGTCAGTAGGAATAACTCGACAATTTTTTTGTTATGGAGTTGACAGCCGTTACCGCTCAGTTTGTTGTAGCCTTTTGCGCTGTAGGTGGTGGGTTCGATCCCCACCGAGAACAAACATTTGTGTGATGAACGTAGATGTTGGTTCTATGTCTAAGTGATTAAGTAGGTGTGTATTTACAAAAAAATATGTATATTCCATCAGCTACCAGCTATGCTTAGTTAGAGCCTAAACACACGGCGTATTTTATGCGCGCAGACGACGCGTTTTTCACGAATGCGCGTTTATTGGGCGCCGTAAATGCCCAGAAAGTAGATTGTTGCATTCAATTTTGTATCGATTACGTGTGCATAGGTTACCTACAAGTCTGCGACTGAATCTCGTTTGAATTGCGTTAACGCGCGTCATCTGTGCGTCGTCTGCACGAATAAAAAACGTTGTATATTTAGGCTCTAATTAATTATTAGACCCTAAGGTCTAGAGGATGTTGTTGTCTACAGTAAGTGTATGAGGATGTTGTGTAAAAATGTCTACAGTAAGTATATCTATTTATTTATGTAATTGACAGTTGGTTTAATCCGCTTATTACCATTTACAAATGAACATTAAATTAACGCTGCAATAATCCAATAAATTATTTTGTTGATAACGTGTGACCTACTTCTGAGTTGAAATGAAAACGTGCCTTTTTGGCTCGTTCACGTATGTAATCAATGGTTCAATTACTATTTTCCCGTTCTGATTCTGTCCACATATTGAAATCGATACAATGAACATTTGTGTGGTGAACATAGATGTTTATTCTCGGTCTGGGGTGTTATATTGTAATACATGTAAAAAAAAACTGTCTGTCACCAGGCTATCACCAGGCTGTATCTCATCTAAGAATATGGACTATAATCTAAGAATATGGACTATATTCTATGTATCTCATGAACTGTGATAGTTAGAGAGTTTAAATTTATGGTTTGGAAATCGGTTGCGGTTTTTCAAAACTTTTGTATCGACTCTATAAAATACTCCTTAGTAACCTTAGAATAATATGTCAACAGACTTGTCGCCTTTTTAGCATAAAGAACACTAAGCAAAAACTAAGTTAGATAAATGTTTATTTCTTTCTGCCTTTATTGCGATCATAAAAATTAACCTGGTTATAATCCAAATATTGCGGTGGAATGTATGTTGATTAGCCTTTTATCTGTGGAAAGCGAATTCAAGAAATAAACAGCCTTACCTACATAGAAACCTTGTTTACTTGTCTTGTCGTCTAAAGGTGCACCAGTAGCTGAGATATTCCTGAAATTGAACCCCTAGGAAGCAGCGGGTGGTTGTAGTTCGTGAAGAAATAACTCTACCTACGTGAGCGAAGCCACAAGCGTTCTCTAAATACTAATACTACATACTAGGTTATAAATATACGAAAGTTTGTTGATGTGGTATACAAATAAAAGTATTTTTTTAACATAGTAAGGTATGTATTCGTACATATATGTAAACTAGCTGACCCGTGCCCACTTCGTTGGGCGGTAAACATTTTTACAAAGGTACTATGTAAAAATAAAGATGCACGGTGGCGCTAGTACATAAGTACTGATGATTGTAGTCATTATAAAATAACTGAAGTAGTACTCGGCGTCGCCAACAGATGGCGTTAATAGAGGGTATATGGCATAAAATAGCGGCCACTCGCAGATTGCGTGACAGATTTTGCCCGTTCCCGTTATTTTTTCGGGATAAAAAGAAGCCTATGTCCTATTCCAGATTACAATCTATATTTATTCCAAATTTCATCCAAATCGGTTCACTGGTTAGAGCGTGAAAGGCTGCACGCGATATTGGGCAGTACCTACTTGGACATTTTCTATTTTTTCTAAAATAAAAGTAGCCGATGTAATAAGTTACTCCTTATTACATCAGCTATTTGCCAGTGAAAGTCCCGTCGAAATCAGTCCAGCCTTTCCAGAGATTACCCGGAACAAACAAACAGATAGACAGACAGATAGACAAAAATTGTAAAAAATGATATTTTGGTACATGTACCGTATATACATTCATATGCATGCAGTAAAAACCGGTTATTTTAATATAACAGACGCTTCAATTTTATTTATTTGTATAGATGAAATAAACATTTTTATCTCTTCCAACCAGCTGCAGGGGTTGTTTTTTTGAAATCATGAAAAACTTGTGTAACAATATCGTATTTTGAGTGTCCGAACCAAAATTGAAAGAAATCAAGTCACGCATATAAGGTACCTACAGATCTTCCATATATGTACGTAAATGTTGACACCCGACCTTCCCCTTTTCGATAGGGTAGTTTTAAAAAATGTTAAGAGTTGTTATTACTATTTTTGTATTTTAAGAAGCCAAACTTAGTTTGAAGCAAATCACACCATGCATTATAACTTTTCCATACAAACGCCTTTTCGCACCCCTCATAAGGGTAGTTTATGAGTCCTTCCCAACGCGTGTTGGTAATGTACAACTATGGAAAACACGACCTGGGAATTGGTGACCATTGCTCTGATTGGTCGAACCAAAGCTTATGCTTCGTTAAGACGCAACTAAAGAGTCAAGATGTACCTTAGTAAAGGTAGATCATGCAGTTTTGTTTCTGGCGCTTCGGCGGCTACTCCGCAGCACGCTCGCTCTGCTCGCTCGCCTCGCGCGTTTTTTTATGTTCTAACCTAACCTATCCGAGTCGGATCCGCCCTAGAAAGCGAGTGCAAAAGACGCAACTAAAGAGTCAAGTTGTACCTTAGTATAGGTAGATCATGCAGTTTTAATTCTGGAACTTCGGCGGTTGCTGCCGCAGCACGCTCACTCCGCTCGCTCGCTTCGCGCGTTTTTTTTTATGTTCTAACCTAACCTAACCTATCTGAGTCGGATCCGCCCTTGAAAGCGAGTGCAAAAGACGCAACTAAAGAGTCAAGTTGTACCTTAGTATAGGTAGATCATGCAGTTTTAATTCTGGCGCTTCGGCGGCTGCTCCCGCAGCACGCTCGCTCCGCTCGCTCGCCTCGCGCGTTTTTTTTATGTTCTAACCTAACCTAACCTATCCGAGTCGGATCCGCCCTAGAAAGCGAGTGCAAAGACGCAACTAAAGAGTCAAGTTGTACCTTAGTATAGGTAGATCATGCAGTTTTAATTCTGGCGCTTCGGCGGCTGCTGCCGCAGCACGCTCGCTCCGCTCGCTCGCCTCGCGCGTTTTTTTTATGTTCTAACCTAACCTAACCTATCCGAGTCGGATCCGCCCTAGAAAGCGAGTGCAAAGACGCAACTAAAGAGTCAGTTGTAACTTAGTATAGGTATATCACGGAGTTTTATTTCTGGCGCTTCGGCGGCTGCTGCCGCAGCACGCTCGCTCTGTTCGCTCGCCTCGCGCGTTTTTTTTATGTTCTAACCTAACCTAACCTATCCGAGTCGGATCCGCTCTAGAAAGCGAGTGCAAAGACGCAACTAAAGAGCCAAGTTGTATCTTAGTATAAGTAGATCATGCAGTTTTATTTCTGGCGCTTCGGCGGCTGCTGCCGCAGCACGCTCGCTCCGCTCGCTCGCCTTGCGCGTTTTTTTATGTTCTAACCTAACCTATCCGAGTCGGATCCGCCCTTGAAAGCGAGAGCAAAAGACGCAACTAAAGAGTCAAATGGTACCTTAGTATAGGTAGATCATGCAGTTTTAATTCTGGCGCTTCGGCTGTTCGCTCGCCTCGCGCGTTTTTTTTATGTTCTAACCTAACCTAACCTATCCGAGTCGGATCCGCCCTAGAAAGCGAGTGCAAAGACGCAACTAAAGAGTCAGTTGTAACTTAGTATAGGTATATCATGGAGTTTTATTTCTGGCGCTTCGGCGGCTGCTGCCGCAGCACGCTCGCTCTGTTCGCTCGCCTCGCGCGTTTTTTTTATGTTCTAACCTAACCTAACCTATCCGAGTCGGATCCGCTCTAGAAAGCGAGTGCAAAGACGCAACTAAAGAGCCAAGTTGTATCTTAGTATAGGTAGATCATGCAGTTTTATTTCTGGCGCTTCGGCGGCTGCTGCCGCAGCACGCTCGCTCCACTCGCTCGCCTCGCGCGTTTTTTTATGTTCTCACCTAACCTATCCGAGTCGGATCCGCCCTTGAAAGCGAGAGCAAAAGACGCAACTAAAGAGTCAAATGGTACCTTAGTATAGGTAGATCATGCAGTTTTAATTCTGGCGCTTCGGCTGTTCGCTCGCCTCGCGCGTTATTTTTATGTTCTAACCTAACCTAACCTATCCGAGTCGGATCCGCCCTAGAAAGCGAGTGCAAAGACGCAACTAAAGAGCCAAGTTGTATCTTAGTATAGGTAGATCATGCAGTTTTATTTCTGGCGCTTCGGCGGCTGCTGCCGCAGCATGCTCGCTCCGCTCGCTCGCCTCACGCGTTTTTTTATGTTCTAACCTAACCTAGCCTAACCTAACCTATCCGAGTCGGATCCGCCCTTGAAAGCGAGAGCAAAAGACGCAACTAAAGAGTCAAGTTGTACCTTAGTATAGGTAGATCATGCAGTTTTAATTCTGGCTTTTTTTATGTTCTAACCTAACCTAACCTATCCGAGTCGGATCCGCCCTAGAAAGCGAGAGCAAAAGACGCAACTAAAGAGTCAAGTTGTACTTTAGTATAGGTAGATCATGCAGTTTTAATTCTGGCGCTTCGGCGGCTGCTGCCGCAGCACGCTCGCTCCGCTCGCTCGCCTCGCGTGTTTTTTTTATGTTCTAACCTAACCTAACCTATCCGAGTCGGATCCGCCCTAGAAAGCGAGTGCAAAGACGCAACTAAAGAGCCAAGTTGTATCTTAGTATATGGTTACGCCAACTTCGCGTTTGCGTGAACTTTATATAAATATGTATATACAAATAAATATTTTTGACGTTGTATGGTTAAAAATACCTATAGGTATCCTAAGGGTTGGTTTACATCCCTGGTAATTGATGCAATCTTACTGGGGGTTTTACCGCCGCGCAAGTACCTATTCTTGCGGCCGATACGTATGAAGTTGCTACGATCAGCTGCGCTCGCACCTGCATTCACGCGAATGCGGGAAAAAAAAGTCTGTCTACGACGCTCGCGCCGAACGGTCGAATATCGCTGATCTGCAGTGGACCTTCGGATTCCTGGCACTTCCCTCTAAGTTATTGTTGTGGAGTGTCTCTCGCATCGCAGGATCGTGAATATCCCGATCTTCTAAAAGGATAACGCTAACTATACACTTCTGTGTGTCGTGGATTTGGATTGCAGTGATTCATATTCCAGAACCCCTGGGATTGAGCGCAGACGTTGCTGGTGAGTAAGCCTTCCCATTATTGCCTAAGGTTTTAGCTGTACAACGTCCTAGACCATCGCATTTTCTAGATTACCTATAACTATTGAACCAGCGAGCCCTCATTAGGGTACATCCGCAGCGTATCATTTGCTTTATTATTCTCGTAATTTAATCGAGTGCTGAACGATACGCACCATTTGGTCCTACGAGCCTGGATAGTTTGGTCCTAAGCTTAGCGAGAATTGTCCTACAAGTCTTAAAAATCTAGAATTTATTTACGTAAAATTGCATATCGTTATACGAAACTCGTCCTTATTGCGTTCTACGTAAGGTCTATTATCATTTGCATTCTTTAGTTAAATCCCGTTACATTACTTATATAAATTTTTGTAATTTCACAGTTTAAGTTAGTAAATCATAACGAAAGTTAATAAGTTGCATACTATTACAGTGATTGTGTCGTAAAATAAGATTTTATAAGAAACTACGCATAAAATTCCATCAGTTGTGTTATTGCGGGTAGTTTCGTGGTACACGAACCGCATGGATCGTGTGAGCTACGTTCACAGCAACGTGTTGGGAGTTCCCACTTAGCCTATGTTGGAAGGTTAACTTTCGCTATCGCATCCATTGAGGATTATACCTACCAATATATAGTCTAGTTCCCGGAATCACAAGCGTTGTTGACCGGTCATTGAACTTTTGTTATCTTGATTTATTAAATAGAAGTCTTGCATGTGAATGTTATCCTAGATAATCGCCTCGTATTGTACGAGTATTTAATCGCAATACAGTCCACTCCGCATTTGATTAAATTAGTGCAATTTAGTCAAATTAATCGCATTCAATTTTATATTGAACTTTGTTTTTTTGTAGGTAACTTGTGTACGTACATCGCGCTTACGTTAACGCTACGGTTGTATGATCGGATAAGTTATTTCTGTAATACACCTACGTTAGTGTTAGGCTCTCGCATGGTTGGTTATTATTTCCATACCTAGAAGAACTTTAGTTAATTTATAAACTTTGTTTTTCATATTTCGCATCGCACCTATAAGCTACATAGGTTTCATACGGCTTACAGGAAGGTTATCTCTGTGGAGTACCTACTGTACCGGACCGTACCGTACTGTACTGTACACCCTTTCATATCTGTACCGTACTGAGTTTCGCATCGCATCGCATACTATTATTGTATAACCCCGCATCGCATTTTATTTTATTGTTTATCTACATACATTTGGTTCTTTGTAAGTAAGTGGTTAGCTAGGTATCTAACGAAAGCCTTCGTTCAGTGTACTTATCTACCTACCTAAGCATTGAAACTTTTTCGTTGTTTACAAAGGTGTATTGTAGTGTTAGTCTACCACTAAGTTATTGTGATAGATATCGCACGGTTTGAGTGTGACTCATCCGTACCTAGTTCTTTATATTTGCAATATTTTTATTGCCCCTTCGCTGCGCGTTCTGCGTTTTGTACCTAGGTAATTTAATTAGAATTGAATTTATTGTTTTAAATTCATTTTTCTATCGCACCTGGTTTCTATTTATTGAACTAGGGTTCCGCAGGTAAGGAAGAGTGGTTCCGTACCTACCTACTTTAGGTTTTACCTTAGTCAAGCATTTGTTCTTTTATTTGATTCGCATTCTATAGCACTAGCTTGTTAGGGTTCCGTGCTTGATTATACCGGTGGGTTCCGAGTCAATATTTTTGTATAAGTAGCTGATTTATTGGGTAAATTAGTTTATTATTTGAAATGGAGGATTTACAAAATAAATTAAAACTTTATGAAGGCAAACGCGCCGCATATTTTGCTCGCATACAAAAACTATATGATTCTATCACCAATCTTGATGATGAAAAATCGCGGAACACTTTTATTGCGCAAGCTAAAACAATCGATGTTATTCGTAACGAGATTATTACCACGATCGATAATATAAATATAATTTCAATGAAACTTTATCCCGCATATGAGGTCAATTATAACTCATTGTCTGCCTTTGACGATCTTGCGTGCGAAATAAAAAATGTTTTGAGTTCCCTAGCCATAAATAAAGATTCATCTAACTTAAATAAGTCAGGATCTTCGCATATTAAAATACCTCGCATCGAACTACCTACTTTTGATGGTGACATTCAGAACTTTCCGTTCTTTTATGAGACGTTCAAACGGGTTATTCATACAAATCCCGATCTCTCGGATTCGGATCGCATCCATTACTTGCTAGGTCACCTCAAAGGTAAGGCGAAAGGCGTGGCAGCCGGCATTGTGCCTGCCGCAGAGAACTATCGTGTTATCTGGGATGCGCTTATCGCTAAATACAGGGACACGCGCGCATTAGCCGTTAACTACTTAAATCAGCTGTTTTCTTTAAAGTCAGCTGGTTCGTCGCCCGCTAATGTAGAAAAGGTTTTTGATAAATATACAGCTATTGTGGCTGGACTCAAGCAATTAAAAATCGATAATATGTCTGATTTTATATTTATGTACGCGGGTCTTAAGTTAGTAGATTCCGACATCGCAAAACATTACGAAATGTCGCTTCGCAACATGAAAGATCCTCAAGGCACAGATTACGATTATTTTGTAAAATTCGTTCGAGAACAGGTAAAAATTCTTTATCGCACCGCGCCACAGCGGCCTGACCGGTCGACTGCTGGCACCGGCGCTAGTGCGCCATCCACCGCACCCGCTAGGGTCCCGCAGGTGTATGTAGCTACATCACCTAAATGTTCGCTTTGTCAGTCGACGCACACCAACTTATATAAGTGTTGTGCCTTTTTAAAATTAAATACGAATGACAAATTTAAACACATAAAAGATAATCGTATATGCGGTAATTGTCTTAGTAATCAACATACTGTTTCTAAATGTCAATCTACGTTCACGTGTAAGAAATGCAACGGAAAACATCATTCTCTCTTACATTTTGATCAACCGCCGCCACCACAACCGAAACACGCGCCTGCAGTCAGCGTCGCACCGTCTGCTAGGGCCGAAGACCAGAGTCCAGATCCGGAACGCGTTTCTTTATGTACTCACTCGGCTTCGGCTCAAACCAGTACTCGCACTACGGAGGTTTTAGCTACTGCGAAGGTTTTAGTGGTAGGTAGGAAAGGGAAGGATGTTGTTGTTCGCTGTCTTCTGGACCCAGGTTCTCAAAAGAACTATATTACCACACGATGTTGCCGTATGCTTGGGCTACCTATTCGTGACGATTCTGTAGTCACTGTCAAAGGTATCGGTGGTACTTCTCAAGCTGTTCGCGGTTCAGTTGATTTCACATTTAGCTCGCGCCTTCGCGCGCAACCCAAGTATTCTATTGATGCTCTGGTACTTGATGAGATAACCGGACAGCTTCCATTGTGCTCGATAGATGTCGCGCATCTCAATCATATCGATTCACGTCGACTTGCTGATGATACTTGGGGAGTGCCGGGGAATATTGACATCCTGCTTGGAGTGAAGCTGTTTGCTAAGTTATTGCAACCAAGTGAGGTTACCTCTGCAGCTGGATGTCCCGATGCATTAGAAACTGTGTTAGGTTACATATTCATGGGAGACGCGCCTATCTTAGAGCCTCCTACCGCTACTATGTCGTTTTGCGCGACGTCCTCTTTGGAGAGCTGCGACTTGCGTAAATTTTGGGAAATCGAAGAAGTTCAGGCTTCTTCTATCACTAGTGTAGATGATAAACACTGCGAGCAGTTTTATTGTTCCACCACTACTCGCACCCCATCTGGCAAGTATGTCGCTGCTTTGCCACTTAAGACGGTCGCTTCGACGTTAGGGAATTCTTTCGAAATCGCACGTCGTAGGTTTCTTAGCCTCGAACGTAAATTTAAATCGCATCCTAACGTTAAACTCCTTTACGATGAAGTCATTCAAGATTATCTAAAAAACAATTACATTTCCTTCGTGGAAGGAGTTCTTCCGGGCGAAGTCTCGTTCTACATCCCGCACCATGCTGTCATTCGCGAGGACAAGACAACCACCAAGTTACGCGTGGTCCTTGACGCAAGCGCGAAGTCAGACAATGGTACATCGCTAAACGATATCCTTTACGCGGGTCCCGTTCTTCAAGCGGACCTTCTTAATATTTTGTTGAACTTGAGACTTTTTGCTGTAGCCATAACTTCCGATGTTAAAGCTATGTACCTTAAAATAGCTATTCGCCCCGAAGATCGCCCTCTGCAGCGGATACTCTACCGCTTCCACGAAGACGAAAAATTAAAAATACTTCAGTTTTCAGTGCTCCCTTTTGGACTTAAATGCTCTCCTTTTGTAGCAATTCGCACCATTCAACAATTATGTAAGGATGAAGGTCATAATTTTCCTCTCGCCAGTGAGATACTGAGCCGAGATATATATATGGATGACATAGTCAGCTCTACTTCTAATGTAGAGCTAGCTATAGAGTCTTCTCACCAATTGATTAAAATATTTTCACTTGGTGACTTTGAATTGACCAAGTGGTCAAGCAATAGTTCGGAAGTTCTTCAGGCTATTCCCGAGTCATTGCGACTCTCGCACAGTGTCGATCTCAGTAAGGATCCGACGCTGAAAGTCCTTGGTTTACGTTGGTTTCCTGACCAGGACTATTTCGCATTTCAGGTTAATCCTGATAATCGCCCCTGCACAAAAAGGAATATATTGTCGTCTATCGCTCGCCTTTTTGATGTTTTGGGCTTAGTCGCGCCTATAATTTTGTACGCCAAGTTACTGATCAAGGATCTGTGGCTCGTCAAAATAGGATGGGATGATGTCCCACCGAATCGTATTGTTCGCCTCTGGGAACAATTTCAAGCTGAGTTACCTGATATTTCGCAGCTTAAATTCGCACGTCATATTGGCGTTATTGTAAACTGTAAGGTTTCCATAGTTGGCTTTGCGGATGCCAGTGAGAAGGCCTATGGCGGCGCTGTTTATGCCCACGTAGTCAAGCCAGACGGTGACATTGTCGTCTCATTGGTATGTGCAAAGTCTAAAGTCGCACCTCTTAAGGTTGTTTCGCTAGCTCGCTTAGAGTTATGCGCCGCACTCCTTTTATCCATCTTGATAAAACGAGTTTTCGATCTCTATTCCGCCCGATACGCCATTGAGGCTGTCGTAGCCTTTTCGGATTCAACTGTAGCTTTGAGTTGGATTCACTCTTCGCCACATCGCTGGCACACGTATGTAGCCAATCGCATCGCTAAAATCCAAGAAAACTTACCCGCGGAGAACTTCTTTCATGTCAAGGGGTCTGAGAACCCAAGTGACTGTCTCTCTCGTGGCTTAACACCGGCCCAGTTAGTCCATCATCCACTGTGGTTGAATGGACCACCATGGCTTAAATCACCCCGACACAAATGGCCAGTCAAACCATTCGTATCTGGTGACTCGCAAGAGCTTCCCGAGATCAAACCGGTGGCTCTACCTTCAGTAACGACTGCGGGTTCTTCTGATACCGATACCAGTTGTCTGACAGAAGACATTCTGTACCATCGTGCTTGTAGGTTTTCTTCTTGGATGAAATATTTAAAAACAATTTGTTATGTTTACAAATTTCTCAAACGCCTCCCTAGGGGACCCGTTACCGCTTCGGACTTGGAGTTCGCTGAAACAGTAGTGTGGCGCTCTGTTCAACGAATCCATTTCGAATCAGATCTTGATCGTCTAAATCGCAATCAGTTATGTTCCAAACCATTACAGAAACTCAGTCCGTTTCTGCATAATGGGCTTATTCGCGTTGGTGGACGCTTAGCCAATTCTGAGCTAGACTTTGACTCTCGTCACCAACTTTTACTTCCTCGACAGGACCACATAGTGGAACTTCTCGTTTCCCACTATCATGTCAAAAACTTTCATACAGGTCCAAACTTGCTTCTGTCTCTTTTGAGACAGAGGTATTGGATTCTGTCCGCACGACGTATTGTACGTCACATAACGTTCAATTGCAATATTTGCTTTCGCTCTAAGCCACGGCCGGTTTTTCCTATCATGGCTGATTTGCCGCAGTCTCGTGTGGAAGTTGCTCCTAAAGCATTTTCACACACTGGGTGTGATTACGCGGGACCGCTTATGATAACTTCCGTGCGCAGCAGAGGGCAAAAGAGTCGTAAGGCTTATATTTGTCTCTTTACATGCTTGACAACGCGTGCTTTGCATCTGGAAGTTGCCTCAGATCTCAGCACCGCGAGCTTTCTGTCAGCATTTAAGCGTTTTATCTCTCGCCGTGGTCCTATCGAATGTCTCTATACGGACAACGCCACCAATTTCATTGGTGCTAGGTCTTATCTTCGCGATCTCTACCAATTCTTATCGCAAGAATATCGCCCCTACTGGGAAAGGGAACTAGCGGATCACAAAATTACCCTTAAAACGATCCCATGCAGAGCTCCGCACTTCGGTGGATGCTGGGAAAGTGAAGTTAAGAGTGTCAAAACGCATCTTCTTAAGGTCGTCGGTCAACAAATTCTCACTTTTGATGAGCTTAACACTATGTTAACTCAAGTCGAAGCTTTGTTAAACTCTCGACCGCTCTATGCCCTTAGCTCGGATCCGTCAGAACCTACCGCTTTAACACCTGCGCATTTTCTTAACACGAAACCGCTTGTGTTTTTACCCGCTCGCGAAGTTACTGAAACGCGTTTACACCTTATTTCACGACACGAATTGACTGATCAACTTGTCCAATCTTTTTGGAAGCGGTGGCGCAATGAGTATCTGCACACCCTCCAATCAAGACAAAAATGGAACACACCTACTAACCCAGTACGTGTTGGTATGGTTGTGGTCTCCATGCAGGATAACGTCATGCCTTTGCATTGGCCGTTAGGTTTAATTACAGAAATCTTTCCGGACAAGAAAGGAATATGTAGAGTCGCTTCCGTTAAAGTGCAAGGTGGAATGCTTCAGAGCAGACCGATTGTAAAATTGTGCCCTCTTCCCACTCAATAAGCCATAATTAGTTTGTCTTAGTTTTAGGTTAGGGTTACAATCTTATGTTATACGTTATATATATATTTTTTTTCCCCCGTTACTTAAACATTATTTTTGTTTGGTTACATCGCAAATATGGTAGTTTTCGCGACGATATGCAATTATTATAATTTCGCTTTCTCTGTGTTTTGAAAGTAGGACCTTTCAAGCCGGGGAAAAATGGTTACGCCAACTTCGCGTTTGCGTGAACTTTATATAAATATGTATATACAAATAAATATTTTTGACGTTGTATGGTTAAAAATACCTATAGGTATCCTAAGGGTTGGTTTACATCCCTGGTAATTGATGCAATCTTACTGGGGGTTTTACCGCCGCGCAAGTACCTATTCTTGCGGCCGATACGTATGAAGTTGCTACGATCAGCTGCGCTCGCACCTGCATTCACGCGAATGCGGGAAAAAAAAGTCTGTCTACGACGCTCGCGCCGAACGGTCGAATATCGCTGATCTGCAGTGGACCTTCGGATTCCTGGCACTTCCCTCTAAGTTATTGTTGTGGAGTGTCTCTCGCATCGCAGGATCGTGAATATCCCGATCTTCTAAAAGGATAACGCTAACTATACACTTCTGTGTGTCGTGGATTTGGATTGCAGTGATTCATATTCCAGAACCCCTGGGATTGAGCGCAGACGTTGCTGGTGAGTAAGCCTTCCCATTATTGCCTAAGGTTTTAGCTGTACAACGTCCTAGACCATCGCATTTTCTAGATTACCTATAACTATTGAACCAGCGAGCCCTCATTAGGGTACATCCGCAGCGTATCATTTGCTTTATTATTCTCGTAATTTAATCGAGTGCTGAACGATACGCACCAGTATAGGTAGATTATGCAGTTTTATTTCTGGCGCTTCGGCGGCTGCTGCCGCAGCACGCTTGCTTCGCTCGCTCGCCTCGCGCGTTTTTTTATGTTCTAACCTAACCTAAGCTATCCGAGTCAGATCCGCCCTAGAAAGCGAGTGCAAACGGAGCATAGGTTTTGGCATCCAATCCTAAGCTTGTGTTTTCTAAGAGTGCAGAAAATTTGGTATGACCTAAAAAGCACAACCACGAAATACACGACCATGGAATTGGATGCAAGAATGTAAACCAATTCCTGGCTGTGTTTTCCATGGTTGTGTATTCCATGATTAAGTTTGAAGCTAGTCGCAATAATCAATAAGATTTTTCCATACAAACTTTGACGTCTCATCACACCCTTAAAGGCATTTTATAAGAGCAATTAAAAAAAATCCATAACGCCTTTTAAAATAACATTTATCCTAAATTTCATTTCAATACGATCGCTAAACATGCATACAAACGTTTACACCCTTTTTCAACCCCTTGGGTGTAAATTTTCGTAAATAGTTTATTAGTAAACACCTAAACCTTTCAAAGAATGCCTAAGCCAAATGTTTATAAGTTGGCGTATTTATGAAATTAATATATTTCCTTTCAACCAGCTGTAGAGGTTGTTTTTTAAAATCATGAAAAACTTGCATAATAATAACGTATTTTAAGTGTCTGAACCAAGGTTGAAGTAAATTAAGCCGCACATACAATTTTTGCCATATAAATGTTGACGCCCGACCTCCCCTTTTCATAAGGGTGGTCATGAAAAATTTTTAAACGTTTTAATTATTATATTTGTATTTAAAGAAGCCAAACTGAGTTTGAAGCAAATAGCACCACTCATTATGATTTTTCCATACAAACTTTGGCGTCCCATCACACCCTTAATAAGGGTAATTAAAAAAAAGAATAATGCATTTTTGAAACCTTGACATTAGTAACATGTATCTGCAAATATTTATTCCGGGTGTTCTGGGTATTTTCTATGTATAATAAAAAATATCTATGTATGTAATATAATATTGTATTAAGTATATCAGTCATCTCGTACCCATAACACAAGCTCTGCTTAGCTTGGGGCTAGATGATGCTGTGTGGATTGTCCAGCATTATTATTATTATTATTATTATTTATCCAAAGTTTCATTTCAATGTGATCACTAAATACTATTCTGCATACAAACGTTTACGCCCCTTTTCAACCCCCTAAAGTGCGAATTTTCAAAAATCGTTTCTTAGTAAGCACTTAAGCTTTTTAAAGAGTGCCTACGCCAAATGTTTTTATGTTGGCATAATTTTATTTTCTACGAAATTATTGGGGTAGGGGTAGCTGTAGGGGTTGCTTTTTAAAACCATGAAATACTCGTTTAGTAATATCGTATTTTAAGTGTCCGAACAAAGATTGAAGTAAATCAAGCCAAGCATACAGATTTTTCCATATAAATGTTGACACCTGACCATCCCTTTTCGTAAGGGTAGTGTCGAAAAATTTTGAATGTAGTCATTATTATTTTTGTATTTTGAGAAGCCAAACTGAGTTTGAAGCAAATCGCAATACGCATAACGATTTTTCCATACAAACTTTAACACCCCATCGCACCCCTTATGAGGGTTTTTTAAAAAAAATCAATGTTGCATTTTATAAGCCTTGCCATAAGTAACATTTATCCAAAGTTTCATTTCAATACGACCACTAAATACTATTTTGCATACAAACGTTTACACCCCTTTTCAACCCCTTAGGGTGCGAATTTTCAAAAATAGTTTCTTAGTAAGCACTCAAGCCTTATAAAGAGTGCTTAGTACACCAAATGTTTTTAAGTTGGCATAATTTTATTTTGTATGAAATTATTGGGGTAGGGGTAGCTGTAGGGGTTGTTTTTTAAAACCATGAAAAACTTGTATAGTAATATCGTATTTTAAGTGTCCGAACAAAGATTGAAGTAAATCAAGCCAAGCATACAAATTTTTCCATATAAATGTTGACACCCGACCATCCCCTTTCGTAAGGGTAGTTTTGAAAAATTTTGAATGTAGTCATTAATATTTTTGTATTTTAAGAAGCCAAACTGAGTTTGAAGCAAATCGCAACACGCATTACGATTTTTCCATACAAACTTTAACACCCCATCGCACCCCTTATAAGGGTTGTTTAAAAAAAAAACAATGGTGCATTTTATTAGCCTTGCCATAAGTAACATTTATCCAAAGTTTCATTCCAATACGACCACTGAATACGATTTTGCATACAAACGTTTTCACCCCTTTTCAACCCCTTAGGGTGCGAATTTTCAAAAATAGTTTCTTAGTAAGCACTCAAGCCTTATAAAGAATGCTTAGTACATCAAATGTTTTTAAGTTGGCATAATTTTATTTTGTATGAAATTATTGGGGTAGGGGTAGCTGTAGGGGTTGTTTTTTAAAACCATGAAAAACTTGTATAGTAATATCGTATTTTAAGTGTCCGAACAAAGATTGAAGTAAATCAAGCCAAGCATACAAATTTTTCCATATAAATGTTGAAACCCGACCATCCCCTTTCGTAAGGGTAGTTTTGAAAAATTTTGAATGTAGTCATTAATATTTTTGTATTTTAAGAAGCCAAACTGAGTTTGAAGCAAATCGCAACACGCACTACGATTTTTCCATACAAACTTTAACACCCCATCGCACCCCTTATAAGGGTTGTTTAAAAAAAAACAATGATGCATTTTATTAGCCTTGCCATAAGTAACATTTATCCAAAGTTTCATTTCAATACGACCACTGAATACGATTTTGCATACAAACGTTTTCACCCCTTTTCAACCCCTTAGGGTGCGAATTTTCAAAAATCGGTTCTTAGTGAGCGTCTACACCCTCTAAAGAATCCTTGTGCCAAATTTCAGACTTCTAAGCCTTGTAGTTTCGGAGGAATCGTGATGAGTCAGTGAGTGAATGGACTTCTCTTTTATATAATAGATAATTTTTTTTCGACACAACACAAGGTTCTATTTTTGAAAATTATAAGTAGGGTAAACCATACTATTTTTGGCACCCCCTCAATGATTGGCACTCTGGCATAAAAACCCAAGAAATAAGAGTTTCGAGGCATTTTTTTATAGCGTCAATAATATATTTGGTAGAATATTTTATTTTCTTAATGATAACATTCATTTTATGTTTAGAATGTCCGCCATATTCCTTTCACAGCTGTTTCCAAACATGTGTATATCATGGATAAGACAACCGAGTAAAAAGCTATAAAAAACAAAGAATTGGGTTCCACAAATTTTTAGTGCAAAAGCAATTGTTGGGTAAGTTAGCAAACAAATTTACATGTACCTCATTTAAAAAACATATTTCTAGCGTATTTTATTGCTTTTTAACGTTGCAAAATTGGCCTGCCGGTGTTTTTTTTTGGTGCCAATGATTGTAATTTTATTTGTACGACGGTACAGTAATTGGCATCTATGCCAATGATTGTACTATTGAATTTGTTGTCTTACGTGAAAGGTTGCTTCGCCAAATAATATTTTAATCAATTTAAACCTGATTTGCTGTTAGATAAAGTCTCTTTTCGTTTGCAATCTAGTTTGTGGCACTGCCAATCATTATACATTTTGATAAGTGCCAATGACTATACCTCGCTGATTATTACCAATGACTTCAGTTAAAAAACAAAAAGCAGGTACAGTAGGTACACCTCAGTTTTGTGTTGACAAGTAAATCTGTTGAACAAGAAAAACAACAAAAAAAGTTGAATGAAATAAAAGAAAAAGAGGTTAAACGAAAAAACGGACTAGAAAAAGCAGAAGAAAAGCGCTTAATCAAGGAAAAAAAACCAGCTGAAACTCTAAATAAGAAAAATAAAGCTAAAAATGCAAACTTAATAAAGAGAAGTATAACAAAACCAAAAGACAAAAATATTATAATCCAGTCAGATTTAAGCCTGCAAATATTATAGACCCAATAGAAACAAAAAAAGATAAAGAGATAAAGGAAATTAAATATGAAGCTAATAAGTCCCACAATGCTCTAACAACAAAAAAAGAAGAGAAGACAAATGAAATTAAAAACGTTGCTCATACACACAATATTTATACGTCACACAATATTCATAAAAAAGACACTCATACAATTGGAAAAGAAGAGGAGATAAAGAAAATGAAAAACATTACTAATACACACAATACTGGGATGCCTATCACCAAAAAAGTACAAATGCAGGAAGATTCCCAAATAAAAGATAAAAAAGATAAAAAACCAATTACAGATGAGGAATTACTTATAATGCTAAAAGATGAATAATTATCGCCTTCATTAGGCAGGTACCTACTGCCAATCATTATACCAATTTAACAGTGCTAATAATTATACTTCAGTGCCAATGATTGTACCAAAACATAGAATTAAGTTTAATTTCATTGAAAAGGTAATAAACGAGTTATTTTTGAATAGTTGTATAATTTTAATTACGGCTTAGGTATCCTAGTTTAAAATAGAGCAATCAAAAAATAAACTTAATGGCTAACAACAGAGATTTTACAACAAAAATGACCAAGGTCAGCTTAGAGTGCCAATCATTATATAGTTTACCCCTATGTGTACTTTTTTTTTAAGTTACATTTGGCTACAGAACTGCCTTTCCAACACCTCTCAAAGATGTCGCGTCGTATAACAACGAGAGAGAACAAATAATATGATTACTACTAGCAGAGAGAGAGCATCTCCTGAGTAGGTTATTGCGGTCAATAATCCTCCTGCAAAGCGTGTTTATGTATGTCGGCAGAATAACAGCGCTGATCTGTCCTCGGATAGAGAAGCATAATGCTGAGCCGGAGCCTTTTTGCTGCTGTAGCACACAGCTCTATTATTAGGCATTATTTTAAAATTCCACTGTACTATATTTTCTTTGATTTGTTAACTTACTTGTTCTTACTTCCTTATTTATTTTTACTTGCCTTGACCTAATTGTATGCTGTGTGTTTTTGTGGCCAATAAATAATTGTCTATGTCTATGTAATTTCAACGACATCACATCCTTCAAACCCGAACACAGCAAGCTGCTTGGCAGCATAAATAAGCATAGTGGTAGATTTTAACTGAAAGCTCTCTTTAAACTGTTCAGATTAAGAATTATTAGTATGGTAGTAGGAACAGTTGCATGTTATTTTTTATGGTCAATAGACTATCCCTTGACTTCAATTTCACCGTGGTATGTGACGTTGAAGCCGCCGATGAAGACGGCAGAAAACACTTATTCACTCTTGCCATAAAAGATCCAGACTATACCTAGTGGTCAGGAAAAACAGATGCGCAGTCCAGCAGTGGACTAATCAAGGTTGATGATGAAGATCAGTACCGGATAAAATCTGACAGCTTGTTTCATCACCAAGTTGTATTACGACCGATGTGGCGCAGCGGGCGAGTGTCCGCCTGCGACGCAGGAGTTTGCGAGTTCGAATCCCGCCTTGGGATAAATGCTTGTACGATCTGCAAATATTTATTTCGGGTGTTCTGGGTATTTTCTATGTATAATAAAAAATATCTATGTATGTATTGTATTAAGTATATCAGTCACCTAGTACCCATAATACAAGCTTTGCTTAGCTTGGGGCTAGATGATGCTGTATGGATTGTCCAGCATTATTATTATTATTATAAGTTGTATTAAAAAAGTCGTAGTTTCGCACCTAGGAGCTAGTAACGAGATAAGATGTCTCCATAGTGACAGCATGAGAATCTAGTGTCCAATTCTGTTAGATTTGAAAAACACGCTGAATCGTGATGAAACCATTGAAATTGGACACACGGCACAGTGTCACGAGGATAAGGAAATACTAATTATGTAAGAATTATAACGCAATTACCTATTACTAATTATAAACCATTATTAATGGCAAGCGGCGATGGGCTTGCACTGGAATACTAACTACTGCAAAATGTGGGTATGTACCAAATGTACTATCTGGAGGTACAGTCAGCTGCACTAGAATGTATACAATTCGTAACTTTCAAATGGTTTCACAGCGGTGCTAAAAATATTTACATGAAAATTATTCAACAAATAAGTGAGGTCACTAGCTAATTTCATGACTTTTTAGTTTTTGAGGCGTAAGAGCTCATTTTTATGCTGTAATACCGTTGTGAAAGTTACGAATTGTATACATTCTAGTGCAGCTGATTGTACCTCTACTCCCAAGGTTAAACGAGACCCTATTACTAATACTCCGCTGTCTGTCTCTTTGTCTATCTGTCCGTTCACAGTTTACAGATGATGTATTTCTGTTGCTGCTATAACAAATACTAAAAAACAGAATAAAATAAATATTTAAGGGGGCTCACATACAACAAACGTGGTTCATTGGTGTCGCACAAGGCCGTTTTTTACTATATATACTGGTACGGAACCTTTCATGCGCGAGTCCGATTCGCGCTCAGCCGGTTTTATTTTGTATGCCTTTTACAAAATAATAATAAGGTAAATGCAAGACAGAAATAGGTCATCTAGTACCCATGACACAAGCTCTGATTAGCTTGGGGCTAGATGATGCTGTGTGGATTGTGCAGCATTATTATTATTTTTACACCTAATGCCGTAACCTTTGCAAAAAACGCCGTATCTATAAACAATTTTTATTTTTTGAAGTACCATTGTTCTGTTTTTTTTTTCCAAATAAAATAAAAATAAATAAATAAACAATGTAATTTTACATACTGTCATTTGCACCACTGTGAATAATATCATTTAAGCTATTCGCCATAGAATACAACACTTTAGATAAGATACATAAAGTGATAGGTATAAAGGAGTAAGATAAACCATAATTAGCCTGGGATGTTATCTGTTTGATGCTAATTAGTTTATCTACTGTGAAGGCTGTTTTGTGAACTATTGGAATCGCACGCGAATTTGCTCGTTTATTCGGTGATATAATTATCGTACAGAGGTAACTGCTCAGTATCGGGTGAGTTATTTGTTTGTTTAATCACTTAGTTATTATTCTAATAAAAAAGTGTATTTCATCAAAAGTAATTTGTTCTATAAAATTAGGTTTGACTTACCTAATAAGGTATGAGCAAAAGTACTTTTAGTACTTTAAGTATATGATCCGCTTATGAAGGAAATGTAACACTAGTTTTGGGAAACTGAATTTAACTAAGTTAACTGGAAGTAAAAAAACTCCTTTTTTACAAGTTGCTATTGGATTAAACAGATGACCCGACTAATGTTAAGTGGTTACGATTGAAACGTGCCCTGCAATGCAATGCACTACTGCGTCCATGAACCTGAGGCATTTAGCATAAAGGTTCTAAACCTAAGCCTAAATACATTAGAAATAAACGTTAGCTTCCTCTAGAATACAATTCTCTGTGCAAAACGTTGCCGCTATAAACACGTAACATAGAAACAGGCACACTTTTTCTCATTTATAAATTGGATGGATTGGTACTTACGGTTTTTTTCTTAACTAAAACAGCCGTAACTCGCAACAGGTCCCCCATTTCAACCACGTCAATGGTACTTAGTAAATGTACCAAATTAAAATTACAAAATAAGATTAACCTACTTCAGTAAAATTTGGGTCTTTTCACACATCAGATACCAACTATGTAACACCAAATCTGTCACTTATTTGTATAATGTTGATGTGTCACTTAAGACGAAATAAACATTTTATTATTTTTTATTATTATAGTGTTATTGTTCAAGTCACAAAGAGAACCTACCTGAATAAGACCTGTCGTTAGATAAACAAACATGAACGGTTAATTAACAAATAATCCCATACCAACTGGTAACCATTACTAAAAACAACGATTAAAAAAATACTGTTACTTATGAGATAATAGCACCGTGTTTATCTTTTGACTGTGTTTTATAAAAAGGAAGTATACAGGCATTTGCTATTGTAGATGATTTAAACAGCGTTTGGGGTTTTTTTTCTCCCATAACCCTTACTTTATGGGACGCTTTAAGTGCCTGGGACGGGGTATTATATGGCGTAGGCTTGCCTAGCATATTTACCATCCTCGCTGTACAGACGCGGCTCAATCCACAGGAACAGCCTGTAAAAGTCCACTGCATCAAAGAAGTGGAGAGATAAACCTGTTGTGCTGATCAGGGCAGGTTGATGATAACCGTTCAGCAACAATATTCTGCCGCTAAGTAAAACCCTACCCAAGCTGAAATTATAGTAATGGAGTATTTTTTAGCGCGAAATTTAATCTGTATATTATTAACCCTTTATATGGGCAAAAAAATTGTATTCGATTAAAATTTGGTGTTTTATGAGAGTACTGGCTAGTATCTTAAAAAAAAGGATGACTTTCTTTTTCACGGATACGGCAAAATAAAAACTACAAGATTAAATTTGAAGTATTTGGAAAGTATAAATCAAGTATTTGGAAGTGAGACCAATATGTACCGTTAGGCATCTAGAAGATAAAAAAAAAGATGGCGGAATCCGACCAATTGCGGTAGGATACACTTTTCGCCGTATTGCTTCCAAGGTCTGTTGCAAAAAAATTATACCTACACTTACTGAAAAATTTCAACCCATTCAATTAGGCTTTGGAAGCAGGGGTGGTTCTGAAGCCGCAGTCCACGCTTTAAGGACATACCTAAACAGAGACGCCGGTGAGGTACTGCTGAAAGTGGATGTGAAAAATGCTTTCAACTCAGTTAATAGAATCGAAATTCTAAACGAAATTCAAAATTGTTGTCCTGAAATTTTTGATTACATTTTTCAATGTTATGGTTCTGACTCCACGCTTACTTACAAATCTCACCACATAAGTTCTGCTACTGGTTGCCAGCAGGGAGACCCTCTAGGTCCTGCCATATTCAGTCTTGCTATACATCCCATTATTTCATCATTACAATCTAAATTGAATATTTGGTATTTAGACGATGGCACACTAGGGGGCGATGCAGAAACGGTTTTGGCAGATTTAAAAATTCTAATTGACAAGTTTTTATGTATTGGTTTGACTTTAAATTTTTCAAAATGTGAATTATTCATTGCAGATTCGGTACCAACAAGTCGGAAAAATGAAATCATTAGCAATTTTAATATTTTGGCACCTAACATAAAAATTTTAACAAAAACATCACTGCGTCTCCTAGGCGCTCCCATTTTAAGCGATTCATTTCCATCTTTCATTACAGAGCAACGTACAAAGTTCGAAGAGTACACTGAAAGACTATCAAAAATTCACTGCCACATGGCCTTTCATATCATTCGCTTTTGCCTTTTCATACCACAACTGACATACACCCTTCGATGTAGCCCCCTTTGGATATTAAAAAATGATCTAACAAGCCTAGACACTGCATTACAAAGGGTTCTGGTTAAAATTCTAAATTGTCCCATGTCTGATGTTTCCTGGAACCAGGCTACCCTTCCAATAAGGTTTGGTGGTCTGGGGATTAGAAAAATTTCATGCGTTTCTCTCCCGGCGTTTTTATCCTCAGTTCATAGTACAGCTAAATTATTTTCAAAAATTATTTTTTCATCTTTAGGCAACATTAAATGTGACTCTATGGAGGAGGCTAAAAATGCCTGGACTTTGATGTGCCCGGCAGAAACCACTCCCGAGAAACCGCACCTTCAGAGACAATGGGATGAGCCTTTATGCAGGAAGGTGCAGGAAGTGCTAGTTGAATCAGCTTCAACTTCAGCAGAAAAGGCTCGGCTCATTGCATCAGGTACTCGAGAATCTGGTTTCTGGCTTCATGCACTACCTTCAACAAATATAGGGACTCTCTTGGATAACACTACTTTTTCTTTAGCAGTCAATATTCGAATAGGAGCCACTACCAATGAACCTCACCAGTGTCGCTGTGGTAGCTCTGTCGACCGTCAAGGTCACCATGGTCTGTCCTGTCGCCGCAGTGCAGGTCGCCAATCTCGCCATGCTAGCCTCAACGACATAATTCGTCGGGCTCTCGCCACTGTCAACGTGCCGGCCATCCTTGAGCCGAACGGTATCGCACGTGACGATGGAAAGAGACCCGACGGCATGTCGTTGATACCTTGGAGTCGAGGTAGGCCTTTGGTGTGGGACGCTACCTGTGTAGACACACTGGCCGCTTCACATGTTTTGTCAACATCAAAAACAGCGGGAGCGGCGGCTACATCAGCAGAAGCCCTTAAAAGACGGAAATATGCATCTCTCGGTAATGGATACATATTTCTGCCTTTTGGGGTAGAAACGTTAGGTCCATGGGGTCCAGAAGCGTGGCTTCTATTTAAAGAGTTATCCAAGAGACTGGTGGATGTGACTCACGATCAAAGGGCTGGCGCTTATCTTGGACAGAGAATTAGTTTAGCTATTCAAAGAGGTAACGTTGCCAGCCTTTTGGGCACACTTCCTGCGGTCAGTGACTTAAATTCTGTTTTCTACCTATAGTAAAGACCCGCACTTTACTATAGGTAGAAAAAGTTATGATAAAATATGTAGATATAAGGTAGATAGGTTAAATATTAGATGTAAAATATTTGTATATACTAAATTACTTCCGTTATAATAAAATAAATAATCTAGTACATATGAAGATAAAATAAAACTATTGTTGTCCGTATGAAACGCAATAAAGTTCTGATAAACGGCCGTGCCTGTGCCGGCTATTAGCGCGCGAACCGAAACACGGGAAATTACAGATCTCTCCGACAGATTGCATGCAAATTGAACGGAGACTCGAGTCGAACATGATTTGCTGCGTGATCTTTTTTGACGTTTTTGTAAATTCTATGCTAGGTGTGGCGAGCGGGTTCCCCTGTTCTTTGTGAGTTCGTTCACAGAGCTGGCACCGGGGGCGCCACCAGCTGTGCCGGCCGAGCCCGGTCACCCACCGGGCCACCGCAGTCTAGGTCCGCACAAGGCCGAAGACGCACGTGTGCCAGCTGCGATCATCCCGAAACTTTCTTACGTCAAATCAATGGATATAACCTAACACATCGCGTACAAATCCAACCAGTTAAAATGTAATTTTGTTGTGTCTCCGCGATCCGATGGGTTAGTGTTTCCGTAGTGCGTGTGACGTGTTATTTGCAGTGCCAACGATGTGAATTTTTAGTGCATTGTGTTGTGTAAAAAAAGAGCAATGAGTATTCAAAAGTGCCTCCTGGATAACTCCAGTAGGATGATAAAGGCGATGTCAAACGCCAAGTCGGGCAGCAGTGAAGTTAAAACGGTAAGTTACTGCTTTTTGTTTATCTTTTGTGTTATATACGAGAGGACTGATTGTCGACCTTGTATTGGTTACATACAACTTACAAAACGTTCGGTTCTAAATACAATGTTCTAGGTTATTCTTTAATAATATTGGAAAGGGGCTCTTTAGTATTAGGTAGGTAAAATGTGTGGATTATAAACGTATAATGCCCAGTGCATATTGCCAATGACCTGTAATAAAGCTAAGTAGTGCATGAATCGAATGAGTTTCTCTATTAATATTTACAATGATAACGAACGTGAGACCAATAACTTAAAACCCTCAACATAATGTAATGAAGTCTATTCTTAGTCATATTCCTATCAGAAAGATGATTTATAATTACGATGTTTTACTGCGACATAGGAAGGCATGTTTTCATTATTGTTGTTTATTGTGTCAAGCTGTTCTACGTACACAAAACAATTATTAGTAAATATTTCTTAAACATCTACTTGACCATGGAATTTAGTATCGCTAAGATATTTCAAATTAAAAAATTCTATCATTAAAATAACTAGGTACTTACTTATTTACATACTAAACACACCCGTGGAGTAAGAACTATGGAATCAAGTAAAAGGATCTGGCTTAAAACTGCCCCGCATTAAATTAATAATCTAAAAAAACAACATTACTAAGAATAGTAAAACTACACAACGTCACATCACAAGCTCGTAATACAAGAATATTGCAATTTCTCTTGCTGAGCGAGAACTTAATATTGATATTATAATACTAGCCATAGACTATAGTAAAACTACACAACGTCACATCACAAGCTCGTAATACAAGAATATTGCAATTTCTCTTGCTGAGCGAGAACTTAATATTGATATTATAATACTAGCCATAGACTATGGAAATGTCACTATGGGCCATAGTGACATTTCCATTTTGGTTTTACAACAGCATAGGTAGGTACTCTACTTTATGATCGCCATCCATTTTCATTTTAACTCTTCCTTGTAAATACAAGGAAGAGTTAAAATGAAAATGTTAAAATTAGTAGAGTTAAATAACTCTACTAATTTCAACTCAACTAAATGGTTGAATTGCGACTTGTGCTTTCCCCATTATTCTCGATTATCTTTCGTTTGTGTAATTTCACATCGGTTGTGTTGTGACGACGAAACTAATGTTGTTGACTTGGTGGTGGTGGTGTTATGAATGTCACTTTTAGTAATTCTTGGTAGGTATATGGTAGGTGGGAACATCGAGGAGTGCCACTACCTCCAACCCCATCAAAACTAACATGGCCAAAAGCCAGCCTCTAAAGCCAGACTATAATTATCATTACGAAATTATAATCGTATTGGAGCAATATCAAAGAAGTGTATAAGTATTTAATAATTATTTGAATTTTTTGGACATTTTTATCAATACCAATTACTAATTTTGTTCTAGAGCTAAGAGTTTTGATGAATTCGTAACTGTTTCATTCCACGACGTGCTTAGATTTTCTGTGACCATTTATTTATTTCCTTTACTCCATAAATCATTACTTAGTAAAGCTATTAAATTACTTTATGCCAGAAAATAAATGATTTATTTGTCAAGGACATACACATAAATGGCTTAAACAAACTAACTGCGCAAAGTAAATGAAGAAAGACTTCGTTTTTATCAATTTTTGTGTAGCCACCCTTCCTATGAAAATATTTTGTTTGATAATTTGATAATATTAAGGTTCATTGCATGAGAAAAGTACCATTTTAATGCTTACAAAATTTGTTATAGTAGGCTTCTCATCGTGTTCGGTACCTACTTACAATAAAAACAGCAATAAGTTCTTGATAAATTACACCCTAATGCAGAAATCTAGTTTCATCGTGACGCAATTTGCCTGTATTCTGCAACACGGCAAACCATGTAGGTATACAGAGCAGGTAGGCAAACTTTTGTCAGATACTACTTCCATGGGGTTTCAGCCATGCTAAGTGCTAATGAGATGTTAGGTACTTAGATATTTCATGATTCTATAGATAACTGACATCGCCACCATCACACTATGAATCTTATCACCATAGCATCAAGAGCACTTTTGTTAGAACCATGGTCATTTTAACCTTGACAGGAAAACCATACCTACCATAGTTTATCATGATTACCTACCTACCTACAAAACAAATAGTTTAACATGAAACAGGTACAAATTACGATTTGATATTAGGTAGGTACGTACCTACCTACCTAGGTAGGTACCTACTAACCTGCATAAAAAATAATTTGCAGTAAAAGCAAAAAAGGTTTACAGTAAAGGTAGGTATGTACCTATATTATATATTTACTTTAATCGCAGCCAACTGCTCTCCACATCTTCGTTTTTCATCAGCGTAATGAAATTGGAAACTCTCATATATATTTTTTTGTAAAATATGTAAATATTTAGGTAAAAGTTACCTAATTGGTAAGTAGGTAGGCACCTGACAGGAATAGTTCCTAAATAAAAAAAAACTAGTTGACCCAAAAAGCCCTTGATAATACTTTGTTATCAAATAAATGAAATTGAAATAGCAATGTCACAACTGTATTCTTCTGTTGAATGTGAGACTGCAAAAGTGCGCCTTGAGAATTACAATGGCAAACTTTCTCTGCCATAGTATTGCTAAGAACTTTGTATTATAATACTGGGTAGTAAATAATATTTTCAATATTATATTCATGACAGCCGTGGGTCTAGCTACCACTCTTAGTTATTAAATTCTTTAAATAATATCTGCCTAATATATTGAGTTCCAAAAGATCCGACTGAAGGCTATTTAACATGAAGATACCATTCGTGGGCAGAGTAATTTATACTTACTAGCGAAACGCGCGCGACTTTGTTTACGTGAAGTAATTTTCATGAATTTCGACAACTTCTGTTTTAGCTTTTTTGCTAAAACAGAAGTGCTAGGTACCGTATGCATAGGTAGGTACATAGATTGGAATGTAATTAGCTGTCGTTCTTATGATCAAATAAAGTTATTATTATTATTATAGCTCAGTCAGCCAGGACAAAGATTCTTACAATTGGTATAGATAAATAACTCGTATTAGATTTTTTATTTATAGATTGTATAGGTCTAATCTATATGATACAACGTCAAATAACACTTTTTACCAATGAATTACTTACCAATTCCTCATCTTTATTAGCCATAGTCATCGTATAATTTTCTTTACTATTTAAAAAAAAACATAATACTACAACAGAACACTAGCCAGGATACTTAAGGCTTGGTATTCCTGCAACTTTAGGCATTTAGCGCTGTCTCGGGCCGCACGCGAAATACGTAGCGCGGACGCAGCGGCAGTGAACTCGTATGCCCCCGCCAGCGACATAGTATAGCAATTAGCAGTAGGATCATTTTATTTGACTTTAGAAATTCATCTTTTGTGATCAAACTTTGTTTATAGTAAAGTAATAGTTTCGTAAATAAATGAAGGAACCTCCCTATTTTTGTTTTCTAAGCATAATAAGGTATTATTTTGCCGGTTTTTTAGCGCTGAATGTGGTTGTGGTTGTGGATTCGATTCCCGCCTTGGGACAAATGATTGTAGGATCTGTAAATATTTGCTCCGGCTGTTCTGGGTATTTTCTATGCATGATAAAATATATATATCTATGTAATGTATTATATTATGTGTAATAGTATACCCATAACACAAGCTCTGCTTAGCTTGGGGCTAGGTGATGCTGTGTGGGTTGTCCAGCACTATATTTTTAAATTATTAATTTTGTAAACAATATGAAGACGGAACAAGCAAGTTGCCCACCTGATGTTAAGTGCAGCTATTGCCTATAATAAAGTAAAGTCTAGCTACGTTTGTAATATTCTCTATTTGGTCTTCTTTATTTGGTTATTTCGTCGTATCTTAGAAACAGGGGCATAACTGTAAAAAGTCAACTTTACAGGAGAAGATTTTTTCTGATTATTTTATAAATTGAAATATTTTTAGTATTAAGGTGGTTCGATTTCCATACAAATGTATTTTACCAATTGTAGGCTAAGGTAGTATAATTTCACATTGTTATCAATATTGTTGGTGTTTTTAGTGGTTTTCATTTGCGTGAAATTATATTTTATTAAAGAAAACAGAAGAGTAATAGCAAAACTAGCATCGAAATTTTAGTTCATGTCTGTCAGTGTTTATGTGGACACAGATAGTGTCGTCACTTACGACTACGATTCTATATGTGTGAGTTTCGCGACGTTGCCAGCTCGCGGCAATCGCGGGTCGTGGGTTATTGCCGCTCTTCTCCGTGTTTTCATAATAAGTTCGGCTTAAAAAACTAACTTTGGAGGATTGAACATGTATTGCCAACATAATAAGTTTCGGATAATTATGGGAAAACATTTCATTACGAACCATAGTAATAACTTTATTATTATGAGGTACATATCAAAAGGACTGTCGACTGTAATCCCCAGGCACAGTAGACATACATCCGTTAGGGCAGCCGTCATACCTCAGTTCGTAGTAGCTTTCTGCGCTGTAAGTGGTGGGTTGGACCCCCACCGTGCACAAACATTTGTGTGATAAACGTACCTAGATGTTTGTTCTGTGTCTGGATTTTATGTTGTATTTACAAAAAAATACATAGGTATACAAGTATTCTAGCAGTCATCTGGTTTCTATAGTACAACCTATGCTTAGTTTGGGGCTAAATACGAATATGTGGTCAGGTTTTCAATTCAAAATGGCGGGTACAGATCATAGTACTAAAACTGATATGGGTGTCGTTTTCGACTAATTTGGGGGTGCTGATTACGAATATCTGGTTAGATTTAAAATTCAAAATGGCGGGTGCAAATGATGGTACAAAAAACTGACATGGGTGTCGTTTTCGACTAATTTGGGGGTGCGCTGATTACGAATATCTGGTCAAATTTGAAATTCAAAATGGCGGATACAAATCATGATACAAAAAACTGACATGGGTGTCGTTTTCTACTGATTTGAGGGTGCTGATTACGAATATCTGGTCAAATTTGAAATTCAAAATGGCGGGAGCAATGATGGTACAAAAAATTGACATGGGTCTCTTTTTTGACTAATTTGGGGTTGCTGATTACGAATATCTGGTCAGATTTGAAATTCAAAATGGCGGGTGCAAATGATGGTACAAAAAATTGACATGGGTATCTTTTTCGACTAATTTGGGGGTGCTGATTACGAATATCTGGTCAGATTTGAAATTCAAAATGGCGGATACAAATCATGATACAAAAAACTGACATGGGTGTCGTTTTCTACTGATTTGGGGGTGCTGATTACGAATATCTGGTCAAATTTGAAATTCAAAATGGCGGATACAAATCATGATACAAAAAACTGACATGGGTGTCGTTTTCCACTAATTTGGGGGTGCTGATTACGAATATCTGGTCAGATTTGAAATTCAAAATGGCGGATACAAATCATGATACAAAAAACTGACATGGGTGTCGTTTTCCACTAATTTGGGGGTGCTGATTACGAATATTTGGTCAGATTTGAAATTCAAAATGGCGGGAGCAATGATAGTACAAAAAATTGACATGGGTATCTTTTTTTTGTACCATCATTTGCACCCGCCATTTTGAATTTCAAATCTGACCAGATATTCGTAATCAGCAACCCCAAATTAGTCAAAAAAGATACCCATGTCAATTTTTTGTACCATCATTGCTCCCGCCATTTTGAATTTCAAATCTGACCAAATATTCGTAATCAGCACCCCCAAATTAGTGGAAAACGACACCCATGTCAGTTTTTTGTATCATGATTTGTATCCGCCATTTTGAATTTCAAATCTGACCAGATATTCGTAATCAGCACCCCCAAATTAGTGGAAAACGACACCCATGTCAGTTTTTTGTATCATGATTTGTATCCGCCATTTTGAATTTCAAATTTGACCAGATATTCGTAATCAGCACCCCCAAATCAGTAGAAAACGACACCCATGTCAGTTTTTTGTATCATGATTTGTATCCGCCATTTTGAATTTCAAATCTGACCAGATATTCGTAATCAGCACCCCCAAATTAGTCGAAAAAGATACCCATGTCAATTTTTTGTACCATCATTTGCACCCGCCATTTTGAATTTCAAATCTGACCAGATATTCGTAATCAGCAACCCCAAATTAGTCAAAAAAGAGACCCATGTCAATTTTTTGTACCATCATTGCTCCCGCCATTTTGAATTTCAAATCTGACCAAATAATCGTAATCAGCACCCCCAAATTAGTGGAAAACAACACCCATGTCAGTTTTTTGTATCATGATTTGTATCCGCCATTTTGAATTTCAAATCTGACCAGATATTCGTAATCAGCACCCCCAAATTAGTGGAAAACGACACCCATGTCAGTTTTTTGTATCCGCCATTTTGAATTTCAAATTTGACCAGATATTCGTAATCAGCACCCCCAAATTAGTAGAAAACGACACCCATGTCAGTTTTTTGTATCATGATTTGTATCCGCCATTTTGAATTTCAAATCTGACCAGATATTCGTAATCAGCACCCCCAAATCAGTAGAAAACGACACCCATGTCAGTTTTTTGTATCATGATTTGTATCCGCCATTTTGAATTTCAAATTTGACCAGATATTCGTAATCAGCACCCCCAAATTAGTCGAAAACGACACCTATGTCAGTTTTTTGTACCATCATTTGCACCCGCCATTTTGAATTTCAAATCTGACCAGATATTCGTATTTAGCCCCAAACTAAGCATAGGTTGTACTATAGAAACCAGATGACTGATAGAATACTTGTATACCTATGTATTTTTTTGTAAATACAACATGACATCCAGACACAGAACAAACATCTAGGTACGTTTATCACACAAATGTTTGTATACGGTGGGGGTCCAACCCACCACCTACAGCGCAGAAAGCTACCACGAACTGAGGTATGACGGCCGAACTCATTATGAAAACACGGAGAAGAGCGGCAATAACCCACGACCCGCGATTGCCGCGAGCTGGCAACGTCGCGAAACTCACACACATATAGAATCGTAGGCGTACGTGACGATAATATCTGTGTCCACTTATACACTGACAGAAATGAACATTAGCAAACTTTGTACTGTTTTACCCCCTCCACTCCCGTTTTCTGGAATTATTTTTGTAACATCTTATGAAAAATAAAGTCCTTATTGTATCTCTCAAATTTAATTAAAATCTGTCGATAAATAACGCTACAGTAAACTTCCCTCCTTTCCCCCCTCTTTTTACATCCAATCAAAAATCGCAATCGACAAAAAAATTCCTTTAGCTCAAGGAATATGTGTGCCAATTTTTGTCAAAATCGGTGGAAAACTGCGACCTCTAGGCGAAAACAGACAACCGGGCAAAAGCATTTTTGCCCTATCTGGAAACTGGACACTTCGCTCGCTTCGCTCGCTCGGTCAATAATAATAATAATAATAATAATGCTGGACAGTCCACACAGCATCATCTAGCCCCAAGCTAAGCAGAGCTTGTGTTATGGGTACTAGATGACTGATATACTTAACACAATACATTACATACATAGATATTTTTTATTATACATAGAAAATACCCAGAACACCCGGAATAAATATTTGCAGATCGTACAAACATTTATCCCAAGGCGGAAATCGAACCCGCAACCTCCTGCGTCGCAGGCGGACACTCGCCCGCCGCGCCACATCGGTCGTCAGTTGTTGTTTATATACGTTTTTGAACTCATGCATGATGTAAACACCAATTATATTTTTTATTTATAGTGCATATGGTCAATGCAGCACATGGTACGCAGAGGTAGGATATAGACAAAATATAAAAATCGGACAGCGATATTCATTAGTTATACCTACTAGTATTCTTATACTATGGCACTATGACCGCAACAGATCATATCATATTTACTTACTTTCTTATATTTTTATAGTGCATTCTTTTAATTTATTATTTTTATGCCTGTAAACGACTTTTTTCGCTGGCGTTGTTTATTGCCCATTATAAAACTTGCAATAATTATATAAATTCGTCAAAAACTTATTGATTGGTGCACTAAATTCGCCGCGGAAAAAATTGACACAGGTCCGTCGTCTGTAAGCGCCAGCGCGCGACTGATCGCCGCCGGGCTTGTGCATTTTGTGGTTATTTAAACATAGTGATTATGAAAATAATTTTAACAAGTCAAAATCTACGAATTTGTTTAGATATATTTTGTGTCTTTAAATCAGTACAAAAAAAAAATTCAAAATATCAGTAGTTTAGTTTTCATGTTAAAAAAACATTTGAAAATGGGGTAACTTTGGGATTTTTTTTTATCGAGTGAAGTTCATCAGATCTTGTAACCGAATACGAATTTGACTAGACCAGATCCTTAAGTATTAAATATATTTTTTTCAAAATTTTAAACACTATTTTCTATGTCTCAGATGCTTTTAAAAATCACAAAAGCGCGGCCTTCTGGGAATAGAGGCCGTTAACTGTATTTTCTGTATTATGTACTTTTTTCTTATGCGTATCTACTACTAGTCTGTCATAATCACATATTATTCCTCACTATTCAGTAAGTAAAAATAATAATATCACAACAGAGCCCAAGCGAAAATACCTTTACTGTATTTTTCCTCCATCTAACCCGAACGTGCCCATTACGATGTCCTATACAGGGTAACAAAATACCGATATACCTATTTTCCTGGTCCTTTTGCTTACGGCACTATGGCTTAGTGATGTTGGTTGAATTACGCGGGTTGGTATTTTCTACTAATATTATAAACGCGTTTGTAAGAATGGATGGATGTATGGATGGATGGATGGATGGATGTATGTATGTTTGTTACTCTTTCACGCTCTAACCAGTAAACCAATTTGGATGAAATTTGGATTTAACATAGATTATAACTTGGACTAACATATAAAGCTACTTTTTATCCCGAAAAAATAACGGGAACGGGAAACTACTAAGTACCACGCGGGCGAAGCTGCGGGCGGCCGCTTGTTATCAATATTATTACGTCTGAGTGTAGGTAGCCAAATCTATTATTTTATACAACTTACTAATGGAACAAGCAAATGGTCCATCTGATGTTAAGTGGTTACCATCGCCAAGATCAAAGTATTATCTCGTAGGTCACACTCGTTAGGAACGTGCCCTATGATACACTGCGTCCATTAACCTGACACATACAGGTGTTAAGTCTAATGTGCCTGTAATTTCACCCCGGACGAACCCATCATAAAGAGCTCTACTTCACAAATAATCTCCAGTTTAGAAAAGTTATTCAGTACCGATGTGGCCCGGCGGGCGAATGTCCGCTTGCGACGCAAGCGGTTGCGGGTTCGATTCCCGCCTTGGGATAAATGTTTGTACGATCTGCAAATATTTATTCCGGGTGTTCTGGGTGTTTTCTATGTATAATAAAAATATCTATATATGCAATGTATTGTATTAAGTATATCAGTCATCTAGTACCTATAACACAAGCTCTGCTTAGCTTGGGGCTAGATGATGCTGTGATGACTGTCCAGCATTATTATTATTATTATTATTGAATAGTATGTATGTTGCAATATTAATGACTAAACAAGGTTGTATGCAAAAATTTTTGTTGTTTTGTATGTCACACAAAACAATGTAAAGCTAGGAATACTAATTAGACCGTCTTTCAGCCATCCTAGGCGTGGAAAAAGATTTGATTTGGTAATTTCGGTTTAAGTATTAGGTAACTTATTATCTCAGCAATTTGTCACATCAACTATAATTTCAAAATCCACCATGTAATTTATTTTCTGTAAGTTTTCTAAGCATTCGGCACGAACAATGATTTTATTAGGAGCATTTTGCATGGTTAGCTAGCTCTTGCATGCGAAGCCTTCAAAATTATTTCAAAAAGACTAGATAAAATATTCAGATACATGCAGGAGGTAACAATAGATATTGACAGTCACAGCTTAGTCGGTAGCAGCTCTGCATTCTGCGCTGTAGGTCGTGGGTTCGATCTCCACCGAGATCAATCTATGTCTAGGTTTTATATTGTACTAGCGGCCGCTCGCAGCTTCACCCGCGTGGCCGTTTTTTTCTCGTTCCCGTAATTTTTTCGGGATAAAAGTAGCCTATATGTTAATCCAAGCCATAATCTATGCATCCATCCATCCATACTTATAAGTAGGATTCTATGTATGTATTTAAAAATTCTATCAGTTTCTGATTCCTATATTACAAGTCTTGCTTAGTTTAGGGCTAGATGGCGTTGCGTCAAACGTATGTCAATATTTATTTATTCACCAAAATACTACTGCGCAGTTCGCACAGTAACGCTCTCAGAAACTACTAAAGCAAACTTTGAGTTTAACTATACAGACCGCATTGCAAATTTAACAAAGACTGCTTGTATACCGTTCCGTTCACCGGTCGAATGTGACCTAAGCCTTCTATCAACAGCTAAATGGCACTAATCATGCGAAGTACCAGACTAGCTAAGCTATAGTGTGGATTATAGTAACACATGCTATAATACTATACCATTGAACAACACTGCAGGAACTTCGTTTCTGTAGCAAATAGTCAATAGTTATTTATTGGTAATCAATTTACAGGTCACTGCTCTCTTTGATCTACAGAGAATATCTAATTCTTATAATAAAAATAACAAAATGAAAAAAAGGCACAAACTTATCTTTACAATAAAAATAAAAATTAATAAGTATTCAATGAACTTGGTCTAGTAAGAGCTACCCCGCCTACTGGTTCTAGGGTTGTGGGTTCAAATCCAATAGTAAATAACCAAATAATTTTCTATTTGGAAAAGATACGGCCCAATTTTCGTAATGAAATATCATCAAAATCAAGTTTTTATCGTGTCAATCTTCAAATGATATTCTTTTAAACTGACATTTCAAACACCAAAACAAAACAAAATTAATGAATTTTACAATCAAATTCTAGTTTCAATTTCGCCTTAGCTCCAAAAACGGACCAATTACAATACGTGACAATCTGCCACGTATGGAATACCAACTACCATACTAAAATTTGGGGGTAAGGAAAATGTAATATTCAGACGTATCCTTATGTCCCTCAGGAGTCAGGACGTCATAGAGATTTGGTACTTGTTACTTCGTATTTATTTTAAAAAATATTTACCGTACCTTAAAATAATAGTCATTATCTCATTTGCTTTTGTTTATTTCTATTAGACAAACAAAAATAAACATTTTCTTATTTATTTTAAGAGTTGTTATAACAGCTAAGCTTCGTTTATTTTAGTTAGCAGTATTTGCAATCGTCTCAAAGAGACTTTGAAAGCCTTTTATGTATTACAAGGTGTTTTATTAAACAGTGTCAAGTAGAAATGTTGAAGTGGGACACCCTACTGTACCCCTATACCTTATAAGTACTCTTTATAATAAACTCTTAGAAAGCATAATGAGATGATTTGTTTTCCGATTATTCGGCACACAACTGCTTTATTAAACCCCGACGGCAAAACGAAGGAGTGCTATAAGTTTGACGTATTTGGTACAATATACCAAAAAAAAGTATAGTTATAAAACACAAAATTTCATAGGTTTTCTGTTTAAACCTTATGACGTCAATGCAGTTGAATAAAATGCTTGTTTTACTCTAAACCTGCTAAATACCTAGTTTAGTGTTGTAAAAGCATTTTATCCAAAACAACAGCAAACTGATACATTAGCAAAAAAAGTGTTGAACAACATAAATATCAAATCCATAGGCTTGCCAAAATCTATCATACTTTTATATGATTTTAACGTGTCAGTAGGTCGAGAATAAAGTTTTTAGGGTCTTACAACCCTGTGGAATAAAGTGAATACTATAACAATGCTGACTTCTGTAGCACTGGCAAATAACCAACTGAAACTCAAGAGATTGCTTGTTTGATATGGTGGTATGAATTATATTCGCAATATCATTACTATCATTAGTATTACTTATTGGTACCTATTAAAGACAATGAAAACAGTGTGTTCTTAAAATATTACATAAATGTAAATTTTTTTTAGCACATCCTGTTTTCATAATTGTAAATAACAAATTTATGGGAAAGCATAAATTTAATGGTTTACTTACCATTAATTTGTCATTTACTGCGTTTTTGCTAAGCATAGACATCTCTTTGACTGGCTTATACAAATTCTTGCACTTACTGCGTTTTTGTTTAATGCACTTTTTAATGAAAGCCTAAATATAATAATGGTAATAAAAACTAATATTAGTGTTAGAAGTATTAAGGCTTTTAATCATAAAAACATTACAGCATTACGCACTAGCGAAAATGTTAAAAATAGAAATCTATAAAAGTAGAATGTACTTTATACTTTTAGACCGTTAAAATATAATTATTGCGGGCCATATATACCTATAAGGCTATTTATGTCAAAGGACCATCGGCAGCGGGCCGGATTAAATGCTGTCGCGGGCCGGATTAAGCCCGCGGACCGTACTTTGCCCATCACTGGTATAGATAGATAGTCTCCTATGAATGTAACACATTAATGTGTTAGGGCGTGCCGTGCTAGAACTGAGTCGTCGCCTTGCGTACATTATGGTTTGTCGGGTCGCGTTTCTGTTGATGTTTTTTGCCAATCAAACACGCCATAGCTCAGTTACTCTTACTTAAATGTTTGTTCTGTGTCTGGGTAATATACTGTATTCTCTGTATGTATATCTAATCCGCAAGCACGGTAGATATCCCCTCAGATTTCTTAGTACTAAGTACCTAGTCGAGATTCTTTAAGGATGTCTAACAGGAGTGTACTAAATATAAAACTTATTTGAAAGTACCTCTGTACTTTCAAATAAGATTAATTTTACCAGGTTATATGTATGAAAACTTGTAAAAACTACATTTGTTCTGTGAACCACTTGTAAAATGCTTACATAATATTTAACTAGGCATTGCGTTTTTCAGCCAGGCGTCCAAGTTGGCCTGAAAAAAGTTGGACTGGCGATGTTATCGCTTTCAATACCGCTCATTGAGAAGAATAAAGTCAGTATTTGCCTGGTTTGGGTTGTTTCTTGTGTTATTTTTAAATCGAAGTCAAAGTTAAAAATCATTTATTCAGTAATATCCGCAGGGATCATCTTGAAACGTTTTAAATCTAGGTGAATCTAAGCGCCAGTTCCTCGCGACCAAGCCTAGAAGAACCGGCAAGAAACTTACAAGGCAAGGTTCCTACCGTTTTTTGTATGACCAATGAACATAATATTAATAAAGTTTTGTGTAATGTCTATATCCCTATGAATTCAAGTACCTATTTTCTGGATATGAATTACGTTTTTCAATTAGGTAGGCAGATAATGTTTTGGTTTGGTTGTTCTTGTAAAGAGTGTGTAGTTTTGCATGTGTTGTTTTTCTAACCATCATTTTTAGATTAGTTATATGTAAGGTTTTTGCTAACCTATGATGTTTTACTGCTGGGCCAAACCCGGTTCCTTACTAGTGTCCGTCAGTATCGCTGAGAATGTTTACTTGTCAGCCTTTAATCTTTTTATATAGTGATCCAACACAAACACTAAATTGGTGACCCCGACGTGATCAAAATTTTAAATTATTATGAATGTAGTTACCAGTTTATAAGTATATACACGCTACATCTTCATCTGATTGGTTAACGTTACAGTGACAGTTTGCACTGGCCAGTAAGGTGACAGTTTATCCTGACAGGCGACGACCCGTAGTACAACCAACGGGCGCGATTCGTTTTCTGTCAACTATGTAAGCAACAATGTTTTTTTCATTTTAATAGTTTTTTAGTGTTATTTTAAGTTCTGATGTGTAATTTCGGTGGTATTTTAACCATCATTACTTGAGGTCTTAGCATAAGTGAACAGTTGAAATGAAAGTTGCATCCTAATTTGAACGAAAATGTTTCCCATTGGTTTTGAAAAAAAAACGTCATCTCTTACTTCAAAACCAATGTCAGCCGGCTTTACTTTCTTACTGACTCAACTTGACTAAGGAGTATTTTATTCAACCCACTTGACTTTCATCAAACATGGTTTTTAAGACCTGAGACTGCGTAGTAAACTCCAAGTGATATGAAAATACGGCCCTGATTATGAACAATTTCATTGAAGGTTGTATTCAATAAAAATAAATGAGCAAGCGTACTGTTTGCTCGGCATCTGTCAAAGTGACGTTTACGCGAGTGTAAATTAAATTGTCACTTGTTAGGTTCGAAGGCTTGTTAACGTTTTGGCAGGAGTTTGTTTTAAGCAAACTCTGCTCGTTTATGTTACAACTGTGTACCTACTGTTTTTAATGAAGATATTGTTGAAAAAATAAGAGACACTGAAAATGTAGTCAATAAAACACTTAGTTCAAAATCAAATAGTGAGGTGTAATAAAATATCCTACTCATATTATAAACGCGAAAGTTTGTAGGTATGGATAGATGGATGGATGGATGGATGTTTGTTACTCTTTGACGCTCTAACCAGTAGACCGATTTGGATGGAATAAACATTAGATTAATTATTAATTAAAAAAAGATTAAGGCTACTTTTTATTTTGAAAAAATAACGGCAACGGGAAAAAAAACTGCCACGCGGGCGAAGCTGCGAGCGGCCGCTAGTATTAAATACCAGTATACCAGAACGCAGGGTAGTGCATCTCAAGGCACTTACCTAACGTGACCTACAAAGCAATGCCTTGTTATAGGTTAGTTTCCACTTAACATCAGGTGGGCCATATGTTTGTTCCACACTGCTTGTGCATAAAAAAAGTAAGTAAGTGTAAAGATATTATCTATTTATTATTTTTTTTTTTCATTATCATTATATTGAAAATTGTTCTTGGATGGATTGCGTGAAAGATGATATGAGTAAAAAAGTGAACACAGAGAGAGATAGAAGAGAATGGGAGAAGAAAACAGTTGTGCCGACCCCACTTAGTGTGGGATAAGGACAGGAAAATGATGTTCTTTCTAGAAACGTATGGGAGAAGCTTATGTCTAGCAGTGGACTTCTACCAGGCTGTTGTTGATGATGATTATAATTTATTCTTCTATTAGTGATAACTCAGTAAGTCTTGACTTAATTTTTGTGTGTTTTCATTAAGAGCTATCCCAGTCGTTTTAAATTTAGACATCTTGTGAAAATTAAATTTTCCATAATATTTTAATGCAATAACAAATTTATGAAGCGGATGTTTCTCCAAGATAATTTGTAGATAAAATTACGAGCATCAGTCAACATCTTGGACGGACAGGCATTTTATCTATGTGGGGTACCAATACCGAAACTTGTTGAATTATAAATAGCTGTAGGTATAACTCGTAACATCGTTGATGTCATATCAAAAGGTCGTATTAAAAACGTATTTTCAGGAGACAAAATTGATTTATTTACGACTTACTGATGGCACAAGCAGATGGGTCGCCTGATGTTGAGTGGTTACCATCACCTATAACAAAGCATTACCTTCAGGTTAAGTCCGTTAAAAACGTGCCCGTTGCACGGCTCCGTGTTCATCATCCTGGGGTATCTAGGTGCTAAGCCTCATGTGTTTGTAATTCCATTGCCACCCTTCAAATCGGAACCCAGCCAGCTTGACGGTAAGAATAGGCATAGTGGTAGTACTTCCCCAGACGAGCCCTTCAATAAGAGCTCTACTTAATAGGTACTATATTTCAGCTGTTTTAGAATAAGTTGAACCAAATTGTCATGAAGTTTGTATAAAAAGAACTTCACGCGGGCGAAGTCACGCGCGTTTTGCTAGTACATATATATTTGTCGGACACCTAAAAAATAAGCTTGTTTAGGATGACTGACCTTCTGTAAAGTGGAAACTCAAATGAGTCTCTTAGGCCAAGGCACTTACATCTTTCCAGATCTAATCAGATAATGGAATGCAAATTAAGTAATTTACAAAGGTACACTCGCAGTCCACAGTAGTTAGGTACACAAATTGTACGATTGTGGAGAGCGTTTATTTGCTCAGTACTTTGATAAGTTAAGTCTGAGCATAAATGCTGTGTTCTTGTAAAGACGTCTTATTATTTTAAAAATGTATTTTAACTATACAAACTTATTTAGGTACCAATATATTTTCTTTAAATCTTAAAAAAACGAAAGTACCTTTAATAAAGTTCTGCAATAATTTAAAAGATCTATTTGAAAATATTTAAAAACTTCCTAGTGTCTCTTATGCAAGCGAAACTACAAGTCATTGTAAGTAATTAATCTTGGTCAAACACCTTTTCATGTCACCAGTAATTTACTAAATATATTTTAATATTTATGCTGAAAATATTTAGTTCATTATTTAACAGAGTCACGCCTGGAATTGAGTTCAACCACATTAAACACGCAACGAGGAAAATATAAGCTAATTCATTAGACAATTTTTTGTTTACTTTCAGCAATAGATACTGGTAGATTAATTTTGTACGTACTGTAGGCAAGGTATTCTTCTGAGAGGCAATTCTCATATTTCTCATGTAGTCAACATAAGATGTTGTCTGTGTGTAAATATAGGGTCGAGCGGTCACTGACAGGTAAAAGTCGACCTCAATCAATCGTCATTACAACAAAAGCGCCACAGAAATAAATTCAGCGTGACATAAATGTAATACGTAATAAAAACCCTATTTATCTTTGTGCTTACCGTATCCTAGAGATCCTGTCTAGCCTCATCGGTCCCGGTTTAGAAAAAAAGGGATAATTGATGTCGCAAGAGGCGGCTAAGGGAACGCACCGACTCCGTGGTCACCGGCAAGTGTGGTGACTATGGCAAATCTGATGCTGATGACGATCCCAGATATCTTTAAAATAACGTAGTCGCAAATTGTAATGTTTATAAAATTTTACTTTGTATTAACATCATGACAAGGTCATGTCCTTTGGATTTTCTTACAATTGTATGGTTTGATTAAACAGTAGCTGACAGCAGTAGTTAGTGTTTTGTCAGCGTGTTAGTCAATTTCTCATTGTGACACTACAGTAATTTGAAACATACATACCAGTGATTGTACGTTAAAATAAATACTAATACTCTCAGTAGATATATAAAAAAAATATAATAGTAGTTTTATATGTAGTATAGAATATTCCTAGTAAGTTTTATTATAAAAATTTTTACTCCTATTTTTTTGCAACAATATAACAATTTTTTTCATTTTTTGTCTGCAATAAAAAAAACTCTAATTCGCCTTGCTTTGATTTATATACGGCAAACTGTTCTACAGCAGTTTTTTCTGCATATAAAAAAGACAAAAAATAACAATTTTTGTACATTTTAGATTTATTTATTCAAATGATTATGTATTCAGGTGACCGTCATTAAGCTTTACATAATCTGGAGTTGATTCACAAATGAAAGGGGTGTTAAATTTACATTCTAATAAAGTTATTACTCTGAGTATCCTACTTACCAATTCAAAATAAAATTAAGCGAGATATAAGGATAGAACAAACTTAAGTAACTCCTTAAATTAGCTAATCAGTAAATGGAAATTTAATGACCGTTATGTTTCATACAGTATTTTTAGTAAAACAGAATCACTTATTATTTTTAAGCTTTTTAAAATAATAGTGAAGTGAAACAGTATTGACACTAATAAGTGACAGATGGGCTAATGTCATCGTAATAAAATGACATCGTTGGGAATACCCACAGAAGCACCAGTGCATACAATTTTATTTACATCTGCTTACATCAAGAAAGTTGTGAAGCCACTCCCGAAGAAGGTAAGAAATATTTGACTTACACATTATGTAAATATTTATATATGAAACAAAAAATTGTAAATATAAGTTGAATGAACTAGCGATACAATAACTAATTTAAAATAATGCTTTTTGAATAATTAGCATAATACACCCGTGGTCAAATAATCCAGGTTACCCAACACAACATTATCTCCGGAACGAAAAATTAAACCTCTTAAAAGGAATTATTCCTCCTGACTTCCAATAAAAATGTGAAAATTCAATATATTCCAAATAAGTACATTGGTTTTAATTTTATAACAAACAATATACTTATTACAATGTATTTAATCCCCGTGTATAGCAATTAATCCTTGTTGTGATCCTTTTTTTTTTTCAATTTATTATAATATTATGTTCACATTATTGAATGGTTTATGAACCGGTCTATGATAATTCAAAAAACCACTACGCCTGAACAACCTCAGTGGTGTCAATAATTCATTGTAACTCGCAAGGCACAAATAAATCTATCTATGTATATAGATATAAATAATTGAATCATCATCCTGACTGACTGACATATAGACAACGTACTAACTGCTGGAGCTAGTGACTTGACGTTTTTAGAGTATTGCTTATGAGATGCTTAGAGGTGTACTATGAAGGAAATCCTTTAAATTCAACTCCTAAACGGATACAACAGTTAAAGTTGGCTTCAAAATAACTCCTAGTAGCGAAATCACGCGCTTCTTTGTTAGTGTAAATATAAAAAGCATTTAAATTATTTTCTGACGTTAGTGTTGCCGAAGAAAGGAGCTTCTATTCCGTAAATCCTCTGTTTACTGTCTACTCAAAATATCTTTTATGACTTAATTTCTAAATAAATATTACTTATTTACATTTATATGACGCACGGATAGATTTGAGTAACGTGACGTCATTTATTTTAGTTGATAGGCTATTATGTAGGTAGGTATACTACTACCAACTTACCCATTATTGATGGATCATATTTTTACTCTTTATAGGTTCGATTCCCGCCTTGGGATAAATGTTTGTACGATCTGCAAATATTTATTCCGTGTGTTTTAGGTATTTTCTATTTATAATAATAATAAATATCTAATCTAATGTATTATATTAAGTATATTAGTCATCCATACCCATAACACAAGCTCAGCTTAGCTCGGGGCTAGATGATGTTGTATGGATTGTCCAGCATTATTATTATTAATTTTAAGACTGGTTAAAGTTTTTTTAATACAACTTTTTGATGAAACAAGCAGATAGTTTACTTTTTGATAAGACAAAGCACCTCACAGGTCACGCACGTCAGAAACGTGCCCTACGATTTTTGCCACCAACATCAGGCATACAGGCGTTAAGTCTCATGTGACGCTTATTCCACCAACACCCAAACTATTTAAGCCGGAACACAGCAAGGTGCTTCACGGCCGAATTAGTTATGGTAGTATTACTTTCATGGACGAAGTTTTCACTAAGAACTCTGCTACTAAAACTTGGCTGGTTGTAATGTGGTAATTAATCATTACCTATAACAAAGCATAGCCTTTGCAAATCACGCAAGTTAGGAACGTACCCTACGATGCTTTGCCATGCGTTGACTAACCTAAGGCATAAGGTTAAACTTCATGTGCCTGGAATTTTATCGTCAACCACACCCTTCAAACCGAAACACAGTAAGCTACTTGGTGGGAGAAATAGGCGGTGGTATTCCCCTAACAGACGGTTTATGGACTTTTAAGGGTTTTCCACGAAACTATTGGTTGGGTATCTTTCTTTTCCTGATCTTTTTTAACTATAGTGTGGTCGTGAATGTATCACCACAAATCACAGAAAAACTATGGATCATAACAGTTTTTTGATAGGGATTTAGTTCGGGACCAAACATGACATTTCATATTATTTTCTTTATATTTTTTCTCAACTTAGCATTTTTCTTTCTTTCTCAATCTAGTCTATAAAACACCTTTGGAATGGAACTCGTGCTTGCTCCCTCACTCCTCGCGGGGGCGGACTCGACGGGTCTACCTCTGAAGTCTTTAATTGAGGTGCGCAATTGTTTTGTTTTCATAACCAGACAACCCTGGCCCATCAACACCTAATAAAATATCGACATAACTTTCAAATACCAATTTAACTTTTCGTGTTGCCCCATTTTAACTTTATACATAATTTATTTATTAGAAAGTTTGCATTTGAGTTCAATTTTAAGATTGCCAATGTCATTCTGTGGAGAATCTCTCTCTTCAGGTTGACGCTTTGGAAAGAAAGTGAGAGATTATTAAAGGACAAGGCTGTTGCGAAGATTTGAGGAATATCTGTAAGATTTGCCCAGACTTTACTGTTAATACTACATATTAATGTGACCATTCCTTAGTAGCAGTAGAGCTCTTAGTGAAAGGCTCATCTGGGAAATTACTACCTACATTTTCAACTACCAGAATTAGCTTATTTCTTCCGCCAAGCAGTGTTGTTGTGTTCCGAATTGAAGGGTGTGGGTGCTGTCAAAATTACCTGTACGCCTGTATACCTCTGATTGATGAACGCAGACCAGTGCATCATAGGGCATGTTTCATCAGTAGTCAATTAACAAAACCCTTTTTGAACGTGCAATGGATAAACCCAGTTAATTTTTATTTGAAAGGATATACGTTCAGATTGGTCTTAGTAAGTTTATGAAAATTATTTCAGTAGTTCGGTTTTAAATCAAAAAACCTGGAACAAAATTATCCAGAAGAACGTCATCCATATTGAAGGAAGAAGTCTATTATATGCATTGGTGGTCAATGATACAGCAGTGGATAAGTTCAGCCGTGGTGATCCCAGATAAAAAAAGACTCCTCCGTCACCTCTTATGGGAGTCGTAAGGTCCCTTCACATCTCCCTTATATCCTAGACTTATTTAGGTTGAAGAAGGTTTTATTTCAGACAACACTTTGTTGATAGGTTCTCGACAAAAAACATATTATTAAAAGAAACGCAACAGTACTAATAGAAATAGGAAAAAAAAAACAGAAAAGAAACATAATACATAACTGAGACAGGAGACAGCTGAGTTGAAGATAATCAATGCAGGAAGTATCTTCCTTCACTGATCACCCTCATCACAAAGTACCTCCAGAGTGGAGATGATAAACTCTCTTTCTCTTTTGACTTTGACTTACCAAGTAAACATAGAAGCTCTGCCCTTGGTGAGATTTAAAGTATTTTCCATTATGACGTTTTATAATATTGACGAGTTCACCTCGCCCATTCATCACGTGTTTGATTTGAATTTGAAATCGGCTCAATATAAAATATTATTTATTTATATTTCGGACATGGAGTGCGCCAGTACCCATGTTTACTGCTGTTTTACGACTCTGCTATGCTTGAATATTAACCGTGTAAATCTGGTATCGTATTCCAGCCGAGGTCTTTCATAACTGGACTTACTATACTGGGTGTAATAAGACTACTTCCGAAAACTGAAACTGGCATTCAGACAATGATTCTGATTACAAAAAATTAAGAATGTGAAAAAAATCGACACCTTTTGTCCGTTTTTTCCGTGTTTTCTAATTGAAATTACAGGCACATGCAGTTTAGCAACTATATATATTTTTTTTTTTTTTTTTAAATGACTATTCTATATTCGTAAAAGCTTTGGGAGAGAGAAAACGAGGATGGGTTCTTGATGGACTGGATATTGGTTCTGGATGTGGGTGCAGGGTGCAGGGTGCAGGGTGCAGGGTGCAGGGTTGGTAGGTTGGTAGACGCAGAGCAGTGCGTCATGGGAAACGTTCCTAACAAACGTGACCTAGAATTGGGTTGGCCGTCTGTTTGTTCCACCAGCAAGTCACATAAAAAAAATTAAGCACAATAAAAAGTAACAAACTATGAATAAGATTACTTTCAAATACAGGTATCTGACAGTTTTTCATTGGCAAGTGTCAAATATGATGAGAATTTGATTGTCGAAATTGGGCTTGACACGACTGAAACTTCAATTTACGATATTTTGGTACGATAATTGGGCCTACAAGTAGTACTCGAGTAGATACCTTGTTTTGGCTCAGACATTGTTTCATTCAGAAAGGCCAGACGTGATGATCTCAGAATCTAATGGGAGTCCCCTTGTAGTACATACGTAGACTATCTTTAGGTCTACTCTTAAAAACGTTGGGCAAAGTTTCATAATGTCTTTTACACTGCGCGTTATGCAAAGCAGCGACAGTTTTGACTGTAGAATAGGTTACCGAGGCCCCGCAGTGTAATTCAAAACGACAATACGAAATTTCGCTCATCGATTTTTAGAGTAGACTTGCAGGTATCAATTACAACATCAAGGTTCGTTTTGGCTCATATGCCAAACGTGTTCACACTTTCGTCTATAAATAGAACTTGTGGTTCGCCCCAAATGAGATACTGAAATTATAACGAATAGGATTCTATTCATTAGTTTACGTTATATTGTCTCTTATTTTTACTATTTTTGTCGTATTTCAAAAATTATACGATATAGAATAAAAATAAAAAGCGTTCTGTACCAATATATAATTTATAATTATATAGGTATTATTAATGAAGTATATATATAAGTTTTTGTGAAATTACAGGCACGTGAGGCTTAACACCTGTATGCCTCAGGTTGATAGACGCAGAGTAGTGTACTGTAGGTCTCGTTCTTAACAAACGTGACCTGCAAGGCAATGCTTTGTTATAGGTGATGGTAACCGCTTAACATCAGGTGGGCCAGTGCTTGTTCCATCAGCATATTGTATAAAAAAAAGCTTAAAATCCTGTCCCAGACACTAATAAAGTATTTTGTAATTAGGAGTATCTTAACTCAATAATACACAACTAGTAAAAAGATTCGCGTCTTCGTCATACCTACATTTGAACGAATTTCAAACCCGTTTAATTCGGAATTTCCGGGAATTCTTTTCTTAGCATATCTTTTACACACCAAGTTAAATATAGCCTGAAAATTTCAAGTCTATACTACCATTGGTTAGGTTTATGGCGTGTTTATACGGCGCCAAGTACTTCGCGCAGTGGCCGCGCGGCCATCGTGCGGTTGAGGAAATCAATATCGTCTCTTTATCCTAGTAACGTTCAAAGTCCAAGTTCAGAGTCCTGTTAAGCGTCTACATGTATGCCGAGGCCCAATTCTCGTAACAAAATATCGTCAAATTTAAATGGTATTATTTGAAAACTAACATTTTCGACAGGTCCAATTTTATCTCAGCTCTAAAAAATGACGCTCATTGGGCCTCTGTATTTAACTGACCGCACACAATAGCTATTGTAACTGCACCAGGTGTTGCCGACAATGTTTACATGTACTAAATAATGTAAACAGCTCCACAGACTTATTAGTAGTTAGTACGACACTACCGTGGGTGGCCGACGGGTTTATAGCGGCTCATAATATTACCGACATAATAATCTTAATTGATGAATGAGAGACTTAAGGCCTTTGCAAACCTTTTGATTTTAACTTTTTTTATCCTACTTGTTGATGTACAAGCAGATGGCCCACCTGATGTTATGTGGTCACCAATCTCTATAACAAAGCATCGCCTCGTTGATTACGCTCGTCTAAAACGTGCCAACCAACTTTACGTCCATCAACGTATTGTATTATATTCGTCATCTTGTACTCTATCGCAACACATTAGATATCCCCTCAGAGTAAGTAAGTAGTAATAGAAAGGTTTGTGAAAAGCGCGTCCAGGAAAGTACTACCGTTTCTATTTCTACCGCCAAACAGTGCAGCTTATTCCGGTTTCAAGCGTAGTGACTATGGTAAATATTGTCAAATGTGGGGAGTCTCATATTTAGCAGTATATTAATTTTTTTTTTTTATTGCTGGTTAGTCCACACAGCATCATCTAGCCCCAAGCTAAGCAGAGCTTGTGTTATGGGTACTAGATGACTGATATACTTAATACAATACATTACATATATAGATTTTTTTTTATTATACATAGAAAACACCCAGAACACCCGGAATAAATATTTGCAGATTGTACAAACATTTATCCCAAGGCGGGAATCGAACCCGCAACCGCTGCGTCTCAGGCGGACATTCGCCCGCCGCGCCACATCGGTCGTCAAATCGGTTTTGCTGATGACAACATAGATTTTGATACTACATTGTCAAATTCGAGTCTACTAGTCCACCACTAATATTCGCTAAAGACAGTTTAGATTTTGATTAGATAACTACATTGTAAAATTTGACATAATATATTATACTATGCTCTCCACGGGTGTGCAACGGCCTAAGCTTTAAGTACTTTTCAGCAGACAGACGAGAAGATGAGAACTACATATAGTTTTCTGCGAAGTAGTAATCGTCATGATCAAGAGACTCGCCCGGTGTTGCCAGACGATTGGCTATAATATGGATTTTTATAAGCCTGTCTAATGGAGTAAGCTGGTGGTCCTCCTAGTGTTAGGTGGAAACAAAAGCGTGCAAAACGATGCACTATCTACATCCAACCTGAGGCATACAAGGGCCCAATTCTCGTATTTTATTCTCGAGGTTGAATACTCTAATTGTCAAAATTGGTCCTGTTTGAAATGTCAGTTTCAAAGAATGCCTTCTGAAGATTGCCACTCTTGAAACTTGAATTTGACCATATTTATTTACGAGAATTGGGCACCAGACTCATGTGCCTGTAATTTCACTTGCATCCTTCAAACCGGAACATAAGCTGGAAAACGACGGATGTTGGCATAGTGGTAGTACTTTCCCAGACGAGTCTTTCAGCAGTAAGTGGACATAAGTCGCTCTATATTTGGTTTTCTATGCATGGGATTCATAGAAGTAGCATCACGATTTTAATCCCCAAGCATGGTAGATATCGACTCAGATGTCTTAGTACTAAGGACCTACCCGAGATTTTTCAAGGATGTCAAAAGTGGGTAGCCAGAGGTACGTTCAAATGTTATATTTGGTACATATCCAGATTCAAAGAAACACAGATAAGTTCAGTTGAAATGCCACTATCAGTCGCCCATGACGATGATGATGATAACAGTAACTAAGAACACAGATCAATCTATTGCCGTGACTTAAAATGACGCACATAGGTACCTACTTACTGTACCTATTTCATATAAATGAAATGAAAGCATTAAAATAATGTAGTAACAAGGCCATGAGTATGTATTTGGATTCTATACATTTTTATGTATTTTTTACACTTAGTGGGCGCCAGTAACGCTATAAAATAAATGTAGGGTAAGGGCGCATCTGTTTATAGGTCGCTTCAGTACTTTATTCTTTAAGACTGAGATAGGTCAGTGACAGTGATCCCACAAGGCCCTTATTCCACGGTCAGGCAAACTAGATGGCAGATGGCATGGCACGGTCAGGCATGACTATAATTTTTGGGTAATTAATGGATGGATGAAATGGATGAAAAAGTGAGATGCGAATGCTGCCTATAACTGCCACGTTTACTGTGTGGTTTAAAAAATGTGAATGCCGCTGAAATTACAGCCACAGAAGACTTAATGTCCCAGGTTGATGGATGCAGAGCAGTGCATTGTAGGGCACGTTCCTAACTAACTTGACCTGGGAGGCAATGCTTTGTTATAGGTAATGGTTACCACTTAGCAAAAGTCATATAAAAATACATAATTATGATGAGATATATGTGTGGAGTGACGAGAATGGATAAAAAAAAATATAATGATTATATCATTTGGGCTAAGATGTGTGCAACGTGAGAATTGTTTCCAAGAATTGTTGCCTCACCAAGGCGCCTCACTGTTGGGCAGAGTGGAAAGCAAAAAAATTCGCAGTGGAATCTGCCTCACTAAATCAATTAAGTGAGGCAGTTTCCAATAGTTTAAAGTTTGGTGTATTCTGCCCGACTAGGGACCTTAGAGTTTGTGTAGGTCGGTTTACTCATGCTGTAATATTTGTCTATTTAAGTTTCATGTAACTTTGGCAGGTAGAATTATATGTAACGATACTGACTGCAAAAATATGAAACTGTGTCGCAGCCAGTAACGCCCTCCTCTTGACATCTTATTTCCAATTATTAGGAATGAAATAAAAAAAAGGAAAAAACAAAATAAACAAAAAAGTACTTAAATTAATCCTGCGGTCAGTGACTTAAATTCTGTTTTCTACCTATAGTAAAGACCCGCACTTTACTATAGGTAGAAAAAGTAATGATAAAATATGTAGATATAAGGTAGATAGTTTAAATATTAGATGTAAAATATTTGTATATACTAAATTACTTCCGTTATTAAAATAAAATATACCTACTCCAAAAAAAGTACTTGATTTAAAAGTTACAATATTGTGTTTTTTTATCAATCATAACAATAAATTAATCAATAAAATCAACAACATATAAATTGGTTTATCCATACCGTTATTTTGTGTACCATTTTACAAAATAAAATAAAATGTTGCTTCAGTGTGGTACCAATCCTTTTATGTCCAATATCCATCGATCTTGCGAATAACGGAATGATTTGAATTCAAAAACCCCATCGTTTTAAGCGAAATAACGTGTTTTTTATCTTTCCGCTATGAGTAGTTTTATTAGCAAGTTTTTTGTTGCTATTTAATATTCACTTTCACTTTGACTTTGCTAACACAGATATAAAGGTAAAATTCGACAATTGTATTGATTTAATACTCCTTGAGGTATTTATTTACCACACAAAGCTCCGAAATCACTTTCAACTATTACTAAATGACTGACATATTACAGACAACGCCCAGCCTAAACCACTGGTCGTAGATACTTCAGGTATTGAAGTAACCACACATTTTCAACCGACTTCAAAAAATGAAGGATCTCCTCAATCCAGTTGTATGTTTTTGGATGTTTGTCACCTAAAAACTTCGTATTTATAAACCGATTTGAAAAAGAAAAATCTTAAAAGGATATTCTTACAGATTAGTCGTTCAGAAATTTCATTAAAATCAGTTCAGTACTTTGGGTTTTAAAACAAAATACCTGGAAAAAAATCACCCACAAGTTTTTACAAGTTTTTAAAAATTTATTTGTTTGGTCTTTTTTACAAAAAAATCTCAAGTTTTTGTAGATCTTTTTTAAAAATGTGTAGAACCACTACCTAATGACGTAAAGACAGAAGAGTAGACAAAAGTAAATATTTATTAGGTACACTCACCTTTTGGTTGTTCAGGGTATGCTGTTTTATTTATAACCGGATTACCTGTGTGTATGCTATGGGTTTGCTTGCAATGAATTAATTTGAAAAAAATACCTTCGCGCAGTTATCACGTGCAAGCATCAATATCCGCCTGCGACGCAGAAGGTTGCGGGTTCGATTCCCGCCTTGGGATAAATGTTTGTACGATCTGCAAATATTTATTCCGGGTGTTCTGGGTATTTTCTATGTATAATAAAAAAATATCTATGTATGTAATGTATTGTTTTAAGTACATCAGTCATCTAGTACCCATAACACAAGCTCAGCTTAGCTTGGGGCTAGATGATGCTGTGTGGACTGTCCAGCATTATTATTATATAATCAGTGTGTGCTACCAGTGATAACTTATGGAACTGAAACATGGTCGCTAACTATTAGACTCTTACACAATCTTCGACGACCGATGTGGCGCGGCGGGCGACGGACAGGCAGACAGACAGAGTTCCGGTTTCATGAGTGTAGTGAAATTACAGGCACATGAGGTTAAGCACCTGTATGTCTCGGGTTGATACACGTAGAGCAGTGCGTCGTAGGGCATCTTCTATAGGAAAGTGACCTGCGAGGTAATGCTTTGATATAGGTGATATTATCCACTTAAAATCAGGTTTTATCAGCAGTTCTTTTATAGAAAAAAATCTAAAACCGTACAGACGTTCCTATCAAAAATAGCGATGTATTAATATCATAAATATCCATAGATCAATCTCTCAAGAATGATTGACAGACAAACAACTTGAGAACCGGCTTATTAGTGCTGGTTTTAGCTCTTCAGAGTTTTAAATAGGTTACATTCATTATTACACAGTCTGTTACACGTTTTACTCGCGAGGTAGTGTAACAAGTGAAAATGTGAATTAATTTATCCATTTTTCAAAATACAAACGCTGTAACGTAAAATGTGAAAAACTTACAAAATATTTCAAACGTTTCTTAGTTTATATGCATTTATACACAATTTTTTAAAAGATAATTTTATTCTGACTGGAATGGTGTTCGATCTAGATAGATCGAAGATCTAGAGATTTAGCCTGTGTGCCACTGCGGGTTAATATGTATATATATTTATATCTTCTAAATAATAACAGTAACAAACGATAATTCCACTGATTTTCTGTGTGTAATTTATATTGTTAGAAGACTTGAAATCAAAATTAAAAAGTGATGTGGTTGCGTGTAGCTTATATTATTAAACTATTTTAAACAAAGTGACTTCAAATGACTGAACATAATCCTGAAAAACGAACATTTTAACAGGTAATCTAACAAAAGCAAGAACTGCAGAAACGTAAATGTAAACAAATAAATTATATACAATTGCTGTTCAGAAGTAGTGCTAAAGATAGTAAAATGTTGGAGCTAGTGTTGAGGCAACCAGTGGATTTGACTACCGTGAAGGTAAAAAATTATTATCTAAACTATTTGTATAGACATAGAGCTCTTAGTGAAGGGCTCGTCTGGGAAGTACTACGACCATGCCTATATCTGACGACGGTGAAATTACAGGCACATGAGGCTTTATTGCCTGTATGCCTTAGACGTAGACGACGATAACGAAGTCTTTTACCCCCTTGCGACCCTTCGTAAGGGGTGTAGAAGAACTTGTCGTCCCAACCCTTTCCTCATAAGGATGGGCTTTATTGTAACAACTTTACCCGAGCTACAACTTCAAGGGTACCTCTGGGTAATGGGGTGTCGCCCAACGACGGTGTTCCATTTAGTTAACCTAACATGGTACATGGTGCTTTTTTAACTATCTCACCCGCAAACTTCGTTTCGTATTATTTTTATTACTAATTATCATTCCGAACGAAAATAAATCCAAAAATCCGAAAATCATAAAAATTGGTCCAGCAGTTCTTGAATAGAATAGAATAGAATGGAATAGAATATACGTTTATTTAGCATAGGCAAATTCACAATATTTAGCAAAGGCAAACACACACAAGCCCGACTTGATAAACAGGTAGGTATGCAGATTCTATTACATAACGTTAGTCAAATAGAAAAAAAAGAAAAGTATCCCACCGGCTCATGTGTCAGCAGTAGGTCCCTATGCTAAAATGGTTGCTTGAGTTTTAAGTTTTGTTTTATATACATAAATGAGTAATTATGTTTTATGTCAGACGTAGAGTAGTGCATCGTTGGGCACGTTCTTGTGCGTGACCTGCAAGGCAACGCTAGGTTATATTTGACGAGCTAACTTTAATATTGATATATTTTCATGTTCCTTTACTTACTTCCTCGTAACCAAGCCTAGAAAACCAGGCAAGAAACTATGTCTTGGTTCTTAAACTGTGTTTCTGTAAGATCCTTTTTACAACTTATTTTGATTACAGTAGGTCATCCTTATTGTTATATATCTATCTTTCAATGAAGCCACGGGTTTCCTTACAATGTATTCACCGTTTGTGCCTCGACCTTGTACACGACCTGCCTCGAACCCACGACCTTACAAAAGATGTGGCTGCTACCACGTAACTACCAATGCTCTCCTACATAAATATGTAGATATTACTAGTATACAAAATACAAACCTATCTACAAAGGACTTAGTTGTGTAATTTCGAGCAACTCAAGACTGAAGGAATCGAGTGTTCATGAATTTATGATTCACCCGTTACGATAACTTGTGTGAAAATGAACATGATTCTAATAATGTTGTGAGGTTATCAGTGTGTGTAGATAAATGGTGCGAATGCATCCATTTAAACTGTTTTACGTACCTACAATGTGTGGTTTACCGCCACAATAGAGAAAAACCAGCCAAATGCGAATTGGACTTGCGCACGAAGGGTTTCGTACCAGTTATGACGACCGATGTGGCGCGGCGGGCGAGTGTCCGCCTGCGACGCAGAAGGTTGCGGGTTCGATTCCCGCCTCGGGATAAATGTTTGTACGATCTGCAAATATTTATTTCGGGGGTTTTGGGTATTTTCTATGTATAATAAAAAAGTATATCAGTCATCTAGTACCCATAACACAGGCTCTGCTGAGCTTGGGGCTAGATGATGCTGTGTGGATTGTCCAGCATATCTATTGTAAAAATCTAAAAATATTGTAAAAATAGACTACGAGGCTATCCCAAAATTCGCCCAAAATGTACAATCAATGCTCCCGTCATTATTTAAATGCATAAACTCGCTTATATAAAGCGGCATTGTATATCATTACCTCTCACTCATAATGTGAGAGCGAGTCGCTATATCATTACCCGTGAGAGTGAGAGGTAAGGGGGTAAAGGTAGAAAATTTAGCAGTGGAATTTGAGAGCTATTAAACCATATCATTTCTAATATCTTTGCACCTCTATGGACTTTGCTATCCCAAACTCATAACCAAACCACGAGTGTGCAAACGCAATAACAAGGTTAGAATTAATGGCGTGGAATGTACAAGATTTCAGCTCCCTACTATCTTGAAATATGACAGCACAGTATAGTTTTACAAATACAGTAGCGATGCTCGAAAAGCGCACATAATGTTGTTATCATTTTTAGTAATAAGTAATCATAATAATAATACAAAATTGGTAGGTAATCTTCTGTGAATAGATCAAGAGAAAAAAATAGTCAAGTGAAAACTGTCAGTTCTAGGGCAGTTTTGAAATCAAATCCAGTTCGGTAAATAATAAAAAGCTTATTTAGCAATTACAATATCTTACTTAAACAAATCCTCTCTTTTTCTTTTTTATGGCAACTGTCCTCCACTTGACAGACACCTGCCAATGTCAAGTATTTTTGATTAATAGTTTTTAATCAAGTCAGTAAAATTCTGTCAAGTTGAACTGCAATTAAAAGGTATTGAATAGATGGCATTTTTATAAAAATCCTAGGAAAACATTCTCATTCAAATCAGAATGACACAATACACTTTCATTCTAATTGCTCACACCACACATTGCGCTAACTTGAAGCAAATTTTAAGCAAAACTTAAAATAACACTAAGAAAACTATAAAAATTAAAAAGTTATGATGCTTCCAAAGATGAAAGAAAACGAACATCTATAAGTTCGATTATACATGTTTTACGCTTTGATTATTTGGGTGTGATCCAAGATTTTAAATTAACTATCAAAATAATAGCATGTTCGTTCACTGATAGCTAGCGGCGCGGTGGCATAGCAGTACGGTGGCGAGGCGCGACCAATTAATCTTGACAGCCTTATTTTGTGAAAATGATCACGCAAAAAACGGTAGAAACCAAGCCCTAAACTCCTTACCTCTTATTCTAGCCTTGGTCGCGAGAGACTGACGCCTTGTCTTACGTAGCATTCATTAAACAAATAAAAGTATTTTTGTCTTTGACTGGATACTTACTTAGATATCTGTTAACCAAAACGATCTTACTGCTTGTGCTTTACATTCTGTGATTACATAGTCTTGGAGGCAACGCTACTCTAATCTTTATAGCCTATCCTGCTTCTTCTTGAATAAGCGGACTTAGCTGAAGCGAGACAGATGGTCTAATAACCGGAGATTGCGATAGGTGCGCGTTCGTTGCACTACGGGTAATACCTAGTGCTCAACTGGGTTGCAGGTAAAATGGGAAAAGCCAGTTCGTTTTTGGTGTTCAAATCTTAACTAAAACTCTAAAAAATGAGAGCTCATGTTATTATCTAGTAGTAGAGCTCTTAGTGAAGGGCTCGTCCGGGGAAGTACTACCACCTTGCCTATTTCTGCCGCCAAGCAGCTTGCTGTGTTCCGATTTGAAGGGTGTGGGTTCCGGTGTAATTACAGGCACATGAGGTTTAACACCTGTATGCGAATAGTAGTGCATCGTCCGTGACGTTCCTAACGAGCGTGACCTACGAGGCAATGCTTTGTTATAGGTGATGGTAACATCAGGTGGGCCTTTTGCTTGTTCCATCCACAAGTTGTATAAAAAAATGTTGAACCTCTGTTTATAGCTAAACGGCTACTGAGAATATGTTGTGACATGTGAAACATTCACAGACCACAGATAAAATTGAGTAAGCCCAAACCAATAAGTAAATTACATTTACTCTATCTGTACTATACATTTATTTACAAAGAAAATTATGACTAATACAAGTATTTATAATTGGTATGTACAAAATACATTTGAAACAGTTGAGCTATCTAAAGACCGTTGCAAACGATCTAAAGGTAGCTCAACTGATCCAGATCAGTGCCAATCGGAAGCGTTCCCAAAACACTGGCTGCATTGCCACGCTGAATGGCAATGCTGATTCGTTGTGCCAGATACTCACCAGCTCTCGGGTCACGCGTCGCTTCGACCAGACGCCCCGAAACCGAACTTCCAACCATTCCGCCATTTACTTCAAATCCGATATTCAGATTGGATTTGAACAAAGCATGGTGTCAGTATCCCATTACCTAAGGGATTATGTTGAATTTACAAATACGATGGTAAACAGTGGTTTTACATAAAAACAAACGTAACCCCAAATAGTAGTAAAATAATACATATCCACTTGACTGGTCTTACAGCTCAGTTAGTAGTAAATTTACTACTTATATACTATACTACAATAGTCTTTTGTGCTGTAGGTTGAGGGTTCGATACCAACCGAGGACAAATATTTGTGTTAAGAACATAGATGTTTGTTCTCTGTCCGAGTGTTATATTATGCTAAGTATGTATTCACAAAAAAAGCATAAAGTATTCTATAAATCATTTGGTTCCCATAGTACAAGCTATTCTTTGTTTGGGGCTTGATAATGTAAGTAGTGTAAAAATGTCCACACATATTTAATTGAATATTTAAATGTTTAATGTTTGTTAAATGTTTGTATAAATCGAATGTAATATCTGGACGTACCTCTGAATACCCTCTTAGACATTCTCGAAGAATCTAGAGTTGGTTGGGGTTAAAGTCGTGATGCAATTTTTTATTTCTTTTATAGACAGAGACGGCTCAACGTGTGGTGGGTCATCTGCTCGTTTTATTAAATTATCCTTAAAAACACAAGACATGTTAACCGTTTTCGACTCAAAAAGTAAACTATTGTCTGATTTATTGAGAAAGCAATTTATCTTCGAGATTTAGTACAAAATCCTACGCAGGGGCTTAATAAAATGTAAAGGTAACAAAGTTGGCTTAACCGATAAACCCTGAAAGAGCTATCACTAAGGCTTATATCATACATTGTGACAGGTGAGCATTTTCAATTCACTTTGTAAAATTATCATAAAATCCTTTGAAATTTGTAGTGATAGGTAACTCTGAAGAAGAGGATGGTTTTACATAGAAAATACTTAGAACACCCGGAATAAATATTTGCAGATCGTACAAGCATTTATCCCAAGGCGGGAATCGAACCCGTAACCTCCTGCGGCGACACATTCGCCTGCCGCGCCACATCGGTCGTCATCGGTCGATATGCTGTTTATTTTTAATAAACATTTACAAAAATACGTTTGCACGTAATATGCCCTGAAAGTTCATATCTTAGGGTATTTCAGAAACTGAATTTCATAACTAACCGATGCTGGCGTTGTTTCAATATAAACTTTCATTTCACTAAATCAGTAAAATACCGTACTAGCAAATGCGATAAATTCACAAAGCAATTTTAGTCTTAACCCTTAGGAATAAAGTCTCATCTGGCTTGACAAATATGTTGTTCCATTAAGAAGCTGTGGGTGAATTCGTGTAAATCTTAGAGAAATATTTTCTAGAAAGGCTTTTGTGATATTGCTAGGAATAAAGGCAGTAAAGTCGGAAGAACCTTTAGACGACGAATGACATAAGGGTTCCGTAGATAAAATAGATGCAATGAGTGATGTTAATATATTGGTAGGAGCGTCGTATAACCCAAATTGTCCCCAAGCTGTCAAACGTAAAATAAAAAACATCACTTTGTATGACAGCCGTCACAGCTCAGCTCATAGTAGCCCTGCCTTCTGGGCTGTAGGTGGTGGGTTCGACTCCCACCGAGAACAAACATTTGTGTGATGAACATAGATGTTTGTTCTGCGTCTGAGTGTTATTTTGTATTCTATGAAGATATGTATTTATAAAAAAAGTATATAATAATTCTATCAGTCATCTTTCAGCTTTGCTTAGTCTTAGTTGATGTTGTGTAAAAATGTCGATACCTTATTTTTTTTTTAATGTAATTTCGTTTCGCTAGTATGTTTATAAATCAGTTTTGTATGATGTGTGGAATGTTTTAACTAGACCTTTCTATTTTGATTGAATAGATAAACTACATGGCCGACAAGATATAATACGTAAACAAACCTTCACTGATAACATGCTTATTATTATAATGTTACAGTCATCTGCACTAGGGGAGAAAGAAGAAAGAAAAGCATATTATTGACCCAAACCTATACTACCTAAAAACTTTATTCATTCGTAAACTAAGGATTTTTATTCCCTAGAGTGGGATATGAACCTAAGACCCTTTCATACGGAGATGTGCTAACTAACTGCGCTACCGAGAGTTCAATTGAACTCGACGAACCCTTGGGATGTTTTTTTAGTACGGTACTTTAACGACCGTGACTTCAATTACGGTTTGACGATATACTGTTATCTAAGTCGCTCGATAACCGAAATTGCATTCAGTTGAATCAACCAGAGATGTCACTATGCTTTAATTTCAAGTAGGGAGTACCTACTAAAGGGTATAACTTGTGTATAATGCTAGCGAAACGCGCGCATAAAGCAATTTTTATACAAATTTCAACCCCCGCTGTACAGGTTTAGAGGTCGAATTTCGGGAATTCCTTTTTTAGTACACCTCTATGCTCCAAGACGAATATACTCTGAAAATTTCAAGTCTCTACGACCAGTGGCTTAGGCTGTGGTTGTCTATATCACAATCAGTCAGTCAGTCAGGACAAAGGTTCTTATAATTGGTATATATAACATTTTGTGTGATTTCTTTTAGTGTGTAGATAAACACTATAAAAACTAATAAATTATTCATTAACTGAAAAATGTGGCAAAACGAAATATTCGCCGGAACCTTTAGATACGAAACCAAAATGGCATAATGAACCTATCAAACACTGGATGAGAAAAGCCGAAGTCAGTGTCGCGTCTTAGGAGAGACCTATATCTAGCAGAAGACTTCTGTAGGTTAATGATGATGAGGCTATAAAAAGCTTTTAATTAAAAACCTCACTCTTCTATAATGAACATTCTGCGGAAGTACAATCTACCTTGAAAGATCTCCCCGACCGATTCCTCCGATCCTCGTAATTGTCTACCGCGTCAGCGTGTGCTAACCGCCATTTTAATTAAACTTTCTAGAAATAATTTCACTTGCAATACTGTATTCTAAATGAAATTACTCCGATATCAACATATGGAGCCATCACAGCTCGTAGTAACCCTGCTTTCTGTGCTGTAGGTGGTGGGTTCGATTCCCACCGAGAACAAACATTTGTGTGATGAATATAGATGTTTGTTCTGTCTGGGTGTTATATTGTATTCTAAGTATGTATTTACAAAAAATATATATAAGTATTCTATCAGTCATCTGTTTCCCATAGTACAAGCTAAGCTTAGTTTGGGGCTAGATGATGTTGTGTAAAAATATCCACAAATATTTATTTATTTAGGTAAAGCTGACTAAATTCTAACTAAAAACGTATACATGTAAATTGCTTTGTCTTTATTGAAAGGTAATGGGGTCGTGAGCTTAATCTAGACTTCTAGACAACAGCTAAGCTGTTCTAACAGTTTCTAAACTCTGGCATAGCACTGAGCTAATGTCTATTCAGCTAGACAGATAACGTATCTTTTAAATCATGTCGGTGAGATAATCCTACTAATATTATTAACGCGAAAGTTTGTAAGAATGGATGGATAGATGTTTGTTACTCTTTCACGCTCTAACCAGTGGACCGATTTGGATGAAATTTGGAATAAACATAGATTATAACTTGGATTAACATATAGGCTACTTTTTATCCCGAAAAAATAACGGGAACGGGGAAAAAACTGCCACGCGGGCGAAGCTGCGAGCGGCCGCTAGTAAATTATAACACGGTTTACATAATTAGGCAAACAAACTGTCTAACTCACGGTTACCCCGCATCCTCTTACAAATTAAGTAACAGATATAACTACTGAAATAGTCAGAAGGTCTACTCTTAATAAAACCGGCCAAGTGCGAGTAGGACTTGCGCACAAAGGGTTTCGTACCATTATCTATAAGTAATAAAACGGCAAAAAACTCACGTTTTTTGTATGAGAGCCCCCATAAATATTTATTATATTCTATTTTTTAGTTGTTATAGCGTAGAAATACACTATCTGTGAAAATTAAAACTCTCTAACTATCACGGTTCATGAGATACAGCCTGGTGACAGACGGGCAGGCAGACAGCGGAGTCTAAATAATAGGGTCCCGTTTTGGTCCCTTTGGGTACGGTACGAACCCTAAAAACGATAAACGTAGTTTCACTTTATCGTATTGAGTTACATTATACGTCATGACAGGTAGAAACAACATTGTGGAATAGACTTCTGAAACCCGCAGTGTAACTATAAACGACAATACAAAACTTTTATCGTTTTTCAATCAATTCAATCGTGTTTCTGGATAGGCACATCCCTACTACACTGTAGACTAACTACTCTTACATCAGCGGTTTCGCGATGGCTTGCAGGAACCAGGATCAATTAGAACAAGCTTCACACTTGACCTTGTCAGCGCTTCACACCTCAAAGTGCCGGATTATCGGCGGTTTAAATGCGAGGAGTTTAAACTCGAATATTGCATCTATTGTAGATAAGTCATCATCATCATCATCATCAACAGTCCACTGCTGGACATAGGCCTTCCCCATACGTTTCCAAGAAAAACGATTCTGAGTCTTTTCCATCCATCGACTTCCCGCGGTTGTAGATAGGTAATTGAACCCTAAAAACGGTGTTTCGATCTGAAGGGTTAAGGGTGGCGGTACAGTTCACGCACACGAGATTTTAAAACAATATTTCTTAAAATGATAGACGTAATGAAATTACTTTGGCTTATACGGAAGGTATAACTCAAAATAGAGGTACCAAGTCACGTGTGGTCCTATATACCCTTCAAATTCGACGCTTCAGACGTGTGCCCTTTTTATATAAATTCATATTATTACTTACAATTTTCTTTGTTTTCAGGTAAGTCTGTCATTGATACGTCTGCTAAACTGTTTTCCGGGTAAGCGGTTTTGTTGAAGCGACTCGAAAATAAGGTAGAATCTTATTAGGGTTATTACGTGCCTGGAAGATACTGCTATATTGATAAGGCCGGTGCTGTACGACAAGTCGTACGACAGCAAGTTGATGGAACAAGCAGCTACCAACTACCACCACCTATTTTACCAGAATACCGCAAGCTGGTTGGCGGTAGATAAAACCATGGTGGTAATACTTTCTCGGAGAATAACCGTGATGATTCAGAAATCTATATATTATCCTACAGCTCCCTGTTCCAGAGGCCCTCGAAGCTAACTACCTCCTTTGAGAATGATTTAGTAACATTCCTTTCAAGATCAATTCAATCGTTAATGTATTTTGATATCTAAACTGATAGGATAAGATCGGATTTCCTTTGAAGATGAAGATGTTTTCAAGGGTATTTACGTAGAATTTCACATGAATTTATCCCTTTAGGCAGACGAGTAAATAACGATAAACAACTGGCTAACCAAGTGGGTAATTGATTATTCTCAAAGAAATCTGTTAGGTGGAAAAATATGGTATCCGTCCTATTTCTTTTGAAATCCTCTTTTAATTTCAAAAAAGGAGGATATTTATAACATAATGTTGTCGACCGATGTGGCGCGGCGGGCAAATGTCCGCCTGCGACGCAGGAGGTTGTGGGTTCAATTCCCGCCTCAGGATAAATGTTTGTAGGTACGATCTGCAAATATTTATTCCGGGTGTTGTGGGGGTGTGTTCTATCTATACAAATAAATAAAATTGAAGTGTCTGTTTGTAATATTAAATTTATTACTAGACCGTTGCTAAAAGCTTTATAAAGCTTTATATGAGAGCAGCGTATCCGTTTCCGTCGTATTTCAACCAGTTTTTATACTTTTAAGCCTTAAGCTTCCGGTCAAGTGGCGCCACCTGGCGGCCGCGCGCAGTTTTGCTTCGTAAAATGTACCGCGCCATCTTGAAACCATTGGCGTTTTGTTTTCCGTCGAAGCAACATGTGTCCAGCAGCTATCTCTGCGACGACAGTTGTTTAAAAATATTTTAAATCTGTTTCCTTATAGTGTTAAATTTAAAGTGATATTGTACTCTTCATACTGTGCAAAGGAATAAATCGTGAGTACCTTCTATTATAAGATAGTTGTGCGTGATCGATTTTTTTAACGATTTTTTCGTTGTGATCACGTGTCTTTGATTTAAAATTAACCAGTTTACTTGTACAGGCTTAGCATCTGTAACAGTTTTAAATTTTTATTGTAGTCAAACCTGTTCGATTTTCAGTAAGATGAGTTTTAAATTTTTTTTTTTCAGTAAATTAGCCTTTGCGAAATATCAAACGTATTTATTTTGCAACAAATTAACCACAAGATATGGCTCCTACTACAATTAGTACCAGCCATAGCTCGGGTTTGAAGTATTTCCAGCAGAGCCTATTAATCTAGCCAAAAATGGAACTCCCACTGTTTTTGCCGTAAGATAACCTCACAACGTGGTTCGAACCCTCAAAACATTTTTATTGTCTGTTAATACGAATAGAAATGTCATGCTGAGGCTATAATTAGTTTGGGTGGTTAGCTGGGAAATATAAATGAAATTAAATCGAATCATTTATTTGCTGAAGTATGGTGCTTACAGGTGAAATAACTTCCTAGACAGGCATTGTATTTACAAAGATTGTTAATGTTAAAGTTACGACAACTTTTATCAAGCTATCTGAAGTTCAGTGCTTTCCTTAGAAATTAAGATATTCTCGATATCCTAACGATGTACTATCATACTCTTCGGTAGTATAGTGGTAGGTAAGTATCCCCGCCTGTCACGCGGGAGACCGGGGTTCGATTCCCCGCCGACAAACTCCAGGTATAATAGACCTGGAAACAAACAAAAAGGGGAAAACGTCTTACGTCAGTTGACACTCGCTTATGCTTGTATAAAATAAATTTTTAATTTATTAATCTTTTAACAAAAATACTGCGGTATTGCATTTGTTATATTCTTAGGCTTTCCATGTAAGCGTTAATCTGAAAAAGAGAAACCTTTATCTTCAACTTTGCTCTTTATTATTTTCATAAATTTTACGAGATCTTTTTTATCAAGTTTGCGGGTACTCAGCTAAAAGTAACAAATACATAAAGATGTTATTACAAGCATAAGTGAATGCGTCACTGAGTAGAATACCCGTACAATTCCTACATTTCTCGGTACTTACCTACTTAGGTGTTTGAGTGCGAGCAAACCTGGAAAAGGTGCAAATCTTTTCTGAGCCAAAACTGGTTCTGGATGGTGAAATCCAATCGAATTTAATAACGACCACCCCTCGCGGGGGTAAGGCGTTTGTGCAAGAACTGTGTTCTCGAAGGTGAAATCCAATCGAAGTTAATAACGACCACCCCTCGCGGGGGTAAGGCGTTTGTACAAGAACTGTGTTCTCGAAGGTGAAATCCAATCGAAGTTTATAACGACCACCCCTCGCGGGGGTAAGGCGTTTGTACAACTGTGTTCCATCGCTCGGAACTCAATGAACTTGTAATTATTCTGGCCATCTGAGGTACACAAAGACCTGTATCGTGTACATCTCATATTTTGGCCATCAATATCTGGTGGGTTCTTACTAGAAAATCCAAACCAAAAACGACCGCCCCTCGCGGGGGTAAGGCGTTTGTGTAACTGTGTTCCATCGTGTGGAACTCAATGAAGTTGTAACTAATCTGGCGTTCTAATGTACGCAAAGACCTGTATCGAGCACATCTAATTTTTGGCTATCAGTTTTTGGTGGTGTCTCACAGGAGAAAGCCAACCAATAACAGCCGCCCTTCACGGGGGTAAGGCGTTTGTACAACTGTGTTCCATCGCGTGGAACTCTTTAAACTTTTAATGACCCTGGCCTCCTGATACACGTACATACGTGTATCAAGTACACCCTCGCGGAGTTGATGTCACCATAACCACTTTCAATACAAGGGTCAACTCTCTGATGCTCAGTTTGAAAACTGTAAGTACACTGGCATAGTTTTATTTTATAATAAGAGGCTCGTCGCCCGTGGCGCGTGCCTTAAACATTTTAAAAGCGTCCCAAGTACGCTCTATGGCCCCGAGCGGGGTTAGAAACCAACATATAACATCTAGTAATAGTTGTTACTCGTAATGTTAACAAGAAAGCCAGTTAACACACTTCCACTCTCAATGAAAAGAAAGCACTAAAATAAAGATTGAATATAAGCGTTGCCTTGTTTATGCATACCTCTTTTACACACTGTAAAAAATGGGTTACACATTTTAAAAGCATAGTACTTACAGTACAATGCTTTCACTTTCGTCATTTCTATTTCTAGTGGTGCAGTCTGATAGGTCAGCCTATCATCATCATCATCATCATCAGCCTATATTAGTCCACTGCTGGACGTAGGCCTCTCCCAAGACGTGCCACTAAGCCCGGTTTTCGGCTCTTCTCAGCCATTATTAGCCTTAGTATAATCCCAAAGCGCTACACGGTCATTTCTGTTTGCCAAGCCTTTTACCTGATAAGTATAACAAAGATTCCGGATTTTGTACAAAAACCTGGCGTATTATACAAAGTGAATTTTTCACGAGCGTACTTCAAGGTAGTAAAGTCCTATAGCTACTTTTTACACCTTATACAAAGAATTTGTTGAAAATACTTTACTTTTGTTGACCAGATGCCAAAATAATTTTTTGAAGATACTGTTTTTACCGAACGAGTTGGATGGCTAAGACAAAAGGTTAGCTATTGATATCGTTAATCGTGTGAATCTCTGCGATCACAAGTCAAAGTCATAAGGCATTTATTCCATGAAATCATAAAGATAACTTATAATTGTGCTAGAGCTAGGTGAATCGCATCAAAGTGTTGCCATGCTTTATTGAGATGGATAGATACATACTTAATTAAAATTGTATAGACTATAAATTTAAGAAACGCAATTTCTTCTAAAAAAGCTATCAGTTTATTAGATCAATTTCAAAGACTGATTTTTCCAAATTCATAAAATGCATTTTCTGAAAAAAAAAAAAAAAAAAAAAAAAAAAAAAAAAAAAAAAAACTAGTGCCTGCTAGTTATTATACACGCTAGTCAGAGCCAAGCACCAAGCACTTACCTAGGCACAGTGCGACTAAAGGATTCACTCCGAGGACAATTCCGAGGAGGGAAAATTTACTAAAACATGAATAATTTCATAGGTAATCATGATTGTCCAAAATGTTCTAGGCAGGTATCAAATCATGCTGATAATTTTTAAGCCATCGCCATCCAGTATGGTATCTATTACCGGTCGGTGTGGTTTGCTAAGTGGCGAAATTTCAAACACTGACTTGTCCGGCTCTAAATCCGCATATTGCAATCTAGTGTAGACTACCTTCTCTTTATTATCTTATGAACATGTAATAAAGTTTACAAATAGATTTATTTTAGTAAAAAATACGTGAGGATAGTACAACTATCCTTGAACTATTTCATGGTGCGTTCAGTGTTCTGCGAAACTATACTAACTCGCATAACACCTCACATCATTTTACTATCATAAATATCCCTCGTAATATTTCCTCATGGGAAATTACATGTTGACGTGCGAAACTCAAAGTCTAAGCTGTGGAGAAAAATCTAGTTTACAGGATTTTCTTTGATTCACTGTAAGTGTGGGAATACGAGGAGAAATATGAAATACAGACCAATTGGTGTAATTACTGCCGCGCACTGCCATATACCATACATACCATACTGCCATATATTTTTAGCTCATGTATGCTTCGATAACATGTGGCGTGAAATCGTTAGTAGTACTGCATATGTTAAATTTATCTTTGTGAGTTATGATGACCCAGACGCTTGTCTCTTAAACTCTTACGTTTAGTTATACAACTGATTTTGAAAAAGTTTCCGGTTTGGGACGCTGACAAACTTACTTATATTTCAAATGATTCTATTGTCATTTATTAAAATAGTCGCACCACGCACCCTAACTCAGGAAGACACTTATATGATCAGCCCTTGCGATAAATCTTACTTGCAGTTGATCCTGTTCCACATTGGATCTAACAATAGTTCAAAATTAATATCCAAAATATATAATTTGGTTTCAATCATTACACTATTTACTGGTAATTCTAAACTCAAGATGAATCGTATTCACATTGGATCCTATTCCACATTAGATCTACTGATATTATCACTTTATTCGACAGTCGGTTCAAAACTGATTGCAGTAATTATTATAAATAATTCCGTTGAAAATTATTATCAGAATTACTGATAATTCTAATTCCAGTATATTTAGGAATAGAAGAAACTATAAGTGGAATAAAAGGCTTTACTCACTTATTATTTACAGTAGTAAAGTATACCATAAGGCCGCATTACGCACCTTCATAGCAAGCTAGGTCAAAATGTTGTATAGGGAGACTGCTACATGACACTTCCGTACTTTAGATCCACGATATCTACTAAGTGGGATCAAATATTATTTCCCGACAATTTTTTTGCGTGAGGGGTTTATCAATCAGATGGTGGGTACCAGCACATTCACATGTGATAGGTTACCACTCCATTCTTACAAATCGTCCGGTTGAAGCAATAACTGAGCTTAATAACCCTTTCAAATAATAAAGTGTTAGTAGCATGATGATTTACGAAAACTTTCATTGTTTCTGATTATAATAAAGTCTGATCTTATGCAAGTAATTACACATTAATTACACATTACAATTACAAGTAGTTATTGTAAATAACTGCAGCGATAGTAACTGATCTGTACACTACATATCAAGTACAATATATGATGTGTTAATAAGTTAATAAAACATTAATTTTAATTTTCTATTCTTAGTAGGTACCTACCTACTTACTATTGTAAAATATTTTAATGTCACATTGGCACTAGGTTACCACCTATTTCTTACAAGTGGCGACACCAGGCGATAACAAACAGGTCTCATATAAAGCTTTATAAAGCTTTTAGCAACGGTCTAGTAATAAATAGCAACGTTTTACCTGAAATAAAACGTATATTTAATACTTACCTTGCTAAAAGCTTTCACTTTTATCTCTGCCTGGTGAAATTAAGCCAATGGTTTCAAGATGGCGCGGTACATTTTACGAAGCAAAACTGCGCGCGGCCGCCAGGTGGCGCCACTTGACCGGAAGCTTAAGGCTTAAAAGTATAAAAACTGGTTGAAATACGACGGAAACGGATACGCTGCTCTCATATAAAGCTTTATAAAGCTTTTAGCAAGGTAAGTATTAAATATACGTTTTATTTCAGGTAAAACGTTGCTAATAACCGCTTTTTACTACATGCATATGAATGTATATGCGATACATATTCCAAAATAGCATTTTTAAAAATTTTGTTTGTCTGTCCATTTGTTCCGGGTAATCTCTGGAACGGCTGGACGGATTTCGACGGGACTTTCACTGGCAGAAAGCTGATGTAACAAGGAGTAACTTAGGCTACTTTTTATCCCGAAAAAATAACGGGAACGGGAAAAAACTGCCACGCGGGCGATACTGCAAACGACCGCTATTTTATGCCGTATTAACGCCATCTGTTGGCAACATCGAGTACTACTTAGTTAAGATTTGTAAGTAAAAATGTTTACCGCCCAACGAAGTGGGCACGGATCAGCTAGTCTATCTATAATATAAAAATGAATCGCAAAATGTTCGTGAGCGCATAACTCAACAACGCCTGAACCAATTTGGCCAATTCTTTTTTTAAAATGTTTATTGAAGTTCAAAGATGGTCAAGGTTCAAGGATGGTGGATGGAAGAGAAAAATTCGAATAATTGCCGGAAAACCCCTAAAAACAGCCCTTTTCTTTTTCCCATACAAACGTTTTCTTACTAAAACGAGCTTTATTGCTATAACATAAAGTTCATATTGAATTACAAGCACCCACTGTTGTTTAAACAATGTAGGTATGTTCCTAACGTCAAAGAGTCAATTTGCACTTTATTACCTCTGCACAAAGTTCAAATTCAATCATATCTATCAAAACAGTGTGCGTTGGAGCACAGATAAACAAAAAAAAAGAAAACGAAATCGAATAGTTCAATTTGGTCGGCTTCGCGATATTATTTCATTTGTTTTACTTTAAATGCATTAGTTTTCAAGTCATTATAATAGTCAAACAAAACCAGCGTTACCAAAAGTGTTTTATTATTTTAAGTTTTTATTATTTCATATCCTTATTTTAAATACGGCTTGAAGGATTTAACTCCAAGTCATATCAAATTTAAAAAAAGTTGAAACAACAACAAACTGTCAATGTCAGTGTTTTTTTTTCTTGGATTTTCGGTTACCTACTCTAATGTTTGCAGTTTGCTTTTGTCAATTGATACACGAAACAAATTCGTACCTATATGGTGTATTTTGTGCGGTGTTTATTGTGACAAAATAATCTATACAAATAAATAAAATTGAAGTGTCTGTTTGTAATATTAAAATAACCGCTTTTTACTACATGCATATGAATGTATATGCGATACATATACCAAAATAGCATTTTTTTAAATGTTTTTCTGTCTGTCTGTCTGTTTGTTCCGGGTAATCTCTGGAACGGCTGGACCGATTTCGACGGGACTTTCACTGGCAGATAGCTGATGTAACAAGGAGTAACTTAGGCTACTTTTTATCCCGAAAAAATAACGTGAACGGGAAAAAACTGACACGCGGGCGAAACTGCGAACGGCCGCTATTTTATACCGTATTAACGCCATCTGTTGGCGGATGGATGGAAGTGGCTAGCTTTATTCTTTAACAAGTTGTTACGAGAAGAGGCGATCCCGGACGAATGGTGCAACAGCTCGCTGGTGCCCATCTTCAAAAACAAGGGTGATGTACAGGATTGTAACAACTATAGAGGAATAAAGCTCATGTCACACAGTATGAAAATTTGGGAAAAGGTTGTAGCGCGACGGATGAGAGAAGAAAGTGAGGTATCACAGAACCAGTTTGGATTCATGCCTGGGCGCGGGACTATGGATGCCATCTTTGCGCTTCGTCAACTTTGTGAGAAACACAGACGAGTACACAAAAATTTGCATATGGTGTTCATAGATCTTGAGAAGGCGTATGATAGAGTACCCCGAGAGGTTCTGTGGTGGAGTATGAAAGTTAAGGGAGTGCCTGAGAAGTACATACAGCTCATTCGAGCTATGTACGATCGAGCGAGTACTCACGTCCGGTCTGAGGCCGGAGTTACCGCCAAGTTCAATGTGGGTGTAGGCTTGCATCAGGGGTCGGCTTTGAGCCCTTATTTGTTTTTCCTGGTGATGGATGCTCTGACATCAGACATACAGGAAGAAGCACCCTGGTGCATGCTGTTTGCCGATGACATTGTTCTGGTTGGAGAAGATGCGCTTGAGGTCCAGAGCAGACTAGGAAAATGGTGGGATAAATTGGAGAGTGTCGGACTGAAGATCAGTAGAACCAAAACAGAGCATCTGTTTTGTGACTTCGGTGGTCCATCCAATTTTATCCCAATAGCCTTAGATGGTGTATTAGGGATACACCAGTTTGTTCCGATTTCGGTACCTCGGCTCATTGATACAGAGCGACGGCGATATTGGCCGAGACGTGAAGAATAGAATAAATGCGGGATGGATGAAATGGCGACAGGTCTCAGGAACTGTGATCCGAAAATGCCCCTTAAACTTAGGGGGAAAGTTTACAAAATGATCATTAGACCTGTCGTATTGTATGGATCTGAGTGTTGGACAACTAAAGGGACTAATGAAAGAAGGGTACTTGCGGCAGAGATGCGAATGTTGAGATGGATATGTGGAGTTACTAGAATGGACAAGATACGAAATGAGTATATTAAGGGTAGTTTGAAAGTAGCGCCAGTGACGGAAAAATTGAGGAGCAATAGGGTAGCGTGGTATGGGCATGTCATGAGGAGGGATGAAAGTCATTTAACCTTGAGAGCGATGAACATCAATGTTGATGGATATGTGGGTAGAGGTAGACCAAAGAAAAGATGGATGAATTGTGTGAAAGATGACATGGATAAGAAAGGAGTGAGTACAGATATGACGGCTGATAGAGGGGAGTGGAAGAAAAGAACATGTTGTGCCGACCCCACATAAAGTGGGATAAGGGCAGGAAGATGATGATAACGCCATCTGTTGGCGACATCGAGTACTACTTCAGTTAAGATTTGTAAGTAAAAATGTTTACCGCCCAACGAAGTGGGCACGGGTCAGCTAGTGTATAATAAAAATATCTATGTACGTAATTATATTGTATTAACTATATCAGGCATCTAGTACCCGTAACACAAGCTCTGCTTAGCTTGGGGCTAGATGATGCTGTGTGGATTGTCCAGCATTATTATTATTATAATCTTTGTTCTATGTGTCTCATACACAAGCGCAAAGTGATACAACGGGCTATGGAGAGAGCTATGCTAGGAGTTTTACTACGAGATAGAATCGGATTCTGTTTTAGTTGATAAAGGAGTCTTAAAAAAAAATGTGCACATGCTTTTTCGTATAGCTAGAAATAATAATTTTTATTTTTATTTTATTTGGAAAACAAACAGTGGTTTAATCTATATATAAAACAACTTAATTATACTAATCACCAATTACATGTTTTCGCATATACGAAACAATACAATAAATTTCACAAAACAATACAACAAATACAATCAATCAAACTTGATTCTTTAGTATTCTTATGCTGTTCCAAATTTTACTGGCATTTAACTTGGGCCTAATTCTTGAATTTTTTTAGGCGGAGACGAAATTGAATTAAAAATTTGCCAATATTGAGCCTGTCTGAAATGTCGGTTGCAAAGTATACTTTTTGGAGATTGATACGATGAAAATTTGACGATATTTTGTTACAAGAATTGGGCCCCCTGACGACCGTAGCTTTATATAAAAACAAAAACATTGTAACTTAAATATTTATTACATTGATTAAGTACATAACATACCAATCATTCTAAGGAACACGAGCCATATCAAAATCCTATAGCCTGTAACGAAGTGTAGCTATAAACTAATAATACTCTAAATATTACAAAATAACTTTCATTACAACAGTCTTACGAAAATAATACTGAAAATACAAACATACAAAAAACCTACTAGTCTACCTGCAGATGACACGGAAGATGGAGCCTTATAGTAGTTAGAATAGATTCCATTCCAGAAAGTCATTCTTGAGGTGTGAGGTTCGAATTTAGGCTCTTCCACGTTAGTTGTGTTCGGGCCATTGATAATTTCTTGCGAATTTCCACCATAGTAGAGGTAGTATAGTCTGTCCTTGGTGATGGCTGGCCATTGAACAGCGGTGATGTTTTCAGGAATTGATGGTGATCTGTAAATTAGTAGGTTATTTATTTACTACTAGTGAAATGCTCGCGACGAAGCTATTTTTATACAAACCTTAACCCATACTGGACATATACCCTGAATTTGAAGTCTCTACGTCCAGCGGTTTCAGGCTTATAATATAGTAGCTTATACTAGAGTGGTCTATGTTAGTCAGTCAAGACAAAGATTTTTAGAATTGGTGGATTGTACACACCCTAGATATACACAAAAAGTTATTTACACAGCGGTTATGTTCAAAGGCGAGCCTAACACTAAAAAGAGTTATTTTATTTCGTTTTTTAGTGTTTGTAGCGGCAACAAAAATACATCATCTGTGAAAATTTCAACTCTAACTATCACGGTTCATGAGATACAGCCTGGTGACAGACGGACATACAGTGGAGTCTTAGTAATAGGGTCTCGTTTTATCTTTTGGGTACAGCACTCTAAAAACTAATTACTGAGATTTTACCCTGAAAAAGACTCAACAGGGGTTTTTTTTTATACAAACATCATTTGTATAAAATAACACACGCAAAGAAAGTCGCGCGCTACTCTACTAGTAAGATAGATGATGATGCACCATTCCTTAAATCAAGACGAGTTCAAACTATCTGAATTTGCATTTTAGTTTTAAACGAGTTGTTACAGCGTAGCTTGCTAAAATTGAAAGTGCGACGTCATCAGCCCTCATCTCAGCTTGGAGAGATACTGTCAGCTGCTGTCCATTATTCTCATAAACATTTCACTAGCTAGATAAAGTAAAATCAAAAATAAAACTCAAAATATTTTTGGGTAAGAGACTTTAGCAACCCCAAATATACGCTCATATTATTATATCATACTAGCGTCCCGGCTTTGCACGTGTTTTAGTAGGGATCCCAAATTTTTTGACAATATAATATAATAGCCTATCATTAGCCTGGGGATAATGTAGCTTCCCAACGGTAAAAGAATTTTTCAAATCGGTCCAGTAGTTTCAGAGCCTATTCAATGTAAACAAACAATCAAATCTTTCCTCTTTATAATATTAGCATAGACTAGCTAAAGGCGCGCGACTTCGCGATGTCAGTAGGTCAGTCAGCCAGTCAGTCAATCAGTCAGTTAGGATAAAGATTCTTATAATAATAATTGGTTTAGATGGAGATCCGAAATCCAAAATGATGATATCATAAAAGCCTGCCGAAAGCTATACAAATATGGTATTTATTACAAGGAGTGCCCCGAGTGGAGCCTAACTTTTGAGGTAGTATAAAATCTTTGTGATTTCCTCAAGTACAGATAAGCACTACAAAAGTAATAATTTTTTTTTGTTGTACAAACTTACCCAACATGAGCGAACGTAGCAAAACGTTTAATCAAAGATCTCATTATTGCCTCATCAGCTGGTCTCAAATCAAACTCGAACAGGTAATTAAGGATACCTCCGTGCTTCACACCTTTCAAAGGAATCTGTTGGTAGGCCCAGTCTGAGTTCAAAGTTCCCATGTACGCAAACTCTAGCAGTCTTACTTCGCTTCTGGAGGTGGCTGCTCTTTCTCTTGCCCCTCTGATAGCAGACACGAGAACAAGAGTGTCTCCATGATAATCCAAATAGTCTTCAATATCTAGATTGGTCTGACTCGCACTAAAGTAAAAATCTCTAATTGATTGAGCCATACCTGTTCGGTTAGCACCAAAATCTAAGTCCACCTGCAAGAAGTCTGAAAAGTTAGTCTGCATTTTCTGTAGCCACTGACCGAATGCTGCCTCTTCAGCTCTCAATGTCCCTTCTCTGTTAACATAAGCAGCGATGTATGGTATATGGATATAGTTACCATTCCTCAGCAAGTTTATGGGAGCATCAGTGAGAACAGTCTCATTAGCGTTTACGTTTTGGTTCTCTATACAAGGTGCAAACAACGGTGTATTGTTTGTGAACTTGAAGCCATTTAGCGCTGTACCGAGAATATTTATTTCGGTGGAAACCAACAGCTTGGCCAATTCCGATGGAGATTTGCCCGTGTAACTCAGTTTCTGGGCAAGTATATTAGCGTAGCCAACAGGATCGTATGCAATTGCCCAAGGTGCTAAAGCTGAACCACTTAGAGCAACAGCCTTGTGTACTAGGTTCGTTGCTCGTGGTGACATGGTTATCAAATCTACTATTGCTGCAGCTGAGCTGTGTCCAAAAAGCGCTACGTTGTCAGGATTTCCACCAAAACCAGCAATGTTAGTTTTAATCCAGTTCAGTCCTTGAATTACGTCTTTGAGTCCAGCATTTCCTGGTGCTTCTGGCACGCCAAGACAAAGGAAACCAAAGACAGAGAGTCTGAAATTCATAGAAACAACAACAACGCCTTCTTCTACGAATCTTCTGAAGGAATACAGCGTTGGGGTCGATGTGGTGTACTCTTCGGCATTAAGCCAGACCACCACAGGCTTTGGCGTGGTAACGTTGTTGGTGTAAATGCTTAGGGTCAAGCAGTTCTCGATCCCAATGAGACCGTTGGAGCTCGGCTGCGCGCATATTATGTTGCTATCCATAGCGTGGAAGACACCAGGGTATCGAAGCGGTGGTAAAGGCGCCTGGAAAATAAACAAGTTCACATTTACCAACTGATATCAAATGTATGATATGTTTGTAGAAAGGTGTGGTACTCGTAATATTTATTCATGGAATTCGTGTTTCCTTTCAGATAAGATACTGTTTCGTTTAAAATATTTTATTAGACGCCTGTGCTCTCAAACGGTGAAGGAAAACATCGTGAGGAAAACAGTTAGTATTTTAACAACGGCGATGGGCTTGCAACCTGTCACGTATGGAATATTAACTACTTCAAAATGTGGTTACGTACCAAATTTACTATCTGGACGTACCTCTGACTACCCCCTTAGACACCCTCGAAAAATCTTGAGTAGGTACTTGGTACTAAGACATCCTGGTACAGTCTGGTCACAGACAGACAGCGGAGTCTTAGTTATAGGGTCCTATTTAACCTTTGGGTACGGAACCCTCAAAAAGTACATTACTGTAAAAGTACTCCATTCCATTTAATTTTCGTGATCTGTACAACCAATATGCTCAACCTACCCTTGAGATAAAGAGATCCCCTCGAGACTGTACATCAACTAATGGGATGAAATCATTATCACGGCCATAATTACAGCCAAAAGCTGTCATATCATGGTCGTGGTGGTACTAGCATGGAATGGAACTTTTCCACCACATGCCGTAAATGTCCATAAGTGGGAGCTAAGCCTAAGGTAAGACTCCGTGAAATGAGCAACATTATCTTTTAAGTAAGTACTTAAAACCAACACTACGGCCAATCTGGCTGTAAAGCTTAGCGTGTTGATCTACAAACTCTCCCAAATGTGGTGACTTCCTCATAATGTATGTCAAAGTCAAAGTCAAAAAGCATTTATTCAGTAAAATCCGTAGGGATCATCTTGAAACGTCTTAAATCTAGGTGAATCTAAGCGCCAGTTCCTCGCGACTAAGACTAGAAGAACCGGCACATGTCCACCAGTTGACTTGGTCAGGAATCACGGTGAAAGATGAACAGGCATGTAGCGTAGTCAAGGACACCCAACCTTGTATCAATGCCGTTCTGCGAGAGCTAGTATTTTATTATATCTCGGATTTTAGTTGGAACGAATCCAACTCAGATTATTTTATTTACAAACTCAGTGTTTTTCAAGAGCACGTGGTACTTACTAACATTTGCATATTTATCTAAACATAGGTTTGAGGAATATTTTTTTTCAATTTTGAACGCTAGTTATTTAAACACGCTTTTTTAGTATGATGTTTTTATAGTACTTACAGATGGACCAACTGTGGTAACCATCATCTATAACAAAGCATTACCTCACAGGTCATGCACGTTAGCAACATGCCTTACGATGCACTACCCTGCTTATCAACCTGAGGCATACAGGTGCTAAGCCTAAGCTTGTAGTACTAGACTACTAATATGTTTGTCCTAATGAATTTTCATATTAACATGCACAACAACTAAACCGATCCAATTCCATACTTTGATAAAAATAATGCATCATAGCGGATTGTAAACCCACGTGATCAATTTTAAATCATGATACTACAAGATAAGGTGCTTTTTTAGTTGTATCAATTTTCAACGCATTTTTTCCGCTTTATTTGTCTCAGAAGATAGAACGAGGCAAAGGACGAATTTTGCCAAAGTGTTTGTTGTACCTTGAATCTGTTCTCGCCTACAGCAGGGGCGGCATAAGGGATCCCATAGAAGACATGATAATCTCCGTTAGATGCTCGATTTCCCTCAATCAGTCCTTCTGTTGTGTTCACTTGAAGATTTTGCGCTTGCGTCACCGCCAACCCACACAAAACTAATATCACGAACATTGTTATACACACATCTACGTGAATACTTAAAACGCGTGCGTTCTGAGCGGCGTTTCGACTAGTAATGGCTATAAAGATTACCTAAGCACCTTTAACTTTATCATTGGATGTACTTTGGTTATCAATGAGGTTATTCATTAGATTGTGGATAGTGTGAATTGATGTAAATGATTGAATATATCAAGACAAGACATCGACTCATACAGAAGTAACCGTGAGCTCGACAATTTGTTTGCCCAATTATCTGTACCGTGAGCTCAGACCAAATAGGCCCTAACAGACCCGAACAATGGATATGAGAGCATCTTCGGTCTTGTACACGGTTTATGTGTAGGTATATTTAAACTAGTAAAATCTGCAGGTCTGCTGCAACGTGCCCTACGATGCACTGATCAGCATCTTTCATTCAACCTGACGCATATAAGTGTTAAGCCTCATGTACAGTCAGTTGCACTAGAATATATACAATTTGTAACTCTCAAAATGGTTTCTCAGCGGTGCTTAAAATATGTCTTGAAGGTGCTTAAATTATTTAAGAAATAAGTGAGATCAGCAATTTTTTTTATAGAACCTAAAAGTGCTAACATTCATTCATGAAACGCTTTTCTAACTTTGCCCGATCATCATTTAGGTACTTTGGTGTGGCTGCATTTTCAATGTTTCAATGTCCATTTACATTGTATTTATCAAATGCCGACTTTGGTTTGCGTTGAATTATGGCTGAAGGCGGATTTTTAAATAAAGATCTAAACTTTGATCAAAAGTGAGTAGGTCTAAGAGAAACTTGAAGAAACTCATTTACGGAACCTTTTTAGTTTGTAATTCAAACTATTTTATGCTCGAGATTTCCGCACGAAGTTTATACAGATATATTTTTAGAGTCATTGGTCCATAGAAGAAGAACCAGATATTTTTTTAAACCTATATCTATACCAATTATAAGAATCTTTGTCCTCACTGGCTGAGTGACTGGGATATAGCGAACGCACAGCCTAAACCACTGGTCGTAGAGCTTTGAAATTTCCTGGGTATTGATCTTGATGCGTGGAGGTGTACTAAGAAAGGAATTTCTGAAATTCAGGTACAGTAGGGGTTGAAGTTTGTATAACTTCATGAGGACGCGTGTCGCGTGCGTTTTGCTTGTAAATTATAAAAAAAATATTTCTTTACACAATGCCTTCTAACCCAAACTAAGGAAAGTTGGTACTATGGCAACCATATAGCTAATAGAATAGATGATAGAATACTTATATACTTTCTTGTACAAACATTTAGTTAATCAAATGTTTGTCTTTGGTGGGTATCTAACCCTTATGTTAGCGAGTGGGTGGGTCAGCGCGGAAGGCAAAGCTACCAATAGAACAGTGAGATCAATCATGAGCATAATTATGTTAGTTAGTTATAATCGACCAATGTGGCTTGGCGGGCAAATATCCGCCTGTGACGCAGGAGGTTGCGGGTTCGATTCCCGCCTTGGGATAAATGTGTGTACGATCTGCAAATATTTATTCTGGGTGTTCTGGGTGTTTTCTATGTATAATAAAAAATATCTTTGCATGTAATGTATTGTATTACGTATATCAGTCATCTAGTACCCATAATACAAGCACTGCCTAGCTTGAGGCTAGATGATGCTGTGTGGATTGTCCAAATAAAAAAAAAACTCTTGGCCGTTTTTCACTAACCGACATACAGAAACTTCCAATACCAAGAGTACGTACCCAAATAATATTTGCAATATCCAAGAAGTACCCAAATGTAGACTTGTCCAATTACTTCGACCTACTTGGCCGTACTCCAGACTCCGCCGTGCTCCTTATCAGCTCCAAATGGCCTAAAAGACTTCGGTGTGATGGTTTTTAGAAGCACCGTCTGGCAGATGGCCTGCGATAGGGTTTAAAGGGTTGTGTTTGCAATAGAGACATGGGTCTTCCAGTAGAATAATGAATTAATCAGAAAAAAGAGAAACCTTTAGACAGTTGAAGTAAAACTTTGGAAAACGTAACGTCGTATCGTATACTCCATACAACTCGTACAAACATTTATCCCAAGGCGGGAATCGAACCTGTAACCTCCTGCGTCGCAGGCAGACATTCGCCCGCCGCGCCACATTGGTCGTCACAGTATAAAAGCGAATGTTTTATAGTTTTATACATACAGGGTTTTTGCAATAAAAGAAAAGTTTTATCGTGTGAATGAGGAAAGTATAGTTTTCAGGTGTAAACCTGCTGTGTAAGCTATTCAGAACTAGAGCTAACTCCAAAGTTCTTGATACAAAATCCACAATGTAACTCAATATTTACCACACAAACATTATCCATAGTCGTATTAATTAACATTATGTGTGTACTCTCCCGCTCGGTGTGTTGAAGCCTTAACTTAGTTTGCTCTCTCACAACTTGTCTGGGTGTGTTTTTTTTATTGCAACTGCTGGTGGAACAAGCATATGGCCCACTTGATGTTAAGTGGTAACTATCACCTATAAGAAAGCATTGCCTTGTAGGTCACGTATGTTAGGTACGTCTCCTACGATACACTACCAGCGTCCACAAGCCTTTGCAAAAAAAAAAAGTAATCATAGGTGACTCACCATCAGGTAGGGCATCTGACAACGTTATTCTTTCTTATAAATAAGGTCTTACTTGAAAATCGACCTTGTTTCTGCAACTAATTAAAAAAAAATTGGAGCAAAACCTCTTTGAAGTTTACCATTTTCTAATTAAAGCCATGCCCTTTTGAAATCCCTATTCAAAGCTCCCTTGAACCTTGCTGTTCATCAAATCAGTAGACCCGTCTTATGTGAACTGCTCTCTTATTCATAAAGATGGCTGAGGCCTGTTAAAAGTTCGCTAAAGTTGTAAAATAACTTGAAAAACTCTAGTACTTCGTAGTAGTAAAACGGTGAAGTATAACATTGTGTTGAAACCAATTAGTATTCTAGCAGCGGTGACGGGCTTGCAACCTGTCACGTTTTTTTTTATGTAATTACTGAGTAGACAAGTATATGGCTCACCTGATGTTAAGTGGTTACCATCGCCTATAGCAAAACATTACATTACAATGCACTGCTCTGCGTCCATCAACCTGAGGCATACAGGTGTTAAGTCTCATGTGCCTATAATTACACCGGCACCCACACCCTTCAAACCGAAACACAGCAAAAAAATCACGTTTGTTGTATGAGAATTTATTCTGTTTTTCAACTCTGGAGTGGTGGGGTAAAGAGGAACGAAACTCTCAAGGTCATTAGCGCGGTGCCGGGTCTTAACTATCACGGTTCATGAGATACAGCCTGGTGACAGACGGACAGACAGACAGCGGAGTCTTAGTAATAGGGTCCCGTTTTACTTTCTGGGTACGGAACCCTAAAAAAGTATGTCTGGCTTAGTCCTACCACCGTGACGTGCCTATCTCTACTAACAAGCAAAAATGCTCGCATTATTGTGATCCGGCTTAAAAGGTGCCGTCTATCTTCGTTGAGGCATGATATCACTGAAAATGTTCCCTAAAATCTGTTTTCTTCCAATTGACCTACTTTCGGGGATTATTAATTTTCTGTACGTAAAGTCTCGTTCAATATTCGCTCCTTTCGTGCAGTTTCTGTAAGCTCATTCCTCCGACCCAATCTGCAGCATGCATAGAATGCGACAAGGCTAATAACCTACCGGTTTGCAAGAAATCTGTGACCGTATCATGACGGTACTCTTTTTATAAACGACTAACTGACCCGGCAAACTACCGACAATAATTTTTTTTTTTTTATATTTTCTCACCTTTTAAACCTTTCTTGAACTTCTACAAGTATTTCAAGACCAAAATTAGGCAAAACGGTTCAGTCGTTCTCGAGTTTTTGTGAGACTAACAAACGTCAATTAATTTTTACATTATATTATTATACATAGAAAGTACCCAAACCCCCTGAATAAATATTTACAGATCGTATAAACATTTATCCCACGACTGAATTGAACCCGCAACCTCCTGCGTCGCATGCCTGTTAAGTATATTTGCCCCTGTATAATTATCTTTCGGTGTATCTGATAATTTTATTAGCCAGTTGTATAAAAAAATGTTTATCAAGGCCGTCATTATGCAGTCGCCACTAGTCAAACTAAACTAAGGAGTAATTGGCAATTGGCTTACAAGTTCGGTTCGACCTCGTCCTTGGTCGATCACGCGGACTGCATTTTCGCTATATAAATTTACATGTAAAGTGTTTTCTTGCTTAGGGTTATTTTTAACAATTTCTGAGATTGCATTTTGATATCTTAGCTTGATTTGATGCTGTCACGGCCTAGTATCAGTAGTCCGATGATTTAGTTCGATGATCAGACTGCAACTTCCTAGGAGATGGTTACCATTCAACATCAGGTGGGCTTGTTCCACTCGTAGTATAAAAAATATCTAGTAATATAATTTAGTAGTAATGACTGGTAATTTTTACGTTGACCTAAAAACTCAATTCAGATTCAGATTGAGTGACCGTTGCTAGTAAGTTCCTAATTGTCAACTCTATAAGGATGTTTTCTTTGAAGTGTGGAGTACAATTGGCCTTGGTTCCCTACTCTTGATTAAAACCTCAGGGTTGCTAGGGGACAATCCTGGGTCCCGTGTGTACTTTCAGTTTTAATATAAGTTTTATTATGCTACTGTTGGTGAAACAAGCTTAAGGCCCATTTGATGTTGAGTTGTAACCATCACCTATAACATGGCATTGTCTGATAGGTCACGCTCGCTAGGAACGTACCCTACGATGCACTGCTCAGCTTCCATCAACCTGAGGCATACAGGTGTTAAGCCTCGTGTGCCTGTAATTACACCGGCGCCCACACCCTTCAAACCGAAACACAGCAAGCTGCTTGGCGGCAGAAATAGGTATGGTGGTAATACTTCCCAGGACGAGCTCTTCACTAAGAGCTCTACTATTACTTCTATACTTAATTTGTCTTTGTTTATTTTTCATCTAACAGTGGTTTGAGTAAATGATACTGAATGGATTTTAATGAAACTTTACTGTACTATAGTAATAATAATAATAATAATTTATTTTATCTCAAAATATTATACATTTGTTACTTAATTAAATTATTATAGAATGTAAACATTGATTATAGATTATAGCTTATAGATCAGAATAACACATAGGCTATAATTTATAAAGTTAGGAAGTCGCGAGCAAAAACTAGAAACTTATAATCCTGATACACCCTCTAGAGTTTTTTTTTTATCGTGGATTAAAAAAAAACTAACATCAAAATCTATAAAGTATTTTCTCGTGACAACCCTATAGAGGTTCTGTTGGTAGAAACATCTTGACGCAAATTCTGAGTTTACAATCAAACTACCACTTATCCTGTGTCCCTATTTTAAACAGAAGTTACCGCTTCTGACGGTTCATGTTATGATGGGGTGCTTTAACAGTTTCGCGTATTGAAGTGAGATGGAAGATGCAATAAAATTGTGATAGAGAGGGGGATACTGTTTACGTTTAAGTTTTGGGGTTCGGACATGCGTGTGCGCATTTGTTTGGCCACAGCTGCTGGTGCCAATGAAAAGATTACCATTTCTTAGCGGGTTTTAAAATTTACTTAGAGTAATGTGTTATGTGTGATTTGTGTTTCGTATGAAGAAACTCAAAATGTGCGCAAAACTCATCAAGTTAATAAAGGTTAGTCTTATTTTGAAATATTTGTAATGCCCAAAACATTTAATACAATTTTTGAAGGGTACGTAAGCCGCATTAGAGTGCAATCAAAGGCATATACAGGAATTTTTGAAACGGGACAGTAAGGGCAGATACCTCAGCCGTTATAGTTACAGGAAAACGGTTTTAGGAAACTATACATAAATTTTAAGATGTTCTAAACTGTATTTACACTTTTTGTACAGTCAGCAAGAAAATGGTCATTTTACACCAAAACTTTTTTTGATGCCAATCGATCCTGTTTTTTATAAGGATCGAAAGTCTCTACTAGACCGTCTGAAGTTTGAGTACTAGAAATGTCAGAAATCGCAAAATTCCATACATTTCGGTAAAAGAATCAAACTTCTAAATTAGCTAAATTTTTGTTATGGTTAGAACCGTTTTAGCTTTAAGGTTAAACAAGTCGGTACGTTGTCCATACAAACGCTGCAAGCGTTTAATGTCTACTATTTATTAACGTGCGTCCGAAGTTAAGTTTGATTCGTTACAAGATTTAGTACTAAATCTTTCGACGCTTGTAACTTTCAAGGTAATCTGATTTTACTGTAGCATATAGGGTAAGGGTAACGTACCTAGATAACAGCAAGATAATTCAGTATCAAACTTAACTTCGAAATAGTTTTAGAGATATTTTAGACATTAAACACTTACAGCGTTTGTATGGACAACGTACCGACTTGTTTAACCTTAAGTATTAGCATTCAGTTCACCTTTGTACTGTTATTTTTATGTGCAATAATTTATTTTCTATCTATCTATATTAAAAAAGTTATAAGCAAGAAAAGTGAAGTCCCATCAGCTAGTACTCATAATAAGCCTGAAAGGTTGCAGATATGTTATAATACGGACATTTTAAAATAGCCTTTACTTCCAGCACTCAACTTAGCTCTAAAAGCATCTCGAATTGGACTTGAGATATGAAAACTTCAAAACTATCTAAAAGCTCAAACTTTACTCTGCCATTTACGAAAGCATTTTCTTAAACTTAGATAGAAAGAGTAATAAAAAGTTGTTGTTTAGAGAGCGTTTACTGTTGCAGCCACTTTTTTATGCTACTTGCTAATGGAGCAATCTATACCTATAAGAATCTTTGTCTGACTTACCGACTGACATATAAACAACGCACAGTCTAAACCACTAGTCGAGAATCTTGAAAAGTTTCAGGGTATATTTGTCTTGGTACGAAATGGTGTACTAATCTATCTACTACTATTTCTACTACTACTACTACTATCTTGAAATTCAACCTTTGAATGATTAAGTACAGCAGGGGTAGAAGTTTGTGTGAATCTGCAACTACTATCAAGAGCGGTAAAAAAATTTAGCGGTTGGTTTATGGTACATACACAACACACTTACTTCTGGACAAAAGTAGCTTGGGCCAAATGGTAACAAGGCAGAAGAAAGAAGAAACATACAAGTTGAATCATTCAGTACAGAAATTTGTCTCGTGGTCAGTAGAGGGTAACCGTGGGCTTGATAGTTGGTTTGCCTAATTATTTGTAACCCGAGCTCAAACTGAACAGGCCCTAATAGACCCGACCAATGAATACAAGGGCACCTTCATACAAATCAAGGATCCGTTAGTACAAAAAAAAATGGAAAACAATGCTATCTGTCAAGCAAGATAAAAACGGCGAAACGACGATTTTGACAGTTTGCAATCGTGCTTATGAGCTTATGGTAGGGGGCGCTGTACTCTTAAAAATGTTAGACGAAGTTTCGCATTGTCGTTTTGAGTTACACTGCGCGGAATAACGATGCTGCAATATCTTAGTAAATCCAATACATTTGGACATTTCTACCCGGGTTCCCGTTAGAATGAAATGTTGTCTATTATTATTACTATGTGAGTAAGTGTATTTGAGGAAAACTTTTAATGGCGTACAGTAAATGTCAACGATCCGCGTCTTGATTAAGATAAAAATAATGCTCCGCTAAATTCCTTTGGTCGTTAAAGTAATAGATAAGTGTTAAACTTTTAAAGGACGAAGAAGCTGTTCACTTAGCTAAGGGTGGGTTAATGAAGACAAATTCATGAGCATTTTATATGCCGAGGGGTACTTTTTTACGATCTGAAAACTACAGAAGTTCCACGGAACCTTGAGCTTTTTTCTTCAAAAGCATCATTATTTTCAACACGACTCTAAGCTTTATAAATTGAAGCAAATTCTGGAGTTTATGGCAATATTGCGTAGAGTGGTGTCGTCAGGACTAGTTCAGGTTATGGACAAAATAGCATCTCCAAATATTTAGAACACGTAAGTCGAAAATACTTATAGAACATGCCCAGGAACGACTCAATAATAAATAAATAATGCTGGACAATCCACACAGCATCATCTAGCCCCAAGCTAAGCAGAGTTTGTGTTATGGGTACTAGATAACTGATATACTTAATACAGTACATTACATACATAGATATTTTTTTATTATACATAGAAAATAGAACACCCGGAATAAATATTTGCAGATTGTGCAAACATTTATCCCAAGGTGGGAATGGAACCCGCAACCTCTTGCGTCCCAGGCGGACATTGGCCCGCCGCGCCACATCGGTCGTCGGTATCGGTATGAATAGTCAAGTGTAAGTCAAAATAATATCAAGTGCTAAGAGCTCAGTTTTCGAGTCCAAAGGTTACATTAATAATAATAATAATAACAATTTTTATTCAAATTAAATCAGTTGCTGGTACTTAATGTTACTTAAAAATAATTCACAAACAATGGTACAGTACCGTTAGGTGACTCTGTTCCCCACACTAGGACTAAAAAGCCTGTATGGCACAGTGATTCGCCGCGGACATTCTTTTCCCACCTATATTTTTAAATAACCTGTATTTTTAAAATTAAAAACATTGTCCTAGAGAAGCTTATAACCGTGCCTCGTTTATTTATCGCTCACATACATTCATGCAGCTAAGCATTGTAATGTAGATTCAGGACATTGCTGCCTGCCTTTTGATTCATCTTTAATAGCAGCCAATTTAGTTAACCTGTGGTATTTTATACTTGAAGTATGATTGTGCTGTGGTCTAATTTGTGATGGTGAAATCAAATGAATATTGACAAACATTCACACAACGCCTTTTAGCCCCAAACTAAGCAAAGCTTGTACTGTGGGAACCAGATAACAGATGTCAATGCAAAAGACAAAACACGGTGGAACTAATTCAACGTTACGCCGACTTTATTAGAACCAGAGTTTTACATTTTTTCATCATCTTGTAAGAAATATTTATTTAAATACACAATACTTATTTGCCGTGAGCTCAAAAGTTTAGCACAAACAATGAAGAACTTTGGTTGAGTGCCAAGTTTATTGTATAACATCGTATCCAACCACTCTTATAAAACTTTGTTATTATAATTTTATCGACCGCAATAAAGACCTACCAATAAAGACGCTCGAAACTGGAAACAATTGCTATCTAAAAATAATTATCATCTAAAAAAATTGCAAACAAACACCATTTGACGACCGATGTGGAGTAGCGGGCGAATGTCCGCCTGCGACGCAGGAGGTTTCGGGTTCAATTCCCGCCTTGGGAAAAATTTTAAGTGCGATCTGCAAATATTTATATCGGGTGTTCTGGGTATTTTCTATGTATAATAAAAAAATATCTATGTATGTAATGTATTGTATTGAGTATATCAGTCATCTAGTACCCATAACACAAGCTATGCTTAGCTTGGGGCTAGATGATGCTGCAGACACAAACAATAGTACAGTGAAAGGTATGTTTTTGAAGAAATAACAGAACAAAAAGGCATTCCACTAGTTTTGTTCAAAAATGACCATAATTTGTGGAAACATTTCAACTTTTCCTGGCTCACCAATACTTTGGGGACTGTACTTTAAGCTTAGCCACCTGCTGCTCTAATTCAAGACCGCTAGATTCGGGGGATTTAACGACTTTAAAACTGACAGAGTATTACACGATTCTTTTAAAAGTTACAGATAATTTCATAAAAATTTTAGCCATCATAAATTCTAGACATATTTTAGGTTTTTTTTGCTGATGGAACTATCTAAGTACTTAAGTGACTCAGAACTCCTGTATCCGACTGCGTTGCCAGTGTTGCGTGCGAATTATTGTAGAAGAGTGAAGGGAAGCGGGGCTCGAAATCTATTTCATAGCGGCGTATTGCGCGCTCTTAACTACTACTATTGGACTTGACGTATCGTTGGGTTCGCTAAACCAGCCGAATGCAGATTGTACAAACATTTATCCCAAGGCGGGAATCGAACCCGCAAAGGCAGACATTCGCCGCGCCACATTGGTCGTCAAATTGTTATGTATGTAATCAATGTCAATGTGTATATATTATGTAGGTAATGTAATATCAATTGGTTATGGTTGACCCACTTTGAATACTAAAGCTATTAATTCATCCTAAAAACTTCCGGGAAGAAATTGCTTGAACCCAAACTGATAAGCAGTAAAGCATCGAGCGGTGGGTAAACGGTGGTAGCGCCGTTATGACAGTTTCTAAAGAGTTATTCGGTTCGGATATTATCTGTGCAATTTGTGTTGATGGCAGTGCATAATGTATAAAAAAATCCTATCGCTTGATCCTAGACCCGAGGTTTGAATAGTACAAGAAAATAGATTGATAATATACAATAATACTAATAATAATGCTGGACAATCCACGCAGCATCATGTGCAGAGCTTGTGTTATGGGTACTAGATGACTGATATACTTACATAGATATTTTTATGGCATTTACGGTCACACGGTAAAAGGATCATACAAAAAAACGGTAGGAACCAAGCCGTAAGTTTCTTGCCGGTTCTTCTAGGCTTGGTCGCGAGGAACTGGCGCTTAGATTCACCTAGATTTAAGACGTTTCAAGATGATCCCTGCGGATATTACTGAATAAATGATTTTTGACTTTGACTTTGACTTTGACTTTGACACAATGTAAAATTAAAAAAAATCACTTTCTTTAGAAGTGGTTGTTCCTTATACTGGCGGGAGACCTTGCGGTCCAAATACTTGGTAGTAACCCAAAGCATGTGGAACTTGAAGACGACTAAACGTATAAATCTGGGTCAAGAGTTAACACAACACACGTAAGAGGAGTTAACCACAAGTCTCTCAGGTCAGGTCTCTCAACTAGACATTCGAGACAATAGTGCTTGGTCGTAGTTTCTGATGCTGGGTACAAGTCTCACTAATCTTAAATATATATAACTCAAAGGTGACTTAGTTTGCTGTATTCCGGTTTGAAGAGTGTGAGTGCCGGTGAAATTACAGGCACGTGAGGCTTAAATAATTAATACATACGATAATTAATAATCTAATTTTTTATAAAAAAACATAAATTCATGTAATAGTAAAAATAATAATGTTGGACAATCATACAGCATCATCCAGCCCCAAGCTAAGCAGAGCTTGTGTTATGGGTACTAGATGACTGATATACTTAATACAATACAATACATAGATATTTTTATTTTACATAGAAAATACCCAGAGCACCCGGAAAAAATATTTGCAGATCGTACAAACATGTATCCTAAGGCGGGAATCGAACCCGCAACCTCCTGCGTCGCATACGGATTGGTCGTCGAATATAGGTACTATTGTGTTAAATTTAAAATAATTGAGAAATAAAATGGCTTAATAATTGAATATCCGATTATAGGCTATAATCGATTGTCGAGTCGATTAAATCTAGGTTAGTTTTTAGATGAACGAAGGTACGTTTGATCAGGTACCTTGAAATCAGGTATCGTTTTAAACGAGTCAGTATCCAATCAGTATGCATGAGTTCTGTTAATTCTTAACCAATCATTCCACGCTATGTCCTCTCATTAAACACACAGAATAGGCAATAGTTGGTACGCTGAAGCGACAATTTTCCACAAGTCGCTCTGATTGGCTGAAATAAATGCAGTATGGATGCGTGGAGAATTTCAATGAGTCATCATGCATTTATTGGTTATACAAAAGCGTTTAAGATCATTACTGCGTCAGTCGCTAGAGGTATGGGTTTGAATCAGAATAATCTGTACTAATTACAAGAATCTTTGTCCAGACAGACTGACATATATAACACTTGCACCTGAAACACTTGAACTTGTAGACACTTGAAATTTTCAGGGCATATTAGGGACAAAATGTCTTTTTTTTTATACAATTTGTTGATGGAACAAGCATATGGCCCACCTGATGTTAAGTGGTTACCATAGCCTATAACAAAGCATTGCCTTGTATGTCATATTAGTTAGGAACGTGCCCTACAATACACTACTCTGCGTCCATCAACCTGAGGCATACAGGTGTTAAGCCTCATGTATCTGCCTGCCCGTGATTGTGCCGTATCACGCCCTTCACCCCTGTAAACTCAGGATTGGACTGATTTACGTGGTTTACATATAATATACTTTAGAGACCAATACATCATACTTTATATAATAATTATAAAGAGGAAAACTTTGTTTGTTTGTTTGTATTGAATAGGCTCCGAAACTACTGGACCGATTTGAATAATTCTTTCACCGTTGGGAAGCTACACTATCCCCGGGTGACATAGGCTATATTATATTTTCAAAAAAATTAGGGATCCTTACTAAAACCCGTGCGAAGCCGGGACGGACCGCTAGTTTAGTATATTTTAAAACTAAATCACACAAGGAAAACTATCTTGCCTATGTACTTTTATTTTAAGTTGTGCAATAAAGAATTTTCTATCTATCTATCTCGAGTTTACTGCTTCGTGATTTGCTGTGTCATAGCGCCCTGACCGTCCTGTAGGCGGCCGTGGAAGATTCTACAGACTGATTCATCAAAGTTCTTTGTATAGGTAGTGGTTAGTGGCATAGAATTGTCCATATTCTTAGGTTAGTGGTGATTACTATTCTATAAGCAAACACTTCCAAGCTTTTTGCTCTATGGTATGTATATTTACGTACAACCTTCGTGCTAACCGACTTTACAATGTCATGTTAGAAAAAGACACGCAAAAAAGTATTTAACCCATAAATTACGAGCAATTCTTGTTATAAGCTCGGTGTAGGTTTTAGTGACTTATTTTGATAATAGGATTTTGGCTCTAGTGTTGTCTTTCAGGCAATTTATGTTATACAAGCGGCCGCTCGCAGCTTCGCCCGCCTAGCAGTTTTTTCCCGTTCCCGTTATTTTTTCGGGATAAATGTAGTCTATATGTTAATCCATGTTGCAATCTATAATTATTCCAAATTTAATCCAAATCGGTCTACTGGTTAGAGCGTGAAAGAGTAACAAACGTCCATCCACCCATACATCCATCCATACTTACAAACTTTCGCGTTTATAATATTAGTAGGACTAAGGTTAACAAGAATTAAAACTTCAGCGAGTTTAGCTTGATTGACCTCTCAGCTCAGTTGGTAACACCTCTGCCTTCTTTACTGTAGGTTTTTTTTTTTTGTACTGATGGTACAAATAGATGGCCCACCTGATGTTAAGTGGTTACCATGGCCGCGCTCGTTAGGAATGTGTCTTACGATACACTGTTCTACGTCCATCAACCTGAAGCATAAAGGTATTAAGCCTCATGTGCCTGTAATTTTACCGGCACATACACCCTTTAAACCGGAACACAGTAAGCTGCTTGCCGGTAAAAATAAGCATGGTAGCACTTCCCCCTATGAGGTTGTGGGTTCAATCTCCATCGAGGACATTTGTGTGGTTAATAAATATATAGATCCCTGTCTTATTTCCTGTCTGATTAGTGCTTAGTATTCTAAGTAGGTATTGACAATAAAAAAAAAAGATTTTGTATTGGCTATCTAGTTCTCAGTACAAGCTTTGCTTAGTTTGGGGCTATAGGTGTTATATAAAATGTCTACAAATATTTCTTTATATTATGTGCCAACTAACTTACATGTTGTGTACTGGGGTATGAAATTAATTTTGCAAATATATTTTCTTCTGCTTTTTTCGGGAGGTTTTGATGCAGTTTTCTCCATTTTCCTCTTTCTAATGCGGCCTTTAACCTCCTTATACGCAAATATGTACAACTATTATATCATTGCATACATGCCTTCATAGGTGCGTCCAATAGACCACAACTCATAACCCTTCGCTTTAACGCAGTCGGGTAATAAATCATTTCTAAATGGCACCGCGTCACCAACACGCTATTCTATACATTGCTGCTTGCTTTATAATTTGTGTAAGCTGAGCTTTAAGAGCCTTACACATTTTTATACAGATAGCGAATAACTGATTGTAAAAAAAGCAAATTAAAACTTTATTACAACATCATCTAACCCCAAACTAAGCATAGCTTGTACTATGGGAATTTGGTGACTAATAGAATACTTATACATATATTTTTGAATATATATCGAACCCCCACCATACAGCACAGGACGCAGAGCTACTACTAACTGAACTGTGAGGTCAGTCTGCAATAGATTTAATTAGGTTTGGCTTGAGCTTATAAATGATCACCTAAATTTATGGTATACTAACTATAATCAAAACTGTGGCAAAATAATTAAATGGAAATTCCTTGTGGCTCGTTTCCTACACAACTGAATGCTGATTTGCAGTAAACACGCGAATCGCCGTGGACAGTGAGCAGTGCACGCTGATTCAAGGTTGGGTGAAGGTTTTAGTGACCCTTAGAGTAAGTACATCCGCACTAGACGACTAGTCAAATCTTTTTAAAAATCGGCTCAAAATTGCTCAATCTATAGGTACAAGATGGCAATAGTTATTACTGCGGCTATCTTTGCATGATATCAGCCCTCCTAAAATTCGACGTCCTTTATCTTCAAGAATCTTACTATCCCTTGTGTTTTTTTTTATCTGTGTTGTATTTGTGTGTGTGTTATTTAGTAAATAAATATCTGTCTATGTAGATATTTATAGTAGAAGAATATAATTGAGATAAATACTGCGTGTCCTGATTCCTGAGTTTTTATGTTTTTTAGTATTTTTTTAGTTTTCGTGAAATACTACAAATTGTGGCACATAAAAGTTTCTTTTCAATTCAATTTCAAATAAGCTAAGGAAATCTGGAGTTTATTTGAAAAAAGCAAAATATTCTTTGAATACGTCTCAATGGATTTGTTTCCTACCCATTTTATTGCTTCGAAATAAATTATTAATGTATTCTAAGCTATGTTGTACACACCTAACGATCACAAATATACTTTAGGGATTAAACCTTTGCGAAGAATCGAATTATTTTGGATAAAATACATCTTTTTACCAAAAAAAACCTATAAATTGTACGCAGGGCTATAAATATTTTTGGATATAAAATAATCAAAGTATTTTTTATATTCAATGCAGTTTAATACTTCAAAATAAATTAAGTAAATATAATAAGCTATAATCTATAGAAATGAGAAAATATTTTTATATGCAGAAAAGTAAGAAGCGTACAATGTGAACTATTAAAAATATTTTTGTAAGATCTAAAATATTAAATTAATAATGAGGTTGCCTAAAGCTATTTAATTATTACTTGCGGCAAGGTCTGTCTTGGGAGTAAACTAGGAAAATTGTTTTATGTATCCAAATACATAATTAAAGAACTGTTGAGTAAAATCTTTCAAATTAAAGCTTTGCCCTAACTCAATTTAAAAGTTTATACCCACTAACAAATAACTCCTTACTTTTTTGCACATATCAGGATTTTTAAGAGAACATTCGTACTTGCCATAAACTTTCTAATTCAAGAAACATTACACTAACCCCTTTATACTTTCCAAAGCTAAAGATAGATTTAAAATAAATTTTCGTTGCAAAAAATTGCCAGTAACCAAAATACTTATCAGTAAAGAGGTTTACATCTAGATTTTTCCAGCGGCAACATTCTTACCCCTATTTACGAGGCACTACAGAGCCATGATTTAGATAAAGGTGGATACCTAAGTCCATATTCTTTGGATACCTATTTCATCCTCTTAGCCGTCTTAGCCCAGTCGGCCTTATCTAAGGCCTTATATAAGGTCGATACATGCAGAGCTAGCTTCACGATTTCAGCCTATATTTATGGAAGTTTTGGTGTAAAGAGGTTAGTTTAACGCAGTTTGTGGTCGCCATTTTCGCCAGTGGTCTATTTGCTAAAGCAGCGTTCTTACGCGTCAGGTTTTATTGTTTCAAAGCCTTAATTTCTTCCTTGTACTTCCTGGAGTATTCTCCCTTAGGATCGTACATCTTGACCAGCTTCTCCCAGACCTTAGGGTCCTCCTTCACCATGTATTTGACCACTTTACGAACTCCCTCGTGCTGAGCGTCAGTGCATTTCTTGCAGCCTGTTTGTAAGGCGTCGGTAATATGAGCTGGAGAATAAAGTTATAGTCAATTAATCTGTATTTACAGTCTAATTTCTACTGCTGGGGTTTATATTTGTCCTAAAAACGATAGAATCAATAGAAATATAACGTTAAAGTCTCAAAGAAATAAACTAACTCGAAATTGATTCACTCAACTTACTTTATAGCAATGATAGCCCGACTTGACAAAATTTAACTGACTTGACTAAAAAGTATCTATTGAAAACACTTGAAATTAACAATAATAATGTCGGTTAAATAATGGATAGCTGCCATAGAGAAGAGAAGAAGAAATAAAAAAGCTATGTTGCTCCCAAATATGACAAAAAACAAATCCTGTTGCCATCTTCTTCTTTTATAATATGGCTTTTCAGCGGCTGAGGGTTGCCACGAATTTAAATTTTTTCGTTCAACAAAAGTGACAGTGACAGAAATATTATAATGCAGTTGCTATCAAAAGTCAGAGAATATAAAATTTATGTCATCTTTGGAAGCAACATTGTATTTTCATTTTAATTGTTTTTCTAGTGTTATTTTAAGTTCTGATGGGTAATTTTGGTGGTATTTTAACCAGCATTACTTGAGGTCTTAGCACAAGTATGAACAGTTGAAATGAAAGTGTGTTATGTGGCATCCTGATTTGAACGAAAATGTTTCCCTTTGGTTTTGAAGAAAAACGCCAACTTTTTCTTCAAAACCAGTGACAGCCGACTATACTTTTTTTACCGACTCGACTTGACTAAGAAGTATTTTATTCAACCCACTTGACATTGGCATAGTTGTCCGAATGACGGACATATGCCACAAAAAAAAAACGGTCCTTACTTTTTAAATAGCGTCCCTCAGCAGTACACTTCCCTGATCCATCCAAACACCTCATGTAGGCAGACACGAGCCTCTTATTGGCTAGCATCTCGTCAATGTTCATGCCATCGTATCTGTCTGTGTACTTCTCTGACTCTATCTGCCTTGTAACTCTTTGGCAGTAGACGCAGGAGAGAGAGATAAGGACAACTGCTAGTAGGAGCTTCATGCTGGAAGAAGATGGTAGAATTAGAGACACGCAATAAATATGTTTCCGGACCCGCCATGGCTTCATTACTGTTGCTCACAATGAGGTCCCGTACCAAGTCGGAAAATGCATTTATTATCTATGTAATGGTGTTCCTTTTACCCGTTTAGGTACGATAGTTTTTAAATCATTGAAATCGTTCCATTGGTTGCGAAGATATTACACATTTTGTACCAGCCAACCGCGGGCCGGCCGAATAGCTCATCTCAGGTAACCGTGACGTCACGATTCACTTGCGCCCACGCGCGCGCTCTCCGCCATTCATTTATTAAAGTTCACTCTATTTGCGCGGGTCGTGTTGTGGTTGAAATTTTTTTTTTTTAATAAAACCGCGCGGGTTCGGCGGCTAGCGCTGGGTCATTGTGACATGACGTCACAATGACCCAGCGCTAGGCTGTTCGCGCGGTCAGTGAGCCTCGTTCGGTATTTTGCCCATAACCTAGTCAGTTTTGGCCGTAGAAAAAAAATTTTTGCACTTTATGTTTTAGTTTCTCAAGGCCTATAAAACTGCATTCATAGACAAAACTATGACGGGTCCCCATTACGTTTAAAGAGAAAAGTAGAACAGTGGAGCAAACAAAAAACATATTTTGACTAGAGGAACACGCGTGACATCGACCGCGCATGACTTTCAATACTGGGTCCCTTTAGGAGTCTTAGTACAGGCAGTCGCTTATTGATCAAAATGTGTTTTACTGCAAGTGGTATGGTAAGTGTAAATGTGAAAAATATTCATTCATATTCATTTATTCTATTTCATTTATTTCAGGTAAGTTCAGACAACAGATGTGACAGGCCGAAAACTTTTTCGGCTTTTTTTTATCTGACATTCGATAAGTATATAGTATCTATGGTATTCCTTTATGAGTACACCTCTACGCACTAAGGCAACTATATCCAGAGGGCGGACTCTGAGTTTTTTAAAGTTTTATGATATCGGATTTCAGTTTGCGAGCTTGAACTTTTTGTATGGAGATGCGATAAGCGCCTCTAGCGGCATATGTGAGCACTAGCGTATCTCCATACTAAAAATTCGAGCTCGCAAACCGAAATCCGGTATCCGGGAAACGAAAAAACTCAGAATATGCCGTCTGAAAACTTCAGGTTATTACGACTAGTGGTTTAGGCTGGGCGTTATCTATATGTCAGTCAGTCAGACAGGATAAAGATTCTTATAATTTTGGTATAGATATGGTCAGAAAAGTTGTTGTGGACATTTTACACACTCCAAACTAAGCAAAACTTGTATCACGCGGGAACCAGATGACTAATAAATTACTTATATTATACATTTTTTGATTAATACATGCTTAGAATACAATTTGTGACCCAGGCTGAGAACAAAGACTATGTTCATCATCACACAAATGTTTATACACAGTCGGGATCGAACTCCCAACCTACAGCACAACTTCTACTACTACTACTACTACTACTAAAATAGATACTAGTTAAAGACTAAAATAGAAACTCACTTTGCAAAATATCCGAAATGAATTGAATCAATAAAGTAATATCTATTACAAGATGCACTAACAACCGAAGATGCTTAGAAACTGAATAATGATCTCAAAACAATTTGCTTTTATATATTTCTATAATTACTTTCAACCTGAACTTTGAAGGCAAACAATTTCTTCAATGACTTTCATTGTAAGTGGTGATTTAATTGCATTTTCATTGATCTATATTTTATGCAAGGATTATTTAATTATAATGATTAGGTATATTAAGTTATCTGCGTGCAACATAAGTAAGAAACTGTTAATAGACAAGCGCGCGTGACTTCGTCCGCGTGAAGTTATTTCCATACAACCGACGACGACCGATGTGGCGCGGCGGGCGAATGTTCGCTTGCGACGCAGGAGGTTGCGGGTTCGATTCCCGCTTTGGGATAAATGTTTGTACGATCTGCAAATATTTATTCCGGGTGTTCTGGGTGTTTTCTATGAATGATAAAAAACATCTATGTGTGTAATGTATTGTATTAAGTATATCAGTCATCTAGTACTCATAACACAAGATCTGCTTAGCTTGGGGCTAGATGATGCTATGTGGACTGTCCAGCATTATTATTATTATACAAACTTCAACCCCCATTGTACCCGTTTAAGGGTTGAATTTATTTATTTCTTACACACACCAAGTTTAATATACCCTTAACATATTCAAGTCTCTACAACCAGCGGTTCAGGCTGTGTGAGTCGGTTGCAAGCCCTTCACGACTGCAAGAATACTAACTGGTTTCTGTTTTTCTTCGCCATTTGAAAGCCCTGGCATTGCGCACATAAATGTTTCATATAGAAAAGTTCATTAGTGCATGACGGAATTCAAACCCACAACCTTTAGGATCAGAAGACAAGGTCACGCCTAGACTAAATATAACATTTAGACAAAATTCATCCCTTTGGTTTCGATCTGCGCTGAACCGTGAAAAATGGCATTCAAAAATACTCCCATGCAGAAGTATGCCCCCAGTGGCTAAACTAGGATTATTAGATGGAGAACCAATCTGTGAGAAAGATAATTACTATAAACGGATAATCACTCCAAGCTTCGTGGTAAACGCAATCGCGTTTCAAACGAAAGACCTTTAATTGTTTAAATTCCATTGTCACTGAAAAAACTGTTGCAACATCCGTGGAACTGGAGGTGACTTGCTGTATCCCCGCATTATCGTGACTTACCATACTATATAGAAAGAAATATAAGTATAAAAGTATTTATTTCATATAAATAACTTAGTAACTAGGTACAACCCGTGTGGATATAAAAATTTCTAATAAGTACAACACATATTTAAAAGGTTAAGTACCTTCCTTCTGTTACATCCAAGCTATTACGGCCGTGCTAGGAGAACCTGTGTTACGGCTGCTAACTGCTTCCCGTTACTATTAGGTACAATATCCTATGATATAAGAATAGCAATAATTAAAACAAGAACAATAAGTATAGCTCTCTATATCAATATCAACTATAAGAATCTTTATCTTGACTGACTGATCGACTGACATATTGACAGCGCACAGCCTAAACTTAGTAGTTTAGATCTAGGCTATGCGCTAGTGTGTTTCGAGGACTACTAGTCCGAGAGACTTAAAGCTTTCAGGGTATATTCATCTTGATGCTTAAAGGTGTTCTAAGAAAAGGATTTCCGAAATTCAATCCCTCAAACGGGTACAGCGGGCGTTGAAGTTTGTATGAAAATAACATCACGCGGATGAAGTCACGCGTTTCGCTATCCTTGGAATCTACACAGAAGAATAAGGCACTGCGCAAACCGCCGGTGTAATTACAGGCACATGAGGCTTAACACCTGTATGCCTCAGGTTGATGGACGCAGAGCAGTGTGTTGTAGGGCACGTTCCTAACTAACGCGACCTACAAGGCAACGTTTTGTTATAGGCTATGGTACTTAACCATAGCCTATAACAGGTAGGCCATATGCTTGTTCCATCAGCAAATTGTATTAAGAAAAAAAAATGCTGAATAGGAGTGTGAGCAATGAAAATTGTCTATTTCTGCCACACATGCTTGCCACTTAGCGAATATGACAACATAATACAGTTAGTTACAGATATCCCGCAGGAATTCACAGAAATAAATTACTAACACTTTATTCTGCCCGGTTCCCGGAGATCTCACGTCGTCCGAATTGACGAATAGTGGGGTTTTGCTAAAGTATATAGGAATATTTCTATAGGTAAGTTTTTTTAAGCGCTGTTACTTGGATGCTATCTACTTTTACCAGATTTAGAATTGTGAAAAAAATATTAAATCTAAATATATATAACTCAAAGGTGACTGACTGACTGACTGACATTGTGATCAACACACTGCCCAAACCACTGGACGGATCGGGCTGAAATTCGGCATGCAGGTAGATGTTATGACGTAGGCATCCGCTAAGAAAGGATTTTGATTAATTTTACCCCCAAGGGGGTAAAATAGGGGATGAAACGGAAACGGGAAAAACTGCCACGTAGGCGAAGCTGCGAGCGGCCGCTAGTGGAATAAAAATTTGTAATTCTTTATCTAATTTCTTTATCTTATCAGATTTTTAAATTCAATGTACTTCTTTCATGTTTTTTTAAGTTCTGAATCGTTTAATTTACACATTTTAACTTTCATCAAAACCTCTCCGTTCAGTTTTTAATAAATCTGCTTTTTAACGTCCAACAGCCGTTGTAAGCGACAGACCAGGGGGCCAATTCTCGCTCTTTAGAGATAAAGTCTAATTCGACCTAAGTCGAAAAAAGATGGAGAATGTCGAATAAAATCATATTATGCTATTCTCGTGATGTCACCAATAGACATAAGTCGTAAAAAAGCTTTCGACAAGCAAAGAGTGGTTCCGAGCGATAGAGATCAAATGTCGAAAGATCGCTGCCGTTTTTCAAGGACAACCCTGCCTATTTTGACAAAACTTTTGGTTTGCTTAAGTATTAATTATGCCAGGTATTTATAAGCCTTTATTAGTTTTCGTCATTACGATGCAATGACAACAGTAGGTAATAAATCTTATTAAATCCTAGTAGGTATATTCTAAACAAGTGCTTTCTGCTAATAAAATTATGGTAATCAAACACATAGGTACCAAAGTTTTATTTAAAAAAAAAAATTCTCTGGCGTAGCTCATTATCGGCTTCGATTAACTCAAGCAGCCGTGATTTTTAAGCTGACGTTGAGTAGATTTTTTTCACGCTTGCATTATTTTATTGATGTTATTTTCGGGCGCCTAGCAAACTTTCAAAGTAGGTACTCGTTGAGACTTTTTTTTTCTTTTTTTTTGTGGCCTCTGTCCGTCTTGCGAACAATTTTACCAATGTCAAGTGGGTTGTATAATTATAATACTTCTTAGTCAAGTCGAGTCGGTAAAAAAAGTAAAGTCCGCTGTCATTGGTTTTGAAGAAATAGATGGCGTTTTTCTTCAAAACCAAAGGGAAATTCAAATCAGGATGCCACATAACATCCACTTTCATTTCAATTGTTTACACTTGTGCTAAGACCTCAAGTAATGATGGTTAAAATACCACCAAAATTACCCATCAGAACTTAAAATAACACTAGAAAAACAATTAAAATGAAAATACAATGTTGCTTCCAAAGATGACAGAGAACGAATCCGAGACTTTCTTTACAAAACACAAATAGCCGCTGTAGTTTGATAGCTTGACTGACACTGACAGTTTAGTTACACAAAGTTTCGTACCACGCATGTAGGAACATGTAAAGATATTCAAATGTAATATTTAACTCAAAAAATTTTTTTGTGTACTTTTTACTGTAGTTTCATATTCAATTTATAAAATCATTGTATAAACTATGTTGTGTACATACTTTGTGGCCATAAAACTATATAGTTAAAGATTCAACGAGATCTCGTTGAAACAATAGCTAAAACGGAACGTATATCTGAGATCTCTACAGAAATGTCGTGCCGTCATTTGTCGAATTCTAGTGAGAATACGGTTTTTTGAATCGTTAGACATTTTCGTGACATTTTGCGTAGACATTCAAGTTTCGACATGATCTCTATTTCGCCAAAATCTCTACAATCTGAGAATTGGCCCCCAGAGCGCGTGCCAATCTCTATTTTATTACCACGGTCGTATGACACAAATTAGCAAATATACGAGCTGAGTTACTAATCTAGGGTACCGTCTTAAAGTATACTCCTAAAAACTTATTTAGTATTCGGCCATCAAAGTACTCATCAGCATGAACAACTTTGTTTACGAAAGCAACACTGTGTCCGCTATAAATATGTACTAGGTACGGCTAATTTACAATACTGTAATAAAAAATAATATAGCAATAAATTAGCAAGAAACCTGGAATCAAACCTAGTACCATATTTAGACTGCGTTTTGGTAATAAGGCAGTTTGATAATGATGCGCAGTCTATTCTAAACAACACTAAGTCTTGTACTAGGAACTCCATATAACTTGGTAATGTGTGTAGAAAGCAACTGGGGAATTACTCAATGCCTTGTTACCTCGAACCAGTTTCAACGTAGGTAGTTAAGAAATGTCTAATTGGTCTCAGGGTGTCACAGGGTAAAGTTTTGTGACGACACAACGACTGTGTACGTGTAATAATACACTTGCTTCATTCCAAGCCATGAATGTGTGCAGTGAAAAGAAAATCGAATCAGCACCCCAAGCACGGATGTATTGATGTATAAAATTTGACATAAATTCTCGATAAAACAGGGTTTTTTTAAATTTATTGAGATTTGTAGCATGGGACTTAATTACACGCTAGGTCGATAAATTCGAGAAGTTTTATCGATATTATCGACAAGCTGTCAACAAGTAAATCACACGATAAAATATGTTGAGCCTAGTTCTGTGCTGCGGGTGCAGATAAAATTCGATAAAGCAAGTCAGTTTGTCGATGCGACAAGTTTGTCGACCAAAGTTCCATGATCGCACTCCCGATTTGCTTATAGTCTTTTTTTTATACAACTTGTTAATGGAACAAGCAGATGGCCCACCTGAAGTTAAGTGGTTACCATCACCTATAACAAAGCATTGCCTCACAGGTCACGCTCGTTAGGAACGTCACCGACGATGCACTACTCAGCGTCCATCAACCTGAGACTTACAGATGTTAAGCCTCATGTGCCTGTAATTACACCGGCACCCACACCCTTCAAACCGGAACACAGCAAGCTGCTTCGTGGCAGAAATAGGCATGGTAGTAGTACTGCCCCGGACGAGCCCTTCACAAAGAGCTCTACTACTACTTACAAAGTCAAGACAAAAATTCTTATAATTGGTAAAAAGATATTTTATTAAATACTAGAACATGGAAGCCAATTAGTACCAAACAGATACTTGGGTATATTTACTTACCTTACTAAAAGACGCACCTACCTATCCCCTACCTGACTACCATGCTTTATTATTTTTTATTTTTTTTTATCTTTTAAGTATAAAGGTCTTATTTGGGTCATTGGTTTCAACCTATTCTATGTAAAAATTTGTGCCTTGTTTATTGAAATACCTACCTAATTATTTTCTATTGTTACACTACCAACCTTAGCTATATTTATAATCTACCATAGTTTTAAGCTAATTTTAAGTAAACTGTGAAGTTCTCTATGAGTGATTAATAAAGTTCTTTAAACCGAATTGTGGTATTCTTAAAACATCCCTGAAGCACTGCAGAAACGTTGTTACTCATTATAAAATTAAAATTATACTTTTACTGCGCAAAATATGCAGTAAAAACATAATTTTACACTCACCCCTACCTTGTGCCATTTGCATAATAGCACAGCCTATGCTAAACATCTCATAAATATTTACCAGCCTAAAAATATAAGAGGAAAAGCCTAACAAAGATTAGGGCCCGCTTGCTTGTTCACTAAATATATTTAGCGAGTCTCTAAATGCATTTAGGAAGATAGACAACGCAGTCTAAACGGTTAGTCGTAGAGACTTTAAATTTCCCAGGGTAAGCTTGCGTTGGTGCGTAAGGGTGTATTCATTATTATTATTATTTGTAAGTTCCCGAAATTCAACCTCTATAAAGGTATAGCAGGGTTTAAAGTTTGTATGAAAATAGTTTCACACGGACATTTCTACTAGTTTAATTATAAATGAACTTAAGAACAACTCATACACAATACAAAGAACCTTCTCCGCAATCTACTAGCATACTTATGGTTTTAACTACTCGGTACGCGCTTTGACTTTGTTACAAAGCTCCAGAAATAGCTCGTAAGAATTCCAAACGTATTTAAACTACTGGCTTAGAAACCGGCTTTGTGAAGGTAGGTACTTGCTTCTAGATTAGAACAAAATAGTCTCAAAATTTGTATGATTTTAGAAATTTTGTGAAGTGTTTCGAGTGAGTCGTATTCATTAAAAGTACACACACAAAGAGCTTCACAATGAGTAAAATAGTCAATAGCCAATAGTTATTTATTGGTAATAAATTTACAGGTCACTGCTTTCTTTGATGTTCGTCCGGGGACGTACACCAAAATACCAACTATCTTATTTTTTGGAGCTGAGTTAGGCCCGGCGCTCATCGACGGCATGGCATGATAAGGTATTTTTTAGGCTACGAATAAATATATAGCCTAACTGTATGAAAGTAAAGTTGAAGGCTGCCGACACGGCATGCCTAAGCATACCGCGGTATTGCTTTTGTACTTACGACCGTTAACATTGAAGTTTATACTTTATTTTCATACTAATAGGTTATATTTTAATTTGTCGCCTAAAAATACCTTTCCTAATCAGGTGGGACATCTAGTTGTTCCGTAAATAAGTAGTACTTACAATATAAAAAAAACCAACGTTGGTGAAAAAACATACAAAACCTGGAGCAGTCGTGACCTTGCTCTATCAGAAAGCTGTATAAAAAAAAAGTTAGGCAGTCTTAGGGGACTGCCGATATAAGTGAAAACTAGGCTAAAAAAGTATACATACACAGAGTACAGATATACACAGTATACATACAATCATGGAAAGCGTTCGGTGACGATGACACAAGTTCCATGATGACGACCGATGTGGCGCGGCGGGCGAATGTCCGCCTGCGACGCAGAGGTTGCGGGTTCGATTCCCGCCTTGGGATAAATGTTTGTATGATCTGCAAATATTTATTCCGGGTGTTCTGGGTATTTTCTATGTATAATAAAAAAATATGTATGTATGTAATGTATTGTATTAAGTATATCAGTCATCTAGTACCCATAACACAAGCTCTGCTTAGCTTGGGGCTAGATGATGCTGTGTGGATTGTCCAACATTATTATTATTATTATTTTTGTTCACCCAAAAAGTGCTCAACGCGACTAAAGAAGTTTTCACTTCAAAAGTAATAAAAAGACACTTCAAAATTAATTATAGTACTAGCGTAGCGTGCATGAAAAAAATACGTTATTTTACCATATTAAACTCAACAACAACCCGGGTTCAGTATGTTTTAAATATTTGAAAGCAAGCAGGCAATGTGAAATTAATAATGTACGTTGCATGTTTGAGTAGATAAAGTATAATTGAAATAATCACTATAAAATATATTATCATGTTTTACATTTGCGTATGTCTGTATGATATTGGCTAAATGTGATGCAGTGGCATATAATTTGAAACTTCTGTACATCGGTAGGTACAGTCAGCTGCACTAGAATGTATACAGTTTGTAACTTTCAAAATTGTTTCACAGCGGCGCTCAAAATATTAACATGATAATTTTTCCAAAAATAAGTAAGGCCATCAACTAATTTCATGACTTTATAGTTTTTGCGGTGTAAAACTTCATTGTTTTGCTGTAATATCGTTGTGAAAGTTACAAGTTGTATACATTCTAGTGCAGCTGACTGTACATCTAAACATCGGTATCTGGTTTAAAGGGTGTGTGGGTGCCGGTGTAATTACAGGCACTTGAGGCTTAGCACCTGTATGCCTCATGTTGATGGACGTTGAGCAGTGTATCGTAAGGCACGTTCGTAATGAGCGTAACCTATGGTGCAATACTTTGTTATAGGCGATGGTAACCACTGCACATCAGGTGGGCCATCTGCTTGTTCCATCAGCAAGATTTATAAAAAAACTGCAGCTTAAAAAGATCCATATAGTAATTTAGGACAAAATACTCATGAAACGATTTAGTTATCTATAGTAAGCTCAACTCGTTCAAAAATAGAAAGAATGTATAATATTCATCAGTATAGCTTCTGGTGTTGCAGGTGTCCTTAAGCAACGGTGACTACTTCTCATCAGGTAGCCCGTCTGCTCCTCTGCCTGCTATGGCATAAAAAAGTTCTTTACTATAAAAAATACTAAATTTTTGATAGAAACGGGATATTAACCATGATTTTTTAATTTAATTTCTTCTTGATACTTCGACACAGTGCAGATACCATGATTGATTTGACTTAAAACTATTTAAAAACACCTGAAATTACCAAAATTTTCTATCGAACGGCCGACAGGTGCCATAGTGAAGAGAAGGCTTATATTACTTTAATCCTTATTCTAAGCACATAGTACAACTAAATGACGCTCCTAGCATATTGTAAACGAGCATAAATAGCTTTACGTGGGCCAAGTCGCACGCGTTTCGCTATGTTGATTTATAAAAGAAAATCTTTACGAAAGTTGTGACAAAAATATTTCAGTGCTAACACAGAGTTTGTAAAAAAGTTTATATATGTTTTATTTGTCAGCATCGGAACTTTCATGCATCAGATGTATCATCATCATCATCAATAACCTGAAGAAGTTCACTGCTGGACTTTGGCTTTTAGGAGACTATAGGTTTCCTGGAAGGTAACTTTTGAGTCTATTCCATCCACATGTGAACTTACAGGCACATGAGGCTTAACACCTGCATGCCTCAGGTTGATGGACGCTGAGTAGTGCATCGTAGGTGACGTTCCTAATGAGCGTGACCTACGAGGCAATGCTTTGTTATAGGTGATAGTAACCACTTAACATCAGGTGGGCCATCTGCTTGTTTCATCAGCAAGTTGTATAACAAAAGAAATCCACCGACTTCCTAGAAATGTCGTCGGTCCATTATCGGTCATCAAATAGGTACTTTTACTGGGTTTCAATCATAAAGTTTTGTAATAAGAGAAAAACATACCCAAAATCGTAGTAGCTAATATCAAAACTTTCAGTATCAAAACAGTAATAATGTCTAGACGAGAGAAATAAAATCGGTGATGAATAGCGAATAATATTTCGAAGGAACATCTGTTCAACTTTGTAAGGACTGCGGTGAACTACCACAGATCGTAGTTTGTAAACTTTAGAGCATTATGTAGATGAGTTTGGTGTCATTTGGAAGACAATATCAGAACGAAAACTGTTGAAAACAAGTTTGGTAAATTTTTGCTACGAAAACTTTTTGAAACTAGCTGTTTTTTGCAATATTTTCTTCTGAGTGAACTGAAATTAAAAAAATAAAATTCAATGTTTTTATAATTAACGTAACATCCAACTACATTTTTCTAAAGTTTTTTAATGACTGAATACTTTTTTATGATCATAATTTTACGTTTTTAGCGTTACCTAATCCAAAACATGGTTTGGTATACTCAGATTTCATTAAAAAAAATATAAATGAAAATTTATTTCATACCTTATCTTATCTTAAAAAACGTCGTATTTAAAATGAAACCATATCTGCATTGTTTTATTTTATGCCTTTAAGACTTCGATCAATGATATCCCTAGATATAGGATTGGCACAAAAAGTCCGAAGTGAGCTCTTATTTTGTTTGGACAATTAGTGACATTATTTACTAGGTAACATAGTTGTAATAAGGTTTAACTTAAAACTGTTAATCAATTTTTTCTAACTTTGTTAATAAAGAAGTGTAGCTGTCTGTATATATTCACGTGGGCAGCTTTTAGCTATGATTTTGTATGTGACCCGTCATCTAAGGGTATCATTGATCGAAGCTTTAAGAGTTTAATTTTATTTCGTCAGCCTTAGCAAAGATGTTAAACATTTACTACAGTATCACCGACCCTACCTCCGTTTAGCTATAAAAAGGGTCTGCTGGCCCTCAGCATAAATAACCTTAAGGGATCTAATTTAGGTTCTCATCAAAGTACAACGAGGTAGCCGTGCCTTGATTAATATTTCAGCCTTCAGCAACAGGGCAAACCACAGAAAATTACACGCCCTCTCAATCCCCAACCATAGCTTGTTTTCATATCAACTCTTGCGGTGTAAATAGTGTACGCCCAGCATTGTATCACGAATACCTGTTGTAACCGCTATGTTCATTTTTGTAGCTATAAAACATTCAGCAACCATACCTGTTTTTGTGCTAGCCTGAAACATACAAGTAGTAGACAAAACGCATTGTATACCGTTGTGGGGAGAATGTTTCTACGCTCAACAGTTGTTCTCGCCGGCGGCAGGGAGGTCTCCCGGTTGATTTAATATTCGTAGGGGTATAATTAAACGGAATTGCTTATGGTCGTGCGAGGCGCGTAGCCTCAATGCAATTTGAAACAATGATTGCAAAGGAAAATTGCGTGGAATTTGTATTAAACTCGTGCTTTTGATGTTCTTGTTGTGACAAGCGCACTAAACCGGAAATTTATTGTTTACTGACTGAATAAGAATCAAAATCACGGCTAGGATATTTACAAAAGCCGTTTTCCCAAAAAGCATTTAGAATCAGAAGTTATTCTGTAATTCAGACTAAAAGCCTTAATAAAACAAAGTCGCTTCGCAACGGTCTACGAAAACAAATGTATGGAATTTTATGGCCCAATGGGCAGGGCTTTGTTCGCGATATTGGTATATTTATTCTTTGTGAAAGCTGTTCTATTCCAGTGGGAAATATTCCAGCTTTTTCATTCGATGGTCGTGCTATTGTAATTGTTATGGTATTTGGTTCAATAGCTTTTCTTCTTAAGCTCAACTGAGAAGCGGAGTGTTAATAACTTTGAGGTCAGTACCGTCTTACTTTACTTTCTTCCAGATGTTCGTTTCTTTTACGACAGCGTATCTCCGTAACGGAAGTTCTTGTTTCAATGCGGTTTCTCTTTTCTAAGTTTAGAGCTCCGAAGATACTTTTTAAAGAGATCTCTGAGTTTTACTCTCTAAAGTTTGTAAAAAGGTTTGCAGATCAACCGTATAAAAGTGACTATGCAGGTTCTAGTCATAATCAGCAAAGGATGTATCATTAACAGGATTTTTGTATAGTTGTTACTTTAAGTTGTATATTTCGACTATAGAATCTTTGACGGACGGCGGCTCGGGGTCACCCGAGAAAACGTTGATGAGACGATCTTGACGCAGGTGGTGGGAGAAAGCGCCTGATAAATGATCTCCCTGGAACTGTCGTTACCATTCTTCTGCTATATCCAAAGAAAAATGACATTAAAACACTAAAATTATATACCTAATAATATAATAATAATATATATAATAATACTCATTTATTTCCTTTTACAAAGTTGATAGGAGGTATGAAGTGAATACAGTGTGTAGGATTTATTTGACAAAAGAAACAACATACAATGTACCCACTTTGCAAGGGATTGGAGCTTGAAAGGGGTTTGTTAAAACCTGTAATACAAGTCTCCAGGTCCTTCCACCATGGACATTGGACCTCATTTATTTTGACTCATGAATTGTTGATCTGTCGCAATTACTGTACCTTAAGTACGTTAAATCTTCTCAATAGCAGAATTTCATGTGCAAGCAGCATCCGAGGTTGTATGTACTTACCATTTATTCTGTGGCTGTACGTGCCTGAACGAGCTTCTCGGTACACCTGAAGTGAACTCCTCTATATTTAGTTCAAAGCTAACATAGCGTGTAAATTACAAAGCAAATTTTAAAACAAAAACGCAATGTGAAAAGAGAAGGTATAGTCAGCGACATGTCCTAACTTTACGTCAGAAGTTAACATATATTTGAGATTACGTCACACAACGAAATGTAGCACGAAACTACTAAAGTTTGTACACAACCATCTACATATTTTTATATACATTGAATACATCGACATTTTGTTGTTGTTGTAAATATAAACTTATAATATTTTGAACACCAAAAAATCACATTAATGTGTATTCACCACACACATCCTTTGCTGAGGATCAAACCCAGTACCACTTTTTATCACCACCACTAATTACAGGCACCACTAATGAGATTTAACACCGGTGTGCCTCAGGTTGATGGATGCATAGAAGTGAATCGTAAGGCAAGTTCCTAACGAACATAACCTGCGAGGCAGTGCTTTGCTATAGGGTTTGGTCACCACTTAACATCAGGTGGGCCATCTGTTTGTTTCATCAGCAAGTCATGCACAAAAACCTACAGCGCAAAACGCAGTTACTACTAACTGTATTGTAAGGCCTGTAAAGAGATTTTTTCGTTTAACGATAACCCATTGTGCTTCGTAGCACTATTAGAACTTCGTAGAGCCTCCGTAGCACTGTGGGTTTACCTTCTATCTTCTAAATATATATATAACTCAAAGGTGACTGACTGACATAGTGATCTATCAACGCACAGCCCAAACCACTGGACGGATCGACCTGAAATTTGGCATGCAGGTGGATGTTATGACTTAGAAAGGATTTTGATTAATTCTACCCCCAAAGGGATAAAATAGGGGATGAAACTTCGTATGAAACTTCGCAATTTTAAACCGATCGGGCTGAGACTTTGCATGCATAAAGCTACTATGATTTTATCCCGAAAAAATAACGGGAACGGGAAAAACCTGCCACGCAGGCGAAGCTGCGAGCGGCCGCTAGTTGGTACATAAATTACATTGATCATTGAACTACACTCCCAAGTTTTTTATAAAGTAGAGTTTATAAATGCTATACCCAATAACTAATGGTTTCTGCACACCTGCAGAACTTAAAATAACACTAGAAAAACAATTAAAATTAATGAAATATGTTACTTCTTTTATTACCAGTTATCTACCAGTGAAAGTCTCATAAAAATCGCTTCGGAGATAAACCGAAATTTGTTCTAAGAAACCTAAAAGAAATGACTGGTAAATAAAATTCTATCTCTAAATTATATCTATCTAAATCTAAATTAGGTACAAAAAATATACTTTAATTTAATTTATTTGCACAGAAAAATATTATGATATAAAATTATGAACGCTTAATTGAACCCGTTTATTCAGTACTTACATAAACTATTTGGTTTGTGGTTACGAACAAAATAGTTAAACCTCTAACCCGGAACGTACACGGCAGGAACTTGGATAATTAGGGTCAGTTCTGGGGTCAGTAGGTACATGTATTCTCTTCATCCCGCTAAGCATCTGCATTACTATGACAAATGGTTCATGTATGTAGGTCACACCGGGTCGAACACAGGTAATTAAAATCCAGAAGAGACAAAGAATATATTACTTACTATGCGTGGACTTTCTACAGCGCCATCTAGTACCTAAACTAAGCAAACACACGTCACATTGTAAATTACACTTTTATGAGTTACAAACTCGTCGATAAGTAATGCCTAAGGAAGCTACTATGCATGCTATCTCATCTTTAGTCATGTGAAGAACGGTGTGAGAAGATATTGCGGGCCCAAATAAACACTCCCATACAATGTACCGCCTAAAACTCGTTTAAAATGTAGGAATGGGTCTTTGAGGAAAGTATTATGATGAAAAAACGACTGAATGTAGTTAGTCCTAGACAAAAAAAAATAGTTTGATGTGGAAATCAAACCCACAACCTACAGGGCAGAAGATAGAACTACTACACTTAGAACTATAATCCCACTTCATTTAAAAAAAAAAAACGTTTAACAAGAGTTTTTTATCGGATGTTGAACCTCAAAGTCATAAGTGTACCTTGAAGTGGGAATAAAACCCACAACCCCACAGTAGTAGTAAAGCTTTTTGTGAAAAGGTTCATCCGGGGAAGTACTATCACTGTAACTAGTTTTGCTGCCAAGCAGGGATGCTTGTATTGCTGTGTTAACACTGTATGCCTTAGGTGGTGAACGCAGGGTAGGTAGTGTATTGTAAGACACGTACGTAATGTTAGTAACCTACAAGGCAATGCTTTGTTATAGGTAATTAACATCAAGTGGACCATATGCTTATTCCACCAGCAAAAAAGCAACCTATACAGCAGAAGACAGAATTACTACACCAACTGGATTGCGCCAACTTGATTATTTTTATTTTATTTTATAATTTTAGGAAAACTTACAGCTAGGTACCAACACAGAAAGGTAATAAATTCAAAACACTTATTCTAAAGGCCAATTAAAAATTGCCACAAGATTATTATATAAAATATCGGTTGTTGAACCTCAAAATATTGCCCTACACGTTTGCATAATATCATAAATAAAAACCGAAGTCTTCGCTTACACTACGTGCAATATACTCTAACCGTCAAAACCCACGACCATTTTTGGAAGCATTTAAATTTTCTAGTTATTTTTTTGTATAATTTCGGTATTAATTTAAACATCCATAAAAAATGACGAGACGTGCCAAGAATGGGGTAGCGTTCTACGAAAGAAGATACTGTGATAAAAGATTCGGCCTTTGATGCCTTGTTCCAATATCTTAGCACCTATTATATCTTACTAACGGCCGCTCCCAGCTTCGCAGCTTTTTTTTCCACTCCCGTTATTTTTTCGGGATAAAAAGTAACCTATATGTCAATCCAAGTTATAATCTATGTTTACTTCAAATTTTATCTAAATCGGTCTACTGGTTAGAGCGTGAAAGAGTAACAAACATCCATCCAACCATCCATACTTACAAACTTTCACGTTTATAATATTAGTAGGATTTCTCTTGGTCATGTCCACCGTCTCTAGGTCTTGGAGTACAGGTGGCGATGTTTACGCGATCATTACGTGTTGCCTAGCTCGACTGCGTGCTAGCCTTACAGGTATGCTTAGTAATTAGCTATTCATATACCTTGTGCACATTTCGAATTAAAGGGCAAAGTCTAGAAAAGGAAAGACCCCTCACAGCTTGTTCTTCTACCCGAACTGGTCATGGGTTCGGTATTTGGATAATAAGAATGTAAATAACTTTCAAAATAGTTTCTCAGCGTTACAATAAATATTAAAATGCCAAATATTCAAAAGTGTCAGTGTTTTTATACAAATTTACAGGACAAATAAAAAAAAAAGTTCACTTATGAATTGATACAATTAATTATTTTCGAGTTTTTGCTGTGTAAGAGTAATCTAATATGTATTTGTAATGCTGTGATACCATTTACGAGGTACGAATTTTATACATTCTAGCGTTGCTGACTGTACATATCGTATATGCACTCTTGACATAATTATGTCATTTACAATTGTTTCCAATTGGATGCAAGTGGAATGTACTTTGAGGGCTTTTGTGTTATGTTTAGCTGTCAGTTTAGGTTCCAGCAATCTTTAGCGAAGGCCTTTCACTGGCCTAAAAAGCGTCTTCAGACTAGGCAAGCCTAAATAATCTAACTTTACTAAAAAATATTAAGATATATTTGAGTATTCTGCTATCTGATTTTTTAGTTTTCTTTCGGAGATGGCAATGCGAAGAAAGTCTATAGAGAATAAACTTATATTCTCAAACCGGACATTGATTTAAAAATACATTACTCTAGTCTCTGTTTTCGTCAAGCTTCATTTATTTTATTATGAATCGAATAACGTTTCACATCACGAGGCCCTTTGAATTATTTCAGTACGCTACGCTACGTCCGGAATATATGAAACACAAAAGCATTATAAATACGAGTGTAGCACTCTGAAACTTCTGCGACTTCGGCTAGTTAAGTTGTTACAGCAAGCTGTATTACGTGCAAGCCTAGAAAGATAAACAGCTTCCCTACCGTCAGCTTTTATAACGAACACGGTCGCAAACTGTCAAAAACGACGCCAAAAAATTGACTTTGATACTGTGCATGACAGCTAGCATTGTTTTCCATTTTTTTTGTTCTAAACGCATTCCGAATTCGTACGAAAATGCCTTCGTATCCATTGTTCGGGTCTGTCCAGGTCTATTCGGACTTAGCTCACGGTACAGATAGTTAAGCAAACAAACTATCAAGCTCACTGTTACTCAATAATTTCAACTAAATTTTGTCTACTTGACAAGTAAACATGATATTTACCAAATAGTAGGTCTAGATGTTATTTTTGCCGAAGAAGTTTTGAAGTAAGGTATTTTTGAGACATATTTTTTAAGTTTTTAGCATATTCCGAAGCCAGTGACGCAAAGCAACAATTGTACATATTTATGTGAGGCAACAAGTGTCGGAGAGCAGATAAAACACGATTAATGACTGTGCATTGTGTGTTTTATTACAAACAGTAGAGAGACGACAATAGAGTGAAATTAACTGATAAAAGCTTGAGATACCATAATATGTTAATTTGTGTTATATATCTAACATGATTTGCTTGTGTATAACATTGTCAAGCTTGTCTATAAACATTTATAAAAAAAATCTAGTGACTAAACGAGCATCACTGTTTTTTTATCACTGTAATGTTATATACATATTTTAAAACAAACAGTGCCTGAAATAAATGACTTTTTCATACGTATTGCGGCGATAGCGTTCAAATTGGTGCTAAAATGCTTAACCTTTGTTTGGATTGAAAACAATTCCTCTGGGTATGTTATCCTAACAAAAAGCATTGTATTCGTACTTCAGCAGGGTTAAATATATGATTTGGTTAAGCGTATATAATACAAAACCGCATATGTATACCAATTATAAAAACCTTTGTCCAGACTGATTGACTAACTGACTGACATTAGACAACGCACATGTTAAACTACTGGTCGTGAAGACTTGAAATTTTCAGCGTAATTAATCTTGGTACATCACGGTGTAACTAACTACTAACAATATCTACTAATTTCCGTAATTCAATTCGACCCCTAAACGAGTACAGCGTGGGATGATAAAATAATAAATATACATAAATAGTATAAAAAAAACATTAGCCAGTGCGACAAATGTCATCTTAGGAAGCAAAATAGTTTTTACATTTTATTATGTATATAATGTATTGTATTAAGTATATCAGTCATCTGTACCCACTACCCATAACATAAGCTTTAGCTTAGCTTGGGGCTAGATGATGCTGTGTGGATTGTCCAGCATTACTATTATTGTTATTATTACTACACCAACGGTACTCGTTACTAAACTGATGATGTCAAACATCCTTTTGAACCGTTATCCATCTACAAGAGTGGTTTGCGGACACAAAGTCGATAAGTGGACGTAAACTACTACTCAGAAAGTAGAGCCTGTCATTGACCGAGCGAGCAAACCATCTCTGTTTCAAGGTTGGCCAAAAAATACTCTTGGTTATTGCTTTTGAAGTAATACTTCTTATGCGACGTCCAACAAGGTTGCGTTAAACGTTTAACACTACCATGGAAGGGGTTTGAAAGCACTGTTAAAGTAATACTTCTAATGCGACTTCCAACAAGGTTGGGTTAAACGTTTAACACTACAATGGGTATGAAAGCACTGTTTTTTCTCTGTTTCTCTCATAGCCAGTTACATTAAGAATTGTGCTTGTCGGATAAGCCACGATAAGTCTTCATCTCTTCTTCACAAACGGCAAAGGTCATTGCGGTAAAGATTTCACCGCAATCTCACCTGATGTTAAGTAGTGATGCGGTCGACGGTGTAGCACGTTTATTTAGAAGATACTTATTTACTCTTAAAGACATCAAAATTATACGTGACCGGAAAAACAGACGGTGGTAACGAGTTCCATTCCTTTGCTGTGCGTATAATAAATGAGGTGATAGTAATCATTTAACATCAGGTGGGTCATTTGCAGTTCCATCAGCAAGTCACATAAAAAAATTACCAAATTATTAAAGTTATTTGTTTTGATATTTTAGTAATTAACAACTTAACTGACTTCAATAGAGGAGAGGGTTCTCAATTCGACTGTTTTTTTTAATGTTAGCTACCTCAGAACTTTTGAGTGGGTGAACCGATTTTGATGATTCTTTATTTATTTAAAAGCTGGTGCTTTCGGTGTGGTCCCATTTAGTCCAGTTTTGACATTGGCATCCATGAGAAACTGCAGTAGTCGGTTTTTTTTGTTAAAATTTTATTTCATAGGTATAATTATAATTTATAACTATGTACTATATTAACTATAGAAATAATAATATTGGTAATTACGGCCGTCGTATAACGCTTGCAGTGTTTTAAGAAGCCCTTATTTAATTCCCCAAGCCCAACTGTTGCACGAAGAGGGTCCGGGAACCAACGAACATCCCATAGATATAATAATCAGTACCCACGGTATACTTCAGGGTTTTTGAACAAAATAATTACGCTTAACTTTTTGTGCAAAAATATATGAAAAAAATGTGGTGTAGGTAAATGTGCTACTGTATAATGAAGGCATATGCCAAAGGTAATGTTTGAATGTGCTTCTGATAGTTGCAGGCACATGAGGCTTTTTTTTAATACAATTTGCTGATGGAACAAGCACATGGCCCATCTGATGTTAAGTTGTTACCAGAGCCTAAAACAAAGTATTGCCTTGTAGGTCACGTTAGTTAGGAACGTGCCCTACAATACACTGCTCTGCGTCCATCAAACTGAGGCATACAGGTGTTAAGCCTAATGTGCCCGTAATTACACCGGCACCCACACCCTTCAAACCGGAACACAGCAAGCTGCTTGGCGGCAGAAATAGGCATGGTGGTAGTACTTCCCCGGATGAGCCCTTCACTAAAAGCTCTACTACTGCTTAACCTTAACACCTGTATGCCTCAGGTTGACGGAAGCAGAGTAGTGTTATTGTTGTGGGAACACATCTTTCTTATATCACCTACAAGGTTTAAATGAAAATAATTTCACACAGACGAAATCGCGTCCGTTTTCATAGTAGTAGATAAGTACTTTAAAATACGACAGCTCAGTTAAATAACAATTAAATACCGCTTATTGCCTCCTAAATGGAAGAAGCATACCCGCAATCATTCGGGTCGTTTCGTTTTATTCCATTCCGTTTGAAATCGCAGCCAATTATGAAAGCCTCGAAGGAAAATGCAAATTATCACGGGAATTGCTAGATTAGAATTCAGTTTTGAGTAAGATTAAGTTAAGACGGTTCCATTTAAAGGTAATCTATACCAATTATAAGAATCTTTACCCTGACTAACTGATTGACCAAAGGTACAATCACATAAGACCGGTTCCACGTTTCGTGACGCGTCAGAATATATCAGTTCTATACATTTCGTGTATACAAAGAGACGGAAATGGTTAGTTTAAAAGATTTTCATTATTATGGATACTTCAGATAATAATTATGAGTCGCCGATATGGAAGTGCCCAGTGTGGAGAGTGAACAAGTGTTACGCTTATGAACTTTTGTATGCAGTTGCATTCTCGGCACAATGCACTTCGCATTTCTAAGTTATTGATACTAGCACCTGCCTTCTGATGCCAGTGTTCTCAGACGGTGAAGAAAAACATCGTGAGAAAACCAGTTAGTATTTTAGCAGCGGCGATGGACTAACTACCGATCACGTATGGAATACCAACTACTGCAAAATGTGACTTTGTGCCAATAATATCTGGACATACCTCTAATTACCCGCCCTTAGAAATCCTAGAATAATCTCGATCACAACTTAATCCCTAGGCACAGTAGATATCCCATCAGATCTCTTAAAACCTTTGTCAAGTCGTGATGCTTTCTTTTTTACTAACAGAGTTTAAGCCTATGTGTTACTAACCCCAGTGGATCCTTGCTGTCAGAAATTAACAGATTAATATATATACCAATTATAAGAACCTTAGTCCTGACTGACTGATTGAGATGTAGACAACGCACAGCCTAAAGAACTGGTCGTAGAGACTTGAAATTTTCAGGGTATATTCGTCATGGTACGTAGAGGTGTACTAAGAAAGGAATTCTCAAAATTCAACCCCTAAACATGTACAGCGGGGATTGAAATTTGTATAAAAATAGCTTTACGCGGACTAAGTTGCGTGCGTTTCGCTAGTTAGATTTATAAGTAAAGCCATTAAATACTTAGTTTTGAAGAATTACGGCTAAAATTTGTGCCCTCCAGCAGAAAGGTCTTGCACTGAATGACTTTTAGGTCGGGGTCTAGGACCGACAGGTGTTGTTTGGAGAAGTAATTTATGTTCAATCTCAGAGATCAGATGGAGAATAAAATTAAATAAAAGCGCAAGCAAACCTAATATTTCTTATACAATGACAGCTCTATAAAAAGTGATACTAATATACATACAGCTTCTACTTTAGTGAAAAGTATTCTTGATCAAAAGTATTTTTTTGTGATTCTTTAATTAAAAGTATTTTTGAAATATTTTATGTTTATTCTGGATGGAGCTGCCATTTACTTCTTTTTGTTTTTTTTTACTACTTCGCGTGTTGAGTGGAAGTCAAATAAAAATAATTATTATTATTATGCTGGACAATCCACACAGCATCATCTAGCCCCAAACTAAGCAGAGCTTGGCTATGGGCACTAGATGACTGATATACTTACTAAATACAATACATTACATACATCGATATTTTTTATTAAACATACATCTGTCAAGTGATGGACAGGATGCCAGTATGAAGAAAAAAAGAAAATATAGGTTCTAGACAGTAATTATTTGAAAAAGGCACAATTAAGACTGTATTCCACAAGCCGTCCACTCCATTACGAAGACATCCAGTGATCACGATCTTCAGTCATGAAGTACCGACCACAGAGAAGACTGTATTACCATTTTCTTTCAAACAAATATCACTGAGCAAATAAATAAATAATAATAAATAATGCTGGACAATCCACACAGCATTATCTAGCCCCAAGCTAAGCAGAGCTTGTGTTATGGGTACTAGATGACTGATATACTTAATATAATACATTACATAAATAGATATTTTTTATTATGCATAGAAAACACCCAGAACACCCGGAATAAATATTTGCAGATCGTACAAACATTTATCCCAAGGCGGGAATCGAACCCGCAACCTCTGCGTCGCAGGCAAACATTCGCACGCCGCGCCACATCGGTCGTCAAATAACACTTTATTGGTATAACCAGCGGTTCTACCCGTCTCTTCCAAATTCTCATTTACTTTTTCGTTGGCTAAACGCTTGAAATTTTAATGAACTCATTTTGCGAAGTCTAGCGGACATTTCAGTGTAGAAACATTGTATTTTTCTTTGTTCATTGAGTTTATTTAATAAAGTTAATTCTGATCGGAAAAATTTAAAATAACATTTGAAAAGAAATAAAGAAAAATTGCTTTAATAGCTTAAAGTAGTTATAATAATAATAATAATAATGCTATACAATCCACACAGCATCATCAAGCCCCAAGCTAAGCAGAGCTTGTGTTATGGGTACTAGATGACTGATATACTTAATACAATACATCACATGCATACATATTTTTTATTATACATAGAAAACACCCAGAACACCCGGAATAAATATTTGCAGATCGTACAAACATTTATCCCAAGGCGGGAATCGAACCCGCAACCTCTGCGTCGCAAGCGGACATTCGCCCGCCGCACCACATCGGTCGTCAAAGTAGTCAGCATCATCAACCTATATTAGTCCACTGCTGTACGTAGGTTTCTCTCAAGACGCTCCACTTAGCCCGGTTGTCGGCTTAGCACCACCCAGTTAGCTTAAGCTAGTAATAAGTATAAAAACTGCTTACGTCTGCTCTGAAGGTTGTGGGTTCAATACCCACTAATCACAAGCATTTGACTGACTGGTAGCCCCGGCTTAGACTAAGACTTATTTTTCCTACGTCATCCACGAGAGGTGATGGAAAACTTCTCGTGAATGACTTAAGAAGCGACTAAGACTAACATAAACTTGCTTTTATGATTCCGTGAATACAGTTCTGAACATGTTTCAGTTCGAAGTTCTAACTAAGATTCTAAGTTGAGATAAGTAATATAACTTCAAGACATTTTATTATTTTAATAGAAACTTTACACAGATTTGACAACTTATAAAAACAAAATTGCTTTACTTAAAGAACTTTTGGAATAAGAATAATTTATTAAAAATGATCTAACAGTAGGTAATTTTATTTTGGAATATATATTTTTTTTTAATTAACCTTTTGTGTCCCATTGCTGGAATATTATTAATATAATGGTACTGATACACATGCTCTAAAATAGCATGCTAAAAAGCGTGCTATTTAGTATGCTCAATATGAGCATGCTGATGAGTAGTTTACATTTACTAGCAATTAGCATGCTAGTTTTAAGTATGCTCCTGAATAAGCATGCTCAAAGCAAACACTCCAATTACACATGCCATTTTATAGCATGCTATCTCGCTCTCTGTCTCAGTTCAAGCAAAGCCATGGACAATCAAACAGCTATCCGTATGGAGCTGAATAAGGTCATCCTTTTGCTGGCGATGCAATGCATCCAGAAGCTTATATCAGCTCGGCAAAAAAAGAAAACAAAGAGAAAGATTTGGGTTGCGAACGACTGCTCGATACTAGCATGCTCAATAAGCAAACCTGTTCACATGCGCTAAAAGCACGCCCCCCTCGACCCGCGCTGCAGGTAGCATGCTAAAAAATCGCACGACCGTCGATTTTTGAGCAAACTCGAAATGAGCATGCTCATTATTAGCAATGTTTTCAATACACATGCTACTAATGTGCATTTGCTCAATAAAAGCATGCTTTCGTGCTAGTAATGAGCATGTGTAACAGTAGCTTAAGTATATTATATTTAGTATATCATCATCATCATCATCAGCCTGTAGTAGTCCACTGCTGGACATAGGCCTCCCCCATACGTTTCCAAGAAGAACGATTCTGCCTTTTTCATCCATCGACTTCCCGCGGTTCTAACAATGTCGTCAGTTCCTCGGGTAGGAGTATTTAGAATATAAGTATTTGTAATGTAAATTTAGATATTGACGCTGTGACTCCATTTTTAAAGGCACGAATTGTATACATTCTAGTGCTACTGACTAAACTTTCAAATATTTTAACTACCCCAATTACTATGCACAAGAGTTTTCACCTTGAAATGATAGAATTTTATATCAGAAATGGCGGCACAGCGTTCCCTCTTTTAACATTTCCATTTTGCAGAAATACTACGACTTAAATTATTTCGCTACTCGTATGAATAAGAGCTCTTTCACACTAGCGTTGTCTGAGCGTTAGCTTTGACCTAATGACATTGGCGCGACACTTTGTAACAAACAATAATACATACTATATTTATTGCGGAACATAGGTCAAATACAGATTGTTGAAATACGTAGAGCGGAATCTCTATGTTACCAGATTGGTGTATAATAATATTTCGCTAAATAAAACATGACGTAATCAAAAAATGTAATATATTATAAATTAATCAAAATTTATAACATATTACATTTAGATCGAACTTCATTTAGACTCAGAGAAGTCATATTCTAGATATGACTTCTCCATCACCTCTTATCCTTGGTGTAAAATGCCTCTAACTTTGCTTCTGATGTACAGATTGCTCTGTTACACTCTCCCGAAATTCAGGAGTGAAAATGTGACTGTAAAACTGTTTAATAATTTCAGAGTACTGTTTACAGAATATTAAACTGTTCAAATTAAATTGGGTGTGGGTAAATTGTATTTCAGTAAAAACATAGAAACAAACTCCCGCAATTGGCTCCATTCCTAAATGATAAGACACGATCATACAAAGGCTATGATAGGATCTAATGATCATTAAACTCGTAAAATTTGACTGCATACGTCACACGTACCCAGTTTATGGTACACTAAATTAAGCTAGGACATTTTTGTAAGGCGCGACTTTGAACCCACTTTCAACAAATCTACTGTAATAAATTTCTGCTGTACCTAATTATAGTATATAATATCATTGACTATACCCGTTTAGGGGTTGAATTTCCGGAATTCCTTTCTTAGTATGTACCTATACCTACCAAGCCAAATATACTATGGTGTTATATAGTCTCTACGACCAGTAGCTTAGGCTGTGCGATGTCTATATGCCAGTCAGTCAGTCAAAGCTAAGATTTTTATAAGTGGTATAGATAGTGGTGGATTGGGTATATTTTTGCTTGTACCTTAAATATTTTTAAGACGTCACTGATATAATCTTACTCGCTTCAAAAGTCTTATCGCATTGTATCGCGACCAAAAGTCGTGTCCGACGTTTCATATATATTTCTGTAGTACGCACAGTAGCGTTCAATCACCCTAGGGTACTGTAATTAAATTAATAGCTGAACTGGGACAGAAGGCGTGTTATACAAGCGTTTTAAACCGATCGTGCCCTAAGTTCTCTCACAGTACTGATTTTGTTAACACTCGTATCGAAAATGCTTCAATAAAAAAAAACGGTTTGTATTTGTACCTACCTTACCATAGTGATAAAACCTTAAAGATCGTGGAATACCCGAAGTGAAAGACGCAGCTCACAATGAGAGGTTTCTCTAGTCATTCGGGGTAAATAAATTAATACTCCTAATGACTAGCGAGACCTTTCATAGCTGTTCAGAGAGTTCTCCGTTGTAGACGTGAGAGAAAACGCATAAGAAACTCCCTACAAACATGAGAAAGGCCTGTTTACCAGCAATAGACTTATTCAGGGTAATAAAAACCTATACCAAGTTACCAATTGATCTGTAAGCCCAGTCAGGCCTAATCTATATCTGTACTATTTAAAGAAGAAAATTATTTTCACTGGCTAATTGGTATGTGATATATGTAAAGCATAGCTTAAATCGCTGGTCGTAGAGAATTGAAATTCAAGGTCTTGGTGACTAAGTACTAAGAAACAAATACCAGAAATGAACCCCTGAACGTGGGTTAAAATAAAATAACTTTACGCAGACAAAGTCGCGTTAGTTTCACTCGTTAGATATATCAAAAAAGCCAATTAGACCTTTCATTCGTCTTAATAAACTTGATTATCTGTGTAGATTATTTCTTCTGTCTGCGGTAACAAGTTACTATCTTATTAGTTCTAGTCATTAGGGGCACGTTACAGAATCAGATATAAGATCAAAAAGCACTTTTTTCTTATATGTCTACTAGGGGGACGCCCGTGATTTGGTTCCAGTAAAGCTTTAAATAAACTTCAACCCCTACTGCAGCCTTTTAGGGGTTGGTTTTTAGGAAAGACAAATACAGGTATGTGTGTATGACCACTCTTAAAAACATAACAGGGTTAAAGTATTTATAAATATGAACTTTTTTTGAACCATGAGGGTAAAAAAACTACTTATTTTTTTATCGACTTTACGGGGTTAAAGTATCTATAAATATGAACTTTTTTTGAACCATGAGGGTCGAAAAAAAATTACTCATTCATTAAAAAGTTTTAACCTACTTGGCTAAAATGTCCGACAGAACGGTAAACTACACGTGTTTTAACCCCACCCCTTAGAAGTTCAAACAGTTATGCTACTAGGAAATACCCCTAATACGTGTAAGAAGATACCGACTAATATTAATTAGAGTTGTTCCTTCCGACAAGGAGCTCAAAGAGTAAATAGTGGTAAGAAGGGTCGTAATACCACAGTAACGGGTATTACTTCATTACGTAGCTACCTACGCTATTCGTGGGATTAAAACCAAAACAAATGACACGACCATTTAGGAAACCTTTAGCCATAGAGTAGGCACGATCGAGAGCAGATGATACTTTCTAACTAAACATAAAAACATTGCCAAGATGGTAGCTATTGTTGAGACAGAACAGTGATCGAAACGCAAGATATATTATCTACAAAAAACGGTTTAAAGTTAATTCCTGTGAAGTAATTTCAGTGCTCTCAAACGGTGAAAGAAAACATTGAGGAAACCAGTTAGCATTCTTGCATGAGCTTGTAACCTGTTACGTATGGAATATCAAGAACTGTTAAAATGTGGGTATGTACCAATTGTTATACTTGGATCACTGCACATCTTAGCCGGGCTGGTTTCCTAAACACCCTAAAAAAGCTATGCTTAGTTTGGGGCAAGATGATGTTTGGTAAAAATATCCATAAATATTGATTATTCACTATTAAAACACAGGAAAGACTTATTATTATTATTATTATAGACGTAGACGTAGACGTTGACGTAAATCTATCTATCTCTATAATATGTCTGTTATTATTGTGAACTAGATGAATATATAAATGCCCCTTCTATCCTCTCAGTTATAGACTTCACCACAACATTGTAGAGGTAGCCCGTAGCTTGAATTACGAACGGCTTCCTTTTCCGTTTCCCCATTCCCGCTATTTCCCGTCTCCCTCGTGACGTCAGCGCTCTTTTAGCACTCATGCTGGATTTATAATTAAAAACTGCCTTCTATAAAAGTGTAATTTTTTCTAGAAATTAATTAGATAACTTGATTACTTTCAGTGTAATTTAAAGATTTTATTACTGATTTTATTTTTATTATTTATAAAATATTGCAAATTATTTATATACCCACAGGTATATACCAAATTTACGAATCCCCTCAGATCTCTTAGTACCAAAATACCAACCCGACTCTCTGTTGACGTCTAATGGGGGTTGTCAGAGGCACGTCCAGATATTTCATCCCCACATTGGCAGTATTTGATATTCCTTATTGGACCTGTTTTGCTAAGACTATGTTCTATACTGACAGACGACTGATGTGGCGCAGCGGGTGAATATCCGCCTGCAACGCAGGAGGTTGAGGGTTCGATTCCCGCCTTGGAATAAATGTTTATACGATGCAAATGTTTATTACGGGTGTTTTGGGTATTTACTATGTATAATGAAAAATATATATGTATGTGTTTTGTATTAAGTATAATCAGTCATCTACTACCCATAACACAAGCTCTGTTTAGCTTAGGGCTAGATGATGCTGTGTGGATTGTCCAGCATTATTATTATTATATTATGTATCTAATACCTGGGTATTCTAGTTTGCCGTAATCCCTGAAGGGTTTCAAGCTGAAGTAACCAGCAACAGTCTCGATATGGAGAGACATGTTGACTTTGCACCCTTTCAGCCCTTGTTTGAAACTATGCTATAAGCCAGTACATCGCACGTTGAAAACAAAAGTGACACTATCCAAAATTTGGCGGTATTGAGTTACAGCTACATTTGAAATCTACGGGAAAAACTACGTCATCTCCAAAGATCCGTTTCCTTATAGTTCACTTAGACACCCCTAGACGTCACCATGTGTCACTTCATACTTTAAGGTTTTAAGCTGGTTTGTTAAACAAAAACCGACATTAAACCAGTTTGTGCCCGGACACCGGCGATAACTGTTCGTGGGGTAAGTGAAAAAGTGTCATATTTTGTGTAGTGTCAGTAAGTCTAAGGGCCTTAAGCAAAATAATACTTGTCAGTTTAAGAAGAAAAGTGGCACTATGCTTGAACTTTTTTGAAATTTAAGGCACTACGCAAAACAACACTTGATAATGTTAGAGCAAAAGTGGCACTTTACTGAACATTTTTTTAAATTAATTTTTGCTGCCATATCTACCGAATAATTTAATTAAAATCAACTTAAATGTGATAAAATAATATCTGAACTATTATTTAAAACCACAACAGTACGTCATTCTCAATTTATAGTCGAGTTATTGATCCCAGAAAAATTACAAAAACTTTAAATGGCCATACTGAAAAATTTAGTTTTTTGTTAAGTGTCACCTTTGTTTTCAACGTGCGACATGTAGAATACATTATTTAGATAGGATAGAGTAACCAGTAACCTACTTAGGCTACGGGATAGCTTATAAAAGCTACTTACAAATAAAAAAGTTTTATGAAGTAACTAACTCATTTATAGTTAAATTTTCACATAAAAACCCAGAGCATTTTTTTTACTGTTTTATACAATTTGCTGATGGAACAAGCATATCCCACCTCCATCCTACTAATATTATAAACGCGAAAGTTTGTAGGTATGAATGGATGGATGGATGGATGGATGTTTGTTACTCTTTCACGCTCTAACCAGTGGACCGATTTGGATGAAATATCTAAATATATATAACTCAAAGGTGACTGACTGACATAGTGATCTATCAACGCACAGCCCAAACCACTGGACGGATCGGGCTGAAATTTGGCATGCAGGTATATGTTATGACGTAGGCATCCGCTAAGAAAGGATTTTGATTAATTCTACCCCCAAAGGGATAAAATAGGGGATGAAAGTTCGTATGAAACTTTGTCAATTTTAAACCGATCGGGTTGAGACTTTGCATGCATAAAGCTACTATGATTTTATCCCGAAAAAATAACGGAAACGGGAAAATACTGCCACGTAGGCGAAGCTGCGAGCGGCCGCTTGTTACTGAATAAATGCTCTTCGACATTGACTTTGACGAGGTGTGAAAGGTAATATTTGAGTATTTACTTGATATGCGACCCGCGTGGTCACCGTGACGTGACGGGACTCTCTTCTCTTATTTAGCAGTAGATTATACATCAAAATAGGCTTACATTTTAGAAGAGATGGCCTTATTTTGTTCTCTACCTACCGATTAAATATGAAACTGTAACACGAACTCGACTGTAATGTTAATATTTCTGGATAATGTCCATTAATGGAATTATTTAGGGAAATCGCGCGCGGCTTTGACCATCATCATCATCATCACTGTAGAAGTTCACCGCTGGATATAGGCCTCTCATACGTTTCTAGGCAGAACGTTTTTAAGCCCTTTCCGTCCACCGACTTCCTGCGATTTTAAAAACGTTGTCAGTCCATTGGGTAAGAGGGCGTCCTACGCTTCGTCTTCGTGGCCGCGTGGCTTTTTTGTGCACCAAGACGAAAATACCCTAACTTTCAATGTTCTATGACTAGTGGCTTAGACTGGGCGTTGCCTATATGACAGTCAGTTAGTCAGGAAAAATAATCTTGTATGTATATAGAAAGATTGAACATTTCAATTACATGCTGATAACGCTCTGTGGCTTGTAGACCCATTACGCAAGAATCGTAGATGCTCTACGGTAATTTTTACTACCGCATGTAGATGTGATTTTGGTATCACGGTGAAATTCTAATCAATATTTTTCTAAAAGGAACAATGTTCAGACCACGAATTATACTAACGTTATAAATCATCAAATTGAAATAATTATTTATAGTTTTTAATAAATAAAAATAACCTTTGTGAACACAAATAGAGTTAGGTATGTATATATTTTCAATTTGATGTTTTTGTAACATTTGTATAGCATGGTCTGAACAACGTTTGTTGTAGAAGAATAATGATTTAAACACCAATTTGTACCTTTATTCAACCAAGCTGTTAGCTGTTACCATTATACAAAGTATAATAAATGCAAAAATTTTGGAATCTCGATGAAAAATGAAATGAAATGTATTTTATATTCTATCCACGAAACCGCTGACGGAAAGCTAATAGCATTATTAATTTATCCATTATTTTCAAACGGTTAAACACTTCTGTATTGTTAGAATAAATATAAAAATATAATCGGACTTATCTGTATGAGTCTTGAGTAGATTCTCAAAACGACTTCCAATCTAAGATTCAATAAAAATATACTGTTAAATAAAAATACCGTTTTATTTTCTTTATAAATGAAAATTAGTTTAGCGCATAGCGAATGGTCTTCAAAGAATAGCGAGGGACGACTCGGTACCTTGAGTTATGAAATTATTATATCTCCGTTGGGACTTTTCAAGGGAGCTTAAATGCGTTTCACTACTATGTAAAATGTGTATGCTGTGAGCTCGTGGCTTTAATTACAAATGTTTCTTAATTTTTTCTTTCTCTAGAGGAATTTATAATATAAAAGCTCACTTTTTTAATATAGCTTTTAATATACTCTACATATTATAGCGTTATCACACTGGCGGCGATTTGAAAGTTCGTTTGCGTACAGCGTCAATTCAAAGTTGTTTTGGAGTTAGACTTTGTGTTATGCGAGTGGTTTTTGTATTACAACACGATGTGTGTATTGGACAAGCTAAATCATCATGACATTTACAAAATCTTGTGGTTGTTTTCCGAGTTCCTTTCGCCTTAAAGAAAATTTAGTTTAGACTCGGATAAATGCTTTCACATGCACACGGCCACCGCTAAGTAAGTTTGACGACCGATGTGGCGCGGCGGGCGAATGTCCGCCTGCTACGCAGGAGGTTGCGGGGTCGATTCTCGCCTTGGGATAAATGTTTGTACGATCTGCAAATATTAATTTCTAGGTATTTTAAGTATGTGGCGCTAAAATTAAATGATATTTCTTAGTAAAATGCACTGTACATCACTCTGATTGTGTTTTTGTTTATTTAGCAGATACACTTTATTTTTTTGTATATGTTAGCTTCTAAGCTTGACAGAGACTGGTGACGCAGTCAAACATTTTGGACGGTTGTAGCAGCTTTTAATTTTATAGTACGACCGAAACAATGTTTGTCTAACAGAATATGTATCAGGCATACACAATTTTGACCACCTTCATACTGCCGAATTCCAAAATGCATGAACCGAGCGTCCCTACGTGTTGATGCTAATTTATGTATGACTTGGAAAGCAGCCGTGTATCTGAAACTTGAATGCTGTATTTCATAAATAAATGTATATCTCCCTCGCGTCTCACAAAAGAGGCTTTTCTAAAAACAAATTGTGAGTCTTTTTGATATAAGGAAAGAGTATAGAGTATAGGTCTACATCTTCTCGTATAGTCCTCACGTGGGACATTTTATACTCTATATGTTTTATAGCTATTGATGCCAAGTAGCAATGCTCGCATTATTATGTTTTAAGAATTATAAGTGATGTTGCAGCTACACACCATGTTTATTTCTATCGCCAAGCTGCCTTGTGTTTCAGTTTGAAGAGTGTGAATGCTGGTGTAATAGTGTGGTGTAATAGGCACATGAGGCTTAACACGTGTATAGATCAGGTTGATAAACGCAAGGCAATACTTGAGTATCTTGTGAAGCAATATTTTGTTCTATCACTTTCGCCCAATAAATACATTTTTTTTACATTATTATAAATAATCTAAATGATTCCGTCTCTTTCTTACCACAAATGTCAAATTTATTCGTTCTAGGCAGTTAGTCTCTCATATGTCGAACACTACACGTATCTGGATGTTAAAATTAAATTACAGAACAAAAAAATGGTCATAACATAAAATACTACTAAGCCCCAAATTTTGATGCTCTCCCTCAATTGGACGGTTGGGAGCAATTAAGGCTTTGGAGACACACGTGCATATTTGAGCCTATCCCAAAACCCAGCAAGTATGTACGTACAAGCAATTATCCATGTTATGAGAACCTCTAGTTATGTGGTTTGCAAAATCTGTAGATGAATCTTATTCACCGTATACAGTGTGTAACATTTAGATCGGTTAGTATAGGAAAGTCTGAAACTATAAGACAGACGAAGATCTGTTTTTAAGAACTATGTCATCGATTTTAGTAAAAACCAAAAACTGCATTCATACATTTACATACACAATCGATATCTAAATAGAAATAGTATCAGTTTTTCTTTTTACTAAAATCGATAACATGGTTCCTAAGAACAAGATCTTCGTATGTCTTATAGTTTCAGACTTTCCCATACTGACCGGTCTAAATGTTACACCCTGTATACATATAGCAAGTTGAGTTCCATGTAGATCGTAGAACCGACCGCTGAAAATGAATTGAAAGGGTTTTGAATGACGACCACGAACCGGAAGATGAAGCGTAAAACAGCCCCTAACCGATGGTCTGTCATTATGATAAATACCCCGTGAAGTTAATGGGTGAGAGCTCAATTTTTTTCTTCCTAAAAGTATGGGATAGGCCTATGTCATAGATGGAAAGTATACGTAAGAAGATTTCTTCAGGTTCGTGATGGTAACAAGATACGAAGTAAATTAATCCCAAAACATCGTATATCACTTTTATTTGCTACTAAATTCCCACAAACTCGGCGTTTTGTCTTTCTGGCAAATAAGCTCGTTTAATAATTTATCTGTCTGCCTTTATTGGGTAGCCATAGGCTTGCCTGGTGTAAATGTCATAGCAATAAATTAAGAAAAATCGCCATTGACACTTCAGGCTTAGAACCATATCAGCGTTTAAGTTAGATGCCCGTATCATTGTAATCATCACTATCATCAGCACCACCTTGAATTAATCCACTGCCTCCCTTATATTGGGGTTTGCCAGCATTAGTACGCTTTGCAAGTGGATTGATGATCATTCCCTGGTGCCTGGTGGCTCTCTGGTGTCTGGTAAGTTACCTCGTATGACAGCCACGAGACGTGATGGAGGGGTACTATTCAATACCGGAACCACCACGGCCACCATCACGAATCCTGAAGCAGAGGCTGTAAATAAACTCCCGAAATCTCTTGAAAACTTTGAGGTCTTATTGTTACGAATTATAGACATAAGACAGTATAACGCACATTTTTTTTAATTGGAACTAGTTACTGTAGAAGTTACTGAGTACACAGATGACTTACCTGATGTTGAGCGGTTACCTCTGCCTATAACAATGGTACTATCTGATTAAACTCGTCTATTTTAGGTAATTAAAAGACGTGACTATGTAAACAAGCAACCACAAAATGATTGCACAGAACTGATCGCCACCTTGGACGCTACCGAGCACGCAGTCTAAATGCGTTTTTGTGCTTAGCAATTTACTCTAGTTGGAAATAATGCGATGGTAATATATAATTGGGGTGAATGTGACTTTATGGTGGTCGCGAATAATTTATCTTTTCTTCTGTTATTCTTTGAGCTAATTTATCGTGTTTTCTTTAGAAATGGAAATATTTTCTTCTCTTTGTTCATAATTTTCCGCTAAACTCTCAAAGAATAACATTAAAGATGACTGAACTTAAACTTTCTTTCCAAATTAATTAAAATTATACTGCGTTATCAGAATTCTGTTTGTTTGAGATTGAGTATTCTGTGTAAATTTATGTCGCCAGACACGTGTATGTTACTCTTACACAGAAAAGAAACATTTAAACATGGGTTCTAATCATGTACTATTTAGATACATTTTACAGTAAATTGTGGCCAATGTTAGAATGTTACATACAAAGATATTTTTTATTCTACATAGAAAATACCCAGAACGCCCGGAACAAACATTTATCCTAAGGTGGGAATCGAACCCGCAACCTCCTACGTCGCAGACGGACACTCGCCCGCCGCGCCACATCGGTCGTCTCTTACTCTTGATACTCTTTGATGATGCCTAAGACAGGTCGAGTAGGGTTACATTTTTGAGACAAGTTATTAAAAATCTTTGTTTAAATTTCGCGTAGAACCAAATATCCTTGAATCTTAGTCTATTGAGAACTTTATACTGTTTGTCGACGAACCTCAGCTTAATATCGAGTTTAGACAAAACAATGAGGCTGTCCGGACCTGCGATATTAAATTGTTTCGGTGAGTTCACAATAGCGACCGTGCTCGCAATAGCGTTCGTTCGAAAGTTTGCTGGACGCAAATTTGCAGGACGCAAGTTCGCTTAGAAAACTCTTCAAATCTATGTAGTAAAACGAATGAAAAGAGAACCCTTACCAGTTTAAGCTCGGGCTTAAACAGGTACGGGTTCTGTGGACCGGCGGGCAAATGTACGCCTGCAACGCAGTAGGTTGCGAGTTCGATTTCCGCCTTGGGATAAATGTTAGTACGATCTGCAAATATTTATTCCGGGTGTTCTGGGTATTTCCTATGTATCTATATTAAAAAATATCTATGTATGTAATGTATTATATTAAGTATATCAGTCATCTAGTACCCATAACAAGCTCTGCTTAGCTTGGGGCTAGATGATGCGGTGTGGATTGTGCAGCATTATTATTATTAGTCTACCTTTTATATTTGAAATATGTGAGAAAAGTAACTGAAATTCAAAACGGGCTTAGCAATTTTGTAACACGAATTGGTATAGCTTACGGAATATGTATAAAACCAACAAGGCGGGAATCTCGCTCGGATTATGCTCTGACTAATAAAGGACTTAATAAGATAACACCTAAAAACATTGAGGATTAACGTACTCAATATGAACAACTTTGTTTTTTTAATTTGCAAAAAATTGCATTACAAAAATTCAATAGGTACTTGCTAAAAATGTGTGTGGTATTATGAGGTACAGTGTTAATTCTATTGAAAAAAATGCTCAGTATTATTCTCCGAAGTTATCGGAGTGGTCGTAATATAAGATAATTTCTCTCGCTCTGCATTCAAAATTTTGCTCTTGTCGTGAAAACCACTTAACATCAGTTGGGTCACCGGCGTTTCATCAGTAATCGCATAAAAAAATGTACTTTAATCCTTTGTAATACAGTCGAAGTCACCATTTCCATGAGATCAGGCAAGTTTTAATTAAATATGATTCTTATCTTCAGTTTTCTTTGTTGCAGAAAACAACGCGCAGTTGGATAGAAACTTCATTCCAGAAGCGAGAGTGCAGGTGTTTTGTACCCAGCGCGAAAGATGAGAATGTGTAAGTAATAATCAAAAACACTACTAGTCTTGTGACAGCAGCCAATTCTGTGTTTTTTTTTGTGGCATCTGTCCGTCTTGCGGACAATTTTGCCAATTTTAAGTGGGTTGAATAAATTCTTTTTAGTCAAGTCGAGTCGGTAAAAAAAGTAAAGTCAGCCGTCATCGGTTTTGAAATTCTGTGATTGGTTGTTCGGTTGGTTGTTCAAATCCGGTCGTGCATAAATCTGGAAAATATCCGTCATTTGAACAATTTTGTCAATGTCAAATTGGTTAAATAAAATACTTCTTAATCAAGGCGTCGTTAAAAAAAGTAAAACCGGCTGTCATTGGTTTGAAAAAAAAAGATGGCGTTTGTCTTCAAAACCAAAGGGAAACATTTTCGTTCAAGGATGCCACTTCTATTTCAACTGTTCACACTTGTGCTAAGACCTAAAGTAATTAAAATGCCACCAAAATTGCACATCAGAACTTAAAATAATACTAGAAAAACAATCAAAATGAAAATACAATGTTGCTTCCAAGGATGACCAAAAACAAATCTTTTTAAATTGTTGTAGCTCGATAACATGGATAGCCAAAAGTTGGCAGTAGCTCTGCCTTCTATACTGTAGGTATTCTACTCTATATTGTATTTAGTACGACTACGAGGAACTAGGTCACGCCGTTATGTTAGTCCTGCTATATTTTTACAAAGCTCGTAAATATCCTAAAAACTTTTGCAGTTATGTAGCAAAACTACTTCATTATACTAAAATTATACAGAGGAAAACTTTTTTTTTTTTTTTTTTTTAATAATGCTGGACAGTCCACACAGCATCATCTAGCCCCAAGCTAAGCAGAGCTTGTGTTATGGGTACTAGATGACTGATATACTTAATACAATATATTACGTACATAGATATTTTTTATTATACATAGAAAATACCCAGAACACCCGAAATAAATATTTGCAGATCGTACAAACATTTATCCCGAGGCGGGAATCGAACCCGCAACCTCCTGCGTCGCAGGCGGACATTCGCCCGCCGCGCCACATCGGTCGTCAACTTTGTTTGTTTGTATTGAATAGGCTCCGAAACTACTGGACCGATTTAAATAATTCTTTCACCGTTGGGAAGCTACACTATCCCCGGGTGACATAGGCTATATTACATTTTCAAAAAATTAGGGATCCTTACTAAAACCCGTGCGAAGCCGGGACGGACCGCTAGTATTCTATACATAATCCTTAGTAAAGTCGTTTCATACATTCCCCGGCCACTTTGGCGATACAACCGGCAAGTTAGGAAGCTGAAGCGCCGACCCAGTTGAAAGACTATTACAGGGCGCAGATGTTCGTTGGACAAACTAGGATTAATTTAAAATTTTCTCTTGATATTCAAGAAAACATTTTCGATTTCAAAAGCATTTCGTATTCGAAGTAAAAAAAAATTTGTCACAATAACATGTTTCGTTGCAACGTTGCGGTTTATGAAATAAAATTCCCAACTCCACCAGTAGTTAGTATGCAGTAGTTTTGTAGTAGTAGAACTCTTAGTAAAGGGCTCGTCCGGGGATGTACTACCACCATGCCTATTTCTGCCGCCGCGTGTTCCGGTCTAAAGGGTGAGGTTTGAAGGGCAAGGCACCGTTCCCTAGTTATAAAATAAGTAAAATGCGAGCTTACAGCAAAAATATATCAATATAATTTCTCAAAAATCACTCACAAACACGTACCTACTAGGATAGATTAAATTGTTAAGTTAAACATAATCGTACATAACACTGACATGTTGTCTTACGGTATTGTTTTCCTGGTCCTGTCCAGTTTCTTCAGGAGACTGAAAGGAAAAAAACAAATAATAATTTACTAGCAGTAGTAGTAGAGGTCTTATAGAAGGGCTAGTCCGGGGAAGTACTACCACCATACCTATTTCTGCCGCCAAGCAGCTTGCTGTATTCCAGTTTGAAGGGTGTGGGTACCGGTGAAATTACAGGCACATGAGGCTTAACAACTGTATGCATCAGGTTGGTGGACGCAGGGTAGTGCATCGTAGGGCGTGTATTTAACGTGCGTAACCTGCAAGGCAATGCTTAATTGCCATTCAAGCGATGGTTACCACTTAACATCAGGTGGGTCATATGCTTGTTCCACCAGCAGTAGAATAAAAAATAAAAAAACACTGAATGCGACCAATCCACCTGTTACACGTGGTGACTACGACCAACTAAGTGTTCTGCAAAGTCCCTACGGCAAAGGAATAAATGAATATGAATATTAGGCATGAATTATGAATAATTCATGCCTAATATTAATTTAATTATGAATTATTAATTCCATATTAGGGAACTCTATGTTATAATAATAATAATAATGCTGGACAATCCACACAGCATCATCTAGCCCCAAGCTAAGCAGAGCTTGTGTTATGGGTACTAGATGACTGATATACTTAATACAATACATTACATACAAAGATATTTTTTATTATACATAGAAAATACCCAGAACACCCGGAATAAATATTTGCAGATCGTACAAACATTTATCCCGAGGCGGGAATCGAACCCGCAACCTCTTGCGTCGTAGGCGGACATTCGCCCGTATAGAGCCCGTTCAGCAGTAGATTTATTTAGATCAATGAGGTTGCTAACAGCTTCGTTTCTTCTCATAACAGGCTTCATGGTATCCCCGTAGGCCTTCCAGAACAGTGTCACGTGGTTCTTGGTGAGTTTCCGCTCCTGGAGCGCACAGCTGAGGCACCAGAGCTCTGGGCCAGTCTGCGTTACTATTCCTACAAATAAAAAACAGTGTAATTCCAACATCAGAAAACAGAAAAAACCCTTTGGCATAAAATTTACAGAAAAATCGTTAGACCTCAAACAGATAGTGTTGGAGCATGAGAAAGAAAGAGAGAATTATCATATATTTGTTTAATATATACAGCATACATTTAATATATATTTTTATGTACTTGCTAGTGGAACAAGCAGATGGCCCAATGTTAAGTGGTTAATTACCATTGCCTTGCACGATTGTTAAGAACGGGCCCTACAATACACTGCTTTGCGTCCATTAATCCGAGGCATACAGGTGCTAAGCATGTGCCTGTAATTTCACCGGCATCCACACACCCTTCAAACCGGAACACAACAAGGTGCTTGGCGGGAGAAATAGGCATGGTGGTAGTACTTCCCCGGACGAGCCCTTCACTAAGGACTCTACTACTACTATCTTCGAATTCATATCATTATCCTAACAAAAAGAAAAAGTTTACGTAGCGGAAATAATATCAAGAGAGATAACAACTTCAGTATTGTATTGTGCCTTTGTAAGACAAAGGCTAACAACGCGTAATGCGTACAAAATACATTAAACAGCTCAGTTAGTAGTAGCCCAGAACGTTTGTGCGACAAACATAGATGTTTGTTCTGTCTCAGTATTTACAAAAAATAAAACCGAGTATTTAGCGAGCTCCTAAATGCATTTAGGAAGCTAATTACGTTTAACATCTTGCTCACGGAAAATTAATTCACTATTACGTCTTCACTTTACATGTTTATCTTAGTAAATATGATAAGTTAACTAAAATTAAATCAGATTGTTGTGCAAGCCGGGCTTAGCACTAAATAAATATTTTGTAGGCCCTCTGATTAAGTATAACAAGATAATCTCGTTAATAAAGTTAAACGATGAAACTTTACGACGCTTCTTGAAAGTCTGTTTTATTTCCCTCAGATAATATCCGTTATAATATAGTACTTGTCGCAATCAACTTCTTAAAACCAGTCACAAAGGATCAGCTCGAAAATAAGACAAAATATCCAAAGTATTAAAGTCAGACATCAACAAGTAACAATAAATTCAGTTGAAGCCCAAGTTTGATGTCTAAATCCTACTTTCCTACAAGTAAAGGGACTTGTACATCGAATCAGAATAGAATAGAATATTTATTTATAGCCAAATAGAGCCACATGATAACAATAAGACATAGACATTAGAATTAGACAATCTTCTAGGCTTGGTCGCGAGGAACTGGCGCTTAGATTCACCTAGATTTAAGACGTTCCAAGATGATCCCTGCGGGTGTTACTGAATAAATACTTTTTGACTTTGACTTTGAGACAGTTTTAAGATACGATACTTTCAAGTATGATATGTATGCAATGTAGAATCAGAATCAAAATCAGAATAATCTTTATCGTATACTTTGAAATAATGAAATAATGTTCATTGAAATGTTAGCTTCAGTTCTCTGTAGACATACTTTACATTGACAACACAAAGCACACAGCTCGCTAGCGAGCTTACCATCATCGTACCACTCAATAGTAGTCATCCGTTTAAGGTGGTGTTGTGGAAGTGGTGTTTATGCGTGGTCGTGCAAGTGAGCCACGACCTTTAGTGTGCAAGGTCCCTAGTGTGCTAGGTCCCAAGTTATAAGCCTCACCGACAATGGCAGCGATCCGTAGTTTCTCCTCTAACTCCGCCAGGAGTCTCTCGTCCAGCCCGACCGGGTAGCTTCTCTGCAAAGTTTAATTTGTTTCAATTATGTCTTCCGTTCTGAGCTGACTTTAAGTTACTACAGCTTAATAGTCTCATTAAGCCAATAAATTTTGACCTATTTTATTAATTGTTAGTTTTTTTGAGTTAGGAAATCACAAAGATTTTATATTATCCCAAAAATACAAATTATGAAATTAAGCACGGTGACATCTCTCGTCGATTCAACTAAATGCAATTTCGGTTATCGAGCAGGCTTTGATAGTATAGCGTCAAGCATGTAGATGGAACCACGGTATTTAAAGTGCCGTATTAGAAACATCTGAAAACTTATTTTCATCGGGTCATTTGAATCCTCGATAGCGAAGTTGGTTATCGCACCCCCGTACCGAGGGAAGGTTGTGAGTTCAAATTACGCTCAGGGAAATAATTTTTGGGTAGTATAAATTTTTTTATTGTTATTTTACCAAATTGTTATTTATTACAAGAGATTTCAAACGATTAAAAAGATATATTGTATACTAGTAGAAAAGTGCAACTTTGTCCGCGTGAAACTATTTTCATAGAACCTTCATCCTCTTGCACCCCTTCAGAGGCTACATTTCAAGAATTCCTATCTTAGAACACCCTAAGCATCAAGACTAATATGCCCTGAAAATTACAGGGTGTATTTCTCGTAGGTCTCGTTCCTAAATGTTATAAGTGATGGTCGACAGTTAACATCAGGTGGGCCATCTTATTTTGTCAACATGTCGTATAAAAAAATAGTATCTCCATGCGCCTTCATACAAAATTTACTTAGAACTGATGAGACAAAAATACCAACAACGCATTGTGGGTACAGGTAGCGTTATTTAAGCATACATAATAATAAATATGCGTTAATATCGCTAGCAATAACGCTTCTGTGTGAAAGAACCTTTATTTATTTATATCAACAACAGAAACACAAGAAATAAAAATGAAAATGTTACCAAATGTCTTACAGCATGCACTAAAATATTGACTCATTTGCCTTAAGCCTGGTTTACACTTTGATTAGTGCGAGTGCAGGTGATTAGTGCAGGTGATTAGTGCAGGTGATTAGTGCAGGTGATTAGTGACTAGGTGTGGACAGCGACTGATTAGTGCAAGTGATTAGTAGGCTGTGTAGTAAAGTGAATAGAAGCGTGTTCTATTTTTTTGCGAGTGGACTGCGAGTAGCCACGTCCCGCGCGCCCTCCCTTCCCCCTCACTCGCAGCGTGTCTGCCACTATACACATCTGGACAGTGTTTAGTGTGTCTAGACACTACTCACACTACTCACCTGCACTCGCACTAATCACCTGCACTCGCAGTGAATTGGACACTACTCGCACTACACACCTGCACTCGCACTAATCACCTGCACTCACACTAATCAAAGTGTAAACCAGGCTTTAGTTAACTAAAACGTTTGTTGCAACTTGAATACAATTAAAACACCACATTAAAGTAAGATAGAGCTTAGACTGAACGTAAATTTCACTTCAGTCTTACTTTAGTCCATTTTCAACGATGTCAGATAAAAAGACAGTAAAAAACATTTCTTTGTCCCTTTCTTTTGTGCCAAACAAACTCTAAAACCTCGGCAACTTAAAATTTAATGGGAGTCCGTGCTCAAAGGCAAATGGTTGGCAAAGGAGACACATAGGAGTTTTTTGCGATAGAATTCAAATATCAAAAGGAAGAACTCGTTTAATTTTGTCCTTATCGAAGTAATTGAATGCAGATAAAGGCTTTGCGTGTATAATTTATATATAAGTAGTTCAGACAGTAAGAGTAAAGCCGAGCCTGCTGCGCCATGTTTTGAACAGAACATTGTTCGAAAACATTTAGGCCACGCCCTTTTCTTAAGGCGCGTCCATTGCGCCATGTTTTGAACAGAACATTGGCATTGAACATTGATTGTTCAGAACATGGAGTAGCGGACGCGCCTAAGTGTCAAGTAGACAGGTGGTATACAAAAATACGAAAGAGTAAAGTAAAAAAACTTACTAGCCAAAATCACTTCAAATCGCATCGATTCTATCCAATCAAACATCTATGTTCGTTATACAAAAGTTTGTCCTCGGTGAGGATCGAACCCACAACCTACAGCACATAAGGCAGGGGCTACTGCTAACTCAGCTACGGCGCTAGTCAAATAATAAAAATTTGTTTGTAATGCATAAGTTAAGCCCTTTCATCTGTTTTTTTTTGAAAAATGGTTACTACCACACTGATTGCTTGCACGGTACATGATTGGATTCAAACCCGCTAATTAAGAATCAAAAGGCTGGATCTGTTACCACGAGACCACCAATGCCTCCAAATCAATACAAATACTTTGAAAAGATTGCAAGGTTTAACTAAAGTAGTTCTGGAATGCAATGCAACAGAACAAAGCGGAGAAAACTCAAAGCCAAGAGCGTTTAAGCAGTCTCTTTCAATTTCCCAGGCAATTAACTTTCTTTTACGTTCCAACTGCATGTTCCAGCTTTCATTAGTATGCCTTGTCAATTAGAGATTTGCTGAAACTTTAAAGAGAAAACCTACAGGTTGTTGTGGGTTCGATTCCCACCGTGAACAAACATTTGCGTGATGAACATTGATGTTTGTTCTCTGTCTAGGTGTTTTATTGTATCCTATGTATTTACAAAAATATACATATAAGTATTCTATTAGCCGTCTGGTTTCCATAGTACGAGCTATGCTTAATTTGGGGCTAGATGATGTTGTGTAAAAAATTTCGCAAATACTTATTTATTATTTAAGATATTCAATAGATTTCTGAGGATTGGATTCATTATGCTAAAATAACTAGATCTCCATAAAATAAGATCACTAAGCGTTTGAATAGTAAAATAGCTATATAGCAAAACGACTGCATCGTATTTTTCTCAGTATATACGCACATAAAATAAAGATACTGTATACGAATAATAAGTACTTTCATATTTTATTTATAGCCTACAAGCGAATACCGTAACAATAAGTAAGCCATAAAATTACATCTTTCGCTAAGCCATAACATAAGGCCTTGGATATAAGCTACGTTCCCCAAATTGACTCATACAAAATCAGTTACCTGAGACCAAAGTACTTACAGATAAGCTTAACATCTATAATGACTCGTAACACAGGTTTCCAGCCTATCTCGGGCACCAGTCTCACACAAACGGGTTTATCTACATTTCTACCACCAAAATTGTATTCATTACACTAAGGACCTTTTGTGTTTGAGAAAATAAAGGAGTTAATATTAAAGAGTTACATAAAAATCAATTCCTGCGTGTTAGTGTCGTTTAAAGTTGAAAACGGCTGAACCGAAATCTACATTTTTTTACAAACGAAGTGAGAAAAAATTATTAACAGTTTTAAGTTCAACCTAATTACAACCATGTCACCTGGTAAATAATGTTGTTAATTGTCAAAACAAAATCAAATGATTACTGAGACAGATTTTTTGCGCTGATCTTATATCTAGAGGTATTATTGGTCGAAGCATCGCACAAACAAAAACTAAATTGCCCTACAGGTCAAGCTTACCTTAATGTAATCAAGAATAGCATCCGTATTCACTTCCTGACGCCACATAGTAAGCCTTCTCAAAGCCTCGTGGATCATTTCTGGTGTTATCTAAAAAAGAAAAAGGAAATCTAAACCAACTAAATAGTAGATTGTTATACAAGGAGCTAAAATGACCCATTATATACGAGGTAGTTTTAGTAAATAGAAACCGAGTTTTAATGGGTTTTAGCTCCGTGTGTTACACTATACTTTTCACTTCTCTTGCTCAAAAAGGCCGTCACTGTAGCATACCAACAGTTTCACTATTGTAAAATTAATTACGGTCACTACCAATTCAATTTTATTTGCAATTAGAGAAAAATTATAAAGATTTCGCGCCAATGTCTTTTTTTTGTTTCTTCTGTAGCCGCAACACATTGCATGCATTCTACCAGAGATCGCCGATTTTAGTTCCATTTTCAAAATTAAAATGAAGTTCTTTTTTTATGAAACAGTAATAAGTCGAGTTCATGATTATTCTACTTATGACTAAAAACTTTTTTGTTTTTGTAGGCTCATTGTTATGAGACACACAAAAATAAAAAAAAAAACTTTTTCCCCTAGAGGATGAAATGCTATTTTATCCCCGCTCTGGTATGCTACAATGACGGCCTTTTTGAGCAAGAGAAGTGAAAAAAATATTAGAGTTATAGTAGTAGTAGAGCTCTTTGTGACGGGCTCGTCCGGGGAAGGACTACCACCATGCCGTTTTCTGCCGACAAAAGCTTGCTGTGTTTCGGTTTGAAGGGTGTGGGTGTCGGTGAAATTACAGGCACATGTGGCTTAACACTTGTATGCCTCAGGTTGATGGACGCTGAGTAGTGCATCGTAGGGCACGTTCTTAACGAGCTGACCTACGAGGCAATACTTTGTTACAGGCGATGGTGACCACTTAACATTGGGTGGGCCATCGGACTGTTCATCAGCAAGTTGTATAAAAAAAAATAAGAGTCTTTGTAGATTCGCTAGTAAGTATTCCATACGTGACAGGTTGCAAGCTTATCAAAGGTTTAAATTCAATTAAATTCTACCTCACTAGCTCCCTGTTTTTCTGTTATTGGTTCTGGTGGCGTGGCGTTGGTGTTGAGACACAGTGGGGAAAGCATCATACATCGTGAGCCTGCTTGGATGCACTCAGAACCTAAAAATTATCAACATTAAATCTGGGAATTATAAATAATACAATTCACCGCTGTACTACTTCAGAATAAGATATATCAAAATAATTAAATAGTAAGTACAACTCTTTGAAATAAAAATGTTGAAGACCTTCAATTCAAACAGGAAGGATTATTTAAGATACAAATTTTAGTTAGAAAATAGTAAGAAAACTACCCGTTGACAATGGTAACTCACCTGAAGTTTGCGTGCCCATACATTTAAAAAGCAACTTTTCCCTCTTACAAAAATTTCGAAATCTTCGCACCCTGTTCCGTTTCATCTCATAGTATCTGGTGAAAACAACCTTCTTTCTATCCTATTCCATGTTTTGTAAAATTATTAAAATTATTTCAGGCAATATTTTTTGTAAATCTACACCATCCAGCTCTGGCCAATCTGTGCGCCATGCGCGTAAGAAGGCTATTGAGTCCAATGCGCGACAGACATATTTATATAACTACACAGAAGCTATACCTACTATTAAAAAAACGAGTGTGCTTTAGACCACACGACTGAAGTAAAACTTCTTTAATATACGAAACGTAACTGGCTATGAGAGAAAGAGAGAAAAAACAGTGCTTTCATACCCCCTCCATGGTAGTGTTGTCGCATAAGAAGTATTACTTCAATAATCAACTGTTCTCTGTGGAGTGATTTCAGCTTTACCAGTTTGTTAGTTGAAACCTGGCCTGGCACAGACTAAGTAAAACTGAGGGTCAATTCTTCGTACACAACCTCGTGTCACAAGCAACCTAGCCCAGGGTTTTTCTCTAGTGTTAATATAATACCTCAATGAGCCAACGCACCCAATATTTTAATTTGTTCTACCTTCTGCGACAGCAGCGGTGTCCACAATGTGGGCAGCCTTGTACCATCGACACATTCGAAGACAGACGTGTGAAAATAGTAGATAAAGACAGTTGACGTTTCCTCTTAATATCCCTGACGCGTTTTGAACGACGCCGCTGTCTTGTTGGCCTTGTGTCTGGGCGTCGAGATCTTTTCACCACGCGGCCGGCCGGTCTACCTCTATACTTGCGTTCCTTGGGCTTCCGTTCTTTCTTACCCCCTGTGGGAGCTTTGGGTCGTTCATGTCCTATTGCTAATCCACTGTTCTCTGAATGCGTGTTTGTCATGGATGATGCACTTGTGTCTCGCTCATCTTGTTGTTCAACATCTGTGTTGGAATTCGTCAGAGGGCCGTGCTTCTCTTGGTCCTGTTTGCTGGTAGAAGGCCTCGGCTCATCCTTATCATCCATAGCCCAGGCTTTTGATATTTTACTATCTCGGAATTTTGGCTTCGTAGTTAAAATATCACTTCATCAACTTCTGATTTACTTTAATAAAAATAACAAAGTTTTCTAAAAATAAAATTTAGATTAAAAAATGCTTTTTCTCTTGTACCACCCGATCTTTGGCAACTGTCAGTTATCGAAGAAACTTTGAACTTTTGTTTTTCTATGTCATAATAGTCATAGAGGGTTCTGCAGTGTATTGAAAAGAGTAATTATTAAAAAAGGAACAAGAATAACTTTTTGATTTTTATTCTCAGGTACCTAAATCTTTTAATCTCAAGTAATCTTGAATCTAAAATCTTTGAGCATTTGGGTCTAAATATTACATTTGGCACATAACTACAAAATACACAAGTAATGTTGGTTGAAATGCCACCGAAATTACACAACTTATTCTTAGAAAAGTAAACCACTTATTACATGAGTACACCACCGTCCATAACTGTTTTATTCAACTATATTCCGTGCTAAGGTTGCCTGGAAGAAATCGTTTTCAGCGATAAGGCCACCTATTGTTCTTTATCGTTTACGCCTAAATGTATAATGTATTCATGTGTACAATAAAGTGTTATCTATCCATCTATCTAGAATAAGAATTAAAATGAAAAAGCTATGTTGCTCCCAAAAATGAATCGTATGAGTATCTATTAAAATAGTTTGTTTGTGGAAATAGTTTGTTTGGTACAAAGTAACATATTGTGACATTATTATAACCATAGCCAAATTGCTTAACCTTTTGGTTTGGGCGTGTGATCGTCAATAATGAGGTCCCATATATTTTCTTTCCATCCGATCGTGCAGTAATAGTTTTCTGTGGTGAAGAGTATTCTTCTGCACAGAGTCCTTTTATATAAACTGTGTTACTGTATTTTGTACCACAGAATGCTTTGTTACTTTACTTGTTACAGAGTACTTTTATATCTGTAAAAGGTCTTATTTTTTTTAGATATATCTAAGTATTTTTTAGTTTATTTACAACATTAATTAATTTATAAAAAACCATATAAAACACGATAAGAACCAAGCCGTAAGTTTCTCGGCTATTCTTCTAGGCATGGTCGCGAGAAACTGGCGTCTAGATTCACCTAGCTTTAAGACTACTCAAGAATTTCTCTGGCTATTACTGAATTAATACTTTCACCATAAACCTTAAACTTTTTCTATTTCCGATGTAGCAAAATATTCTTTGTTTTGTGCAGAGTACTTTTATATCTTTTTAAAACTAGTTTTTTTTTTGGATATATCGCGTCATCATGGTCACGAGAAACTGGCATCTAAATTCACCTAAGTTTTAAGACTATTCAAGAATCTCTCTGACTATTACTTCTTCTTCTTTCGTGTCAATGGTACACCTATATATTGTCCGAATAGAATTTAGCCACCTCTATACCTCTGACTATTACTGATTTATACTTTGGCTTTATACCCCTCTGTCCAACAGATGCTGGTGTGGCCTCAGCAAGACAGCTCATGGCGCGAACACCGCAACAGCCACGCCTGGCGAGGCATGGGTCCCCGCAAGACACACGCATGCCGGACCAACTGATGCCTATGGAACTGTGGAGTTCCAGGGTGGACCTCATCCAACTAAAGCTCAAGTGAGTACAGTTGCAGTCTAAGTCATGGACCTTTGTAATAATAATAATAATAATAATAATGCTGGACAATCCACACAGCATCATCTAGCCCAAGCTAAGCAGAGCTTGTGTTATGGGTAGGTACTAGATGACTGATATACTTAAAACAATACATTACATACATAGATATTTTTTATTATGCATAGAAAATACCCAGAACATCCGGAATAAATATTTGCAGATCGTACAGACATTTATCCCAAGGCGGGAATCGAACCTGCAACCTTCTGTGTCACAAGCGGACATTCGCCCGCCGCGCCATATCGGTCGTCATAGGGCCGTCATAGGGTCTTTGTGACTCTAGAATATGCCGTTTGGCTCTTCGAATATATCAGTTTGTAAAGTTGTAAGAAACAGTGTGTGGTAAGACCAAGTGACAAGTGACTTCAGTTCCACCAAGATCGATTATAACTAGGAACTTGATCACCTACCATAGCAGACTAGAAGTAGCTATTTGCCTTTACTAACTCAATAATAATGTCAGATGCTGGTTCTAGGTACAAGTTTAGAATGTGAGCCCCTGCAGAAAAGGCTGGCAGACCGACGTTGTTTTTTAATCTATGTTACCTTTTCATTATCATCATTATAGTCATTAGTCTATAGAAGTCTAGTACTGCATATAGGCCTCCCCTATACGTTTTCCAAAACTTTTTTGAGACTTTTCCATCCGCCGACTTCTTGCGATCCTAGCAATATAGTAAGTTCATCTTAGTAAGTATTCATTTGACTATTTTTGGCATAATATAGGTACCTACTTAGTAGTAATATAAATGTATATAATAATTGTTAGTATTGATAACAATCGAAAGTTTTTTTATTAATGTAGTATAAATATAAGCGGCAATGAGCTTGCCAACAACTGCAAAATCTGGGCCATATATCCCAAATATTTGTACGTCCCTCAGATTCCTTGACCATTTAGACATCCCCAATTAATCTTCAAACTATACTTTCTTAGTAGCAACCTTTTCAAGATGGTTCTTTCCAAAAGACCAAGAGACCAGAGATCTACCGTGCCTATAGATTGTAGCTGTAAGTTTTTGTTTTAGTATGTCCGCCTCTCCCACGACACCCGTCCAGAACTGATAGTAACGCTACTGACACGAGAATGGCAGCTCGAGCGGCCAAAACTGCTCATTACTATCCAAGGAGGCAAGGCCAACTTTGATCTACAGCCAAAGCTGAAAAAGGTACTGAGAAAGGGACTGTTGAAGGCAGCGAAGACAACAGGAGCCTGGATTTTTACTGGAGGCACTAATACTGGTTAGTGATATTATTAAATTTGTTTATTGAATGCCGCATCACTATCCTTAGCCTTAGCCTTTTTTATCTACCAACTTTTCCCGGGCTTTAATTCATTCCATTCCATTCCATTGATTGATTTTTATAAACATTCTGTACTTTTTTTTCACTAACGTATCAAAGTGTATTGTCATTCAAAAATGTCTTGGTTTGTTTTGGCTTTTTCCCGTAAAATTGACAATAAACTGCTATTTTCTCATATTTAAGACCAGCGCGTCACGGCAGGCTTGTTTTGAACTTTATTTCGGCAATATTATGTGTGTAATATGAAATTTCATGCGTCGAGGTCCTCAGCTAGCATAAACTCGCCTCTAAATTTCCCTGCGGTTGTCGGTTCTACGAGATTTATGATCTACCCGCCACTTCTAATTTCACTTGCTAATTCACTTGCTAAGGAAACCTTGAAGCTTTTTTTTAAGTGAAAATTTCTTTAGGAGCGTTGAGCACTTTTTGGGTGAACAAAAATCATGGAACTCGCGTCATCGTCACCGAACGCTTTCCATGAGCTATATGTATACCGTGTACATATGTTAAATGTATTTTCTTTCTTTCTTCTTTCTATATGTGTACCTACTTTTTGGCCTAGTTTTCACTTCTATCGGCAGTCCCCAAGACTGCCTACATTTTTTTTATCTGACTTGCTGATGGAACAAACAGATGGCCCATCAGCACGTTTTTAGCGATAAGACCGCCCATTGTATTCCACTTAATGATTTCTGCTATATGTGTATTAGTTTTGTAGTGTTTATTGTAATGTGGTGTACAATAAAGTGTTTTCTATCTTATATCTATCTATCTGATCTGAAGAAGTTACCATCACCTATGCAAAGCATTGTTTCGTAAGTCACGTTCGTAAGAGACGTGCCCTACAGCTACAATGCATTACTCTGCGTCCATCAACCTGAGGCATACAGGTGATAAGCCTCATGTGCTTGTAATTTCACCGGCACCCACACTCATCAAACTGGAACACAGCAAGCTGCTTGGCGATAGATATAGACATGGTGGTAGTACTTCCCCGGACGAACACTTTACTAAGAGCTCTAATACTTCTTACGGATTTCTACGGATCTTACGGATTTTCTTGTTTCGGATTTTCGTGGAGTTTTTTCTGGAAACTGCGGGTCGTAAGTGATCTACAATAATCCACATCATCATTTAAATTTCTTTTCCAGATCGCATGCCTATTTTATTGGTAAGCGATTAGATTAATTTCTCTTTGAAAACAGATAGCGGGCAACTAGCTCAGTTATTTGGAACCGGGTAGTATACCTTCTTGAGATAGAAAGAGATAGCACACTTTTTGGTGAAATAACGTATCTACCACTAACAAATTCAAATGAGAAAGTCGGAGGGAGTAATATAATAGGTAATTTAAATTGCGTAGGAAACTTTCCTGGGCGTATTATGTTAGATAATACAAAAAGTTATAAGCAAATGTTTGGCCTATCACTTTTCCGAGATATTCCGGAATAATAAGGATCATTATTAAGTTTTTTATATTATTTATGTATTTTAGGAAAACATTGTGAGGAATCCAGTTAGTATTCTAACGGCGGCAATGGGCTTGCAACCTATCACGTTTGGAATACTAACTACTGTAAAATGTGGGTACGTACCAAATATGGACGGTTGAACATACGAAGGACTTCTGTACCCCCCTTGCGAGGGGGACAGGACGTTTGAACATCCGCAGTTTCTTAATTTTTTTTATCGCCATATCAAACTTTAAGCTGCTCTACTGAAAAGTAGTCTTTTTCCAGAACCTACTTTGTTAATAGGGACCATCGAAATGCTTTTGTTAGATAAATTTATCTTATCTTATCTACGGGAAGTGATGGAGAAGTCTTAGACTATGCCACCTGGATCCCCACGGGTATTTCCCAAGAACTGAGTTAGCTGTCTCATTAACATGCTTGCCAGTTGGCCACCCTCAACAACGTCCTCCTCCTCGCGTCGTACTCCTCACTGCTGAGGGTCGTGACCCCCCTCCACGGTTCACTTTTTCGTGGACGATTTTCCGCCATCTTGATCTGTCGCCGGCAACCTGTAGTGCTTCATAAACATTTAGGTCTAGTGAAGCGCGAATCTGGTCGGACCAACGTATCGGGCTCCGGCCTTGTCAACAAGGTGAGGCATGTCTAAACACAGTGAAAGCATTTTCCTTTTAACAGTTGATTGTTTAGTACAAAGGAATATACGATAGTGCTGGACAAAAACAGGATGATTTGCATTATTTTGAATAGGAAAATAATAGTCTATTTGTATCAATAAACCCATTTGACCCTTCAGTAATATGTGGTTTAAACAGGTTTTAATATAACAACTTGCATATGCACAGAATGATAAAAAATTATGCCATAGAAATTGTATAACAGTTACTAAGCATGACATTCTTGACTGACTTCACAGCTGAGTTTGTACCGCTGCTTTCTGCGCTGTAAGTTGTGGGTTCAATCTCCGAGAACAAACGATATAAATTTAAAATCTAAACTTTTTAACCTAGAAGTTGAATGAAAATTAATGTAAAACCTGGATCCTGGAGCTAAATGAAAAATAAAAATAATAAATAGGTTCACGACTTAATCCCCAATCACGGTAGATATCCCCTTAGATCTCTTAATACCAAGTACTTACTCGAGATGTGTAGGTAATGAAAAATGAAAAAAGATTTTATTAAAAACCACAGACATGCCCAAATTGTTTTGAGCATTTCTTTGGTTCGCCATCCTTATATTACACCAGTAGGGCTAAGATGTGCAAGGTGACAATATTTTGTCTACTCGTATCTCGTACAAAATCGCGATATTTCTTGGTTTACCTGTGTCTAACATGGCAGCGCCAAAAACTTTTGGTTCCGTCAAACGAAGACTTATTGCTAAAGTTTAACCTATCTTTTTTTTAACGTTAATAGACTATACTTTGGCTTATGGATATTTTGTCAAGAAATCGTAACATGTGCACGAACAGAAAAAATAACTAGTGTCAAACACGACTCTTTTCACGTTACACGTCTTAGCCCGGGCGGGATGAGAAGTTTGCATAGCTACGCCACTTTGGCGTAGCTTGGAAGCGTGTATGCTAAGTGCACGTTGCTGTAGGCTACTAGCTGATATAATTACCATGCTGCCACTTAACGTGCATAGTTACTCCGTTTTAACGTGTGCCTGAACGAAAAACTTCCATTTAAACGAACATTATGCTTTTAGGAACACATTCTCTTGTTTAAATATTATTTTTTGTACTACTTTCTGATGGAAGAAGCTGTATACCCACCTCATGATGGTAACCATTTCCTGTAATAGTACTTTACCTTTTAGGTCACGCCTGAGCCTTAGTCTGATCTAACTCAAACCCTATAAACCAGAATAGCGGTAGAAATAGGCATGGCGGTAGTACTTCCTGGGATGAGCCCTTTACAAAGAGCCCCAAAAGCAAGCAACTTACTCTAAAACCAACCTACAAACATACAAGTTACTATCTTTCTAGTCTTGCTATGAGACTTACTTATCTATAAGTGATGGACGCAGTACAATACTCCAAAAAGCAGGTCCTCAGTGGACTTGCTCAGGTGGTGCAACTTTATTGTTTAACTTTTTATGCAGGGTTATTCAATACTAGATGGTTCACATGCCTATTCTATTTCTTCTCTGTTTAAAAAAATATCTTTTTGATTCTTTTTTCTTATAATACCCTTCTCCTCAGGTGTGACCCGTCAAGTCGGTGATGCATTGCAACTGGAAAGATCACAGCGAGCTGGTCGAGTGGTAAGCATCGGCATCGCACCCTGGGGCATCGTAGAAGGCTCTAGCGATCTCATCGGCAAGGGTAGGGATGTTCCCTACCACGCAATGGCTTCACCAAGGTAAGAAGATTCTCCCAAATCAAATACCACCTACTGAAGCTTGTATTGCTTTTTTTTACGTGTAGTAGACTGGTCTTTGGTAACAAACACACGGTAAGTAACGGTCTAGGAGACATCTTTTCACTCTTACCCCAGATTGCAGGGCTTAGAAAAGAAAAAGGCAATAAATTCCTATTTATAGAGATTACAAAAACAATATTATGAGGATAAACCTATAGGATTATTAGATTATAACAGCAAATAAAACAATACGAGGGCTTTCAACTGTGTATCTAATTTATTAGCCAATATGGAAAATATCACAAGGAAGATAATATGACTGCACCTGTCCAAAGCGTGAACGACAGATAGAAGAAAAAATAAAGATTAAAGAGGTTGCTATTTATGAAGTAGATCAATTATAGAATTAAATAAAGATTAGTTTTTGTAAACTAAAATGTAATAATTCAACACGCCCCCTCAAAAATTAATCTGTCAAAAACAAGCAGAACATATTCACTTCCTAGTGTTTGCTGGGAATTACACTTGGTCCAACATTTGTTGCTAAGGATTAGGGGAAACCCAGAAAACCCTAATCAGACCAATTCACTTTAATAATTATAAAATTAATCACAAACCAAACAAGAAACCACATAACATATTTTAGTCATCTTATTCTAAGCCCATTTTGCTTCTCATATCTTGAAAAGTGATAGCTGGTAATGGTTTGGTCAAAACATCTGCCAGCTGTTGACCTGAGGGAATGTAATTTAATTTTATTACATTTTTCTCAATCTGTTCCCTAGAAAAATGATACTTTATATCAATATGTTTTGTGCGTTTGTGATTAGTTGGATTATTAGCAATACTTATGCATCCATTATTATCTTCATAGATTATGATAGATTTAACAATATCTATGTTTATACTAACTGCTAGAGATTTAAGCCATGATGCTTCCCTAACAGCTTCATACAAAACCTAAACCTAACCTAAAATGTATTCGGCCTCAGTTGAAGAGGCAGCAACTGACATCTGTTTCTTTGTACTCCAGGTTATGGTACACTTTTCAAATAGCTTAAATATATAGCCAGTTGTACTTTTTCTGTCATTTGTATCACTACCACCCCAATCAGAATCTACGTAACCACACAGAATATTATTGTAGTCACACCTTTTATAACTTAATTTTATATCGACAGTACCTTTCAAGTACCTGAGCACTCTTTTGAGACATTGCCACAATTCTATGTTATTTTTGTTTGTATACCTACTTAGTATAATTATTAACACTTGTGCTTAAATCTGGACGAGTGCATAGCATGACTTACATTAAACATCCTATAACGTTTCGACATGGAGCATTATATTTTTCATCAGAGTTCAATGCGTCATAATTAAGTTTATTTTCCATGGGTGTACTGACAGGTTTGCAATCGTGCATATTGAATTTACTTAGAACTGTTTTGATATATGCACTTTAATCTAATGTTATTTCATTAGCGTGTCTGGTAATTTTAATACCTAGATATAATTTTATTTCTTTTAAATCAGTCATTTTAAATTTACTCATTAAATACCTTTTAAAATTGTTCATCGTTTCAATTTCAGCGCATGCTATGACTAAATCATCTACGTATATATTTTTACACATATTTCCATTGTTTAGTATATAAATACACCTGTCAACTGATGAATTTTGAAAACCTTCTTCTTTAAGTGATCGTTCAAAAAACTTCAAACCAACACCTAGCTGCCTGTTTTAAACCGTACAGTGCTTTATCGTCAGTGAGGTATTCTTGACTGAAACTCCTGACAACAAGTCGTGCCTTGTATCTAAAAGGTTTTCCGAACTCATTATTTTTGACAATGTATATCCACTTACAATCCACAATGTTTTTGTTTTCAGGCCTTGGTACTAAAGTCCAAGTATTATTTATCTTAAGAGAATTTAATTCATCTTTAATTGCGCTTTCCCACTGAGATCTATCGTCTCTAGTTTTGATCTCTTCGTACGAAGTTGGTACTTTTATTAAAATAGACTGAGCACACATTATGCAATCATCATCGTCTTCATTATACAATATAGGGGGACGATTTTTAATCCTATTGCTTCGTCTAAGTGCAATTTTTTTATCTGTGTTTTCTGTATCTTTTGGTGAAGGACTATCAGAAAATGTATCATTTATTTGTTCCGATTCAATTAAAGTATCATGGTTTAATTTGCGAAATTTACTAGTACAATCATGTTCATCAGATTTAGACGCATCTGATTTTAAACTATCAGATTTATGAGACTTCACCGGTACTGATTTAGACGTTACGTCATCAGCTTTATTTTGAGAATTTTCAATATTCCCTTCAGGCTTAGGTGCAGGCCTGGACTGAAAAAATTCGTCTCATTTACAATTACATCTCTGACTATCACATATCTTTCGCATTCTGGGTTCCAAACTTTATAACCATTTGGTGCATAACCCACAAGTATACCTTTCCATGATTTATCATCAAACTTGGTTTTACAGGTTTTATTGTGTACATAAACTGTTGAACCAAAAACTTTTAAATACTTGTTTTGTGGTTTTTTTTTCATGCCACATTTCGAATGGTGTTTTTTTTTAACTTTTAAGGCTTTTGTTGGGGTCAAGTTAATCAAAAGACTTTTTCCAATTTGGCACCGTTTATCATTGAACGAGCTTTTTCAGTAATAGTTCTAACCATACGTTCAGAAATTCCATTTAACTGTGGAGTTCTCGGAACTGTCAAATGATAAGATATTCCTTTCTCTACACAATAACTTTTCATCTCAGTAGATAAATATTCACCACCATTATCGCAGTATAAATTGACTAATTTTAAATTAAACTTAGCCTCACTTTTGGCCACGAAATCTTTAAAGCAGCGAATACATCTGATTTATAAGTTAGTAGATACGTAACGCAGTAATGCGTGTATTGGTCAACAAAAAGTACAAAGTAGTTCTTGTTGTCAATAGTTGGGGGACTGATAGGTCCACAAACATCTGAGTGCACAATAAATAAAGGTAGTTTTATATAATTTTTATCTTTGGCTTTATTGAACGGCAGTCGACTCTGTTTCCCATTTATACAAGCCTCACTAAATTCATCATCCGGCATCACAGTCTCGATTTGGTTTTCATCATCAACCATTTTATTATTTTTAATTTAAATACTTGAGAAACAGATCGAGGTCCGCTCACAGATGCCAATAAGTCTACAGCAATTAAATTATTTCTCTCCATACCTTGCATGACTGTTATACTACCCCTGCGTATTTGGGCTCCTTGTTGATCGAAGACGATCGTTAATCCGCAGCACAGAAGAGAACGTCCTCCATTGAACGCCCACGTTGCTAGTTACATGTAATGTTCCCCTTTTCGTAGCTGAAATAAATTCACCACTTTTTTTAGCAATCGAAATTTTAAGCGGCGTTTGTAAGACGGTATGATTAACGAAAAGATCTTTCCTGTAGAAAATGTGATCCGATGCTCCAGAATCCAACAGGAATGTAATTCTGCTTCAACCATCATCCGCATGATAGTCTTCCATCATAAAGGCAAAGCCAGAAAAATCTCGACGTAGATGGTTGATGTCCTGCCTGTCCCGCCTGGACCGTCCTTGTCCTTTCTGAATTTTTCTGCTGGTGCGTTCTTTTGAAATAGTAGCAAATCGTTTTTCACACCGCGACCTTTGCGCCCACAGTGGTGACACTTCACAAACTGTGACTTCCTCTTCACTGTGTTCTCCATGAGCAACCTTATCGGTTTCCTCCAATTTCGCTCCGGCGTACTTTTAGTTATTCGGTTATTTTTCTCCCACATGCTGCATCCTGTTGTCGGATCCTCGTTAATAACTTTTAAGATCCATTTCACTCAGCAATGCCCGTATTCTAAACTTCCAGACACTATATTTTTCACCAATGAATGGCTTGATATTACGTTTACTTTTTAAACAATTTTCCATTTTTGACGAATTTACTTTACACTTCTACAATGCAGTAAAAACGTAACCTGGGCCCATAACCTATAGGATTATTAGATTATAACAGCAAATAAAACAATACGAGGGCTTTCAACTGTGTATCTAATTTATTAGCCAATATGGAAAATATCACAAGGAAGATAATATGACTGCACCTGTCCAAAGCGTGAACGACAGATAGAAGAAAAAATAAAGATTAAAGAGGTTGCTATTTATGAAGTAGATCAATTATAGAATTAAATAAAGATTAGTTTTTGTAAACTAAAATGTAATAATTCAACAAAACCTTCGATTAAAATATTGTGAAATAGTAAAAAAAAATACAATTTTGTGTTATAAGTAAATAAAACTTATTTTCAATTTTATTTTGTATGAATAACGAATTAAACTTTAATTAAATTTCTAGCCTACTTTTATATAATATTTTCTGTCTTTTTTTACGCAAAAAGGTTTCTAACTAGAGATCTAATTCTTCCTAATCTAATAAAATAAGTAATAAAACTATTCAATACGCGGTATTGTAGCGAGCATAACAAATTCTTCGAATCTTTTCACTATACTGGTTCTTTCATTGGAAAGTAGCTTATGGAAGTAGTTTTTTTGTGCAAAAACACTTGTTTAAATTCAGTAGTCTTATTTGAATTTTTTCTCAAGCTTGGGGTACAAAGAACCTAGTGGAACGGGTCTGGTGTGACCAGAACTGTCGCCGCAGTTAATCCGTTGGTCTGAGCTTGAAAGAGCACGTCGCCGATTAGTTTTTCAGCTAAGATCCTCATGTTCTCAGGAAGGTACCTTAACTTTGCTGCCACGTTCATTCCTGGGGAAAAAATTAAGGTATCTCAGTTTCGCTACTATACATTCATTCCTGGAAAGAAGGGAACTGATGTAATCATAGTAGTCGTAGACCCTGGCCAGAACGGACAGTTGCAATAGAAATATTGAAATGTGAAAGCTCTCGGCTACGCACAAACACTGTCGTTGTATTAATTTTTCTTCTGAGCTAAAAATCTATCTCCGGAATGCAAGCTATGTAATGCTACGGCAAACTTCCCTTTTTTCCCTTTTTTGAACACCTAGTGAAGTTCCTAATGTGCCTCTCAAATATGATTGAAATCATTTAATCAAAAATCGTGATTTACTAAAAATCTGAATAAATCAAGGAACTAGTGTCCTAATTTTCGAAATTGTTGAAAATCGCGATCAACTAAACGATTTAAACAAATCAAGGAACTGTTTAATGCGTGGTATAGTAAATTCTTCAATTCCTTTCAATCGACCTGTAGGCGGGAACAGACAGACAGACGAACAAAAACATTTTTACGGTCAATTATGATAATGCTTACCTATAGCATCGTACTCGTCATCCAAGCCGGTTCCATCTCCTCTAGGCCAAGTCCTCTTACGTCGAGGCTCTTTCGGAGACAGTCTTGATTCCTTGGAAACAGACACGTGTAAGTACTCTTCTGTGCAGTCGGTTTCATACGTTGGTTCGGGTTTTACGTCCTCTGATTGAGGTGAAGACACCCTGTCTTCTTCCACTTCGTCGTCTGAAGTTTCCTGGAAACAATTGAGAGCATTGACGGTACGTCGTATAGAAATAATTACTCTGAGATTTGCTGGAGATATTGGTTTACGGCCTGTGACAGAATTTGGAAGATGAAGCGTAGCATGGCACCCCTATCGGTGGACCGTCGATAATGCGGGAATTGGGTAGATGAGAGCTCGAAATTGCTCTTGGATAGAAATAGAAAAATTAATATTGTAAACTTTCCAGCAGTGGGTTTTTTCTGCCTACTGATAATGATAATAAAATTTATCATAACTGGTCATCGCTTATTTAATCTGGAAAAAACAGAAAAAGCTTCACGACATTAATTCCCAAGCACGTCAAATATATCCTCAGATCTTTCGAGTAGGTATTTTACTCGAGATTATTTGAAGATGTCATTAAGGGGTAGTCAGAGATACGTCCAAATATTACATTTGGTACATACCCATATTTTACAGTAGTTTGTATTCCATACTTGGCGGGTTGCAAGCCCATCACCGCTGCTAGAGTACTAACTGGACAATCCTCACAATGTTTTTCTTCACCGTTTAAGAGCACTGACATCAGCTTATCTAAATTAGCCGGACATATTAGCTAATGGCAAAAATACAATTTTGTAGAGACCTTTTTAGATTATCCACGATAATTGGCGTTTTGGGCAATTTGGCGACCGACGTGGCCTGAACGCGAAATCGAAGATTATGGATAAGAGTGCGTGAGGGATAAGATAGATTGGAAAGACGACCATTTATATTTACTAAGTGAAGTATAGTATGTGTCTAGGTCTGACTAGATCTTTCGCATTTAGTAAGACAACAGCGTAGTATGATCCTATTTATTTAGCTGAAGATCAGATAGTAAATAAATACCAATATGAAATAGCTCCATGGCTTGAATTCTCTCCGTTGGTAAATATCAGATTTTTTAGTACCAAGTAGGTACTTATTCAATTTGAGGAGGATAAGGAGGGTATAGAAAAAAGTAAATCCAAATGTTACATTTGGTATACATCCACATTTGGGTAGTTGGTACTCCCACGGTAAAGCCCACCTAATATTAAGGGATAACTATCACCTATAACAAAGCATTGACTAGTAGGTTACGCACGTAAAGTTCGTACCCTACAATACACTACCCTGCGTCCACCAACCTTAGGCATATTGGTGTTAAGCCTCATGTGCCTGTAATTTCGCTAGCACCCACCTTCAAACTGGAACTCAGCAATGCAAGCATCACTGCTTGGCGGCAGAAATGGTCCAATGGTAGTACAAGCCCCGAAAGAGCCCTTCACAAAGAGCTTTACTACTACGAATGGAGATAAACAATTCCAGTTATTCAGAATTTGTTACAGGAATTGTAAATTCAGTTTGCAGATCAATGCCTCGATTCAAATCTCTAAATATATACATATAACTCAAAGGTGACTGACTGACTGACATAGTGATCTATGCACAGCCAACCACAGCCCAAACCACTGGACGGATCGGGCTGAAATTTTGCATGCAGGTAGATGTTATGACGTAGGCATCCGCTAAGAAAGGATTTTGATTAATTCTACCCCTAAAGGAATAAAATAGGGGATGAAAGTTTAACGGAAACGGGAAAAAACTGCGACGCAGGCGAAGCTGCGAGCGGCCGCTAGTTTTCGAATAAAATTCAAAACTCCAACAGAGCTTGAACAGATCAACAGAGCTAGTTAGAGAAGTAACTAGAAGTATATACTGATCTACAAGGAGAGAACTTGGGAAACGTTCCTGGGAAAACTGAGAGCCAATTTAATTTTTGATTCCCATCTTATTAAATGGGTAAACTCAGTTTGAGCACGGTTTAATTGTTACTGGCACTTAGCCAGTTACGAACAACTTGCCTTGGGCGAGATTAAATCATTGTCCCAGACACGTGACTTGGCAATGTAGCATCGAAATTATCGGTTCATAAACTTAGCTCCTATCTTTGACATCAATCTATTAAAATCTAATCTATAATCTAATCAATCTACAAAACATTCATTTCTTTTTAAAAACAAAGTCGGATTATTTACTTAAAACTCAAGAACGGATGGACCAATTTTGATGATCTCTGATTTATTGGATTTGTCTAATACGAGAACAGCAGAATAATTACAGGGCCCTCCACTAACCTGAGGCATAATTCGACATCCCCACTCTCCATATAGAAACAATACCCCTGTGGTAAAAACAGGCATCTAGGTACAAATTAGTCTTCGTGGGAGTTGAGTTCACCTCCCACAGCTCTAGCCAGAGCTTGCTACAAACTAAGCCAGTCATAGTAAACAGGCACCTGTTTTATCTGTCCCGGGATTAGATAAATATTGACCGCACTGAATAGCGAGCAACGACGCGAAAGTTTCCATTAGAGAAGAATAACAAAACCGTTAAAAGGTTTTCATACTGGTAACTAATAGAACGCGCTGGAGACAAGCCGTCATTCCATTACAAAGGCACCCAGTGATCATAATCTTCAGTCATGAAGTACCGAGCACAGAGAGAAAAGGTTTTACTCTCGCTGTACGATCAGAAAAGGGGAAGTTATAATAGTAGAGCTCTTAGTAAAGGAATCATCAGGGGAAGGCCTACCACCATGATTATTCCTGCCGAGAAGCATCTTACTGTGTTCCGGTTTAAAGGGTGCCGGTGAAATTACAGGTACATGAGGCAGTTTGCTTGTTCTTTCAGCAAATCGTATAAAAACCGGCCAAGTGCGAGTCGGACCCGCGCACGAAGGATTCCGTACCTCATTATCAATAATAAAAACGGCAAAAAAATCACGTTTTTTGTATGAGAGCCCCCTTAAATATTTATTTTATTCTGTTTTTAGTATTTTTTGTTATAGCGGCAACAGTATGATGTATTAGCTGTGAAAAATTCAACGCTTTTCACGGTTCATGAGATACAGCCTGGTTACGATTAGACTGACAAACAGACAGCAGAGGCTGAGTAATAGGGTTCTGTTTTACCCTTTGGGTACGGAACCCTAAAAAATGATAGGAACTAGCAGAGCAGCTGTAAATTAAACCTCATTAACTTAAGTATTGGAAGCTCTGCTTAGCTTGGGGCTAGATGATGCTGTGTGGATCGTCCGGCATTATTTATTTATTTTTTATTTATTTAAATCCGCTGCTGACGGGCGGACTCAGGCCGGGCCCGGGCGGCCGGATCGCAAGCCGCGTAATATTACCGGAAGGAAGGCCGTACGCAGGGGGCGCGGCGCCCGATTTGTAAATAATTGTTTAGCAATGTCTCGCCTCAAGCTTGCGTTATCAGTATCCGATGAATGGCAGGCGTAGGTAATCTATCTATATCTATACCAATTATAAGAATCTTTGTCCTGACTGACTGACATATAGACAACGCACACACTGAGAAAAATGGATTTTGAGCTTATATTATTTTATTTTATTTTATTTTATTTTTACAATTTTAGGAAAACTTACAGCTAAATAAAGTATAAAATATAGAATGGATATCTAAGGCTAATTACAAGTTTCCACATATGGTTACTAAATATGTTAAAACAAAACAGTACTGATGGAGTAGACGGAGACCACTACACTTAAAAATCACTTTTTAATTAGTACCTAAATTTAAAAATATATTGGTTCTATTGTCCAACAAAAAAAGAGTCACACATGTAGCTTTAATAATAATTAATTTTAATATAATACACATGTTTTATGTGTATTATATTAAGTAATCTAAGTATAGTTTAACTAAATAAATACCGGCAAAGTGCGAGTCGCACTCACGCACGAAGGGTTCCGTATCATTATCTATAATAAAAACGGCAAGTGCAATTGTATGAGAGCCCCCTTATTCTGTGTTTTAGTATTTGTTGCTATAGCGGCAATAGAAATACATCATTTGTGAAAATTTCAACTCTCTAACTACCATGGTTATCATGAGACGGACAGACAGACAAACAAACAGCGGAGTTATAATAATAGGGTCTAGTTTAAATACACGAAGTTTTATGTGAAACATATTTACTTCAGTCGGGTAAAAACTTCCAATCGATATCCTTATCTCTAATAGCACTAACTATAGTTAGAAACTAAAACTTATTATAGTTACTGCAACCATTACGACCGTAGTTATTTGGGATGTACAAACTTCCGTTGGGAGTTAGTTTTCCAACGAAGTAGCAACTTGCAGATTGTAAATTGTTATTTACAGAGAAACAACGCAAGGGTTATTCCGACATTTACACACTACAGATTGCAAATTTCTACACTTTTGAAGATATAAAATAATAATTTTAAATAACCAATATTTTCACGTACTTGTTGCAGATCAAAATTGGCGGTACTAAACAATAGGCACGCGTATTTCCTGCTGGTTGACAACGGTTCGGTAGGCAGGTATGGAGCTGAAATCGTCCTAAGAAGAAAACTAGAGAAATACATTGCAGCGCAAAAACTACATCCCTGTAAGTACAAATTCACAAACTATACTATACCTTTAGAGCCTATGAAGGTACATGACAACTGTATTGTTATTTTGCTGAGCGATTTCAAACCTTCGGCCAAGGCAGACTACCAAAACGTGGGTTCACAGTGCGTTGAAAAATGGTCGGGCGCATAAGTCTTGACACTTAGGTCTTCAATATAATTTACTGTCATGAACAAAGCGCTGGCAAGATCAGCACCATTATTTTAAAACGTTCGTTATACCATTTCGGTTCGGTATCGGTATTAGCTTCCGACGAAACTTCCGAAAATACGCCTTGCTGAACTGAAATGGCTTTAAAATAAATTTTAAAGCCATTTCAGTTCGGAAGTTACTTAACGCTATTTTAGGACGTGTGTTTTGACATTTTGGCTCAGTATCGGAAGCTTCCGACGAATAATCCGAAAACGTTATTTTAAAACTACCGAGAACATACCGACAATTTTTAGCAAATCCGCTCAGAATCGTAATCGAACGTTTTAAAATTCCCCTGCAGAAAGCTTTGGTACTGTCGGTATTGCAGGTAAAACAATAAATTTGAAACAACAATGGTAACATTATAATGTTTTTTTCCTACACATTTGTAGGTACATCTCGTTTGAGCAGAGGAGCTGCTGTAGGTACGTCAATATACACTTCTACAACTACAAATATGTTTCTTCTTAGATTTAGTAGTTGCACTGTTGAACTAGAAATTAATATAGAACAAAGATCACATATCTACTCTTAGATACTGATTTTACTTACTCATACTAATCGGCTTGAACGTTTGTCTATTTACACGCTAAGCTTTTTAAAGATTGTTGTAAATGGAGTTTTTGTTTTGCTGTTAAAAGATCTTAATGTCCCGTAGAATGACTGTACATAATAATAAGGTAGTATGCACAAAATCGTATTTAAATCACATTTATAACACATACATACATAACATAAGCTAACATTTAAAATAACTAGTATTTATCTTCTTAAAATTGTAAAACTGACTGTTTTCTCATAATAAATACGTAAAAAAATTTAAAACAACACCAAATAAGTCGAGTGTAGTGTACTCGTAAAATGCATTTATTAATTACCTCTGATTTTATTAAATATCTCAAAATTGTAGTAGTAGTAGTTGGTTATAATGAAGTACTTACTACCACCATGCCTATTTCTGCCGCCAAACAGTTTGCTGCGTTTCAGTCTATAGTGTGTGGATGCCAGTAAAATTACAGGCACATGAGACATAACACCTGAATGCCTCTGGTTGATGGACGCAGAGCAGTGCATCGTAGGGTACGTAACGAATGTGACGCTTTGTTATAGATGGTAACCATTCAACATCAGGTGGGCCATCTGCTTGTTCTATCATCACAAAGCAAAAAAAACTGCCAAATCAGATTTTAATGTCTGACAAAAATGAATGCATTTTTCAAAAAATGTTTACTGCAAATACATTCCATAATTTATAACTTTCGCCATTTTTTACTAACCATTACCACCCAGTCTGCTTTTTTTCAATTAGCACCTAACGGGTAATGGTAACCATTTAACATCAGGTGCGCCATCTACTTATTCTATCATCACTCAAATAAAAAAAACTGCCAGATCAGATTTTGATATCTGACAAAAATGAATGCATTTTTCAAAAAATGTTTACTGCAAATACATTCCATAATTTATAACTTTCGCAATTTTTTAATAACCATTCCTACCTAGTCCGCTTTATTTCAATTAGCACCTAACATGACCGAATTTATTGTGCAGTCCATAAACCTAGCTTGTTACAACTCTAGTTATAAACTTGGAACATTGTAAGCTCTGTAAGCTTGCTTTAGTAGCTAGTTCGGTTTACGCTTCACTAGGTACAGTACTACTACAAGTGCACTGGTATACTGCTTCAGAAGACTAACTTATCTATAGCTACGTTGCTATTAAGAATTGTACACCGGACAGCTCTTCCAACCTTTTTTTATTTTATTTTTTTCGACGTCTCGAAACCAATAGAAGCTTAGAAGAGAATAGCTTATACTCTACTTTTTTTTTTCCGTAATTAGTTTACCAACTAAATACAGCAGGTATCCTAATAAAATTACAATCTAGCCAATAAGGCTAATGAGTAACTTTGCTTTGACTTATTTTTATAGGAGTACTATACTAAGAATGTGTCTATTGGCACTTTTCTTGTGTTCATTAAAAGTAGAACTATTATTACACTACACTATATTAGGATAAACACTACACTAGCTCAAAAGCTTTAGTTCTTTTGAGTCTTCTCACTATGTCACTATGTGGATCTGAGTGTTGGGCCACGAAAGGGACGGATGAGAGAAGAGTGCATGCAGCAGAAATGCGAATGTTGCGATGGATGTGTGGAGTGACAAGGATGGATAAAATAAGAAATGAATATATTAGAGGAAGTTTGAAAGTAGCGCCTGTGACGGATAAGTTGAGGAGTAATAGGTTAGCGTGGTATGGGCATGTCATGCGGAGGGAAGAAAGCCATATAACGAGAAGAGTGTTAGATATGGATGTGAAAGGTTATAAAAGCAGAGGAAGACCAAAGAAAAGATGGATGGATTGCGTGAAAGATGATATGAGTAAGAAAGGAGTGAACACTGAGATGACGGCTGATAGAAGAGAGTGGAAGGAAAAAACCTGTTGTGCCGACCCCACTTAGTGTGGGATAAGGGCAGGAAGATGATGAGTCTTCTCACTATGTCAGCTATCGAGGAGCTGGATGGCCTCGACGTTCACGTGCTATACTTTACTTGCCTGTTGAGAGTTCGGCGCTATCGGGATACGCTTCCCTCACAACTACATTTGCTCTCTCAACTTAGCACAATCAAAAATGACAAATCTGCTGAGATCCCCGATCATGCCAGATTAAACTTTGGCGATACAGAGTTCGCCGGGTCAGCTAGTGAACCATAAACCCGTCGTAATAGGGATAATATTTTCGAGGGTAAAATTTCATTTTGTTACGACGAAGCTCTGTAATTAGCAATAAAATCCGATCAGATTGTCCGATCTATGACTCAAGAGACCCCGATCACTTTTATGTAGACCCATCCTTAGTTAAACCGGATCATGCAAAAGTTAAATATTTTTACCTCATACTGTATATAGACAGGCCTTTGCATGTACTGTAGATGATAATAATAACACTCACTCACCCACAGACTCCCTCACACACCCCGACGTTCTTAGCATTTACCCCAACATAATATTTTTATTTAATTCTTTTTGTCATAAATGTTTAATACAACTTATTGTCATTTGGGAGAGTACTGTATTTTGGGCCACAGCTAACGCTTTTCCAGGAGATAGAGCCTCAATTATACTGTTTAAAAAAAAAACTGGGCAATCTACACAGCATCATCTAGCCCCAAGCTAAACAGAGCTTGTGTTATGGGTACTAGATTAGCGATATACTTAATACAGTTCATTACATATTTTTTTTATTATTCATAGCAAATACCCAGAACACCCGGAATAAATATTTGCAGATCGTACAAACATTTATCCCAAGGCGGGAATCGAACCCGCGATCTCCTGCGTCGCAGGCGTACTTTCGCCCGGTGCGCCACAGCGGTCGTCAAAGCATTGATTTATGATGATTTATACAGCGCCAGAGGCAATCGTTCCTCTTACGGGTCGCTATACTGCCAAGGACAGAATTATAGATGGAGTAGGATTCCATCCTCACGTTTTGTATTAAGACCTTATAAGACTATGTATAATGTCCGGTCCACATTATTGCAGTAGCATTCCAGTCCAGCGCTGGAACACCACTAGAATAATGTGAACCGGGCATTATACAAAGTCTAATAAGGTCTGATACAAAACGTTTAAGCAGCGAGTTTTCTGACATTTCTACCGGTTAACATAATAAGTAAATCACGATCATCAGACCGGTGGGTTGCCCTCGCGGTCGCCGCCACCGCGTGGTCATTGACCGCTGTACGGAATACAGCGCTGGTTGATAAATAGAAATTTTAGCGAAATAATCGTATCACTCTAAATATATTTGACTGTCAGCCAAGTGATATTCGAAAAAAATTTGTTGTAGGTAACTTTACACGTTCCTGGAATATTCGGGAAGTTTTATTACACACCCGGTATATGGACGTAAATGCCTAACGCTCTGATAAATGGTCTAAGGTTATAGTTGTATGACTTCCGCGCGGCGAAATACCTACTCACCGCATGTTCTTCCGACACCGGCATTACTCTAGCCACTGACAACACCTTTTCCTTATGTTGTGGTTCTTGAGTTAACAGAAACGAGAACAATTTGTAATACCACAACTGCGGTATATATACATCTTCGTCACTCGTGGCGATTTGCTTACTATCCATCACTTTCTTGTACTCGCGACGCACACAGGCCCGCAAGCTATCAATCTTGCGTAGAATATGAACGCGCGTTGCGGCCGGGTCGTATGTTTGAACCAGCTGAGTGAGCTGAGTAATAGCATGATGTCTCTTCTTCTTTAATTTGTAAGCAATACACTCGCGGTTCCATAGGCACTCGAGTTCTTCGTATTTGAGAATGAATTGCCTGACTAGTTTGCGCGGAAAGTAGACAGTGGTTTCGTCTGACATGTTGTGCTCATTGGCGCGGCATGCAAGTCACTGAGCTTGCGCGGTGAGCGAGCGAACGCCGATAGTGACGCAGTGCCTCGTCCCCTGCTGCCCGCTAGAACCCCTCTGTATCTGGGGCCGCCATTATCTCCGCATGTTCGCGGGCACGCTCGTATCGCTCGTCAACAAGCTAGCAGCAAGCGTTATGTAGTATATCATATTGGAGGTTTTATTGTCGTCTGTATGTATCTTGGCAGTGTAGATATTTTCCAGATTAATTGACAAAATCAAGTTCACACTTAGCACAAATCATCTTATTGATATTTAAATATTTTTTTACGATTTACTGATAGAATAAGCAAAACCTGTACCTACATTATTATTATTAAAAACCGGAATACAGCAAGCTGCTTGGTGGCAGAAATAAACATGGTGTGACGGCCGATGTGGCGCGTTGGGTGAATGTCCGCCTGCGATGCAGGAGGTTGCGGTTTCGATTCCCGCCTCGGGATAAATGTTTGTACGATCTGCAAGTATTTATTCCGGGTGTTCTGGGTATTTTTTATGCATAATAAAAAATATGTATGCATGTAGTGCATTGTATTAAGCATATCAGTCATCTAGTACCAATTAAATTAGACCTAGATCATGCTGTGTGGATTGTCAAGCATTTTTTAATTATTATATTACTTATGGTAGCACTTCTCTGGAAGAACCCTTCACTAAGAGCTCTACTACTACTTTTACCATTTATTTGTATCTCAGTTCTTAGAAATACTTATTTCTCATGATATCGCCAAAACTATAACCTTCCTTGTTACTACAGTTTATAGAAGAGACTGTATTATTTTATGGCGCCAAACGTTAAACAACAACAAAATCGACACCAACGTCAATAAAGGTTTTATTTACCTTCATTCAACACGTACCTGCCTACCTCATTAACGAGGGCGGTGGGAGCCACCAGACACAATACATGTCCACTTTATTTGTTTACACTGTCCTTTGTTTGATGTTAAACTTTGTTAATTTTAGAAATGTCACAACGTGTTTAATTTGAAGCAACAAACTTCCGAAGTTTGAATGATGGGGGTTGATTATAAAGTTGTCAAGGGTTTATTAAGGTAGAACCCGGTATCAGTTTGAATTTTAATGTCAGTTAGAAGGGTGGTATACAGTATGTCTCACGGCTAATTTACTAGTACATGCAACACATAGTGTTTTAGATATTGAAGTTTGAAAGTTAAAGTAAATCATTGCATTCAAAGTCAAAGTCAAAACCACCTTCCCTTCTTAGTGCACCTTTACGCACCAAGACGATTATACTCTGAAAATTTCAAGTTTCTACGACCAGTGGTTTAGGCTCTGGGTTGTATATCCCAGTCAGTCAGTCAGGACAAAGATTCTTATAATTGGTATAGATAGATAGATATAGCTGATAACGATTAAAAGGGTCTTAAGGATAATTTTCTTTTAAATATCATAAAAAATAATTTGCATTATTATTAATAAATGATAAGTAAAGCGTCAGAAAATTATTATATGACCTTGAATACTTACTTACCTTAAAAAATGTTAATGTTTTATGTACTTGTCCTCCATCTAGTATGGTCCTGGGACATACTGTCAGTTGGTACGATACGCCAAAAGTGCTACATTTATGTATAGTTCCAATCTTTAAATTTTTCCAATATTTTAATCTATTGTAAAATATGAAACCGGGTATCATTCGTGCTAAGCCTTTTGTTTCTGTCGCTTTTTATAGCGTGATAAAACACAGAGTCGAATACAATCTCAGCTTAAGACGCTAAGTTTCTCTTCATTATACTAAGCCCTGAGTTCCCAGGGGATAGATAAAAATAAATTAAACTCGAGTCTAGCCGCTGTCATCGGCTGAGACTAAGTAATCTTTCAATTTTACAAGCTTATAGATCGTAGATCAACTGGCCTGTACCTAAGATCCAATTTCTGATAGGCTTATTTCATTAAAAAGGTTATAACCCTTGCAGCCTTTTTAATGGATATCTGATATTGCCTGTAATATTTACAGTAATCATACAGGATATTCGTTCAAGTTTATATGAGCAAGTATCTAGATATTTGCTCATATAAACTTGAAAAATGAAGAACTCTAAGGTTCTTTTACTCATAATTTCAAGGTAATTCTAAGGGATATGATTTAATGATATGGCTTTTTCATTAACAAGTATGATAAACTAAAACTTTTCGCTATGTCAATATGAATGTGATGAGAATAATTATGAAAAATCAATTTGTTTACATATTACAACCTTAAAATTTACTTTCTAATGTGCGCCTTATGACTCGCTAGACCGAACTTACATTTAAATACTCTATCACACGACTGGCAATAATAATAATAATAATAACTATAATAATAATAACTTTTATTTAGACTTAATAGTTAAATGGTACATTTTTAAGGTTACTTAAATAGAGCTGGCAAGCTGTATGTGTAGTTATAGGAGGGCTTAAGCCTCTTTTTGTGAATTTAGCGTTTTGCATCCTCGAACGATTTAATAAAAAAATAAAAAAAACTTATTAGTAATTATGCGGTAAACCTACGTCCATCTGTGGACTTACTTAAGCTGATGATGTAACATAAGATGTTATTCAGTAAATTATTTGCCATTAAAAAAAGCACCGGTGGTCTAGTAGGAGTGACCCTGCCATCTGATCCTTATGTCGTGGGTTCGAACCTGGTCGTGCGCCAATGTATTTTCTACCGAGAAATGTATGTGCGCAATACCAGTGCTTTCAAACGGTGAAGGGAAATATCGTGAGGAAACCAGTTAATAATTGTAACCATTTTATTTTGCTGTTACTTTTTCAATCCGCGACCGGGAATCTCTGAATTCCAAAGCCAATCCCGCTATACGAATCCTTAACTCAATGCAATAAACCTCCTTTTACATCGCACGTAGATCTGAAGCGTAAAAGCTCTCAATCATGTCATGAAAAGGCTTTATCGCTTGTATCTAATAACTGAGGGCGTTTGTCCACTGCCGCCGATACCGAGAAACTAAATTTTTCCAGCCCAGAGCGGTCGTACATTTACTACAGCCGAATAACCGAGTATTATGTTATTTTATTCATTTATTTAAAACCTTTGGACTAGGTTATGAAGTGCTTAATGCTAATTGGATTGTCTGCCAGTCATCCTGGACGTGAAAAAATATGGTGTGACGTGTTTTATAACTACACAAGTAGAACTTTACTATCCGTTTCCAATATCTTGCAAGCATTTAGTATACTAAGAGTAGCGTTGTCCGCCTGCCACGCAGAAGGTTGCGGGTTCGATTCCCGTCTTGGGATAAATGTTTGTACGATGTGAAAATATTAATTCCGGGTTTTCTGGGTATTTTTTATTATTATAAAAAATATCTATGTATGTAATGTATTGTGTTATATATCAGTCATCAAGTACCCATAACACAAGCTCTGCTTAACTTGGCGCTAGATGATGTTGTGTGGATTGTCCAGTATTATTATTTTTAGTATCTCATTGGTTAATTTTACGATAACCGCTTACACTGACCATCGAGTTTATATGACCTATAGGGCTACTAACGGGCTAGGATATTAGAACCAAGCATTACTAAATGTATCGCATCGGCACCGCCGGCATCATCTCGTTTTCGGTGACGTCGGTGACGGCGGCCGGTGGACAAACATCCTAAATGTAAGCTGACAGGTTTGGAGCTGGTCACGTCAACTCTGTCATAACCCCTGAGAGTATATTCGCTAGATTTATTATGGCAGGCCTTTTGTGGTTGGAATTGATAAAATACCAGAGTATTGAGAATTTTATATTCAACAAGTGGCGAATCTGTGACTTTGTTTTGTCTGATATTTCTAACAAGTTGAAACAGCTTTTTTTTGTTGGATTTTTATGGTGTTGAATTTCGGTGATGGTTTTTTAGGGTTAACCCAAAGGGTAAAATGGCACCCTATTACTATAACTCCGCTACATGTCTGTCTGTCCGTCTGTCACCAGACTGTATCTCACAAATACCTATTTAGTTATTAAATAATACTACAGTTAGATATTTTTTTTATTACTGGTTGTGCTCCGTTCATGAAACAGACGGTAGGTAGCTTACAATAACTGAAAACATATTTAGAACACAATTTTCCACACTGAAATCGAATTCGTCAAAAACTTTTCGTATTAGAAAGAAAATAAATTACAACCAAATAACTTTTGGTACTTTTATTAACACGGTGACTGGTAGTTCTATCACAATTTTTTAGAAAAGTAATCTATATCTATACCAATCATAAGAATCTTTGTCCTGACTGACTGACTGACATATAGACAACGCAGAGCCGACGCAGAGAGATACTATTAGTTTAAATAGTATCTGCTAGTATCTCCTTAACACTACTTAATGAAAATACTGTACTTAGTTTTACACCAATTCCAATTAGATATTATCCTACTAACGGATGGATGGATTGATGCTTGTTACTCTTTCACGCTCTAACCAGTGGACCGATTTGTATGAAATTTGGAATAATTATAGATTGCAACCTGTATTAACATATAGGCTACTTTTTATCCCAAAAAAATAACGGGAACGGGAAAAAACTGCAACGCGGGCGAAGTTGCGCGCGGCCGTTAGTGAATTGAAAATTAGTTGACTAAGGACTGACCGGCCCAAACCCTGGATTCTTGAATCCACAGAACATATATATTGAATCTTGACAATGAAAAAGTGTTGCCAACGCATAAAAACTAAATTGCCTCACATGAATGTTGCCTTAACAGACAGTTTACAGATTATAAAAATAAAGGATCGATTGACAGATCGGTATCTAAATAACATGTTAATTTCGATTAACAACACGAATGAAGTCATTCGTTTTAGTAGTATTTGTATTTTACTAGTATAAGAAACTAATCAAAACATGAGGAGGTGCGAAACACACCTACAAATATCTATCTCACTTTAATGTTCGGGAAAATGGTCGAACCTACGATATTTTATTGGATGCCATAAACTTGTTTTGTGATCTTTAGGTGTGTGGTTTTATTGTCCTATATATTTATATGGTTTTTATAATTATTTCATTATTTTTGACTTGCGTTCTGTTCGTCGTATAATAACTATTTCTATTACAAACTCACCCGGCGAAATTCGAAACGTCGTTCGTTATATAAAAATAATTTGGTAAATTTTTTAGGGTTCCATACCCAAAGGGTAAAACGGGACCCTATTACTGAGACTCCGCTGTCTGTTTGTCTGTCTGTCTGTCCGTCTGTCATCAGGCTGTATCTCATAAACCGAGATAGTTAGAGAGTTTAAATTTTCACAGATGATAAATACTAAAACACAGAATAAAATAAACTTTTAAGGGGGCTCTCATACAACAAACGTGATTTTTGGCGTTTTTATTATACATAATGGCACAAAACCCTTCGTGCACGAGTCCGACTCGCATTTGACCGGTTTTATTTATATTTTCTTTTATATCCTTATTCTGACAATGACGAACAAAAAAATAATTATCAAATTTAGTGCAGCCGTTCGGAAGTTATGCTTGTACTACATACATTTCAGCCATCCATTTTTATTTATATAAATTCGAATATTGTGCAGATGAGTTACATATATTTTTTCAGTATCTTGCAAAAAGTAATTAACCTACTTACGGCCAAATACTCAAACGCAACTTAAAGTTAATCACGTCAAGTGACGAATTTTTGACAGATTTTAATTGCAAACTGTCACAAAATCGCGACTTGAGACGTGATTAAATTTAAGTTGCGTTTGAGCATTCGGGCGTCAGTACCTTGGTATAACAAATTTCCCTTTTCAGTACCTTTCGAAACAACTACAGTGACTATAGTAACGCATAGGGTTGTCAACCGCAGAAACAACGGCGTCTGTAATCAGTGGCCAGCGCTTGTTGCGGTCAGCCTATTGAATCGTCTGGCCTCCTGCGTCGTACGCGCGTGTGACGTCATTACCAATAATGAATTGTCTGCCGGGTTTATGGCCGGGCTAAAATGTGCGACGCGAGATATGTCGCGCTTGACACGAGATAATAATAATAATAATAATAATGCTGGACAGTCCACACAGCATCATCTAGCCCCAAGCTAAGCAGAGCTTGTGTTATGGGTACTAGATGGCTGATATACTTAATACAATACATTACATACATAGATATTTTTTATTATACATAGAAAATACCCAGAACACCCGGAATAAATATTTGCAGATCGTACAAACATTTATCCCAAGGCAGGAATCGAACCCGCAACCTTCTGCGTCGCAGGCGGACATTCGCCCGCCGCGTCACATTGGTCGTCATACTTTTCCTATTGATGGAAATTTTAGAAATTATAGATAAAAGACCCACAGATAAGCTAAAGATTACCTATAAGTCTTCATAATTTGACAGAACGAGATAGATTTTTGGCACCGACATGTTAGCATAGGAAGATATAAAGAGATATCTCTACTTTGCACGAGATAATGCGTAGACAATTTTTTTTTCACGTTGTACATCTTAACCTGGCTGGTTCTAAAAATATTCATACACAAGGCTTCTGACTCACACTATCATCTTTCTGTCTTTTTCACTCTTGGCGAGGACGGTACAGTGAGTTTTAACTCCACACTTTTCTCTATCCAAATTAAATGAATCTAGACGCCAACCAGTTCATTAGATCACGAATACTTAGAAGAACAGGTAATAATAAAACTTCAGTATATAAAACTTCAGTACCATTAGAAAGTATTAAAACTCTTTTTACAGTTTATATGCAAACACTTTACTGTAGTCGAACCTTAAAATATCTTGATCCTATAGTTACACTATATAGTTTGGTGCACTATAGTTACACTATATACATTGGTGTACTATAATTACACTATATAGTTTGGTGCAATAAAGTTACACATATAGTTTGGTGCACTATAACAGTACGTAGCAATAATATTTCGATCATATTAATAGCTACGACGATAGCTACGCAGCTACGAGGCTACGCCGTAGCAGCTACGGACAAAATTCTAATTTAATTTAAACACACTTTTAACTAATGGAAATCTATTATCTGAAACTGAGAACTAATTTTGTAATCTAAATACCTAATTAGCGAAACCTCCGACATTTTCAAATTTCGAGGGAGTTGCTTGCAATTTTGTCAGTTAATTATGAAAATTTTCTTATTAATACCCAAGTACGAAAGATTTTTCCGCCCAGCTTTTCGACTCACTATAGATAATTATATTCAAGTAAGCAAATCTTAATTTGCAGCAAAGTTACTATTTTTTGTTTTTTGCTTATAGAAGAAGATGGCCCACCTGATGTTAAGTGGTAACCATCACCTATAATAAAACATGGCCTGCGAGGCCATGTCCTGTGAGGCCATGTTTTGTTGTTAAAGAACTTTATTCTCCAAAGAAATGTACAATTTCACTTAATGAAAAATATTAGCTTATTTTACGTTGAAAATGATAGCGAGCATACAGAGCGCGTTAGTAGGTACGTAGGTAACTAGACCGTCTCGCAGAACACTTATTACTAAATATCTTACCTACTTACGTAAGTACAACTAGTTAAAAAGATAAATTGATTTCCTGAGCACATAAACTAACAACTGTTTTGTTCTTCTAATTTTATTTTATTCAGAAATTTTATTCTGTAATTAGAAGTTTACTTACAAAGATAGAACAAACAACTTCGTCTAAGTAGCTGTTTCAATACGATCTGGAGCAATTCAAACTAACGTGTTACACAGCGAAATGAGCCATTAAAGACCACGCGAACTAGTGAGGCTAAGTTTTGGGTTCTTTAAAAAAAGTTACCGTTACATAACAGATGTAACCATAGTGTAGACAGAAAAGTAAAGATGTATCCATATTGTAGACACAAAATAAATCAGGCTCATCTATTAATAATAATAATAATGCTGGACAATCCACACAGCATCATCTAGCCCCAAGCTAAGCAGAACTTGTGTTATGGGTACTAGATGACTGATATACTTAATACAATACATTAAATTCATACATATTTTTTTATACATAGAAAATACCCAGAACACCCCGAATAAATATTTGCAGATCGTACAAACATTTATCCCAAGGCGGGAATATAACCCGCAACCTCCTGTGACGCAGACGGACATTCGCCCGCCGAGCCAAATCGGTCGTCATTCTTTATTTTACACATCATACGCTTCAGAAACAACAGAAGTAATTATAGATCTGAGGAGTAAGCACGAACGAATTCCACTTTCGTATCGTAATGGTCCGTAAACCTAACGTAATTCACGTTAGGTTTACGGACTGGGACGATACATGGTAATACGAATGACAACCGATTTACTAATTTCCTATCGAATTACCTTACTTTACGGACCTAGCTATCGTTTACTTTACGTACGTAATGCCAAAAGTGTTCGTGCTTCCAATTTTAGTTCTCTTCACGCACGATAGAGGCGCTGTGCAAAATCTCATACATTTTGGTAACGTTAGCGTGACGCTAGCGTCACGATAGCCAGTTCGTGCTTAGGCCCCTGTTTCATTGGAACATCTGAAGTAATCAGAAATCAATCATTCCACGGCACTTGCGAGCACAAAGTGGAAACGCCGCCGGTGGATTGCCGAAGCTTTACCTCCCTCTCTAGCTATTCAATTTGTTGAAAGGTAACCGCTTGAAGATGTATGGCTCTCTCATGAGTTGGTGGTGTAGGTACAGTTTCGTACTTACTAGCTGTGCTGGTTCCAATTTTATTGTACGACATAAAAAATCGAGAGAGCAATAAATGATAAATAAAACTACATTCTAAGCTACATGCATAATACAAATGAAATGGAAATAAGACATAAAATACATACATTACACTACATCTTTATTTGATTAAAAACAATTCCATAGTTTTAATAAAACGCAATTAAAAAAAAGTTGAATAAAAAATTCAACACCAATGACAGCCTGACTTGATAAAATTTCACTGACTTGACTAAAAACCATTTTTAAAACCTTTGACATTGGCAAAATGTTCTGTCGAATGACCAACAGGTGCCATATATAAGAAAATAAGTAGGTAGGTACTTAACAACAAACGTTGCATTTTAAAAGTAAGTGCCCACTACAGCTACGGAATAAATATCAGTATTACAGTCAGGTATAAATATTCTATCAAGCTGAAAAGTGGTAGGTTTACGAGGTAGTTTACGACAGCCACATAAACCGTAGGTGGCTCCTAAATAGAGTGGTCAATTTTCGCAGGCTTTAGATTACTAGGTTCTAGTTTGATAGATTTTGGGTTGATTGACCGAGTTATTTTAGCTGGATTATACAGGTGGTTTTTTTGAGAAGGGTGGTGATGGATATATCCGAAACCAAACACGAGTTAAAGAAAAGTCGTCGATTTATAAGAAATATAAGAAAACAATAACTGCATATTTCGTCCTCTTGAAACTATTTTCATACAAACTTCAGCCTTGTACCCCTGTAGGGGCTAGATAATTTTCTTAGTACACCCCTAAGTACCTAGATTTACTAGCAATTTATTTACTTATATAATACACTTGTACGCTTCGCTATAATAATGTGCATGCAACTAGCAAGGTTACCTGTAAAAAACGCTTTCTACGATAGTGCCACCCGTTGTGTAAAATAAAGTGTTACCTGTTTACCTAAATCTAATAAAGACTAAACGCTTAAAAATGGAAAAGAGGTCTTTGCTCGGCAGTGGGGCACTACGGCCTCTGAATAATAATATCTACCTACAATTTGATGTATGGTTCTTGATGTGAACTGAAATTACAGACAAATGAGGCTTAACACCTTTATGTCTCAGGTTGATGGACGCAGAGCAATGAATCGTAGGGTGCGTGACTAACGAACGCGGTCTGCGAGGCTATGCTTTGGTATAAGTAGTAATCACATCAGCCGGGCTAAGATGTGCAACGTGAGATATGATATACAGCACAGGAAGATATAAAGAGATATATCTATTTTGCACGAGAAAACGAGTAGACAACATGTTGTCGCGTTGCACATCTTAGCCGGGCTATTTTCTTAGTCGTATAAAAAAACGAGTTTGCTTTAGACCACACGACTGAAGAAAAACGACACTTTAATATACGAAACGTAACTGGCTATGAGAGAAAGAACAGTGCTTTCATACCCCCTCCATGGTAGTGTTAAACGTTTAACGCAACCTTGTTGGAAGACGCATAAGAAGTATAACTTCAATTATATTTTTATAATTATTTACAGATACACATTCATCAACGCCTGTGGTGTGCTTGGTCATCGAGGGTGGTACTAACACGGTGCGAGCGGTTCTTGAATACGTCACAGACAACCCCCCCGTCCCGGTGGTGGTCTGTGATGGCAGCGGTCGTGCAGCCGACCTTATCGCATTTGTACACAAGTAGGTATTGTATTTATATAAATACCGTTTCAGAAAAATCTAGGCAGGTAGCTACCTACCTACCTTCGTCGTAGTCCTAAAGTTTTTGAAATCATACGTGCAAAAGTGTCAAAAAATAGTTTTTTTCTAACGTAAGCGATATTGTTCTGGCATGCCGGTTTAGGCGATACGATTTAGGCGCGGCACTGTACGCAATACATTGCTGGTTGATAAATAGGAACTTCAGCAAAAAAAAATATTGCAAAAATGATATTGAGGTTTCTAATAAACGTTTATATTATATGTTACTTGCTGCTACGGAATCCTTCATGAGCGAGTCCAACTCGCACTTGGCTGCCCGCTTGGCTTCTATTCCACCGATCATTCTCCTTCGTGCTAAAGTTTGACATATGAACCAGTACCATTTGGTATAGATACTGGCAACGTTGCCGTCACTACTACAAAGGCCACAAACAAGTAGTGAGTTGAATTGTTAAGTTACCTACACCTACGTCTAACTAATTCAGGAGTTTCCAGAACTTGTACTTCATTCAATTATTATTATGAAAGTTACTTTGTTAGCTTCTTGATCGTAAATAATGTAGGAACAAAATAAACATTTTTGTATCGCTAATGAAAATAATCCTTTCTAAGTTCAATCTATTGTAAACTAAATTCGAGCAAAGATTGAGTTGGGAAACCATACAAACTAATTATTTATGACAGAACGCCTTCTACGCTTGCCGATAACCCGGTAAAGTTTTCAGAAATAGACGATTACAAGCATTTTAAAACCGTCAGAAAAAAAAGAAGTGACATAATAAATAGTATACTTTTTAATCTGTAACTGAGCCAAAGTTAATTCATCCTAAAGGCGGAATAACATTAGACCCGCCCCACGTGTCGTGGCGCAACAGTAGTCTATCGGTCTCATACATTTTGCATACAAGTCATACTTCTCTCTTCTGAGATTATATGCTCTGTACTAGTCTGACTGTACTCGTAGTAGCTTTATATTGAAATTATATCTAAAAAAACGTGTCGTACGGTGATTCGACGTCAAGGGTTTTGCCTATAGAACATGTTCTAGGAAAGAAGGCGCTGCGAAAATAATTCGTCCTTTTAGTCTGAGTAACGGGCATCATTCGATCAGACGGCGGTTCTCCTCTGTTTTTTTCTATCCTATACAAAATCTTTGAGACAGTCGACGCGAGCCCACGCGAGTGTAATTCTGCCTTAAAGCTTTAAAAGCAGTAGGTCTACATTGCAGTATGCTGGAATCAATTCCGGATGCAGCCAATGCGGTGATATTAGAAGGTATTACTGTTACGTGATTGAAAAGCCTGTGGGATTGGAATGCAGGAAAACCGACACAAAGAAGTCTTATCACAGAAACATGGCTACCGTCTAAACAGCACGGTTTTTTCTTTAGATTGATAACTCTAAAGAATAACTCACACACACAGAACACAGATAGATAACTCTTTATTGATTACCACAAGTAAAGTCACACATTTTATAAAGAATATAAAGTAAACAATGCAGTAATACAATGGTCGGCCTTATCGCTAAAAGCGATCTCTACCAGGCAACCTTTGGATGGACAGGAACGAACATAATATGAGATGGGGGTCTTTAGGTATATAATAGGTAAATATGGAAGTTGCATCAATATCTATTATTCAATGATCGGTAATATTCCAAAATATAAATATATTAAAATAGTAAACCTATCCAGTAGAAAGCTATTATTGATAATTTGTAGGAAAACAACGGATTGTTGCCGAATTGTTCCGAAAACGCGCAAGTGTTGACGACAATACGTTTCGTAATGTCGTTCGCTTTGATTACAGTTATCAGACAAAAAATAACTTTTTTAAATGTAACACAATAAAATAGAAGGCGAGTACATGTGAAAATGCACTTACCGTACCGTGTATACTGCAGGCTGAATAATTTTACTAGCGAGAGAAATTCTTGTTTATTGTACACGAGATTTTTCTCATATAAAAGTTGAAGTGACTTCTAGACTTAAAGGTAATAGTAATATTTTTGTAGGTACCTACATCGTTTTTTTTCCTGTATTATTATCGTTGTACTTCCAAAGTACCTAGCTAATAAAATAAATAAATAGCATCACGACTTTAATTCCTAAGCACGGTAGTTATCCCCTCAGATCTATTAGGGCCTATCGAGTAGTCCTAGCCTAAGGGGTAGTCAGTAGTTCGTCCAAATATTACATTTAGCACGTACCCACATTTTGCAGTGGTAAATCCTACTAATATTATAAACGTGAAAGTTTGAAGTATGGATGGATGGATAGATGGATGGATGGATGTTTGTTACTTTTTCACGCTCTAACCAGTGGACCGATTTAGATGAAATTTGAAATAAATATAGATTGTAACCTGGATTAACATATAGGCTACATTTTATCCCGAAAAAATAATGGAAACGGGAAAAAACTGTCACGCGGGTGAAGCTGCGGGCGGCCGCTAATATTACATATGTGGCAAGTTGCAAACCCAGGTGACCTGGTGAACACATGTTTTCCAAACCTACCACAGGCACCAGTATTTTGCAATGCAGGATTTTATATTACAGGCAGTGCATTGTAGGGCACGTTCCTAACGAATATAACCTGCGATGTATAATAATAATAATAATAAACTTTATTGAGGACATGACTTATAAGTAATACAATAAAATCTATATATATAAAAGAAAGTCGTGTTAGTTACTTCACTTATAACTCAAGAACGGCTGAACCGATTTAGCTGAAAATTTGCAGGGAGGTAGTTTAGAGCCAGGAGAAGGACATAGGATACTTTTTATCCCGAAAAAATAACGGGAACGGGAAAAAACTGCCACGCGGGCGAAGCTGCGGGCGGCCGCTAGTATAAGATAAAGTACAAAAGGATTTGTCCTAAAATCGGCGGACTTATCGCAGGTTGCGAAGTCTTCCAGACAACCATTATTCTAACTTAACATAACCTAAACTTATACTTATAACTTATGTATTGCTTTGTCACGGGTAATGGTAACTGCTTAACATCAGGCGGAATACGTTGCAAGAATAAAAAAAACCATTACTTCTTACTAATGATTATGGTGTCTCCAGGTATGCCTCAGAGAGCGGCGAACAGACGGTCCTAGAGTCAATGAGGGACTACCTGATCGGCACCATTCAGAAGACCTTCGAGGTGGGATTGCAACAGGCGGAGTGTCTCTACAGCGAGCTCTTGCAATGCACCAGGAAAAAGAACTTGGTAAGTTCTTAAGTAAGTAAGTAAGTAAGTAATGCTGGACAATACACACAGCATCATCTAGCCCCAAGCTAAGCAGAGCTTGTGTTATGGGTACTAGATGACTGATATACTTAATACAATACTATATTACATACATAGATATTTTTTTTATTATATACATAGAAAATACCCAGAACACCCGGAATAAATATTTGCAGATCGTACAAACATTTATCCCAAGGCGGGAATCGAACCCGCAACCTCCTGCGTCGCAGGCGGACAAACGCCCGCCGCGCCACATCGGTTCTTACCATAATATATTTTCTACTGCGTTATCTAATGACACTATGGTGTCCCGTGATAAGGGCACGAGTAAAATGATTTACCAAAATATGGATGGTTGGATGGATGGATGGATAGATGTTTGTTACTCTTTCACGCACTAACCAGTAAACCGATTTGAATGAAATTTGGAATAAACATAGATTATAACTTGGAATAACGTATAGGCTACTTTTTATCCCGAAAAAATAATGGGAACGGGAAAAATCTGCCACGCGGGTGAAGCTGCGAGTGGCTGCTAGTATACTTATATTTAAAGAGCAGCATTACCCTCTTGGGCAGTCGGATAAACAGCTCATGCACAAAGGCGCCATTAGTGCATGTTATTAGCTCACTAGTTAAAACTTATTTCAAAATGTACTTGTTAACAAAAGTTAGAGAACTTTAAGGAGCTCCAAGTTTGATAGCATTGTCTTTTAATGTATTGTCAAAAGCACTAACTGAAAGGAAAAAGACAAAAGAAACTAAATAGAACTTACGGACAAAGGAAACTGTTTACGTCGTTCTCTGTCTATATATCGGTCTATCAGAAAAAAGGTTCTTGTAATTGGTATAGATATTGATTATTTTTATACTCCATATTAAGGATAAGAATCTTGGTTTTGACTAACTGACTGATTGACTGACATATAGACAACGCAAAGCTTAACCACTAGTTGTAGAGACTTGAAATTTTCAGGGTATATTTTTCTTGGTGCATAGAGATGTACTAAGAAAGGAATTCCCGAAATTCAACCCCAAAACGAGTACATCGGAAGTTGAAGCTTCAATAAAATAACTTTCGTTTCGCTAGTGATCATATTTTTTTTTCTCGCTTAGTTTGGAATCTCTGAACCTATCTGTTTGACATCACCTCTAATTTTAATTTGCTATTTCAAATGACGAACTATATTCATGACCCACACGATTAATTTAAATCGGTGCAGTCGTTACATAACGATTGAGCTACAAACATCCACATCCAAGCTACTTTCGGTTTTGTGGAGACAATCACACATTGGAACAATCACATTTCGGAATGGTAGATAAAGTTTTATTTCAGTAGTCCATGACGGTTCCGGATATCGAAAAAACTTTGGGGTTCCTTGACAGTTCTAATGCGAAAAGCTGTCATTAACTTAGAAGGAAACTTTATAAACTATAATTAGATTAGCTTCTGACTGCGGTTTTGCACACGCTTCATGTTTACTTTGCTCGTGTAAAAATGTTCATAAAGCTATTATATTTCCGTTTGCAACCGGTCTGCCGGTTTTTTTTTATGACTTGCTGATGGAACAAGTAGATAACATCGGGTGGGCACCTGATGATGATGATGTTAAGTGGTTACCATCACCTATCACAAATCATTGCCTAACAAGTCACAATTCGTTAGGAACGTGCCCTACGTTGCAATTCTCTGTGTCCATCAACCTGAGGTACACAGGCGCTAAGTCTCATATGCCTGTAATTTCACCGCCACCTTCAAACTGGAACACAGCTTGCTACTTAACGGTAGAAATAGGCATGGTGACTTTATTTATTTAACTGTTTCAGGGTTGCTTTGTATATGTTTATTGTAAATACGTGTGTAAGTTGTAATTACAATAAGTGTTTATTCACGAATTAAATATATGATAGTTCCAAGATTCATAACTGGTTTAGAGCCTATGGCCACAATGGCATGTTTTTCTTCTCTTTAATTTAAAAAAGTGACTTAAGAAATATATTCGTGGGATCTTCTGTACAATATAAAAAATAACCTCACTTACTCACAAAATCTTCCAAATTGCCAACAGAAACTAGAAGTCTGACAGGTACAGGTTAGAGGTGTAGGAGCAAGCTAACAATCTATTTGTAAAAACCCACGCCCTGAGGGGTTTTAAAGGTGTGTCAACGTTTATAAGGAATAGAGTTTTACGTCGACGAAGCCGCATGGGATTCTATTATTCAAACGTAAATCGGGGTAAGAAATTTCTGACAAGAATACATAGAACGGAAATAAAAATGGCGAATGGATTCTATTCGGCATAAAACGGTTTTTACGCTGGAATCGTGGGTATTGAAGTAAAAGGGTCTTTGAACGGAGTTAACCTATTTGAGACTTGCTAGACTAGAAGTAAAACATCGTAAACAAATATCGTAGCCATTTTTAAAGCCAACAAACTGAATGCATAATGCATATTTTTATTATTTTATAGAATAGGGCTTAGGGTATGTAGTGTATAAGATAGTAGATACAATATTTTTAGTAAAATAACCCCGAGTTTGAGTCAATTTCGCGTACTAAGGGTTCAATGAAAAGTGATGATTATTGAACACTTTTTGAATAATTTTTAAATTGTAAAATATAATATAGTTTTATTATGTCTACTTTTTGCAATTTATAATTTAAAATCTATTAGTAAAATATTTTTTGTGTTTGTTAAAAACAAATTCTATAAATCGTTTCACATGCTATATGTACGGTTAGGTTCCTAGTATGAAAAACGAGTAACAGTTCTATTTGAATTTCAATGTAAATAACTTATCGTTAAAACCTTTTTTCTTTTTTAAGTGCTTATCATTTTGAGAACGTTTCGAAGGGCTACGTGATTTCGTGTTTAATAAGATTGCTTATACAAATTGCTTTCATATCATTTACGTAATAACTTTATTATAAGTCTTTAGTCTTTACCAACTATAAGAATCTTTGTCATGACTGAAATTGAACTGAATACAGTAAATTTAACATACATACAACTAATTTAAGTTTTTTCAAATTTCCAAAAGAAAATCATAACACGAAAACCGAAAAATCGCGGAACATACATCAGGGTGATTCGGGTACCTCAAAGGTTGCTCTATCTTTAGACTTCCACTCGACACTATTTTTGGTACACCCTGTATAGACAACGCACAGTCTAAATGGTTGGTCGTGTAGAGACTTGAAATTTTTAGGGTGTGTTCGTCATAGCGCGTATAATTGGATTAAGAAAGGAGCTCCTGAAATTCAACCCCTAAACGGGTACAGGGTTGATTGAAGTTTGTTTAAGAATAACTCCACGCGAGCTCTTGTGAAGGAACTTCAGGGTAGGTACTACGACCATGCCTGTTTCTGCCGCCAAGCAGCGTTGCCGTCTCGGTTTGAAGGGTGTGAGTTGGGTTTCGGAAATATCAAGCACATCTGCTATGCGTAACGTGTTTGAACTGCGAGGCAATGCTTGTTATAGATGATTGTCACCACTCAACATCAGATGGACCATCAGCTTATTCTCTCTTCTCTTATTATCTTAGGTAGTATTTAGATTTTAACAACTAAATTCAATATAAAAGGTATAGTAAAAAAAAACAGTTCAATTATCCCTAAGGAGCGTCATCCCGCTTCAGGCGTCCATTATCTTACTAACGAGCTTTCAGGAGTATTTTAATTATCTTACCTTCGCAATTTTGAAATAATATTAATTGATAATTTGATATACATATTGTATACCTGCTAAGGTTTGTATAGTATTTTTCATAGTAATTCTAAAAGCTTTATACAAAAGTTATAGCTCATTATTGTGTAGAATAAGGTCGTTTAATTCTACAATCCATATCCTAAATTTTAGTCAATAAGGTCACGTCGTCAGCCCAAATAACTACATATCTCATAGTCACCACGCTTGGCATGGATTGGTGACTGCAATGTCGGTGTTCAGTACTCAGGAGGTACTGTTGCAATCCGTTGCTGCCTTTTACGACTTTGGATTACTAACAACCACCCACGTGGTGTAGCTACTTTATTTATACTGATGTTGGTGGAACAAGCATTACCTTACGCACTATAAAAAAGCATTGGCCATTACCCACACCCCTCAAACCGGAACACAGTAATGCGAGCATCACTGCTTGGCGGCAGAAACAGCTACGGTGATACTACTTCCCCGGACGAGCCCTTTCACAAAGAGCTCTACTACTACTAACATCAATATTGGCTATGATAAAATACAAGGATTTTTTATTTAAAAGCTTTTTCGATTTCTTTTACTCAGTTTTCATAACCTTTTCGGGATGAAAAGTATTCTGTGTGTATATCTAATGTACGAACGATACTTATTCTGAGTAACATTCAAATCGGCGAAGATTTAGCCACACACATCTTACTTTTTACACACTAATCTGTGTACTATAGAGGTGTATACTAGAGAAGGAATCAACCAACCCAAATTCAACTTCTATAGGGGTATAGTTTTCAACAATAAAACAAAAAATAACAACTAATTCAAAAGTATGACAATTAAACGAAAATAATTCCAGTTTTCATAGTCCATCATCATTAAACTTACTTGATTTACGCCGTACGCGCCATTGTTTGCCCACTAATGAGGGCAATTAAATTGAAAACAAGTATTTTTATACGACACGTAGTTTTACGACCAATTTGCTCCACGTAGAAAACGAGAGCTTCATGTAATTGAGCGCCTGAGGGCTAGCATGGGACAAACAGCGGCTAAAGTAATGTTCTAGTTTTATATAATTACTAGCGATCCGGCCAATACCGTCTTTACCATAAGGGCACATGGGGCCTGTGCCCTTATGGTAAAGACTTATTCACTTATTCTCAAAACATTTTTGTCGGGCACATTACACTTTTTGCATAAATCAGTAATCTTATTACAAGGCCATACTACGCCAGATCTGTCCCACGTTGACACGTTTTTTTTTCATACTGTATTTGATTACCTACAATAAATGTTCATGCTTAGTAAACAAATGTTATTATAACTAGCTTTTTTTTCTTTCCAAAAAGGCCCCCAATTCTTGTGTGCCCAAGGGCCCCAGTCTAGTTTAAGACGGCCCTGGATCCGGCTTCGCACGGGTTTTAGGAAGGATGCATAATAAACCGATGTGGTGCAGGGGGCGAATGTCCGCCTACGACGCAGGAGGTCGCGGGTTCGATTCCCGCCTTGGGATAAATGTTTATACGATCCGCAAATATTTATTCCGGGTGTACTGAGTATTGTTTATGTATTGTAAAAATATCTATGTATGTAATGTATTGTATTAAGTGTATTCTAGTACCCATAACACAAGCTCTGCTTAGCTTGGGGCTAGATGATGCTGTGTGGATTGTTCAGCATTATTATTATGAAAATATAATTAATCTCAGCTCAAAAAAATAGCGCTAAGATCTCTTTACTACAGTTTCAAGATTGTAATGTAATGAGGTTTCTTAGCCTAAGTTAGGAACGTGTTCCTAGCAAACGTAACCTACGATGCAATACTTTGTTATAGGCGATAGTAGCCACTTAACATTAGGTGGACCATCAGCTTGTTCTATCAGTAAGTTGTATAAAAAAAGCCTGAATATTTCACAATCTAGATATAAAAAAACAAGCTACAACTTCTTGCTATTAAACTAGTGCTATTCTTTTTTTTTCATGTTATAGGTTAACGTTTGACCGCAATCTCACCTGATGTTAAGTGATGACGCAGTCGACGGTGTAGCACGTTTACCTAGAAGATACCTATTCATTCTTCTCTTGAAGACATCCAAATTACACGTGATTATTCTTCGACAGATAACAGTCTTCAGGATCCAGGAGCGGGCAGAAGGCGGGGAAGTCCAGGAGTTGGATCAAGTCATCCTAACAGCGTTGTTCCGCGCGCAACACCTGACTCCAAGCGAGCAGCTGTCTCTCGCGCTCACGTGGAACCGGGTGGACATCGCCCGTTCTGAAGTCTTCGTTTACGGCCAGGAATGGCCTCCAGGTAAGAGAACCTGCATAATTTTTGACAGGGTGAATTTTTGAGACGGGACAGTAAGGGCAGGTACCTTAATTGTTATAGTTACAGGTAAACGTTTTTAGGAAACTATCCATAAATTTTTGAGATATTCTAAACTGTATTTACAGATCTTGTAAAAAGTGTACAGTCAGCAAGAAAATGGTAATTTTACACAAAAACTTTTTTTGATGCCAATCGATCCTGTTTCTTACAAGGATCAAAAGTCTCTACTGGACTAAGTAAGGTTTGAGTACTAGAAATGTCAGAAATTGCGAAAAACTTTTTCCAAATTCGTAAGTAGCATTTCTAGTTTAAGAGTAACCCTTGTTATTTTTGTCCTTCGGGAATACAAATAATCAAACTTTTTTAATATCCAATAGCAAATAAACAGAAATACGTGCGCAAAAGCGCGAAAATAAACCTTTATAAACCAAATAACGTGACCAAAAATAAACCCTTGGAATTTGAAATCCAAATGAAATGGTCTCTAAAAATAGGAAGAATGACAATTTTATACAGTGGGTTTATCCCAGTGGGTTGTAACTCAATCTATCTATATCTATCTACAAGAATCGTAGATGTTTAACCCCTAAACGGGTATAGCGGGGGTTGAAGTTTGTCCGAATAAAAATAACATCACGCGGCTGAAGTTGCGCGCGTTTCACTATTAATTTACAAGATTTGCATAAATACTATCTTTTAATGTAAATATGTAAATGTAAATATATGTAATGTATGTATCAAGATGTCCGTGAAGTCAACAATGGCCCCAGCAGAAGACAAGCGCTACTGTATAGTTACATGTGGTAGCATATGCTGAGCTGTTGGCCTTTTCACCACCACCCTAAAACGAGTTTTTTTTGTAGTATTTTTTTTGTGTTATTTTTATTTTGATTTTCTGTTCTTTTTATATTTTATTTTAAGTTTTGTTATGTGGTAGCTGAATAAAAGATTTCTATTCTATTCTATTCTAATAGTAGTTTCGTGCGATTACGGTCGTATCGTCGTGAAGAAAAGAAATCCTGAAATTTGTATGAAAATAGTTTCACGCGCAATCCTACTAGACTCACGGTTGTGATCACCTGATACGGTAAGCATCCTAAAGCTGGCATCCACGCAGCGTGACTTGAGATATCGCGCGCCGTGAAAAACCAGCTTAATAATAATTAATGTGTAAGCACTAAACATAAATTAATTTTAGAGGTTATCCATTTTCGGATAGAGCATCCTCAATCTCGTGCCTTCTCCAGAGAGTTCTAATGAAAGTACTAATGAATTCAAAATAAGAGAAAATTATTCCTTAAGTTGAGATTTTTGTGGCTTTGAAATGCTAATGCCAGAACCAGTCCCTAAGGGTTATTGCTCTGATGAACTTGTAAGCCGTTGTCGGTGAATATTTTCTAGGATTTCAAACAGCAGCGGTAAAAATAGAACCTACAATTGTCATTGACTATGCATATCTATACAGGATGATTTATTCAGAAGGGTGGTGATGAACAAATACGAAACCACGCGAGTTAAAGAAAAGTCATGAAAAAACCGCATGATTAGTTTTTTTTTAATCTTTTTGTTTTCTTATAAATTGAGTGTACGACTCCTTTCACGACTTTGGTTTCAAACTTATCCATCACCGCCCTTTTCAAAAAAACATCCTGTATATCAGTGGTGTACTATGTATATCGGTTTGAAGGGTCCCGGTGAAATTACAGGCACATGAGTCTTTACACCAGTATGCCTCAAGCACCAGTATGGTAGACGCAGGGTAGTGCATTGTAATGATTTATTATAGGTATTGGTTACCATTTAACCTCAGGAGGGCTATATACTTGTTCCACTAGAAGTAGCACAAAAATGAAACACAAAAAAATTGCAATTTACAAATTTAATATTTAATAACAGAAAAGTATAGCTTTTGACGCTGACTGTCCATACCTGTCATGTTGAGTTGCGTATCGAAAATGAGTTTTTTGGTGCAATTATTTCGCTATACAGTGGCCCCTAAAAATAATTGGTAAAAAGATAAAATAAAAACACAAACTAGTGTTCGCTACTTCAAAACTAAGTTTTGTATTGTCGTTTTGAGTTACATTGCCGCAGCATGCCAGGCAGTAACAACTTGACTGTGGAATGAGTTACCGAGGCCCCGAAGTGTAACTCAAAACGAAAATACGAAACTTTGTTTATCACTTTCAAGCGTAGACCAAGAGTTCGGTAAACCTCAATTGTTGTTATAGCGCAAAACTGTTCATAGCGGGAGCAAACATGCTCTAAGTTTCTGTGATGAGAAAACAATAACAACAAACAATTAATTAGAGCGCTTAATATTGCGAAGGACCTACCCGATCCTCCTACCCGATGGACTGACGGCATTGTTAGAACCGCGGGGAGTCAATGGATTTAAAAGACTCAGAATCGTTCTTCTTGGAAATGTATGGGGGAGGCCTATGTCCAGCAGTGGACTACTACAGGCTGTTGATGATGATGATGATGATGTGCGTAATGTCAGTGCTCTCAAACGGTGAACAAAAACATCGTAAGGATACCCGTGGTTTTGATAGTTCCGCACGGAAGACATGAGTCTTTCTTGTGGAATAGGTTTACGAAGCTGTGAGAATGGGATAGGTACTGGGTAAGCCTACTCTATCTACAATCTTGTCCCAGGCACTACAGAGAATAGAGAGAGAGAGAGAGAGAGAATAGAGAAACGATAAAAAAAGTTTGCCTTAGCCGTTGTATAAATTTATTTATTTATTATTTATTTAAAACTTCCGCACAGAACAATGATGTGCTAGGAGGACTTAATGCTAATAGCATTGTCTACCAGTCATCCTGGACGTGTAAAAAGATGGTGTGGCGTGTTGATAAAAGTAAAACTACTCGAATAGAAACCTATAATTGATGCAAAGGCCCGTTTACTTTATCATACAACCCATAAACATAACTTTAGTATTCAAATAACGCTTTATCCATGTTCAGGATGTTCTGATCTGCGTAAACTGTAGGTTATGCTGCTAGTTTATTTCATAATAAAATATAAAGTTATGACGTTTTCTATATTTATTACCACTGTTACATGCAAAATAGTTTTATACCGCAAACTTTGTGTTCAGCGTATTTTGGAAAAACTCTTAAGTAAGTAGATACAAGCATGTACAGTATATTATTCATCATCAACATATACAACACAATATACACACACAACATATAGGACAATATATAGGTGTACCATTGACACGAAAGAAGAAGAAGGTTTTTATATTGTAGTTTGAAAGAATAAATCCTTTTTGAAAAATTAACAAAAATACTGGCCACAGATAAAACAAGCATCACGTCGCTCCCAATGAGCGTTCTAAATTCAAAAGTTTTCAAAAAGTTTAGTTCTATTTTCTTCGATATTCATTTGTTTGATCAAAGTTTTGTTTTATTTAGGTAGAAAAATCAAAAGAGAACAATCATTTAACTATGTAACCAATAGTAATATGTATTTACAAGCGCAAAGATATTTTAGAATACAGTGGTAACCAATATGTTGGCCTTTTGGTAAGTTATACACTACATCTTACTGTTGTAGATTTCCCTATTGTATCCCCAAGTTTGTTTAGAAGCATCAGGTGTCCCTTAAACACTTTTACTAGCACTATTACAGGAAACGTATCTTGAATAACAATGCAAGCGTATAGACTTTCAGGCTAAGTCACATATCATAGAAAACTGCATGGAATACGCGTGTTTGTAGAATTTTGAGCCTCAGTTTATTCAAAAAGTTTTTGAATAGTTAGACAGGTAAGATATATTTAATAACCTAATATATTTTTGATTAGGTACATTATTTTGATTGTGGTAAAACATTTTTTACTAGAAAGATATATTATTAATCCTCAGGTACAGTAGATATCCCCTCAGACATCTTGGTTTATAGGTAAGTGCCCAATCAAGATTCTTGATAAGATGTTTATTTATTTGAAGATTTTTTATTACTATTACTACAAAAATAGTATATAATTACTATTTTATATTCTGGCGACCTCGGTCTTGTGAGTTTTTTTGATCTTATCTTACTTCAACCCCAGTGCACCCTGGGTAAACCTCAGGAGAACTTCTAATAAATATTATAATACTTTTACTTTTGGTTGAACTTCAGGAATTCTAATACCTTTTCTTTCTAACTTTATTATAAACTAGCGGCGCGTCCCGGCTTCGCACAGGTTTCAGTAAGGATCCCTATTTTTTTTTAATATAGTATAGCCTATGTCACCCGGGAATAGTGTAGCTTCTCAACGGTGAAAGATTTTTTCAAATCAGTCTAGTAATTTTGAAGTCTATTCAATGCAAACAAACAAACAATCAAATCTTTCCTCTTTATAATATTATTATTAGTAAGTACAGATATTTGCCTAAAAGATAGCTTAGAACAAGAGAATTTAAGAAGGTAGAGGCCAGTTTTTCGAGGCCAGTTTGGCGACTAATAGAACGCGCTGGGAACAAGCCGTCCACTTCATTACAAAGACATCCCTCATTAGAAATCATTAGAAAAAAATTGTTCACAATATTCAGTCTTGAAGTGCAAACCACAGAGACACAGACAACTAAAGATAACAGAAAATTATCTCTAGACGATTGCATTCACCTTTTGCTCTTGACGCGACATTCCTCTCCTTGCTCGTTACAAACACAAACAAAACAACAGATGCTTAAGATATCTCTGAAATATAATTATGAAAATATATTCAGAACAGTCGTAAAGATTTGTTAGTCTAATAATGAATAAGTCTTACCAATTTACATTCATTTTTCTCAGATTTTTATGTTTACAATATTTCTTACGATTCCGATGGCCGATATGATTGACACATAAAAACATATAGGTCAAACACTAGTCCTAGATTGTGAGAAAAATTTATTGCGTAGTAGTTTTGGGTCTAGCTTATTTAACTTAAAGATGTATTTCCCAAAGAGAGATCGCTTACACGACAATATCCGAACTTTGTAATTATTTATTACTTCCATGGCGAAAACACAAATAATTATTTATGGCCATTTTCTATTTTTCTGGCCATCTAGCCCCAAACTAAGCATAATTTGTACAATGTGAACCAGATGACTTATATTAGGTACTACGTTTTGTTTTATAAATACAAAACGTAGAATACAATATAACATCCAGACAGAGAACAAAATAATACATTAACAATACTCGGGCAATGTGAAGCTGAACATTTAGGTCGAGTCCTTTGTCCCTACTGCTAATAAAATCTACATAAAGCTTTTATTTAAAATGGCTCCAACATACGTTTAATTGGCGTGATACGTACTTAGACAAAAGAACTTCAAAAACAATCATAAAGTTAGTTCCTGGGGAAAAACTCGACCCAGAACAGACATTAACTTGTTTTTCATTCAATTCTAACGGAAATCCTATTAGTAGGTAAAACGTGTTTACGTATTTTTTTAAACCTGTAGCTAAAATAACCATAAAACAGCGTACTGTTTTAACGTAAAACAGCACGTACGTGAATTTCTCTTTGTTTATAATGAATTATAAAGTAGGTTCAATGTGGCGTGATATATGTAATATTTAAATGGATTTAGGCTGCTCGTTCATTTCAGGATTTTTATGAGTTTTTTGTTGTGCTCTCTGAATAATTAATTCAAATCTCATGTTACTTTACACACGAATGTACTTTTATAACAATTTTGCTGAATTGTAATCCCCGTCTCAACTATAAAAAAATAATTTGGTTTTCAAACAGCGCCATGCCACTTCATCAAAAAACTTTTGAAACTGTATAACTGATAGCATACAAAATACTTTTATACTTTTTTGTAGCTCTATAGCTCACTGAACTATGGAGAGGGCTATGCTGAGTTACTGAGTATGAAATCAGCTACTTTCTTCTATTTTGTACAAGGTTAATACCATAAACTATCTTCCACTACAGGTGCCCTCGACGAAGCAATGATGCAGGCTCTCGAACACGACCGCATAGATTTCGTAAAGCTCCTACTAGAAAACGGAGTTTCAATGCGAAAGTTCCTCACGATTCCTCGTCTAGAAGAGCTCTACAATACCAAAAGTGGCCCTAGCAATACCTTGAGGTACATCCTGAGAGATGTTCGACCACATTTGCCGAGGGGGTATATTTATACGCTGCATGATATCGGATTGGTCATCAATAAACTTATTGGCGGTGCTTACAGGTATGTTTATTTATAGTTTAAACTTTGTTTTTTACTTCGTAGAGGCATTGGGTTCCTATTGCTGAGGGCCAAGCACGAACAAATTTGACATTCGTAATGTAAACGCAGTGTACCATATGAGTTACACTGCATGCCAAGACTGCATACTGCATAAGACAATACTTCGTAGTTAATCGATACCACGCAATGTAATTCAAATGTAATTCAAATTAATCATTTATCTACATAACGGAAAGAAAAGATGTTTTAAAAAAGTTTCATGTGACTGGTCAAAGATTTTTAAAGTGTGACCGAGGAGGATACCGTGCTCAGGATTGACAGTCGCTGTCAAAGCCAAATAAAAAAGTATTTATTCAATTTCGATAGTCAGTTCCACGTACCTATTTCATGTTTTTTTCTGTCCTGTTTTCTTTAGATGTTACTACACAAGACGCAAGTTCCGCCCGATCTACGCGAAAGTGATGAACAAGAGTGTGAACGTCCATCGGAACAGCGCATCATTCACAAGACACCAGGCTGGTGGTCTGTCACTCATCACAGGCTTCATGCCGGTCACCAGTGAGATGGCACTTTTTGATTACCCATTCAATGAGCTTCTGGTGAGTTCTAGTTAATAGATTGTGTTTTTGCGGATTTTATAAGTCTACCGTTTTTCGAGAAATACATTTGTAGCTTACAGATTTCTGTTTTTATTATTACTTATAAATTTAAAAAGAATTTTAAAAATAATATTAAATAACGCTTGTACTATGGGAACCAGATAATTGATATAATACTTAAAAGAATATTAAATAACGCTTGTACGATGGGAACCAGATAATTGATATAATACTTAAAAGAATATTAAATAACGCTTGTACGATGGGAACCAGATAATTGATATAATAGGTACTTACAAAAATTATTTATTCTGTTAATTTTCTTTTTTCTTATTTTAATTATTACATAGAATTTACAGGAGTATTAACGTGACAGTCGTGGGTTCGAATTTTACTTATTTGGAAGCTTTTGGGATTCGAATCGACATAGTTTTTTCAAGACTGTATTTTACTGTAGTACGAGTACCTATAGGTTTTATGACTGCCACAAAATGTCTGATTATGTGGCAGTACAGTCAGTGACGCAGAGTACATTAAATATTTAAGTTATTTAATGCAATTTTTTCCTGGATTTAGTAAGGAAACGGTAACTTCGACTTGCAAATGTTTATCGTTCATGCCGTAATTTTGAGAAAGTTCAAAATTTTGATCAAGAGCTAGCTGGTTTGAGAAGTACTGCAAAAAAATACCAATCAAGAATGTTTATCTACTTCTATTACGATCCGTACCAAGATGATAGAAGATGGTAGTAGTAGTAGAGCTCTTAGTGAAGGGCTCATCCGGGGAAGTACTACCACCATGCCTATTTCTACCGCCAAGCAGCTTGCTGTGTTCCGGTTTGAAGGGTGTGGGTGCCGGTGTAATTACAGGCACATGAGGCTTAACACCTGTATGCCTCAGGTTGATGGACGCAGAGTAGTGTTATTGTAGGTTACGTTCCTAACGAGCGTGACCTACAAGGCAATGCTTTGTTATAGGCGATAGTAACCACTTAACATCAGGTGGGTCATATGCTTGTTCTATCAGCAAAAAGTATAAAAAAAATCGTCGGTTACAATTATTGGAGAATATCTTTATTTTTCTTGAATGGTACTAAGGATACATAGTTGTATCACTTTTGTCATCAATGGTACTTCTGACGTAGGTAACGACCAATATGCTACCTAATACGAATATTTATAGGATGACTGGAAAGTTTTAACTTCGTTTGTGCGAGAATTTTTTGTTAGGCTTTTTTTTTAAAGAATGAAACGAATTTTAGTAGCGTCATGCCTTATCTCAAAAACTGTGGGAGTTTTTACAACTTTTAACGACATAACTAGGTAAAAGTTGAAAATTATAAATCTTTTACAGTGGCTCTGCGTATCTTTTCCTTAAATTATCTGGAGCATGAAAGAAATATATTAATTTAAAATTTTCAGTCTAGTTCTTTATTTTCCAACGAATAAACTTGCTATCATATAATTTACGTCTGCGACTACGTCTTACTTTGTTCGCATGGAGATAATTTCAAATCATTATTCTAAGGCGCTTTTCTATTATAAAATATTATAAAATTAAAGGTACAGTTAGCTGCACTAGAATGTATACAGTTTGTTACTTTCACAACGGTATTACAGCAAAACAATGAACTCTTACACCTCAAAAACTAAAAAGTCATGAAATTAGTTGACAACCTCACTTATTTTTTGAATAATTGTCGTGTAAATATTTTTAGCACCGCTGTGAAACCATTTTGAAAGTTACAAATTGTATACATTCTAGTGCAGCTGACTGTACTTTTGAGAATCAGAATGAGAATATTTTATTTGTAACTCAAACAACGAAAAAAATTATGTAAGTATTAAAAATAAAAGACAAATTTGAGTCACAAAACGGTCTTTGTCACAGCATGAGCTAGTTGTAAACACATTACAACCAACGCTGGTCTTTCGACAAAGCCGTTCTTCGAGCGTTTATAAAATCAATCTTGTAATTAGTGTTTTTGAGCCACAAACATCTAAAGTTTCGCATTTTTAGCTAATGTTTTATTCTTCTTGCTTTTTTCTGAAATTCAGCGGGGGCTGAAGTTTGTATTAAAATAGTTTCATGCAGACTAAGTCGCGCGCGTTTTCACTAGTAGGTAATAAATATTCATCATCAAACCTGAATAGCGGTAACGCTATTACCATAATTACCTGCATCGTAGATTATTGTGATGGAGTCGGGTTAATCGTGGTAATTAAAATAGCACCACCCTATCAAATTACGTGTAAAATCTCATTTCAAAATGATAATAATTAATAAGAAACGCAATAATAAAGATAGATGTGGGCTCCTGTTTTTTCGATTTTAATATGCGTTTTCTGATAGACCTGATGTTAAGTGGTCACCATTACCTATAAAGAAACATTACCTTGCTGGTCACGCTCGTTAGGTACGTGCCCTACGATGCACTACTCGGCAAATATCAACCTGACGTTTAATGAAATGAAGTAATAAGGTACAATTAATAGACAGTAGTACTTACCTAGACGAGCCCTTCAGTTAGAGCTCTACTACTGCTAAACGTACGATTATGTAAAATTTGGATATTTACAAGAGAAGAGTGAATATGTATCTTCTAGGTGATATTGCGGCTAATGTTTACCTATAAACAAAAAAAAATTACATACCTACCACCATAGTTTTTTAAGTGTAGCAGATTCTCGCGGTGTACCTCTTTAGAGTTTTAAATTCAGAATTCCTTTCTAAATACATCACTTTACAACAAGACAAGACAAACATAGGTACCTTTAAAGTTGCCAATATTTTACCCAGGCTTTTTTTATCTGTACCTACGCTGTAGAACCGCATGGGACATGATGTAAGATGAAAGTCATCCCAGCATCATCTTCTCACTCCACTTGGTCTTATCCACAAGGAATACGTCGAATGTACAAAAGTGACCACATTGCGGTTTCCGCACGATATCCGTCGCCGTTTGATAGCACTGGCATAGAACATCCATTGCATACTTTTTTAAACCATTGCTTGCTAATAGTTCGAAAATAGATAGCCCGATTTAAGTGGTAATTATCTTGCAGGTATGCACGATAGGAACGTACCCTGTGTCCATAAACTTGTGAGCTTGTAATTTCTCCGGCACTTACACCCTTCAAAACGAAACAAAGCAACGCGGCTTGGCAGCATAAATAGACATGGTGGTAGTACTGTCCTGGTCGACCTCTTCACAAAGAGCTTTACTACTGCCCTCTAGGGAACTTATGCTCGTACTATCGACTATGCAAGATATGAAAGCAAAGCGGGTGATTGTTTCATTAGTGAACCTCGTCCAATCTGTTCCCAAGCACCCTATTGACCCGTATGATCGCAATAAGCCTAGATAGAGCACATTAACTTGCAAAATAAAGAAAATTTATGACAATAGAAGTACGTATTATAGACATTCAAACTTAAACAATACTTCGGAGTTTATTGTGTTCGCGAAAATACATTTAGGCTTATAAAATCTTTATTGTTTGTACGTTAATTAAATAAAGCCACTTTCGTAAATTGCTTCGTTATTTTCAATTCAATAAAACAAACTAACCAATTTTAAAGCAGATTCTAGTGCAACTTGGTTTCTTTGTTCTACAATTCTGATAGATTATGCTCCGATTGCAATAAATCTTACCTCATTAGGTCCATGAAAAATACTGATGTAGCGATTTTAATTATATAAAATACTAGCTGACCTGTGCCAACTTCGTTGGGCGGTAAACATTTTTACAATTCATTCGCGTCAGGCTGCATGCCAGGCTGCACGGCGTGCATGAGAATGCGGCATCATACTGATTAATAAGTTTTCTTGGACCTCATAAACCTGTCCAGGCAAAAATAACTTTATTATTTTAGTAATAAAGGCTATTGCAGTGCTCTAATCACAAGAGCTACCGACTTATCTAAGATACAATAGTGGATTTAGATAAGGAGATACATCTAGATACGTATATTACACTAGCTGACTCGTGCCCAATGCGTTGGGTGGTAAACATTTTTGCTTTTAATTTTTTGGGTTAATATAATAATATAGTTTATGGTACGCACGAATAACGTGGCTTTCTATTGGTAAATCATTTTCAAAATCGGTTGAGTAGATCCAGAGATTACCTACCCCTACAGTCTCACAAACTCACAAACTTTACTTCTTTGTAATATTAGTATAGATAATCTTAATAGGTACGGAACAGAGAGAGTTTATTTGTTGTACCCTTGACGGTATTTTCAATTAACCTTTGACTTATGAGTCTAATAACCTGAAACGAGGTTTTTAGAATTGTATATGAATACATCTAATAGGAGATTCGTCTATACTATTACTATAATAATATTATAAAGAGAAAAGATATATGATTGTTTATTTGTTTTTTATTTTAAAAAATATTTTACCGTTGGGAAGCTACACTATCCCAGGGTGACTATTATAAATAGGTTCTTCTAATCTTTTTTGCATAGAGTCAGTAGTGAGTTTTTTACATAGTATCAATCACTTTCAATATCATTATTTTAATTAATTTTTTTAAATTCGATTCTGTAATAATATCGAGAAAATCTGCTTTTTCTCAGTACAAGTTTATTATTTTTATTAACCCTTTAAACCGATACTTTACGATAGTAAAGTGCTAGAAAATAATTAAATCAACAACAAATGTATTTGTTACTTTTGATAGTAACTATACTACACTATAATATCTAAGCCTGCTCGATAGCAAAAATTGCATTCTGTTGAATCGACGAGAGATTATGTCACCGTGCAATGCAATTTCGGTATCAAGCAGGTTTTGATAGTATAGCGTCAAGCATGTAGATGGAACCACGGTCGCTAAAGTACCGTATTAGAAACATCCCAAGACCTATTTTCATCATTTGAATCCTCGATAGCGAAGTTGGTTATCGCATCAAGAGGAAGGTCGTGGGTTCAAATCCTACTCGAGGAAATATTTTTTGGGATAATACAAAATCTTTGCAATACTTTATTATATTGAAGAAAATCGTTACTACGTGAAAAATCCCATGAATTATTACTATCACTACACCGCCGCCGCAGCCATGGTGTAATATATGTGTCTGATGAGGTAACATTTATTACAGTATGAGCTCAAGCTACGGGTGAATATTTTGTATATTCTTCTATTCATCTGTTGTTGTATAGATGTGGGCGGTCCTTACAAAACGGCATCAAATGGCACTCCTTATGTGGACGCACGGCGAAGAAGCACTGGCCAAGTCATTAGTAGCCTGCAAGTTGTACAAAGCGATGGCACACGAAGCAGCAGAAGATGATATGGAGACTGAAGTATATGAGGAACTCAGACATTATGGCAAGGAATTTGAAAATAAAGGTGAGTTTTTTTATGCCATAGCTGATGAACAGACAGGTCTGATGAGAATTACCTACTCACCGTCGCCAATGGACACCTGCAACATCAGAGACAGTACTGATGCGCTGTCGGCCTGCGACGCAGGAGGTTGCGGGTTCGATTTCCGCATTGGGTTAAATGTTTGTACGATCTGCAAATATTAATTCCAGGTGTTCTGGGTATTTTCTATGCATAATAAAAAAATATCTATGCATGTAATGTATTGTATTGTGGATTGTCCAGCATTGTTATTATTATCTTGTTTTTTGCATATAAATTTGGTTTTTGTTATATTGTGTTTAATAATTTAGTAAAATCAGATAGATAATAAGAAACAAACAGTAGGAACAACAATGAAACCAATAGTTACGGTCTTGCCCATTAAATATGGACAAATTGTAAAATTTAAATCTGTCTTTCCATTGGTTTATCTAACTCTCACAACATTTGGTAAACCAATTAAATAATTACTAAATAAATACGGACAGACATAAACACAAGCTCTTTGACTCTTTAACCCTTAGTACAAGTTCTACTTAGTTTGGGACCTGCGCGGATTCTGAGTTTTTTACGTTTTTCGGATTCCGGAATTCGGTTTGTGAGCTCGAATCTATTGAATGGAAATACGCTAGTACCCCCATTAAACTAAACAAAGCTTGTAAGTTATGGAAACCAAATAGTTCATAGAATACTTATACTTTTTTTGCATGGTTACCAAATATAAGAAACGTGAAATAAAAATACATACTTACACTACACATGGTTAATATTCAAATAAAAATACGTACTTATTCTAGGTAGGTACATTAAATATGAATGCTCAAATCAGTAAAAGTTTTGATTGGCATTCAACATAAATACAGTTTGAGAAGATTACTTTGAGAAGTTACTTGACTATCAATGAATGTTTGATGCTCGAAGTTTAATTCATTCATCCACTGAGTTTCAAAGTTATTCGTAAAAGAAAAAACCTACGTTTGATTTAATCGATACGAAAGAGGCTTAACTTGGGTTTTGTATTTTTACTGTGTGTGCAAAAGAGAAATAAAGGATTTTTAATACCTAGGTACGTTTGATATCCCTTTAAATTTCTTAGTATCAATTAATTACTCAAGATTCTTTGAGAATGTCTTAGAGGGTAGTCTAGAGGTACGTTTAAATATTACATTCGATACATATCTATATTCTGAACTTCAGAATATAGATATGTATCGAATGTAATATTTAAACGTACCTCTGATCTGAAGTAGTGTATGTCTATGTATATGGCGTGATATGTCTCAGCATATCACAAACGCTTTAAATAATATTGATTAGGTACGTTAATTGAGTATGTAATGTACCTACCTACCTACTTACCTAAAATTGAACGACACTTTTTGTATATTTTTATTAGTTAATTCTCATGTAAGTGATAATGTATTTATCTTTTTGAGAATAAATGATTATTAAACTGATATGGAATTCTTCTCCGTATTATAGTATGTATAACATAGTAGATACTTTAGTGGTTGATATGATGTCTTTTATTACTTACTAGTTTACTGACTAACATTTTATACAGCTCTAGAGCTTCTAGACTACAGCTACCGACAAGACGACGACCAAGCTCAGCAGCTGTTGACCTGCGAACTTCAGAACTGGTCTGGTCAAACTTGCCTGAGCCTTGCAGTCACAGCCAATCACCGCGCGCTACTAGCCCACCCTTGCTCGCAGATCATTCTAGCTGATCTGTGGATGGGTGGGCTGAGGACAAGGAAGAACACCAACTTGAAGGTAAGACACCTCAATTTTCCATCCTCTTTCCCATTCAGACTTTTCTCTTTCATATTAACGCACAATTAGCCATTAGCAATCATCAGATGTATGAAATAAGAAGCTAACTTTGAATATCTCTGAGTTTTACTTGTATTTTTTGTCGTGTAAGTAAATTTGCAACAATGGGAAAGCTTCTATATTTCTACAAACTGAAGGCACGATTTGTAGTAGATTTTAATGTTAGACAATAACTTGGAATAACGATGACCGTTTGTAAATTATCTCGATGTCTGTGTGTCAATGGATTGCTTTTTATTATTCCTTTGGATGCATGCACGTTGTTACCCTGTGACGCTAATTATACGCAAGATTAAAAAAATACGTGATTCATAAACAGACAGACATCTTAATTAATACTGTAATTTAATTTGAAGCGTCTATCTTGCACTAATTGGCGTCCAATTCCATCCAAGCTGAACCCACTAGATCCCAAATTACTGTACAAAGATCAAACACAAGTCTATCGGTATTGCGATACTGTCTCAAAGCCGATTATACCCTTAAAATCGGATGTTTGTCGAGTTTATTGAGGAAGATTAAATTCACTTTGAAGTTGGCGTTTGAGCTAAAACCCTGTACATTTCCATTTGAACCGTGAAACCACTTTTCACTATGTTATTTGCAAGTGTATTTTACTCTAACAGTTTATCTAAGAGTTTGAGTATATCTGTTGGGTTTGGTGAGGATAAAGCATGTCGCTTCAGTGAGATAGAACACCGTTTCGTTTGGCACATCGGCTTTGTCTGAAGGTGATACTGAGTCTGCTCTTCCCGCTCTACATTCTCTACCTGGAGTTCAAGTCGAAGGAGGAACTGCAGCTGATGCCGCAGACTGAAGAGGAGCACCTTGAGAATGAGAGCATTGAAGACGATAGGAGTACCAAGGATCCTAATGATGCAGAGGTAATTAAAGTTTGGTTGCTTACCATCTTGCCTATAGTGGTGGAGGTTTCTATCATATATTTTGAGCAGCATAACACAACACTGCTTTGATTTTTTACAAGAATTATTTAAAAGAAAATGAAAGCGGAATGGTTCTTTGAAGCAAAATGAATAGTGACTAAAAGAAAAATAGTGAAAAAGAGGGATTTAGCAAGATTTTTGTAAGGTTGTTATATTAAAATTGTCATATAGGTTGGAGTTGTGAAAAGGCGTACACTTTCTATCAAGAAGATAATCCCACCAGGCCAACAGAGTAAAACTAACAAGGTAGCCCACCGCCTTGACGTTGCCTTCACGTGATACGAACACAAACCACTCAAACTCACTCATCCAAATTGATTCACCAAAAAGTTACAGGGTGTCCCATCGTGTCATATTCCGAAAGAGGTGACTCGAAAATTGTTTGTGTTATACTATTTGCTGACAGCATAAGCAGATAGCCCACTTGATGTTAAGTAGTAACTACCACTTATAACAAAGTATTGCCTTCAAGGTCACGCACGTTAGGAATATATCCAACGATGCATTGCCTTGTACCAATCCTTGAGGCATACAGAGCCGCATGTGCCTGTAATTTAACCGGCACCAACACTCTTAAAACCGAAATGGTGGTAGTAGGTACTTCTCCTTAAAAACTTCTTCTTTTGTTATTTCTTTTGTTTAGTTTCTTGCCGGTTCTTCTAGGCTTGGTCGCGAGGAACTGGCGCTTAGATTCACCTAGATTTAAGACGTTTCAAGATGATCCCTGCGGATATTACTGAATAAATGATTTTTGACTTTGACTTTGACTTTGATTTTAAAAGGGTGTAGAAATAGCCCACTTGGGACGAGAAAACAAAATTATTTATAGTCGAAATCAATTTCACTGCTATGAAATTTTAACTCTTAAGAAATAACGAAGATCATTTTACCAACCAATTACTGTTTCATAGAAATTGGTTTGTAAACAGTTTAAGTTTCCTCTTAAATAAGTTTTGCTTGATGAAAATGAAAAGAACTTGTTATTCACAAGTATTTTCAACCGACTTCAAAAAAAGGAGGAGATTCTCAATTTGGTTATATTTTTTTATGTTTTTTATCTCAGAACTCCGTCATTACCTAACCGATTTTAAAAATTATCTATTAGGTATATTTAATTTGAAAGGATATTACTTTCAGATAAGGTTCATGGAATTTTCATCAAAATCAGTTCATTAGTTTAAATAAATAATTAGAAAAATTCTACTCAAAAATAGATGATTTAATTAAAAGGTCAGGTCCATTTAGTAAGCTTTTTAAACGAAACTTTTTAAACAGTTATAAATCCAAACATAAAAAAAGACTAATCTAGACAACGGTCTTCTATAAATATTTATAAAATAATGTTTTTCTTAGTTTCATTTCATTTAAAAGCACCGGTGATCTAGTGGCGTAGTGAGCCCGCCTTGTTCGTGGGTTCAAATCCGGTCGTGCACCAATGGGTTTTTCTGTTCGAAAAATTTATGTGCGCAACGCCAGTGCTCTCAAACGGTGAAGAAAAACATCGTAAGGAAACCTGTTAGTTTTCTAGCAGCGGTGATGGGCATGTAACCTGTCACGTATGGCATACTAACTATCTGGACGTACCTTTGACTACCCCCTTAGACATCCTCGAAGAATCTCTAGGTGGGTACTTGGTAAAAGATCGGAGGGGATATCTTCCGTGCTTGGGGATTAAAGTCGTGATGCGATTTATTTATTTCATTTGATAGTGAGTTCCACTTTCGGAATGACTAATAAACTTAAGGGACACCCATTACACAATCAAAACGTACCACCGATTGTATATACATACGCCAGTAAAACAACCTACCGATCATTCCGATTCATTCCATAAATGGAATCTGTAAAATCTATGCAACGCGCACTCAAATTGGATTCTTTCAAGCATTGTGTTCGTATTACAAGCACGCGAGCCAATCAACATGTTATTCTGAAACATCATACAGCCTTTTTGCGCAAATATTTTCATTATTTCTCCAAATTTCAATGCAGTGTTATATTTTCAAGCTAAAAATTTAAAACTAATTAGTTGTGATAACTTTGCTAAAACTTAAAGGGTTTCAGGATTCATTTAGAGACTATTGTCTCTGAAAGCGCCTTTATCTAAAATGGCTGATAAGATGGATATCTTTTTTGTTTGTTTGAAAGTGACAGTTATATGATTTGGTTCTTTAAAGCCAAAAAGTCAGAGATTACGAATAAGAGACCATAAGTCTATAATATTGTAAAATTCTATGAATAAAAAACATAGTTTACGGCATTTTTTGTGTGCGAAATATTTAAATATTCTGCGCAAAAAGGCCATGATGAATTCCCTTGCATAAGGTGAGCCGTCTGAGCTTTGTGTGAATGTGGCCTTTCGTGACGTTTCTATTCTTCGAACCCTTTCGCCCCTCTAGTTTCTTCGAGCTCCACTTTATAGGCCACCTTCTCGTTTTATGCCTCACCTTAAATTCGTCATTCCGCAAGAAAATTTACGACTTCTCGCTTATTTGACTAAAAAAATTAACGGGGTTTTTACAGTTCTATAAGTATTTTTTATTACTTTTTACCATTCGACGCGTCGATTCAATTAAGAGCAAAAGCTCGAGGTGGACTATAAACGCTAGCGATAAAATTTGTATTAAAAACTTCAATTTTTCGTCGATGTAGCTCGTAGTTAGTTTTGTTGTTTTAATATCCGATTGTGAGGCTGTTTTTTATATAAACTTGTAATCGAAAGCTTTTATTGTTACATTTTCTGTCTCTCTTCTTTTATCATTTAAAATCGAGCTTGTGAACGAAAACACTACGACTAAAAGCTTTTGAATGTTACGTTAGTAAATCTTATCTACTTACCTCTGATATTTGCTTTCATGCCTGTAACTTTATAACTTCGGCATATTTTACTACCTAAATAACTTTATTACCTACTTCAAGCTCACTATAAATCTTTCGATCGCTCTTGAGAATGTTTTTCGATAGTGTTATATGGTGCGATCATAATATTTGTAATATTTGTTGTCTGGACTCAAGCAGGCGTTGATTGGCTCAGGGGCCGAATGTGAAACTCGAGTCGATCAGAACGGAAAAGTGGGTAAAATAGGCTGGGAGCCTTCGTACCGGGAGCTGCCGGAGCCTCACGGCATCGAGGACAAGAGGATGAGGCCGCTCAGACTTCGAAAGAAAATCTACGAGTTTTTCACCGCGCCTATCACAAAGTTCTGGGCTGATTCGGTGAGTCATTTGATACTTTGTTAGTTTTTATAGTGCTTACCTGCACTTAGGACAATACAGAGATTTTTATATTATCAAGGGGAGCATCGTGGGTTCAAATCCCACTCGAGGTAATAATTTTTGGAACAATATAAAGTCTGCGTGATTTAATACTGATGATTAGTTAGATAAAACACCAGTTTTTCACTCTGTTTTTTACTATCAAATTAACTACCACATGTTACTTAGTGAGCTAACTACGAGTATAATAAGTTAATAAACTATTGAAATTACAATCTTGAAATCTAGATACCTACTACATATAAGTAGTTGCATTTTCAATAAAAAATACCTACGTATCAAGCTAAATTACAGGTTTTATTCCAAACTTTTACAACTACAAATTATATGGTAAGAGTACATGGGGTTAAGAATTTACGTGAGTGATCATTTTCACCACGCTTTATACAAGGTATTTATGCATAGTCACAATCCTTTTTCTCGACCTCGTTATAAGCTTCCATTAGACCCATAGAGTGAAGAGAGGTAATATGGATCACCTGCGTACCACCGTGAGAAATTGCTTTTTGCGTTACAAATTAACCTTTATTATATTTGAAATATGACTTGATAAAATGCCGCTATTACTTATAAAAGTGTTACTTAGATATAAATCGTGTTGTGACTAATATTTTTTAGTTACTATAAATAGTATAATACGAGTGCTATAATCAAAAACAGAAGTAGTTTTTTCCAATTCTCACCAGTAACGACTGGTCTCACAGTAGTACAGTCTCTACAGTAGTAGCTCAGTCTGCTGTGGTCGTGGGTTCGATCTCCACCAAGGGTAAATATTTGCTCTCTGTCTGGGTGTTATATTGTATTCTAAGTATGTATTTACAAAAAAAGTATATAAGTAATCTCTCAGCTATCTGGTTTCCATAGTATAAGCTTTGCTTAGTTTGGGGTCAGATGATGTGTAAAAGTGTCCAGACATATTTATTTATTTATAATACCAAACCATCACGCTTGCAAAGTGTGATGATAATAGTAATCCTTTCCATATCTGGGGTGGTTTCAATATTAGACTCATTCAGGCTAACGACGATGACTCTTATTATTGGCTAAATACCACCATATTAAACATACTGTAGAATAGGTATTCAACCAGGGATGAAATAGTACTTAAGGGTTCGGGCACCAGAGAGACCCTTGTTAATTGAATAGAAAATACAGACAATTGGGACTATCTGTTAGGCCACTGATTTTATGTTCGGATTGGCAGAACACTTCGTTTGATGAATTATAACATTATTCTAAGAGGTTATTCGGGAGGTAGAGTAATGCTTAAACACAAACTCCGACACAAACCTACGTATAACATGAAATCGATTGACACTTAAATGAGCGATAGATTTGTATTGTATGACATCATCATCCCGAGGAAGTCCATTGACCATAGGCCTCTTTCATATTTGGGAGGCATTTGCCATAATCACAACTCTTTGCAGGCGGATTGGTGACCTCAGTGTCGGTGCTTAGTAATTAGCCTGATTAGTATGATTCTGGCTTTCTTCTAGTGCATTCCGTTAGTTACCTCTTACTACATCTATGGAAGGTGGTAGAGGTACCATTCTAAGCCTGTTGCTAGTGGCATGTTCATACACTACGTAAACATTAATTTTGTCTACTCGCTAAAACCCACTGACTGACTATAGATTAGCGAAACTGACTATTTTGCTGTGGTCTTTCAAATGTATTATTCTAATCTATAATTCCTTGTTTCAGATAGCCTACATATTGTTCCTACTTATGTTTACGTACACAGTGTTAGTTAAAATGGATCCCAATCCATCTTGGCCAGAGATTTATTCTATTTGTTATATTATAACATTCTTGTGTGAGAAAGTGAGAGAAATAGTAACGTCAGAGCCAGTGGCTATTAGGTAAGTTATCAATCATTGTTGGTACATTTATTTAACCACCTGAGTTTCTACTCGGGTATAGTGCTAACAGCAATCAATCACGACACAAAGCAATAATGCTAGAGGAACAAAGTGACGTATTATACAGCCCATAGCATTCCCAAAAATCTTATAGACAATTCAAATCCCGCCTTTTTATGCTAAACTTGTCGGTTCAAATCCGGTCGTGCACCTGTTAGTTTATCTTTTCGAGTTCTGTGTGCAAAAATAGTGCTTTCAAACACTGAAGTACGAGTAAAATACCATGAGAAAACTGCATTGTACGTCCAAATTACTTGCAATGGCTATGAATGTTTATTTAACTATCCCCTTAGATATTTGATGGGATATCTACAATGGATAAGGGATTGAGCTGTGAGCTTATTACGTTTTTGAAGGATTTTACATTTAATATATACCAAGCAAAGGTAAAACAAGTACTTTCAAAACTTTTTTTACTATGTTTGAGCGTTTTTATAGCTTTTTACTATCATCATATTTTACGGACTAATTCAGTACTCATTATTTTTCATTGACATCATTGAATAGTAAAGCCTCTGATTTTAGCCTAATCCTCTTACGGTGTCTTAGAATAAAAATAATTCGGTTAAAAAATATTTCTATTACCTACTGCCAAAATAGGTGTGATATTTCCCTGAAAATGCTCAACACTCAACTGAGAATAATTTTCTCATTCACCTTACCCAAGTAACTCAGCTTATAAATCAGGATGGATCAGCTCAGAATCTTTTTACTTCGCTTCCTATATTCTCTTTGCCTCACTGAATCAGAATTCGTTCGATCATCTAGCTCGTTTGCATTCGATGCATACCGTATACTTTTTATTTTATGATTAAAAAACTATAATAATTTTATTTTATTATAGTTTGTGTTGGCGACAATTTTTCAGTTGAAAGTCTTTCTTCATTATTTCTTTACATAGCAGCAAATTTACGACAGCTGGGTACTTATAGACAACAGTATTTACTCTATTTTTAGCTTTCTTTTGATTGAAAAATTTATTGTTGCGTATTTTGATGGTAATCAACCCTCGAGCAAGGTCTGACTCAAGATCCCGTCACCAAGACTAAACCACCGCACTCAAGAGTAATCTTTTAACTGTGTATATTATATTCTGAAGACTTATTTTTAGCAGGGCTAGGAACGGCTTTTGAATAGTTTTTATGCTAGTCAATACGGGTAGTGATTATAGTCTGATAATGATTTAGAAATAGAAGATCCAATTAGACTTGTTATCTCAATCAAACATATTTTTTATAAGACTTGCTAATGGTACAAGCTTATAGCCCACTTGATGTTAAGTGGTTACCATCATCTATAACAAAGCATTTCCTCACAGATCATGTTCATTAGGAACGTCTCCTACAATGCACTGATCTTCGTCCATCAAACCTGAGGCATATATTCTCCAACGTAGCTGTACCTTCATAGTTATATTCGTTAAGCCATATCTAAGGCCTTGAGGTAGCCTAAAAACTCTGTCATGAAAGTTACCACTCAATATGATTTTTTAGGCATAAGTTCAGCGTGTGGGCCTGGAACATGTGGAACACATACGACGCAGGCTTCATAATATTCTTCCTGGTCGGTCTGACGCTACGACTACGCACAGGATCCATGGACGTCGGACGAGTCATCTACTGTGTGGACATCATCTATTGGTACCTGCGGATATTGAATATATTAGGCGTCAACAAGTACTTAGGTAAGTTAATCCTACTATATAAAGTGTATACTTTCTAGTATCACTTAAGTCATACATATCTATGTTTAGCATACCTGTGGGTATTTTATCAACAAATTCAGACAAATGGTAATATTTACACTAATAGTAGATTGTAGAAGAGTAAATTGTATGTAAATCGCTCTAATTAATGCTTCACTTATCTAGATTACCTTGTTATCTGCAAGTTCTAAGTAACAGACTTAAAACTCCGAAGTCGCTACCTAGTAAAACCGTATTAATGTGACAAGATTTGTTACCAACTCAACTTAACCAACTTGGTAAATGTTTGTAAATTAAGTTGCAAACTTTACTTCGAACAACTAACAGCTCGTCAAGACTATTCAAGAGCCTAAATTATATTTGCATACGTTAATAAGTTACTGGTTTGCCCGTGACCTTCAAGGGACTAGCTACCCTAGTTACGAAGAACTAGGTTTAACTAGCATAAGCTAGATAAGTACCTCGGCGACGTATGCATTTTAAAATAGATACGTACACTTGTACGTTGTCAGAACTAAATTCAAAATCAACGTGCGCTCGGCTCTACAAAATGAGAAAAAGTACTTGGCTATGATTGATTGATTTCCCTGGCACCCACACCCTTCAAACCGGAACACAGCAAGCTGCTTGGTGGCAGAAATTGGTATGGTAGTAGTATTCCTCGAAACAAAGAACTACAACTAATCTGTCTTCATTATTTAAATTTAGTTTTTTTCACATGCTTAATACACATCTATATTTTTTCAATCACCGATATAGGAAGCTAGCAATCAAGTTTTTTTCAAATTGAATTTTTTTCTCTGAACCATACCTAAAACCTGCGTGTGCTATGTTTTAGCCGTGAAGGTTTGTGTCGATCTTTTTTGTGATTCAATCAGATAGTAGATTGCCTCAGCCGAAATCAAATCAAATATTCAGGGAACAAAAAAGTGGTTAGCCAAAATCTGAAACAATGATATCTGTAGATATGTAACTGTATTGCAATACCAAAGTCTTTTTTCAGTCAGTAGAAGAGTAATAATATAGTTAAAAGAAAAAGAAAAATAACGAAAACTGTACTAAAAATAATATTTTTTTATAAAATCTGTGGCCTAGAAAAATGCCTAGTCAAATGTTTTTCTAGTTTATTGCAAAAAACCCATAGGGTGAAACCAGTAGTTTATTCTTATGTAGTAACCTAGAATACTACCACTAAGAAATCACCTAAACGAACAATGTAGTAAAAAGATAGCGTTGATAAACTTTGAAGAACTGAACTCTAAACATTCACAGCACGATTCTGAAACTTTGTAAGTTTTTTCCACTTTCTACGAATAATTTACTGCCATTGTGCCGTGAGCAAACTAAGGGCTTCTTAAATTACGTCAAATTATTTAAATAATTAACCTGACCGACTTTAAGGGAGAGATTAAAAGTGTGTTTAATACTGGCGATAAATAAATGTAAATATCACAGTGTTGTAGGCTCTTCTAGGTTTTATTTTAATGAGCTGTACCATCTAGACACTGTTAGAATCGTTTCAAAAGCCAGTGTTGTCAAGCGATGCTTTGTCCCATTATCCCATAAGTATCTATTCTGTGAACATACTATTACTGATACCGGGCTAAGACTAAGCAACAATTCTCAATAAGTCAAGATAGACACAGACTGGACTAAGTAGGAAATTGTATCCATGCCCACACGTCTTCGTAGTGCTTGCAGTGTTGTAATAGCAAATGTTATGATTAACAGGCCCTCTAGTCACAATGATGGGGAAAATGGTGAAGAACATGATATATTTCGTGGTGCTATTACTGGTGGTGCTGATGTCATTTGGAGTAGCGCGACAGGCGATATTGTATCCGGATGAGGAGGCCGGCTGGCATTTGATAAGAGAAGTATGTAATTTAACAAGCCTGAACTACATCTAAAACCCTATCTCAGGTATTACAGCGTCCTGTAAGCAGGGGGATATAAGTATTACAATGAAAGGTTACCGCTGATGCTGTATAAATTATCTACAAAAATGAAAAGGCCTGATGTTATGCAACTTACACAGTGTACCAGGATAATATCCAGAATTAACAATTAATTTTATAGTTCCAACAAATCGTTTTCTCGTTTAGAAAGATTAGTACATAAATACTGCTGTCAAAACTCAATTATAAAGTTCGAAAATCTGTTTTGCTAAATTTTAAAAAGTTTATATTTTCTGGAGTTTCGAAATTACTACGGTAAAGATTAAAAAATGTTTTTGTAGGTGTCAGGATGAAATTAATACAAAAGTTTTTTCAGACCTATACTCTAAAGTACCTACCCATCAAACTCGCAGTTTGCTTCCATTCCACTATCCTGTTGCTCGTTTCCATCGATTTCAAATCATAATTACTATCAACCCTATCAACCTCTTTGTTTTTCATCAATTTTTATCCAAAGCTCTTCCTTTTCCTAGACCATTTTTTATTATTCAGTTCAGAATTAAAAAACTCCAAGCATCTTCACTTCACCAGTAACTTTTCAATCCTTTTCTTACATATTGGTAAAAGGTCATCAGATTTACACCATCATTAACTACTTAGTCATTTCCAACTAACACTTGCAGGTGTTCTTCCAACCATACTTCATGCTGTACGGAGAAGTGTTCGCTGAGCAGATGGCGCCCCCATGCGGGCTGCCAGGCTTAGAAGAGTGCCGGGTGGGGCACTGGGTCCCACCACTCGTCATGAGCGTTTACCTCCTCATCGCTAACATTCTGCTCGTAAACCTGCTCATTGCAGTGTTCAATAACATCTTCATTGAAGTCAACGGGGTATCCCACCAGGTTCGCGAAGCTCAAAAAAATTGGACGTAGTTTTGATGTTGTTGCGTGTTGCAACCTGTTGCGAGATTTGAGCGGTAGTTAGAGTAGCTAGTGTAGATTTTGAGTTACCTTTTACTGTATTTTAGTTTACTTTTGGTTATTGGTTATGGTACAATTTGAATCCTCATGCTTTTTAGAGTAAATTTGCATGTTTTTTGCTTTGTTATCGTTTAGTTTACTTATTTTTAGGTATTTTATCAACCGTACTTTATGCTGTACGGTGAAGTGTTTGCCGGGGACATCGACCCGCCTTGCGGTATTGAGGTGAACCAGCATAAGTGCGTCACGGGAAGATGGATAACGCCCATTGTAATGACGATATATCTACTCGTCGCCAATATCCTCCTCATAAACCTCCTGATAGCCGTCTTTAACAATATATTTAACGAAGTCAATGAAGTCTCGCACCAGGTTTTTGTTTTTATTTGCTTTACTTTATTTTTAGATTCTCTAAGAATTCTTACCGGAATCATGTTTACTTACCTTAAAGGTAGATACCTACTAATGATTCTGATAAGAGTTATGTTGTTATTTTTACTGGTTTTTGAAGTTCAAAGAAAATCAAATACACTTACATATTACTATAGTTACAAAAACAGCACACGGTTTTAAACCCATGATACGTTTGACATTCCTTTGACATAAATCACACTACCTATTACATTTGTTGGTCTTCAGAATCCAAATTATTTTATATTTATTTTGCTTTTTTTATTGCATCGATATTATGTTTTATGCAAATATAAAAATATTATTATTATTATTATTATATTATGTGATTGGCTATAAAAGAATAACAATTATGTGTTCCTACTATTACAATAACTCATTTCAATCCCAGATAATCTTTCAGGTATGGATGTTCCAAAGATTCACTGTGGTAATGGAGTATGAACGAAAGCCTGTACTACCACCACCTATAATTATTTTTTGCCATATCTACCACGTTTGTAAGTGGGTCACAAGGAATGTATCGCACAAAAGGCTTCAGTATGATAACGGACTGAAACTATTTTTGGAAAAGGAGGACATGGAAAGACTGTATGACTTTGAGGAAGAGTGTGTTGAAGGGTATTTCAGGGAACAAGTAAGTATTACTTATATCAAAAAACTGGGACAAATTTTTTTAAGGGCGAAGTAAAAGGATTTTGATCAGTTATAAATTATGATTTTATTAAAACTTGTTAAATAAATCATTCAGAATATGTTGTTCATTTTTCAGGAAATTAAATTATCGAATTCAATAGAAGAGAGAGTCAGAAATACAACAGATAGAGTAGAACATATCACGACCAAAATGGAGGATTTAAATCAAAAAGCTAACTGTCAGATACAATCTATACAGGTAACGTATTAAACATACGAATATAATTTTCTATAGCTTAAACGAGAATGTCCGGTGGTAACAACTTGAAACTTTTTCACAGAATGTTGAATTTAGGTTAAGAAAACTAGAAGATGTAGCAGAACAGACCATGAATCACCTAGCTGTGATACATAGATTCATGGTCACTCATCCGTCGCTGGTAAATCGAGGGTCCACTGATACCTTGGGACCACCCCCTCCTCCTTTTACGGCAGGACCTCCAAGACTGCGAACTGCTAGTGATAGATCCGAGGTAAGAAAATCATCAATACACTAAAACATACATGTCTTACGACGTTTTAAAGATTCCTCCTCTTCCCATTCCCGACAGACCATCATGATTCTGATTTGAGTGTTTATCTCTAGCATTGCTCACGCGTCTAGTGACAAGCACAGTGATACATCTAAACGAATACCGAGTCCTTATTAATACAAAAGATCCAAAAGGGACCCAAAACGTGCCCTTGAGGTAATGAATCGCAAATTGAACAATCTGAAATGGAATAAAAAATTAAGAATAAGCGATAATGGCTTTGTAAATAAAATAATCCCCAAGCTTATGCCCTGATAATTCAATTTATTATCTCATTTTGTATTCAGATTGTTTGTTTAGGTAAATTGAATATTTTTACGTTGTGAGCACTAATTATTGCATATTATGCATGTCATCGGTATTTAATATTGATGTTCTATGTTCTTGTAAGTATCTCATCACTGTATACTTTTTACCTACATAGAACTCATTTTCAGACATACAATAATATCGACTACTTTGTGTGTTTCTCTTAAGATCTTTGTACTATTTGCAATATCTGGCAATGTGTTCTCAGTGTCGTATATTTGGTGTTTTGACGTCAATAATTAATAGATATACTTATACAGTTGTGTTTGGTATCTAATGTATTTTGTTCACCCCCAACTCGAGTCTTTCAGTAGCTTTTTCAAGGATGTACTTATCTCGTAAACAAACAATTTATCATACAAATAAAAGGCGTGGAAGGTCAGTGAATCCCAACATATCACTGAACTTCGACCTCGTTAATTGGACATAAATTGGGCAAATGGGGAAAAATCAAATTTCTACTCGAGGCGCACGTAAATTGAGCACGAACTGACGTCATTCAAAAACAACAAGCATACTGAACTAGATATGTTAAATTTTGTGCTAAAGGCTAGTGGCAAGCAAATTCTCGAAATCGCAATTGAGGCTCTTCCAATCAACGAGTCAAGTAAAGTTAGTGTCAAGTAGATGATTAAAACGTATTTAACAAAGTCGAACCATTAAAAAAAAAGTAGTCATCGGTCATTGCTTTTGAAGAAAAAGATGACGTTTCTCTTCAAAATCCTGATTTTCGTTCAAATCAGAATGTCACACAATACACTTTTATTTCGATTGCTCCACACTTTGCAAGGCTTCGATAACAAGTCGAGTCATTTAGCAAGTGAGTGAGCCACCACGTATGTGACAGGTGCTGTCAGATAGCGACACTGGGGCGGGCGCGCGCTTCATGGTTCGGCCCGTGCAAGAGGAGGATGAGCACGCCTCGCAGCCCTCCGACGTAAGCCACTTCCATACGCTAAATATCTCTGACCAATCTGTTGCCCATTCAAAGAACTCGTTATTAATGCCCCAATTTTCAAAATAGAAAGTTAGAGATTCAGTTTCTAAGAAAACTCTGAAAAGACCTTAATGAGCTATGTTGTCTGTGGCAGAATTAAATTACAAGACTTTACTTGAAAGAAAAAACAAACATATTGAGTTAGGATCACTTTCATTAGTATGTTTTTATCCTTAAATTATGGTACAATTAAGGTTTATAAGTTGAACTGAAATTTAACAAAGCTCTTGAGCATGTAATAATAGAATCTATTTGTCTGGGCAGCAGAAAACTCCGTCAAGAGTTAAATCGTTGTATAAAAATAATAATGATATGAATAATGTTCAACCGTAGTGTTTACGTCTCAATAGCATACGATTACGGGTTTGGGAGTGAGTATTAATATGATTGAAACTTAACAAATCAGCCCATGTTAGATCAACAACGATTCATTGCATACTTCGAATCAATCTCGAGCACCATTTTATTTTTTGAAAACACGGGCTGGTATTTTGGTTGAAGTCTCAGAGTCTCGGAGACAGCACGTATTAAACTAAACTGTTACTAATCCACTAAACTTTGCTTTGCATCCTCCATTTCAAAACGTTGCTCTTGTTTGTAAGTCTACATTTCAATGTTCGGTAAGTATATACATAATATATTATCAGCTTCAAATCATTCGCACTGACTGTTTCTTTCAGTGTTTCCATGGTTTGTATTTATATGCGTTACAGCTTAAAGTGTAACTTTTTTTTACTATTTTGTATTTTTTTGCATTACACATTAGATCAAGAAAAGCAAGCCGGCAGTCAGAATAACGTGCAGCATTTATCTAATTACTTAGTAACACCGTCTTTTTAGCAACTTAGATTATCTAACAAGATAGAGATATTTTTTTTATATATTTTAATCACTTTAATATTTCAATAGTTTAGTAACGCCATCAAATAATATTCTGCTAATGCAATTCTCATGTTAGTTTTCTTCTCCCAGGACGAATTACCGCAGTCAGGGCCGGAAATAGCCGTGCAGAAGGAAGCTGGCTCATCCTCGTCATCAGAAGTTAGTAATGCTGGCCCTGAGATCACCATAATCAAGCCACATATTCCACCTACTCCTGTACGGCAGAGGTCTTCAGACAGTGCTAGAACTGAACCTAGCGATGAGAAAAAAGGTAGGAAAAGCTGCGTTGAGCTTTTGCTTTTATTTTGATAATTACATAAGTATAGCAATTGTTTATAGGTGTTAAAAGTACATTATACTTTATTAGTTTGAATAAAAAAGAAGTGATCTTCATGATATAGTTTCCATTCCATTTCTAAATGAAAAAGTATGTCTGTTTGTCTGCTTGTCTATCTGTTTATGTTTGTCCGTTACGCTTTCACAAAACAAATTTACTACTATGATAGCTTGTATTCCGGAGATGGTGCTAGAGTAGTTTGTTTTTTAACAAGTTCGAAGTTTTTCCATAAACTTCAAAAAAATTGATACCTTTCGTCGTAAAATGGTACATCCGATACATTTTCTTACTATCAGTAGTACACGATTGGTTTTAAGAGATGGTTGGAAGTGGACGAAGTCTATATATGTGTAGAAGATATCTAGACTGAGCTACCCTGTAGGTCATATTTTAATAATTTTGGACTCAAATAAACAGATAAACAAGCATAAGTAGTACCTTCATCACCCTTAAACTCAAGTGACTGAAACCATTTCTTTAGTTCCATCATCCACCGAAGATGCTTTTCTACCAGAAGCTCGTGAGACACCAGGTGACCTACATAGCCTAAGACCAAGAACTATTTCTGGTGCAACCAGACGAACAGCCAACACTAGGAGGTATGATCTTTTTTTGAATGTTTAATACAATAAGCTCAGACAATTTCAAATTTTATGTAACTCTAGGTAAAGTATCAAGCATTAGTTAAAGATATTTTTTAGAAAAATATCGTGTAAAGAATATGAGGAAAATCTTGTAGCAAAAATGTTCTTTACAGTTTTCTGATTTTTAAGGAGCTTATTTGAATATCAATAATAATTGTATCGTGATGTTTGCGAAGGCGTTTCAGACCCAAATTACTTAGGAAATTGATAGCGAAAAATATTTGAATCAAGCGAGCTATATCCATAATGTTTTGGAGCATGTAAATTTCGTTTCCACGAATACCATTATCCATTACCCATTTGGAGTATCGTTATTTTCCTTATTCATTGGATCGGCAATAAACGTGTTCATTTACAATACAAATTTTTACCATCATCATGATTTTAATTTATTTTTTGTTCATTTCTTGCATCTGTTAGGAGACGATTGTGGAAACAGTAAGTCAATTAGACTCATTGGCGACTGGCTTGGCTTGTTTAATTGGCGTAGATAGATGTAGTGCATAATTCTATTAATATCTAGATTACCATTATCACGATTGTATTATAGCTTTGTACAAACACTTACACGTTGTAAATTATCACTGTCATAACAGCACACTAATTTCTAGATTCCATCACACTCAACACACTTTAAACGCAATTTTTCAGTATTTTGCTGGCAGCTAAAATATTAATCTAAACTTATCCACAGTATCGATACTTTTAAACAACATTCTAAATAAACTGGTAGAATTGTATTTTCTTTAAACTGTTTTTGTTCTTACATTTGTATCGTTGTAGTCTGATTTTTTGAATTCTTCAATACTCAACTGCAAAGGATGTTCAGCTAATGCAGTATCGTACTTTTGTAGTGTTAAACTATTGAGCTTAAATATTTTTGACACTTAAGTTCTTCTATGAACACTTAATATCACTTTTATTCTAAAGGCCACACAATTACTACACACTACTCAAACGCCTATATCTGAAACCAAGTAAGTACCGTTACATCTTTAACAAATCGGTAAATACCACTTAAAAGAACCAGTCCCAGACTTATATAAATAAATATTTTGTAGACTTCTATCATAAAGATGAGTCAATAACTTCAAGGTCAGTCTTAAAACCTAAAATACATCAGACTCGAAGTTTTGTAAGTCGTATACAAGTGTAATCCTGACCACAGACGTTCAGAAGGCGGCAACGACTGTGGTATGGGCGGGCACCACTCGGCCCAACACCTGGCGCCACGAAGACAACATAGCCAGACGCACTCCGAGCCGGATAACTCCGGGGTCGATGCTGGTTCGGTACACAACTCGGTCACTGGTATGTCTGATAGATTGCATGGTGTAAGTTATTAAGTAAAAGAACGAAGTGATCGAAAATCTTGGGTTATTTTGCTTTGTGTATGCGTAGTTATGTTTGTTCATTCGAACATAATTTTCAAACTGATCCGATTTGAATGAAATTTGGTAGGTTTATAGGTGATTGCGAAATTTGGTTAACAAAAAATTAAAACAGCTAAAGAATTGAAAAGATATGGGGTTTTTAAGGCGCCAAGAACACATTTTTATTTTACTGATATTGTTTTACAGATATAGTGGGGTTTCAAATCAAAGGATTTCGTTTATACATTCTTAAACCATTAATAGTTTGATTCTATGGTTTAGTTTCTAAAACCATTACCATTCTAAAATACTATCTTTATAGTAATAAAGATAGTATTTTAGAATAGTAATGGTACACTCTTACCGCTGAAGAATTTCCATAGATTAGATTAAACTAGGCTAGGAATCACTTTTAAGAAGCACACTAAGGGCTTCATTTAGCACAAGATGTTGAGAAAAAAAACCCAAAAAGGGGAATGGAGGAGTGAGAGGGAGAGAGTTTGATGTAGTGCTATATATGGCCGGTTGTCGGTTATTGCATGTATATTATAACTAAAAAAAGTCACTTTCTCTAGGTCATCCATCAGGATGGGAGGCGACAGGCGGTGCAACCGGAGTGGCGGTCAAGACCCAATCCGGCCGCGCACCTCGATCTTCCTTCCTACTGGCTATGCACGAGTATACAAGCATCACAGACGAATTGGAAAATGTATACGGGCTGTTCTCTCCGCCACATACACCAAGGTAATAAAACGCAAGCAAAGTGAGATTAAATTGTTATATAACCTACAAAATAGTCGGCAACCGGTGCTCAGAATGTTTTCCGGTTCCATGAATTGTATCACATCAATCTTGAAATATGACCGGTAAATCTATACTAAACAGGAAATAAATCATACTTTTATTGGATTTATAAATACTAGAGCGTGTTCACTGCAATAGGTACCGCTTGTCTTTAATCTATTGTTTGCTTTTCAGCGACTTGCCCACCAGAACACCAATCACGTCATCTGCGCGGCTGCTATCTCCCGCCCGGGCCGCGTCACCTTCGGTACGAAGACGACACGCCAGCGAGATGTCCAATCCAGAGTTCGCACTCTTCATGGAAAAGGAGCATCTGCGAGGTGCCGAAGAGGATGACTATATCATTATGGAAAACCTCATACAGAGGCGGTGAGTTGGGTACAAAGGTGATGGGTTTGTGTGTTTTATATTGCAGTGTGATGTTAGTTTAATTTCGTTAGTTCAAAATCACAAAATATACCTTTTATAACATTTTATTGAGATGATTTCAATATAAATTCAAAACGAGGTTTTTTACTTATCATGAGTAACACGATCATTATTCTTTTAGTTTGTCAGAATGTTGGACCTGGCGTTTTGATTTCCTCTTGTCTTATCTAAGCAAGGTGGTTATGTAGCGACTATAGAACGGTATCCGTGTGTAAACTGTAAATGTACTCTTTAAAGTCTACAGCTACGGGGTAATGGTTGACGTAATTGCTTTTTGTGACGTTCAACTCCTTACCAACGATTACTTTAACTGTGATTTTGAACACATAGCCTAGAATTGGGGTCTGTGCTGGACAGATACGAGGAGGAGGTGGGTGAGGCCGGGGAAGGAGAGCCCAGTGGTATCAGCATCAGCGTGTGCGTCAACACGAGCGGCGCCGAGGAGCATCCGCAGACCACGCCACAGACCAGCGGCCTGCTCAGCGTTGGCGACAGAAGGCTGCCTCATCAAAGGTAAGGATCGAGTGATACAGACAGATCCAAAGAGGAGGCGAGGGAAGAATTCCAGTTTCAGTTTGTGTGTCAAACAAGTAGAGTGCATTTCAGACTCGGACACATTTCCAATCCCAAAAGTATTGAGTTTGGCAAAGGAATTACTTTTGTTACAGAACGCTAAGAAGAGCTTCAGCTATCGATGCCCGTGATCTTCCTTCTCCCCTTCAACCGTTACTGGGAGAGGAATCTTGCGGAGATGTATGTCTTCCAGTACCACGGCAACCTTCAGGTCAGCACTTTTATGTTTATACTTCATTTGAATCTAATTTCCTTGCCATGTACTAATCCATGTTCAGTCTCTTCTTAGATCGATTCTTCAGTTGAAACTCATCCACATTAAAGGAATCAGAAGAAGACTTAACACTCCCATATTAGGTACTAACAACGCGTGGTTGTGGCTGTCCAACCTCATGAAACATTCATTGCTCTTAGCGTGTGAATTCTCTCCGCAGTCCGGCAATTCCGGGTATTAACAGTTGGTCGACAATTGCGCAGGCGAGACGAACGCGTCAAGCGAGCTGTCTCTCTCACACATGGTGAGCGAGAGCTTGCCGCCGCGGCCGTCCATCGTGCTGGACTCGTCGCAGCTGCCTCGCCAGCGCTCCGCCGACGCCACTCAGCCTCACGCACCAGCGCCCGCGCCTCCAGAGACTATGTGCTAACTGAGGCGGATTTAGAGGTATACAATTTACACACAATCACTCAATACTCACATGCTAAATCCAAAGCGTCAGAGAAGACTTTCAATCGAGGGTGCTGAGCAAGCCTATAACATCTAATACCCTGTCCCAGGCACTCATCGTCCCGTAAATTTATTGTGATAATATAAAATCTTTGTTTTCATTTGTCACTCTCTCATATAATCTGATCTGTCTTTCTGGCTCTTAAAATTAGGAGTACGTTATTTTTGCCAGCTAAAGGTATGTTTAAAATTACCGCTGAAATAAAATTAATTCCGAAACTATCACTACGCAGATAAACGAAGGTGACGACGAAGTACATTCTGAAGCTTCCAAAGACGATGAAAAAAGCCAGTAAGAGTTAATTGTAGTCATACCTGCAATGAGGACTGATCTTTATGAAGTATTAAGCATAAAATATTGTTATAACACCAAAAATACAAATAATATTAAAATAAGGATTTTTGGACACACTTTTTCTGTTTGTTGAGATCTTTTTGAAAATCTTGTACTCTTGCACTTACGATGTTTTCTAGCGTTATCTTTCTGATCGATCTACTTCCAATCTGACTGAAAATACGACATAGAATTCATCATATCTTAAACTTTCATGCATGTTAAAACTGTTAAACAATACTTATTTATTGATATGCCCACTTTTTATCAAATATATTATATTTGGAAATTCAATTTTCATGATTTTTTGAATAATCAAATCACATTTTATCATGCATTGATTGGAGTTGATAATGAATTTCCAGGATATCTTTGCGATATTCCTCTCGAATATAACTATTTGCTGTATATAATGCTAAATTTTATTCTATTCTAATATTATAATCTGTAATATATCGTCTAGTAGACGGTATTTCGTACTTACTAAACTTTTATTAGATCGTCGAATTAGATTTGATATTGTAGTAGTTTGGACAATTATTCATGTAGTTTAAATTATGTTGAGGATGATATTATTGTTGGTTTAACCATTATTAGACAAAAATATCTAAATAATATCATGAGAATAAAATCTCAAATCTACTTCAACGATACTTTCGTAGATGATCTTGTACAGAATAGACGTGGTTCAGTAAGTACTAAGAGAAAGACAAACGACAATACAAAAATAAGTGCTCACGTTGTAAAATATGCTGTTATCAGAGAGATGCGGTTAATGATGTATAGAACTGACGTATTTGTAAAAATAAAATGTTTATTATTATGTTGAAGCTGGATTAGAAGTAAAATAGTAGAATTTAAAAAAATTATAATACTTATCCATATTATTATTATTATTTTAAAATTGCTTGTTTTTAAAAAAAAATTTTACTTCTCGGGTGGGCAATCTCTATACTTTTTAGTATTGTTTTAAAATCTGCTAATTTTTATAATTTTAATTTGTATTAATACCACACGGAATAGCACCGAATGAATTCACTTGGGTATTGTTCTGATAAATGGAGGTAGCAATATAATAACAGCCAACGGGTGTACTCGTTGGTTTTTATCATATTATTATTAATAGTATTTTACAATAATTTATTACCCAAAATTTTAAGAACGTATAAGAATTTTAAAAAAACTTACTTTCGATAGCGTCATCACAATGTGTTCATTTATACCAAAATATGATGCAAATTTTACCATTTTATTATATTTTTGCAATAGGTACAATAATCAATTCATATTTGTATATAAAGTAAAGTAGACGTGGAAAAAATGTGTTAAGATTTTAGTAAAATGATTAGATAAGCATTTTTATGAAGTAGGTAAAGATGCAATAATTTTTATTAATTCTTAGATTTAATTAAAAGATTTCGTCATATCTGGTGACTCATCCAGTTGATTTGACTGGCGATAGAAAAGCAATGAAGTACTTTAGATACTTAACCAAGAATCTTAATAATTTTATTAATGTTTTCTCATACGCAGGTACTTCTCACTCCCTTATACGATTTTATTTATTTGCATCTGTTCTTGCATTCAACAAATATTTTATTCCAATATACGTAGTAATCCAAAATAATGTCTAACTAAAATATTCATTAATACTTTTGAGAAAGAGATCCTAGAATATATACAATAAAACATGTAACGGACCAATGGTTTACCAGCAGTAATAAAAATTCAGTTTCGCAATAAAATAGTTGTAAACGCTCCACCACAAAGCAACCCACACTCACAATCACTCTTACTAATCTAATTTAGTTTCTATACCTAGTTGTCTTTATATTTATGCTGTCAAGTCTTTTTGGTTTTCTGATCACCACAATCCAACAGCCAACAGTTTTAAAGTAGGTAATTTAAAACACAAATATTGTTATATTTTATAAATTTGTAATTGTAAATATATCGTTGTTAGATAATATTTTATACGACTGTGAAAATATGAGTGACGCTTCCATATCAGATGCTTACCAAGCACAACATTCAGCAGGATGTGTACTTTGGAAAACGATAAACAAAGCATCGTTATTATTATAGTTTCGAGTTACACTGCGGGGTACTCTGTAACCGTTCCATAGTAAAGTTGTGGCAGCCTGTATGCTACACAGTATAAACTCGCTACGATACGAAACTTAGTTTATTGTTTTCCAAAATAGACACTCTGATTTTATAATACCTACTTCGAATCTTTGAAGCACAGTAATTTTATTCAGTGAATCGCTTTGAAGGCGCTGTCCAGTACGTGACAGAGTAACTTTTTTAATCAGTGGCAATTTATTTGTACGAATACAAGCCGTTCGTTTGTAGGTAAAAACAATTCAGTGTTTTGCTTTTTCAAAACTTTGGATAGGTACGTACCAAGCAATATCAGCAGGCAACCTACCTAGAGGTGATTTGTCTAAATCTACATATAAGATTGTCGCTCTGTACCGCGCCTTTAAAGATTCTTATTTGACATTTTCATAAATTCCTTCGAGTGATTTCCTACTTCGCCTGTGTTATGTATAACATTATTATGTACAATAAAATATAAAATATTTGTGATATTACAATAGTACTGGTTTTTATTACTTTGGATCCCTGTAGATTTAACCTTAGGAAAAGCTGTCCTCAACATGTTTTTCCAGCTTTTTAAACAGTATAGGTAAGAGGTAAAGAACCATATTTACGATACCTTTAACTAACAATATCCTGCGGTGAAAGCAATTTTGGGAGCTTAGAATTTCAGTGATAGAATCAGATATAATAAAATTGGTAAAAAAACGTTAGCCTGTTCCGTTAGCTCGTCCAACCGACAGCGCCGGGGGAATAATGGTTTTTGAATGGTGATCACGAACCAGCCCGGCTAAGATGTGCAACGCGACGCAAACTAGACGTGCAAAATAGAGATATCTCTTTATATCTTCCTGTTCTAAAATGGTAGTGCCAAAAAAATATCTCGTTCTCTCAAATGAAGACTTCATGCTAATGTTTAGCTTATTTTTGGGTATTTTATCTATAATTTCTAAAATATCCATCAATAGAAAAATATCTCGCGTCAAGCGCGACATATCTCACGTCGCACATCTTAGCCCGGCAGGAGACGACACGTAGGACGAGATAGACCGATTGATGGAGGATCGCGGGATGTCAAAAAAGGCTCAAATGGCTCAAATAGATGAATTGAATAGGTGAGTCTAACCTCTATATTTTTTTGATGCTGTGTTGGTCTAGTGGTAGTACCTACCTAATGTTGATGACCGAAAACTTTAAGTTTTGTAAACCTACCTACCTAATTGTCTAATGCGTTGATCCGTCGGCTGGGGGGCATTCTACGTTGTCTTCTTTTAAGTACCGGTACTTCTAAATATATAATGTTTATGTTTTTAATATTTATTTACTACCGTTAAACAATATAATGGTGCTGCTCGTTTTGCAATTATCCTAAAATACGCTTTGCGCTAGGGCTGCTTAGCAACTAAGCAATTTTTTCTTTTATAGATGGCTTTTCATGGCAGAGGTTTGGCACTAATTCGATAAAGGTAACACCGTGACGCGAGATCCCACTCGGAACTATTTGTTTATTCAAGATCACGGGCAATGAATCTGTAGTACGAGCAAGCAGAATTCGCAACGAGCATAATTACTACCTATCTTACACCGATTTTAGAGCTCGCTGCGAATGTTATATTGCGCCTGCAACGCCGGTCAAGGTTCTGGAAACTTTTCCCTCTTCAAAGTATTAAATCATCATACACTTTTTCTTTGTATCTCATAGTGAAAAGAACATTCTATCTATCCCTTTCTATGCTTTGTAAATAATTAAAATTATGTCAAGTGCTGTGCAATATTTTAATTTGTTCTACCTTCTGCGACAGCAGCGGTGTCCACAATGTGGGCAGCCATGTACCATCGACACATTTGAAGACAGACGTGTGAAAATAGTAGATATAGATAGTTGATCTCGTTTCCTCTTATTATGCCGGACGCGTCTTGAACGACGCAGCCTTGCTTTAATCTTTGTGTCTGGACGTCGAGACCTTTTCACCACACGGCCGGCCGGTCTACCCTTGTGCTTGCGTTCCTTGGTCTTTCGTTCTTTTTTAAGCCCTGTGGGAGCTTTGGGTCGTTCGTGTCCTATTACTAATTCGCTGTTCTCTGAATGCGTCTCTGACATAGATGATGCACTCGTGTCGCGCTCATCTTGTTTCTCAACATCTGTGTTAGAGTTCGTTGGAGGCCCACGCTTCTCTTGCTCCTGTTTGCTGGTAGAAGGCCTCGGCTCCTCCTTATCATCCATAGCCCAGTCTATTGCTAATTTTTATAATATGGAATTTAGGTTTCGTAGTTAAAATATCACTATATTGTCGCCTTCTGATTTAGCCATATAAAATAGCTTTAATAAAATTAGCAAAGACTTCTATGAAATATAAAAGTTGTATAGAAAATATTATTTTTTGTGATTGTTTGACATTTGACAACTATTAGCTATCGAAAATTATTTTTTTTCTGTTATGTTTTTCTGTGTCATACTTTTCATGAAGGTTTCTGCAGTATTTAGAAGAGAGTAATTCTTGTAACCTGGGCTAGTATTCCACTTGGTCTATCACTATAGTCACAAGGCAACATAACTCCTAATGAAGAGCTAGAGTATTCTAGTAGTAGTATTCTTTCTAGTAGTAGTAGAGCTCGTAGTGAAGGGCTCGCCCGGGGAAGTACTCCACCAAGCCTATTCCTGCCGCCAAATAGCTTGCTGTGTTCCGGTTTTGGGTGAAACTTTTTCTCTTCTGGTTTGTTCTATAGTAAACGTTTCAAGTAATATTGTCACAGAATTCTATGAAAACTTCTTTTATCCGTAGAGGATTACACAGAAACTTAAGAGTTCAATAAGTTAAGAGTTCCATAAGTCGACCAGCCTCCAAAAGCCTCTATTTTTCCATCTTGTTTACATCTTGCGGTCGACATTTTGGTCTGCAATATTATCGCTCGTACAATAAATAATACTGATCAACTTTTTTTTACTATGGGTACTTTAGTACCTACTCTACCCATTTGTTCTCATGGGCGGTTAGATCATCGATACGTTTCTCAACTTCTTACTACCAAAGAATATAAGACCTTCGTCGCCCAGTAACTAACAATTGAGCTCGTACGAACTTGGTACTTCCTTGTGGTGTGTGAAAACAGTAGGCCTGGCGGACCCCTAGATACGCATGCAATAACTAAAACTTTTCCTTATCCTCCTATCCGCTCCCTTCTACTGGAGTTTTTTTTTGCAATATCTTGTGTACAATGTAGTACTTAGTGTGCCCCCAAAATAATGATTGAAATCCGTCGATAAATAACGCTACAGCAAACTTTCCCCCTATTTTCCTCCCGATTGAAAATCAACCAAAAAATTTTAGTAAACTTGTGTGCCAATTATCGTCAAAATCGAATTGAATAATGTGACCTGCAGGCAAGAACAGACAGACGGTTAAAAGCGTTTTTTGGCCAATCTCAAAACGCTTCTGAGGCGCTTAGCTCGCTCGGTCAATTAGGTAGCAAAGTTGCATGAAAACAAAAACTTCTACCATAGCATAAAGATACCAGCGTGCAATATTCAGTCGTAGTGGGACCCATTTCTAGAATATTGTCGTATCTCCAACATTCCAAGCCATATTACTAAAGTTATATTCCAGGCTGCACAAACGGCTTGGATAAAATTATGGTAGCAGTTTGCTCCTGCAACATTCGCTGAGTTATACGAATTACAGAGAAATATTTCAGCAAGATTAGTACGGTTCGATCTCTAACTGCGATTATTTTAAAGCTTGGCCGGTGGATTGGTAAGGGGTAACCGTGTGCTCGATAGTTTGTTTGCCTAATTATCTGTGCCGTGAGCTCGGTCCGAACAGGTCTGAATAGACCCAAACAATGGATACGAGAGCATCATCGAACAAATCCGGAACCCGTTAGTACAAAACAGAAAGGCATTACCGAAACTCAACCCCTAAACGGATACAGCGGGGGTTGAACTTTGTATAAAAATAACTTTACGCGCAAAATTACTAAAAATTACTTAGATATTAATCAAATACGGAAATAAATAAATAAATGTAATTAGAAAAAAAACAAGATCAAGTAATTAGGTAATAAGTTTTAATAACAACGTTAAACTTAACTTAAGTCTCAGGTAAGTAGGATACATTATTTGAGGTAATCGATATTTTTTGAGAGATATTTATTTACAGCACAAATTAAGTTAGTTTTAGATGGTTAAAGGGCCACTTTTTATGCGTAGAAAAAGTCATGATCAATTTCAAAGTGGTTCCTCGTCGACAGCTCTGAGGCAATGTTGGATGGGATTTTATCTGTAAAATAAAACAAATAAACATACTTTATGATGTTATTATAGATGATTTATACAGCGTTAGGGGCAACTTTTTCACTCATACCCTTTATACGGGGCGCTGTAGTTTTTTTTATACTACTTGATCATGGAACAAGCAGATGGCCTACTGGTTTTAAATGGATACCATCGCCTATAACAAAGTATATAATACCTTCCGTGCCATCTATAATAAAAACGGCAAAAAAATCACGTTTGCTGTATGAAAGCCGCCCTAAATATTTATTTTATTCTGTTTTTTAGTATTTGTTATTATAGCGGCAACAAAAATACATCATCTGTAAAAATTTCAATTATCTAACTATCAAGGTTCATAAATACAGCCTGGGACAGACGGACTGACAGACAGCGGAGTCTTAGTAATAGGGTTCTGTTTTACCTTTTGGGTTAAACTTACCATTGCACCTATAAACAAGGTTCGACCAAATAATCATTTCTTGTGAGAAACAGAACACGCCGAGTTTTCCACCCTTCAGCGTAAAGTCGTACACGTTCCCTGAGTCAGCGACGAGTCTGTTGTTCTCGTAGATCTTCAAACGGATGAGACCTATCTTGGGTCGGTGGAGTAGACGCCAGCGGTAGGCGGTCTTCTCACGCCAGCCGACGTTCCGGGGATCTTTCCAGAGAAGTGTTACCTATCAACAAACAAATTTGTGAGTGTGTGTCAAGATAATTTAACTTTTGTTTTTAATAATGCTGGACAGTCCACACAACATCATCTAGCCCCAAGCTAAGCATAGCTTGAGTTATGGGTACTAGATGACTGATATACTTAATACAATACAATATTACATACATAGATATTTTTTATTATACATAGAAAATACCCAGAACTTGGAATAAATATTTGCAGATCGTACAAACATTTATCCTAAGGCTCGAAAAAATTATCCGAAGGCAACCGAAATACATAATCTGTGAAAATTTCAACTCTCTAACTATCACGGTTCATGAGATACAGCCTGGTGACAAACGGGCAGACAGCGAAGTCCCTTACTACCCTTACTAAGATAAGGGTCCCGTTTTACCCTTTGGGTATGGAACCCTTAATAGAGGGTGAAGTTTGTATAGAAAGCACGAAGTCGCGAGCGGATCAGCTCATTTACTAATAAGGCACCTGATCTTGTGTAGACTCCGTGTTCCAGAGTGCGTTACGTAAAGTCTTCCCTGGTCCAGTTTTGGAGTTGACCAATTTCAACTGGATCCCCGGTTCGGCCACCGCTCTGAACGGCGTTGTCTGCCAGTACGTTTGCGTGTTCTTCTTCCACATCACTACGTAGAAACGCTTGTTATTTTGATAACTGTGAAATAAGACACATATACAATTGTATTTTTTTTAGCTACTGCTAATGCGACTTCAAACAAGGTTGCGTTAAACGTTTAACACTACTATGGAGGGGGTATAAAAGCACTGTTCTTTCTCTCTTTCTCTCATAGCTAGTTCGTATATTAAAGAAGTTTTACTTCAGTCGTGTGGTCTAAAGCACACTCGTTTTTTATTTTTACCTCGGTGTTTCATCATCATCATCATTGTCAACAGTCTGTATAAGTCACTGCTGGACATTTTTTATGCGATTTCTGTTGGAACTAGCAGATGGGTCACTTGATGTTAAATGGTCACCATCCCTTACAACAAAGTATTGCCTCGTAGGTCACGCTCGTTAGGAACGTGCTCTACGGTGCACTGCTCAGCGTCCATCAACCTGAGGTATAAAGGTGTTAAGTCTCATGTGCCTGTTATTTCACCGGCACACACACCCTTCACCTAACGTGCCCTAACGTTCGTGACCTGCAACGTAATGCTTTGTTTTAAGCGATGGTAACCACTTAACATCAGGTGGGGCTTGTTTCATCAACAATTAAATAAACAAAAAAAAAATCTTACCCAAATATAAATCCGACGTAATCATCATCAATTTGAGTGTCCACAAAGAGCGTGCCCTCAAAGTCAACGCCCGTGAAGTGCTCGTATCCCACCGCTAAGCCAGGGTCAGAGTTCAAGGTCTGTAAGATCTCAGCGCCTTGGTTCGCTATCTCCCAGTTAGGGTCCTGTTGAGACTCTCCCTCGGGATCTAAGCGAACTGTCATGTAGTTTCTGGAAACAATTCGGTAATTTTTCATCACTGTCATAAGCCCATGTTAAATAATTTAGCATATACCTATAGCAGACTCAAATCTAGTCAGATATGGGTCTTTTGCAGTTTTGCAGCAAAGATAGAAAAAGTAATTAAAACTGACATTTCATACAGGCCAAATTTTAACAATCAAATTCTAGTTTAGTAGTCTAGGTACCTACGTGCTGCTAGTTTTAAGTTTACCTACGGATGTAAATAGGTATTTAAGTAGGTAAATAGTTGTTAATGTTTTGGGTCAATAAAAAGCTTTTCTTTCTTTCTTTCTTTCTTTTCTTAGTTTCAATTTCTTCTCAACTCCAAAAATATGAGAATTAGGCTTTTGGTGGCTTAGGTTTAACACCAATGTATGCACTCTTTTTTTATTCTTTTTGTTTTTTTTTATACCTAAGTATTATAAATACCCATTGTTGTTGTTGTTGTTGTGTTGTTGTGCCTTCCATTTTATAACTGTTCTTTTATTTTGTTTTATATTACTAGTGTCTGGTGTGTGTACAATAAAGTATTTTTCATTTTTTCATTCATAAATCATCCCTGAGTCAGCTGAGGAACTTAAATGCATTTAGGGGTTCGTATTTGATCGTTGTGCAAGTGGCTAGAGTTACTAAATAATAATAATAATAATGCTGGACAATCCACACAGCATCACCTTCCCCAAGCTAAGCAGAGCTTGTTATAGGTACTAGATTGATACAATACATTACATGCATACATATTTTTTATTATACATAGAAAATACTCAGAACACCTGGAATAAATATTCGTACAAACATTTATCCCTAGGCGGGAATCGAACCTGCAATCTCATACACCGCAGGCGGACACCCGCCGCGCCACATAATTGTAATAGTTAGAAATAGTGTGTATTAGAGTATTAATAATAGTTAATAGAGTTACCTAAAATCAGTACTGTGAATACGTGAGTTATTCGGGCAGTTGTCTATTTCATTGATCACGTGGTCTCCATCGAAGTCATTATCACAAACATCACCAACTCCGTCATCTGAAATTAAATTGTTTTCAATATACTTACCTAAGTTTTTGTGATAAAGATAACTATTTAAAATCTTATCTTCGTTTCTTTCTATCTTCCTTTCTTTCTGTCTTTCTTTACTAAATAAGTAGTAAGTACAGCTGCCTACTTACTGTTAGCATCTCTTTGGTCTTGGTTAGGCACAAGCGGACAGTTGTCATCCAAATCATTGATGCCGTCGCCATCATCATCATCATCACAGGCGTCTCCTTTGCCATCAGCATCGACGTCTTGTTGATCGCTGTTCGGGATAAGAGGGCAGTTATCCAGCCCATCTTGAATACCGTCTCTGGAATTAAAAACATCGACAACAGGTCAAAACCGCTCAGTAAGTAGTAGTTTTGCATTCTGTGCTGGTTCTGGGTTCGATCCCTACCGAGGACTAACATTTGTGTGATGAACACAGATATTTGTTCTCTGTCTGGGTGTTACTTTGTGTTCTAAGTATGTATTTACAAATAATAACTCAAGTAAGTCATTTGGTTCCCATAGATGCTTAGTTAGAGGATAAATTTTGCTTAAATTTTTTTTATGGTATTTCTGTAACAGCTCTCAGAATCAATACCACCAATTTTTATTGAACATTTGTCACAAAACAGTTAGAAAATGTAAGGACACCAAAAATATGGCCACCGGATGTGGTCAATACAACTATGGTGTAGTATTAAGCTAGTCTACAAACTAAAATTATACCTTATTTTTTATGTTATTCTTTATTCGCATGTTTTTGAAGTAATACTTCTTGCGTTAAACGTTTAACACTACCATGGAGGGGGTATGAAAGCACTGTTAATTCTCTCATTCTCTAATAGCCAGTTACGTTTACTTCAGTCGTGTGGTCTAAAGCACACTTGTTTTTTTTTATTTCTTTTATTAGATAGACTTACTGGTCTCTATCAACGTCGCTGTCACAAGAGTCTCCAACGTTATCCGTATCAGCGTCCTCTTGTGAAGGGTTCCGTACCCTCGGACAATTGTCACACGCGTCACCTATCCTATCACCATCCATATCTTCTTGGTTTGGGTTGTATTTGCGCGGACAGTTATCTGATTCGTTTAATATGCCTGAAAAGTTATGATAAAAAAATTATTTTAACGATCCAAATGGTAAATTCTCTAAGAATAATCAGCATACTTATAAATTAAATTAGTTCTGGAAGTAATACTTCTAATGCGACTTCCGATAAGGTTGCGTCAAACGTTTAAAACTACCATGGAGGGGATATTAAAGCACTGTTCTTTCGCTCTTTCTCTCATAGCCAGTTACGTTTCGTATATTAAAGAAGTTTTTCTCCAGTCGTGTGGTCTAAAACACACTCGTTTTTTTAACGTGTGGCGTTAGTCTCACCATCGTTGTCCATATCCGGATCGCAAGCATCTCCAAGTCCATCTCCATCGGCGTCTTCTTGTCCCGGGTTGTATCGTCTCGGGCAGTTGTCGCAGGCATCTCCGCGCTTGTCGCTGCGGTCCTCATCACTGTCTTGTTGGTTAGGGTTTGAGACCAACGGGCAGTTATCCTTAAAAGAAATGGCGTTCATATTTCTGTTTCGTTTTGTTTCTAGATTTAAGATGGTTCGATTCGGGTTGGCGCAAAATTCAAATATTTTTGTGGTTTTTATATTTTTTCTTCGTTCCACAAGCAATGAAATTAGCGAGAAAGTAATTTGCCGCAAATCGTAAACCATTTTCTACGAACTCATGATAAAACCAACTTTGATTTTATTAAATTTCTTATTTTCCCAAATGCTCCAAAAATATCAATGAATCGAAGTTGAGTTTATCATGAGTTCATAGAAAGTAGTTTACGATTTGCGGCAAATTACTTTTCCGCTCGTTTTATTCCTTGTGGAACGAAGAAAAAATTAAAAACCACAAAAATATTTGAATTTCGCGCCAACCCGTATCGAACCACCTTAAGCAATAAGTTAATTCAATGAAATTTTAGAAAATCAGGTATTTCGTCTTATCTGACATAAAACTACCGTTACATTTATTGTGGATACAAAACGCTAAAGAATAATACAGTCTCCTGACGCTATATTAAATCATTAACGTTTTGCATTTTTCACTCATCCCCCTATTTATGGGAAGCTAAAGTGCCTGGAACAGGGTTTTAGATGGAGTGGCTTGCCCAGTACCGATACTATCCTCAGCTTTGAAGCAAAGTTCACCGTTCTGCTTCATCGTCGGCTTCATCGTCACTTACCATCAGGTGAGATTGAAGCCAAAGGATATTTATTAACGTTATTATTACGCCTCTAACGTTAAAAAAACCTATTGAATGTAAAAACAATGTTAGGCTTATCAATTCAATATCTCACCGGGACGTTAGGAACGCCGTCGCCATCAGCGTCAGGATCACATGAATCTCCGATCCCGTCTTCATCGGCATCTTCCTGTCCCGAGTTGGATACATCGGGGCAGTTATCAGCCGCGCACTGTCTTTCAGAACACTGCAGCTTGTGATCCGGGTAGCCGTCGATATCACGATCTGGTCCGCAGACTGTACCGTTACCGGCCCACCCCATCTGGAAATATAAAAGGTTTTGGTCCTGCTGACTTGAACACTTTGAAGAGTGATCAATGTATGATTCGGATAATCAACGTTTAGCACGAATACTAACCGTGATAACCTGCACGTTACATGAATGCCTCAATTTAATAAAATTACAGATTCACTTTGTGATTCAGTCTAGAGAGTCAATTTATAATTGAGTGTGCGTTTTTAAACAATAATGGGGCCTAATTATTGACGATACTTAACGAAATATCGTCAAACTCAAGTTTCGTTCGTGACAATCTCCAAAAGGTATTCTTTGAAACTAACATTTCAGATAGACTCAATTTTGACAATCAAATTCTTGATTCAATCTCGTCTCAGCTCAAAAACTATCTAGAGATCGGCCTGAGGACGTTAAATGCTAATTGCCCTATTCATATTCCCTGACACTTTTAACGTATAATGATTCTTTCATTTCCACGAAAAGAAATGGCAATACATGAATCGACCATTTAAGCTAGTGAAGCGACAAATTTAAAGACCATAAGGGACCATAAGGTCTACTCACAGCACAAATACACTTCTGGCCGTATCCGCAGACGGCGTTGTACCGGCGACAATACGCCGGGTCACATCGGCGGACTAGTTCTTCCGGGTTGAAGCAAGGACGAGTTGTGTTCACGTAGTAGCTCCCTCCACACGGCACGCATGTGTACGAACCCTGAAACATAACCATCACGACTTCAGGCTGTAGATAAACTAACATTCTATGAACGATATCGCTAGTAGAAAAGTCCAAAATCTCAGATAAAATATAATGTTTAAGATGGGCATAAGTTGATGGGCTGGTGGCGTGGTCTCCTGCCAGCTTATGAGGCCTTCTGTACCACAAAACACTCTCTACCATTCTTGTTCTAGTGCAGCTCTGTTCACTGATGGTTAGGCTATTGTGAAAAATATAAAAGAATAGAAATAGCCTTACTTACGACTAATCCACACGCACAATCGATACTAGTCGAAAAGACACTGTTCTTTTACCTCTCACCTCCTTAATGCTACCTGCTACAGCTTTATACCCCGCCGGATAAGTACCCATAGTGACACTACTCTTGTCCACGCATTGCTGAACCTAAATGATCAGGAATAACCAGCATCTGGCACTGTCATATTGCAAACTCACTAAAGTCCTCGATTGCAAATAGTGCATTCTTTATTGCACTCGGTGAAGTCCACACCCTTTTTTAATGGCCTTTCCTCCCTTGCCCTACCACCTGCTTCTACCTTCATAACCAGGCGGGCCAGTTATGGTGACGCTATTCTTGCCCACGCATGCTGAATGTAGATGATCTGGACGGCAGTCACTAGCCCAAACATACCGGAGTGTTGACGCAGAGTCTTCCCCGATTACAAATAGTGCGTCCTTCACTGCACTCGTCGATGTCCACACACTGTTCCCTTCGCCTCTCTCCCCCTGATCCCCGCCACCCGCTGCTGCCTTCGTACCCTGGGGGACAGGCACCGCATGTGAACCCACCCTCCTGGTTCACGCATGACACCAGCTCATCGCATGGTCGGATTAGATCACATTCGTCTATGTCTACGCACGCATACCCTGGAAAATAATCCTTTATAAGATACTAGTAGATCCAAGCCAGTGTATATTCAGTTCAATCATTCAAGCAATGGAAAGTAAAGTAAAGCGTGAAGACACAATGTTGAATTTTCAAAAAACTTGACCCCTTTACTAGATTGAACTTTCAATTCAGATAATTGATCACAAAATGGACCAGGTTAAGACCATTTGCTTATGTTACTATTTGTTTCATTTCAAAAATAAAACAGAACATAAGTTCAGTTCAATAAATATTAAATCCATTGATGTACTGTATATGGTATACTGGAAGACTCATGTAAAGCCAGTTCATTTTCAACTCACCATGTATGCATCACGATTCACAAACCACAAACCCTGAATTTGAATTCGTATCTAACGTCATCAGTCTCTATTCGATCTGCATCACTTACCGTTCCACTCAAATCCCTTTGGGCAGCCTTCACAGTCGTAATATGGGCTTGTTCCTTTAGGCGTGCACCGCCTGTTCTCGCAAGGTCTACGTGCCTCACAAACGTGTTGGCAACGGACGCCGTCACCGATGTAACCTTCTGGACATGCTCCACACCGGGGACCGGCCGATGACTCTTGGCATTCCACTCCTAGAACACGTAAAAGCTTTATTGAAGTTAGAGCAAAAAAGCTATGAAATCAGAATTGGGCATTATCAAAAGTTCTACTCACTTTTGTACACTTTTTAAGTTTATCATAAAGAGGATGAGTTTTTCATCAACATTATCGTCAGCCTGAATGATACAACTGCTGGATATAAGCCTCTCTTCAAATTTGGAAGGGTTTGTCATCGTCACAACGCTCGGCAGGCGGATTGGTGACCGCAGTATGTGTACCTTGGTGCATTCCCTTAGTCGCCTCTTATGACATTCACGGTGAGTAATGCAAGGAGGGGCCACGGCCATTTGGTTTTGTACAATTTACTACTGTATATAAAAACTATACCGAAAATACATGCTCTATCCTGACCCATAATAATACACCGTATTTTTAGGGTTCCGTGCCCAAAGGGTAAAACAGGACCCTATTACAAAGACTCCGCTGTCTATCTATATGTCTGTCCGTCTGTCACCAAGCTGTATCTCATGAACCGTGATAGTTAGAGAGTTGAAATTTTCACAGATAATGTATTTTTGCTGCCGCTATAACAACAAATACTAAAAAACAGAATATAATCAATATCTAAGGGCGCTTTCATACAACAAACGTGATTTTATTGCCGTTGTTACTATAGATAATGTACGGAACCCTTCGTGCGCGAATCCGACTCCCATTTGGCCGGCTTTTTGAAAATGTCTAAAGAAAACACTTTATAGCGGTTGTGTAAAATATTTGTATCTCAGTCACTTTCATGTCAACATAAAGAGATGACACTCATCGGTAATTTTAGCTAGTAGAGGCATCTGCGACCAATAAGAATATGATTGAGGTTACCTTGGAAGCATGTATTCGCTCGGCAAGAAATCCGATAACATTCTTTCCCGTTGCCGTGGTACCCAGACGGGCAGGCGCCGCATCTAAACGTTCCATCAGGTAAATCCTGACATTGAACACCTGTAGCACAAAATATTCCTTAAAACAAGCTTCTTAGCAGCAGGCAGACAATAGTTTAACGAGTCAACTGAAGAAATAAGTAGAATACTTATACGTGGAAGAAATATTCAGAAACCTAATTCAAGATTCAATCGTGTCAATCTCCAACTCGTGCTCTTTAAAACTGACATTTTAGACAGGCCCAATTTTGACAATCAAATTCTTGTTTCAATTTTGTCTCAGCTCAAAAAATGGTGAGAATGTGATCTGCTCCAAATCAGAGGCCCAATTTTCGTTACAAAATATCGTCTAACATTTCAAACGCGCCCAATTTGATCAGCTCCAAAAAAATACGAGAAACTGGGCCTTTGAATGAAACATTATCTTTAATTAGTTAGCAGGGAGACTGATAATAGAGTGTCCAGTGCATGCAATGGACTTTTTGTGATGAATGCTGTATAGTACATGTGCTTTCGGTTTTATGTTATGCTCGCCAGCTTGGAGCGTTTTTTGTATGATTACGGTATACCATAAAACGGGCAAACTGAGAGTGTCGTGCCTCCATACAAAATCCCTCCCGGGCTTATAAAATACAACAGAGTAGTTTGTGCGACAAACACGAAGAAAGCAGTTGCGCGGTAATTTATTTTTGTGGCCCGAAGGCTAACGTCAGAATTGTTTAGTTTCTCTGAACGTATTTTAGGTACTTACGTCCTCCAAAGCATGGGTTGGGACTGCAAGCCGATCGGCAAGTTTGTCCATCGCTAGTCTGCCTCCCGGGGCATCTTTCACAGCGGTAGCCTTGGCTTGAGTCAATGCATCTCTCCGCTAAAATAATTTGAAACTAAAATACTTGACACGTACTTTTTTGTGATGTGAAAGTATTGCCTCGCAGGTCACAAACGATAGGAACGTGTCCTGTCTTCCCTAACTTAAATACACTGCGCTGACACTGACTTGTGCCGGTGCCTGTAATTGTATCGACACCCACATACCCTTCAAACCGGAACATCGTAATGCATCAGTGCTTGGAGGCAGAAATAGGTTCAGGAGTAGTACTTCCCTGAACAAACTCTTTCACAAAGAGCTCTACTAATAAGTATCTTGAAACTTAAGTTTTGAGTTTCAAGTTAGAAAGGAAGATATTTTTCATTGTATTGCTTATCTAAATTAGAAATAAGAAATCAAAATAAACCTAACAAGCAAATCAAGATGGATTTAATTTGCTCCCATGCTGAATTTTGTATGTTTATTGAACACCCAAATCAATGCCTTACAATATCTTACAATTGAGGAAGTCGATTGAGCGAGAGGCTTTGCTGAAGTATGCCTCTCAACACATCCAAGTAACTGTATTGCTACAGTATTTTCAATTTGTTTGTGTAAAGACCTTAGTGGAAGCAGTCGGTTCAGTGGTGGATTTGGATTTTTTAAACGAAAATGTGACACAATGAAAGGAAACATCGTCAGGAATCCTGTTAGTATCATATCAGCGGCGATGAGGTTGCAACCTGGTTTGGAATACCAAATACTGCAAAGTGTGGGTATCTATCATATATTAGACAACCTTTTTAGATCCCTAGAAGAAAGAAAACCTTTAGGACGCCTTCTTCTAAAACGAACTATTATAAAAATATGTTCCTGAATAGAGTTTGTGATATCTACAACTCGAGATTCACTCACATTGATATCTTCTACTTGACTGCAGCTGAGTTCCGAAAAAATATTTTAAGCAGCTTAACTAATGACTAAACCATTTTTACTTTTTTATTTTGTGTTAATATGTTTGTTTTTATTTTTTTGATAAGTATCTTTTTTTTGTCATTGTATGTAGTATTTCTTTTCATTGACTGATAATGAAATGTTCACGCACTAAATGTATGATTTTACAGTGGAAACTTCGCTGGTTTATGTATTATCTTAAATAATCCATTATATATTACTATTGTACTGTTTGTTTCCCAAATAAAATAAAATAAAAAATAAAACAAAACAACAAAAAATGTCTATAGAATATTGTGGGGGTACAACATTATAGCCTAAAATTTTTAAGGAAAAGTGTAACTAGTTAAAACATATACCTGAAGAGCACGGTCTCCTGTTGCAGCTGAGTGGCACACACCTCTTCCCGTTCCCCTCCATGCCCTGAGGGCACGCGCCGCACTCAGGACCAGATGCCGTGTTCCGGCACTCCACTCCTGTATAGCACATTTGATTCGAAACATGCAGCAATACCAGTAGGATCAAGGATGTAGAAACCAGTTTATACAGGTCATGAGTACCTTCATACCTTCGTATCATAGACACACCACTAAGGTGGATAAACCTTCCCACAACACAGGTTTAACCTAAGGTGGGAGTTAGTGGTACGTTCAGGTTTCCAACATTTGTTCATCTTTTGAAACATTCACATTAGAACAAGAAGAATCTGTAACTATGGCTACTAACTTTTTTGCAAATAAATGTTTATTATTAAACAAGCACACCGGTAGTAACTACTTATAAAAATAAATATAATACATTTGACAGAACGCACTCTAGTCTCAAACTGATCAAAGTGTTGCTTTACTTTTTATTCTTTTTTATATATGACTTGCTGGCAGAACAAACAGATGACCCACCTGATGTTAAGTGGTTATCATCACCAACAAAGCATACCTCGCAAGTGACGCCGGGCACGTTCCTAGTGCCCTACAAAGCACAGCCTTGCGTCCACCAACTTCAGGCATACAGGTTTTAAGCTTCATATACCCTTGTCACCGTAACCTACACCCTTCAAACTGTAATACGCATCGCTGCTTGGTGGCAGAATTAGCCTTTGTGGTAGTACTTCCCCGGGCCAGCTTTATTAATTTAAAAAAATCTAGTTTCTTCGAACTTAGTTCTCTAACTCTTGGTCTATTTACTTAAAATGTTCAATCATACTAATATTATAAAGAGGAAAACTTTGTTTGTTTGTATTGAATAGGCTCCGAAACTACGGGACCGATTTGAATAATTCTTTCACCGTTGGGAAGTTACACTATCCCCGGGTGACATAGGCTATATTACATTTTCAAAAAATTAGGGATCCTTACTAAAACCCGTGCGAAGCCGGGACGGACCGCTAGTAAGATATATAGTTTGTCAATTCAGTTCACACTGTATACAGAGTCAAGTGCCCCACTGGTTCTCCGCTATTGATAACAACCTATTCGTTCACATAATAAGGTTAATCAAGCAACTCGATCACAATTTCACGTGGGTGACCCAACTCTGTAAGCAGCTCTGAACTAACATTTAAAGCGGTAGGAACTTATAAATAAAACCCCAAGTTAATTCACTCAAAATATTTAATCAAAACCCACACAAGTTGCTTGATTTACCTTACACAAATGGAAACGCTAGGCTCGGTTGAATTAGTAATTAGATTTGAATTTGAAACTTAAACGAAGGGTAACATAAATGAGTTACATATAGAGAAAGCCTTAACTAACGAAGATGGCAGTTAAATAACACTAGATGATTGTTTTAAATGCAGTTAAACCTTTGATGCTCACGTAAAAGAGATATGTACTATAGTAAACAATACTGGGTATCGTAGTTTATTTACTAATTTAAAAGAATTAGCTACTATTGTACTCTATACTGTCCATAATAATAACAATGTCGATGAGAAGTGAACTCAAAATAAACTTAAGAGAAATGCGTAGAACCAATTAGTATTTCTACACTCGCTTACCACTTACCATAAAAGCAAAGTTTTACGTAATTGTTAAGGTATTAGTCACATTTGAATTAATGAAAGTATATATCTAACTAAAATTACTTAAAAGAGTCTTTCGCCTCACGCACTTCTTGGCAAAGACGATATAGAAAAGAGAAGTATATTAAACTATGAAAAGTGAGTAATAGCATATAAAAAGATATCAAATCTAATTTGTCCAAACAGACTTCGCCGTGTCAACTTGGATAAATTGATATAGAACAAGAAGGCTTTTCATAATAGAGGGGTCATAATAAGCTCTAGCGGTAAAGTATTAATAACCAGGATAACAAGACGCGGAAGTGCATCGTTCCACCGGTGGTGGGGATGGAGCCCTGTTGCAGCATTGACTCAGACGGGTGCGAAGGTCACCAATAATCCCCTTCTGCTCGGCCACCTCTCTACGAAGCAGCTCTATAGTCTGTCGAAGTAGCTGGAGTTGGCGAATCACTTCATCTGCAAGAAATTGCAGAGTTACAGTTGAACTTTCTTTAGTTTATTATTATCCCAAATTTATCGACCCAATATTTGATCCCAAATAATTCTCGAACTTTTTTTGAGCTGTGTCTCAGCTCAAAAAAAATTGAAACTAAAATTTGATTGTCAAAATTGGGCCTGTCGAAACGTCAGTTTCAAAAATGCCATTTGGAGATTGACACGATTGAAACTTGAACTTGACGATATTTCGTTATGAGAATTGGGCTCCAAGACTAATAGTAACCTATTAAATTTGAGGTATATAATATATTCATTTTTAAGCAGTTCTCAAAATCTAAATTTTAAAATACCATCACCAAAAATTAAGGGCGCTATTAGGTACGCAGATTTGCGAACGATCTGCATTATGATTATTTTTCTTCTTATTACATCCTATTTGATTGCTTATTTTAGTTTTAGACCCAAAATCACAGACCTCTATTTTTCTCTTACTGACTGATCATTTCATCTGAAATAGGTAACAGTTAGTATCACTTACCATCACAAGACTCGATAGCAGTAGACGGAATATCTCCTCTAGGCCTCTCAGTCGTTGTTCTAGGATCATTGCTGATGTAATTGTCTCTGTACTGGTCTCCTTGCATTTCCTCTTCGCGTTTCATTCTTTCTTCGTTCTTAAGGAAATCTTTTACTTCCACGACATCTGAAGGAGCGTTTTGGTTCTCATTTTCGTCAACCGTAATAAGAGATGGAGGGTTCATTGAGTCTTCGTTGCAAGATAATGAATCTAATGCAGATTTTTCACTACTGAAGACTTTGACTGATGATTTTTCTTCGTGATACTATAAACATAAATAATAGATAGTGAATCATGTCATTCGAAAATAACATCCAGAGAATATAAACTTCTAACATAGCTTAGAACTAGGCATAAGTTCGATTTTTGAGTTCAAAGTAGCTATTTACTCTATGGCTCGTTTAGGACTTACCAATTTCAGTTTCTGGCTCGACAGTATCTCTAGTAAGTCGTAGGTTCCAGATAGATCGTGCCAGTGCAGAGGCTTGCAGTTGATGAGTAACTTCACTTGGTCTGATGTCATCACTAGAAGAAGTGTCCCTCTAGGGTGTGTGCCTAGGCCCCATGATACTGACTTTATATGACCACCGTGGAGGGTTTCAAGGGTAACTGGAAGCAAAAGTTTTAGGGAGCTTAATACTACAAGCTAAGTGAAACCTGTCCTTTACTGTTATTACTTATTTCTGCCTTATTCTTAATATTCTGCCGCGAAATATGATTCTGATGCTTGCATTCTTGTGTTCTGTTTTGAAGGGTATGCTGGTACAGTTACAGCATATGAGATTATGAACGTAGGGCAGTGCTCCATAAAACAAGTTTCTAATGTGTGTGACCTGCGAGGCAGCACTTGATGATAGTCACATAGCATCATAAGGCATTTTTTCATCCCAAGAATCCCAGATAAATCTTAAAAGAAACCACAATAACCCAGTCCACTAATAAATAATAATGTTGGTTGAAGCAGGTGATAAGCAAAAATTTTCTATGCTTAAGGCATGATCTTAGAGATTAGGAACGTGATCTTACCTTTATTACTCTTCTTGTTAAAGTACAGCCATATGGCGGTGTCATCAGATCCCTTGGCATGCAAGAGCTCTTCTCTTCGTGCATTCCGGCCTTGAGGAGGTGAAACGAGCAGAACCACTTCACCTTCGCTATTGAGGGCTGCACTCGCTGAAGATACCACGTTGTTTGTTGCTTCTGCAATAAATGTATTTTTTTATATATCATTACCATTGTTTATGCTTTGTTTTTTGAAATATGTTCGTTGTATTCTTCATTACACCCAACGCATTAACAGGAAATATTTTTTCCGCTGTATCATCTTTGCTGTTTTTTTTCTCTTTTCCGTTTTGTTTCTGTTACTACCTGTTCAATTTGTGAATATCTTTATTGTTATCAAATGCTTGTCTTCAGTCTGCAAAGAAATGACGCATCTCTAAGTCGGGTGAAATAAGTCGCTAAAGCAAAGTACTCAGGATTAAAACTACATTTTGGATATAGGGTTCGAACTCGGTTTAGTACAGAGATTGCATTCTGAAATAAAATATGCTAGTAAAATACAGTATTTTTCATATAACAATTGATTTTGTTCTATAAAATTCATAAACAAAAAGTTTATAGACAAAAAAGTAGGCAATAAAGGTATGTATCATCTTTAGCATTTTAGTAACGCCCATATTTATTTAACTTTAATATTATTTCACACAAATATAGGAAATAATTATAAATACTATAATTAATAATAGCTAACTCAAATATGGACCAAAATACATAATAGGTTTTTAGGTACATGTAAGATAATTAGAATTTCGAGTGAGGTATTTCAAACTCAAAGCTTCTACATATATTATTTAGTGGAAGTGCAAGCATTTTCAGCTCATTACACTCTTAGGACGTCATTGTAAGATATTTTCATAAAAGCGTCATGAAGTTACTTAAGTAGGTGTTTCACAGCTTTTAGCGTGAAACGAATTGAGCAATTTGCGTCTATGTGTAGATAAAACATGACATTACACTGTATTCTCTGCTTATAACGTGTTTCATTTTCTTCATTTCGTTTACTTATTGTATTTTATACTTATTCTATAGGTACTACTAAAACTCGGGGTGACCACGAATTTGTGTTTTCGATATATTTTGAAGCTTCTATCAATGCAAAAGACAAAACAATTATTTCAACGTTACGCTAACTTTATAAGTTTTTTTTTAAGGGGGTTGGGTTCGATCCCCAATTAGAACAAACGTTTGTGTGAGGACAAACACAAACAAACATGTAATTAAAAAAAACGTTTATTATTCTATCAGTTATCTGGATCCCATAGGAACGGAGAAAAAGGTTTTTTTTCCAAAAAAGTGGGCTTGTTTAACGAGGCTGGTATATTATTAAAACAAAATTAAATCCTGTTTTAATTTTTAAAATTAATGGCACGAGTCCTTTCATCGTTCTTTTATATATCTCACCGTTTAGGATTTTCCCTTACTGACCCATCTCAATGAAATACCCTGTATAATTATTAGTAGTGTGTTATTTATTCCTAGCAGCACTAAAACCCGTTCCAATTTCGGGTACAAAAAACAAGTAAACTTGAGATATGATATCAAAGTTCAATAGTTCACGAGTTCAGTAGATAAACGTGGTATTCGATTGATTTAGTGGAGATAAACGCCGCGCCGCACCGTGGACAACGCTCAGATACAGTACTGATAAACTCCAGTTGCTATATCTGTTTTATCAGTGGTTCAGTTTTAGCTTGTGGGTTTAGTTTAGCTCATAATTTCGTAAGTCATTGAACTCGCTAGGTAAACTTACTAGCTTTATAATTTGTATATAGGTCGCCAAGTAGGTATTTATTTTTTAAGCCTCATAATCCTGTAGTGTTACCAATACCCACACTCTTCAAACCGGAGCACAGCAAGCTGCTTGGCGGTAGCAAAAGGTACAGTGGTAGTACTTCCACAGACAAACCCTTCTGTAAGTGCTCTACTACTATTTTTCCATTAGTATTGAGATTGTTCTATTAGTAATATTGCTTAAAATTACTCACACGTTGGTCAAGTGGTTTAATATTGGGTATGTACCAAATGTAATGTAATATTTTGACGTGTCTATGACTATCCCCATTAGGCATCCTCAAAGGATCTCGAGTAGGTACTTGTACTAAGAGGTCTTGTGGCGATATCTACCGTGCCAAAGGATTAAAGATCTATTTATTTTTTCTTTCATATTTCTATAAAAACAATTTAGTTGCATTTTATAACTCCTACCTAAAAATTAGTTAAGTAAAGGTTTATTTTGTTAAAAGCTTAAAACTAGACATATTATGGTAAACAACAGAAATATTAGGAAAAATGGTCACCACTCAGCAATATGCTTGTGCAGAGTAGTAGGTACGCTCTGCCCTAGCGTTGGTTTTCGTTTATTTCGCAATGTAGGTGAACAATAAAACCATACGATGTCCAACGTGGTCGGCCGTCATCGGGTTTGCAGGCTATTCTTATCCTTGATGACACAAGCTTGACTCACTCTTGCTTGTTTATTTGTAACACTTCGTAACATGAGATTTTCAAGTTCGAACTTCTGTTTCAAGTTAGGTATACTTCTTGTTTGTCTGAAGGTCCGGCCGTTGCACCTATATTTATTGAATAATAGCGACCAATCCCGGTTTCGCACGGTGAGTTCTCGTTTCATATAAGTTAAAGGGTTTTTTTAAATTGCTTGTATTTTCTAGCCTCAGCTCAGTTACTAGTAGCTTTGCCTTCTATGCTGTAGGTTGTGGGTTCAATCCCCAACTAGGATAAACATTTGTGTGATAAACATAGATGTTTGTTCTCTATTTGGGTGTTATATTGTATTCTGAAGGATGTAATGCTTAGTTTGGAAACATTTGCTAGTATAATTTACCAACTTATCATGAATCACCAACATTTTCCAATAAATTCCATTAGGCAATACAGTGTACCTACCAACACTACATAGATAAACACAAATTGATTTATTTTCAACAACACTTCTAAGAACTCCCTCAACGAGTCCCGTATGAAATGCCTTCAATATCTGTGACGTCTTAAATTACCGATGTCGTAACGGTAACGGATAAAAACTAACTCGTATCGCCTTCTAGGGCCTTCCTGGATGCGATCCTGACCTCGATGGAAGCAGGGGAATTATAGAGTACCTCTACTTAATTAAATCACCGTTGAAACGCTTGCTTGAAAAAACGCACTTCAAAACATCGAAAAACCGATAAGAATATGGACTCTTCTTATTCTATGGTACGAGGACAGGACTTATTTAGGCTGTTGACATTGAGGAAGTATATACCTACATGAAGTACCTACCCACACTTTTGCTAAGTTTATGTACACTACCCATAGGTAGTTATCTGCTTCATCAACTTCCAAAGTGAACTACATTGGAAGTTATGAATATTAAATTTACTCTACACCCATAACAAATCTGATTGCTTAATATTTATGTAGATTACTGACTTTGTTTTCTTTGTATGCTTTGTCTTATTCACATTTCACCCAACATTATTATCATCATCATCATCAACAGCCTGCAGAAGTCAACTGCTGGACATAGGCCTCCCTTGAGATTAGGAAGAACGATTTCGAGCCCTTTCCATTCATCGACTTCCCGCGATCCTAACAATGTTGTCAGAGTATCGGGTAGGAGGACGTCCTACGCTTTGTCTTCCGGCTCATCATTTTTATTAAAAGCCTTAAATCTTTGAATGGCAATATAAATCTGTAGGTAAGAGTTCCAATGAATTGGACATGTGTTTGCAGCTAAATATACAAGCCATGGAAACAAATGGGTATCAAAATCCAACGTGGGTTGTCCGGTCCCTGCCTAATACAGACACGGATCTTGAATCAGCTGGTCGACCAGTTTGCTCCTACAGATCGTACCGTAAATAAAACAAAACAAAAAATTAACAAAACTGCTCGAAAGTTGTTTTTTTTATACAATTGCTGATGGAACAAGCAGATAGTCTACCTGGTGCATGTTACTAATGGTAATGGTAATGGTAGGCATACTAATGGTAAGCCTCATGAGCTTGTAATTTCACCGGCATTTACAGCATTTAAACCGAAAAACAGCTGATTAGCGGCAGAATTAGGCATGGTAATAGTACTTCCCCTCACGAATCCTTCACTAAGAGCTTTACTGCTAAGTTTAATGCTGATATCAAATAAACATAAGTACGACAATGTGCATGCCTCCAGCTTCCTCATATCGAAAATGCAGATTCTGAAAATGCCAATATTTAGTTCATATTTAGTACCATCATAGATTACAACCATAATTTAGGTGCCAAAAAAACAACGACGCTACAAGCCTTTGAAGGTGTGTTAGCTGAAGTAACATGCCACCAGCTTCCTCATTCAGTGTGGGCAAACGAGTGCTGATAGAGCTATAGAACAAACGCTAGCATTTAGTACCAGATGAGTGCACTAGGTAGCAAAATTTCCAAACCTGCAGCTAAAAATCTCTCAGAGTTATAAGACTTCATCAACGTGTAAGCTGACGTACCGTTATTTCAGCACGCACATGCTGGTTCTCTGAAACGGCTGCAGCTATAGACACGGTTGATATCTCCAGATTCAGTGCACAATTGGTGCCAAAGGTACCAAATATTTGAGGCTTCTAGGTTCAAAACTCTTTGAACTACAGGCTTTTAGCAACGTGTAAGCTGGGGAAACGTTTCTCCAGCTGACACATGCTGGATCTCAGAAACGGTAAGAGATAGAGATTCGGTTGATATCTCCAAATGTCAATATGAATTAGTGCACTTGGCACCAAAATTTTGGAGTCTCTAGGACCAATAGTTACATCACAAGAAGCAAAAAACCATTTAACGGTCAACAAATTCAAACCAGTTTTCGCTTCTATAAAAGCGCGGCGTTGCCGCTCTGCACGCTACAATAGCGAGCGAACATTATGCTTGTTCTCTGTCTGTTTTTATATCTGTCTCTGGATACAACGTGTGTTGCCAGTTCAGTTTTAGTAGGTCGATAGTTTTATTCGAGTTTTGTCAGAACAGGTATTATAGGTACGAGGTACTACTAAATAGGTACTTTATTTTGTCTAGTTTAACCAAATAAAATAGGAACCTAATTAGGAAATTGGGTTTGTATGTACTCAAATAGTTGATTTGACGACCGATGTGACGCAGCGGCCTGTGACGCAGAAGTTTGTGGGTTCGATTTCCGCCTTGGAATAAAATGTTTAAACGATCTGCAAATAATGAATCCGGGTGTTCTGGGTATTTTCTATGTTAAGTAAAAAATATGTATGTATTTTTGTAACGTCAGATTTGGAATTCAAAATGGCAGGTGCACATGATGGTACAAAAAACTGACATGGGTGTCTTTTTCTACTAATTTGGGGGTGCTGATTACGAATATCTGGTCAGATTTGAAATTCAAAATGGCGGGTGCACATGATGGTACAAAAAACTGACATGGGTGTCTTTTTCGACTAATTTGGGGGTGCTGATTACGAATATGTGGTCAGATTTGGAGTTCAAAATGGCGGGTGCACATGATGGTACAAAAAACTGCCATGGGTGTCTTTTTCGAATAATTTGGGGGTGCTGAAAAATGGTACAAAAAACTGACATGGGTGTCTTTTTCGACTAATTTGGGGGTGCTGATTACGAATATCTGGTCAAATTTGAAATTCAAAATGGCGGGTACAAAAAATGGTACAAAAAACTGACATGGGTGTCTTTTTCGACTAATTTGGGGGTGCTGACTACGAATATCTGGTCAAATTTGAAATTCAAAATGGCAGGTACAAAAAAATGGTACAAAAAACTGACATGGGTGTCTTTTTCGACTAATTTGGGGGTGCTGATTACGAATATCTGGTCAAATTTAAAATTCAAAATGGCGGGTACAAAAAATGGTACAAAAAACTGACATGGGTGTCTTTTTCGACTAATTTGGGGGTGCTGATTACGAATATCTGGTCAAATTTGAAATTCAAAACGGCGGGTACAAAAAATGGTACAAAAAACTGACATGGGTGTCTTTTTCGACTAATTTGGGGGTGCTGATTACGAATATCTGGTCAAATTTGAAATTCAAAATGGCGGGTACAAAAATGGTACAAAAAACTGACATGGGTGTCTTTTTCGACTAATTCGGGGGTGCTGATTACGAATATCTGGTCAAATTTGAAATTCAAAATGGCGGGTACAAAAAATGGTACAAAAAACTGACATGGGTGTCTTTTTCTACTAATTTGGGGGTGCTGATTACGAATATCTGGTCAGATTTGAAATTCAAAATGGCGGGTACAAAAAATGGTACAAAAAACTGACATGGGTGTCTTTTTCGACTAATTTGGGGGTGCTGATTACGAATATCGGGTCAGATTTGAAATTCAAAATGGCGGGTGCACATGATGGTACAAAAAGCTGACACGGGTGTCTTTTTCTACTAATTTGGGGGTGCTGATTACGAATATGTGGTCAGATTTGGAATTCAAAATGGCGGGTGCACATGATGGTACAAAAAACTGCCATGGGTGTCTTTTTCGAATAATTTGGGGGTGCTGATTACGAATATCTGGTCAAATTTTAAATTCACAATGGCGGGTACAAAAATGGTACAAAAAACTGACATGGGTGTCTTTTTCGACTAATTTGGGGGTGCTGATTACGAATATCTGGTCAAATTTGAAATTCAAAATGGCGGGTACAAAAATGGTACAAAAAACTGACATGGGTATCTTTTTCGACTAATTTGGGGGTGCTGACTACGAATATCTGGTCAAATTTTAAATTCACAATGGCGGGTACAAAAATGGTACAAAAAACTGACATGGGTGTCTTTTTCGACTAATTCGGGGGTGCTGATTACGAATATCTGGTCAAATTTGAAATTCACAATGGCGGGTACAAAAAATGGTACAAAAAACTGACATGGGTGTCTTTTTCGACTAATTTGGGGGTGCTGACTACGAATATCTGGTCAAATTTGAAATTCAAAATGGCGGGTACAAAAAAATGGTACAAAAAACTGACATGGGTGTCTTTTTCGACTAATTTAAGGGGTGCTAATATTCGTAATCAGCACCCCCAAATTATTCGAAAAAGACACCCATGGCAGTTTTTTGTACCATCATGTGCACCCGCCATTTTGAATTCCAAATCTGACCACATATTCGTAATCAGCACCCCCAAATTAGTCGAAAAAGACACCCATGTCAGTTTTTTGTACCATCATGTGCACCCGCCATTTTGAATTTCAAATTTGACCAGATATTTGTAATCAGCACCCCCAAATTAGTCGAAAAAGACACCCATGTCAGTTTTTTGTACCATTTTTGTACCCACCATTTTGAATTTCAAATTTGACCAGATATTCGTAATCAACACTCCCAAATTAGTCGAAAAAGACACCCATGTCAGTTTTTTGTACCATTTTTTGTACCCGCCATTTTGAATTTCGAATTTGACCAGATATTCGTAGTCAGCACCCCCAAATTAGTCGAAAAAGACACCCATGTTAATTTTTTGTACCATTTTTTGTACCCGCCATTTTGAATTTCAAATTTGACCAGATATTCGTAATCAGCACCCCCAAATTAGTCGAAAAAGACACCCATGTCAGTTTTTTGTACCATTTTTGTACCCGCCATTGTGAATTTAAAATTTGACCAGATATTCGTAATCAGCACCCCCAAATTATTCGAAAAAGACACCCATGGCAGTTTTTTGTACCATCATGTGCACCCGCCATTTTGAATTCCAAATCTGACCACATATTCGTAATCAGCACCCCCAAATTAGTAGAAAAAGACACCCGTGTCAGCTTTTTGTACCATCATGTGCACCCGCCATTTTGAATTTCAAATCTGACCCGATATTCGTAATCAGCACCCCCAAATTAGTCGAAAAAGACACTCATGTCAGTTTTTTGTACCATTTTTTGTACCCGCCATTTTGAATTTCAAATCTGACCAGATATTCGTAATCAGCACCCCCAAATTAGTAGAAAAAGACACCCATGTCAGTTTTTTGTACCATTTTTTGTACCCGCCATTTTGAATTTCAAATTTGACCAGATATTCGTAATCAGCACCCCCGAATTAGTCGAAAAAGACACCCATGTCAGTTTTTTGTACCATTTTTGTACCCGCCATTTTGAATTTCAAATTTGACCAGATATTCGTAATCAGCACCCCCAAATTAGTCGAAAAAGACACCCATGTCAGTTTTTTGTACCATTTTTTGTACCCGCCGTTTTGAATTTCAAATTTGACCAGATATTCGTAATCAGCACCCCCAAATTAGTCGAAAAAGACACCCATGTCAGTTTTTTGTACCATTTTTTGTACCCGCCATTTTGAATTTTAAATTTGACCAGATATTCGTAATCAGCACCCCCAAATTAGTCGAAAAAGACACCCATGTCAGTTTTTTGTACCATTTTTTTGTACCTGCCATTTTGAATTTCAAATTTGACCAGATATTCGTAGTCAGCACCCCCAAATTAGTCGAAAAAGACGCCCATGTCAGTTTTTTGTACCATTTTTTGTACCCGCCATTTTGAATTTCAAATTTGACCAGATATTCGTAATCAGCACCCCCAAATTAGTCGAAAAAGACACCCATGTCAGTTTTTTGTACCATTTTTCAGCACCCCCAAATTATTCGAAAAAGACACCCATGGCAGTTTTTTGTACCATCATGTGCACCCGCCATTTTGAACTCCAAATCTGACCACATATTCGTAATCAGCACCCCCAAATTAGTCGAAAAAGACACCCATGTCAGTTTTTTGTACCATCATGTGCACCCGCCATTTTGAATTTCAAATCTGACCAGATATTCGTAATCAGCACCCCCAAATTAGTAGAAAAAGACACCCATGTCAGTTTTTTGTACCATCATGTGCACCTGCCATTTTGAATTCCAAATCTGACGTTACAAAAATACATACATATTTTTTACTTAACATAGAAAATACCCAGAACACCCGGATTCATTATTTGCAGATCGTTTAAACATTTTATTCCAAGGCGGAAATCGAACCCGCAAACTTCTGCGTCACAGGCCGCTGCGTCACATCGGTCGTCAAATCAACTATTTGAGTACATACAAACCCAATTTCCTAATTAGGTTCCTATTTTATTTGGTTAAACTAGACAAAATAAAGTACCTATTTAGTAGTACCTCGTACCTATAATACCTGTTCTGACAAAACTCGAATAAAACTATCGACCTACTAAAACTGAACTGGCAACACACGTTGTATCCAGAGACAGATATAAAAACAGACAGAGAACAAGCATAATGTTCGCTCGCTATTGTAGCGTGCAGAGCGGCAACGCCGCGCTTTTATAGAAGCGAAAACTGGTTTGAATTTGTTGACCGTTAAATGGTTTTTTGCTTCTTGTGATGTAACTATTGGTCCTAGAGACTCCAAAATTTTGGTGCCAAGTGCACTAATTCATATTGACATTTGGAGATATCAACCGAATCTCTCACCGTTTCTGAGATCCAGCATGTGTCAGCTGGAGAAACGTTTCCCCAGCTTACACGTTGCTAAAAGCCTGTAGTTCAAAGAGTTTTGAACCTAGAAGCCTCAAATATTTGGTACCTTTGGCACCAATTGTGCACTGAATCTGGAGATATCAACCGTGTCTATAGCTGCAGCCGTTTCAGAGAACCAGCATGTGCGTGCTGAAATAACGGTACGTCAGCTTACACGTTGATGAAGTCTTATAACTCTGAGAGATTTTTAGCTGCAGGTTTGGAAATTTTGCTACCTAGTGCACTCATCTGGTACTAAATGCTAGCGTTTGTTCTATAGCTCTATCAGCACTCGTTTGCCCACACTGAATGAGGAAGCTGGTGGCATGTTACTTCAGCTAACACACCTTCAAAGGCTTGTAGCGTCGTTGTTTTTTTGGCACCTAAATTATGGTTGTAATCTATGATGGTACTAAATATGAACTAAATATTGGCATTTTCAGAATCTGCATTTTCGATATGAGGAAGCTGGAGGCATGCACATAGTACGACATACATACATACATGATGACAACGGTAATAGCCCTAAATATGGAGGAAGCCAGCAGCAGCAGTGAGACTTCTCTTGTCCGTCATTCGCCAACAATTTAGGAAGAACTTTTAATGATTTCATTTATACGAGTTTTTCATTGAATAAATTAGTAAGACGTTACTAACTAGGTACATGCGTTAATAGTGGTTGAGTATGAAACTAGCATGAAGTCACTAGGCAGTTAGGTACCTAATTAAGATCTTGATGAAGACAGTGTAAAGAACACATACCTACATAATGATCTCAATATGCGTCCGGGGAAGTGATAAACATATATAGGTGTTTGTTCTCTGTGTGGGTGCTATATTGTTATACCAGTAGGCAATTTAATGTCCCTAAGTCCCATTTCAAGTAGCTATTATAATTATTTCTCTCATATAAATTTTCATCTCCAAACTATAGAATTTTATTGTAATTTCATTTTAATGTGTTTTGTTATTTTATTGACATTCTTACTTATTACTAATTTGAGGTATGTACGTCCAAATATCACATTTAGTAATAAATACTATGCAAATTTACGGCGACTGTTTAAAAGCCGTGATCTAGACAGGTATGAGGTATGCATTTTTCAGTCTGATAAAAAACCTTCACACTCAATTATGTGTCTGACAAATTGGCCAGTGAGGTAGTACCTCATTGAATACGCTAATAATCTACTAGGAGTGAATTCTTGTCGATGCGTAGGCGCAACCTGTTTAACTGAACCCAATGATGTCATTCTGCAGTTCGGTTGCATTTTGTTTTGCGAGATCGGCCGTTGTTCTTTGTAACGTTACAATTACAATACGAGTAAAAACATCTGGAGGTTAGATGTGAGGGCAAAACATGAATATAATATATTTCACACTAGAGAAACGCACGCAACTTCATCTGCGTGAAGCTAATTTCATACAAACTTCAACCCCCAGCAGTACCCTTTCTTAGTACACCTCTACGCACCAAGACAGATAATACTTACCCTAAAAATGTTGTCTCTACCAGTTGACCAGTGGTTTGGGCTGTGCATTGTATATGTCAGTCAGGACAAAGATATAGATTTGTGTCATAATCGTATCGTACCGATATATGAGTTATAGGTACTGCGACTATCCGCAGATTCCGCAGCCGAGTTGCCGATACCGCGCAATGAAAAGATATTTAGAGTTAAATTCACTTACTGTTTGGCAGAAAACTAATCTTGATACTGGAATTTATAATAAACAATCACTTTGAGTAGATATTTATTTAAGTACAGTCACCATACAATTCGTTCACAGCTGCTTACGTCATTAAAAGACGTGTTAAAATAATTATAAGGACATTTAAAAGTGTCTTGTGCTGTTTACTGTTTTAAAGTATAATCAAAACAGAGTTTATGATTCCAGATGGTCTTATTAATCTTCTCTGCATTTTGCATAAAGAGCCTTCAAATTACTAAACATCTGCTAAAGTAGTTATGTAACTAAGTATTTTATCAGTAGTCTGCGATTCCTATAGAACAAGCATAGCTTAGTTTTGAGGAATTTTTCTAGCAGTGTCATGTCTCTCCACCAGCTTTTTAAAAGCATTATTGTTATGTAAATACGTAAATAGGTAGGTAGGTACTTATTTGGTTATATGCAATATGCGGGCTATATGTAGTTATGTCCATTGTGTTACTTACGTCTCATTTTGATCGAGTATTGTGTAAGGCCGGTATTATGCGCCAAATATGGTCTGCCATCTGTCCCTTGACCCTAAAGATGGGACCTCCCAAAGACTCTGAACTACTATTCATAGGATAGGAACGATGCTAAAACTACTTTATAATTGTAACTTATTTTGCTGGGAATAAAGGTATTTGAATAGCGACCTAAGCTGCCGGGCTAGGATGTGCAACAACAATTTCCGATATAACAAAGTATTCTGTGATGTGCAACGCGAGATATTATGTCGAGCTTGACACGAGATACTTTTTCTCTAACAATAAGGATTAAAGTTCTTATTCTATACTTTTTCTATTGACGGACATTTTAGAAATTATATATAACAGACCGACAGATAAGCTAAACATTAGCATTAAGTCTTCATTTGACCTAAAGAAATAGTTTTTTGGCACTGCCATGTTAGCACAGGAAGATATAAAAATATATCTCTATTTTGCACAAGATAACGAGTAGACAAAATGTGCCCAATCTAAAAACTGAGACGCTTCGTTTGCTTCGTTTGCTCGGTCAATTATAAAGAAAAACAAATATTCCGCTAATATAATCCGAGTAAGTCCAGTAAAATGTGTTTTGTAAAGTAATTAAAGGATTTCGACACGTATTTTGTAGAGGCAAAAATTGTATTTTCACATAAGTGCGATCAAAGAGGTCTGTATCAGGATTAACTTGTAAGTAGGAGGAAACAGGAGATTGGGAGCATTTACCTACTCTACAGTGGAACAATAAATAAATAAATGAATATTTTCTTTCAGATAGGTATCTGAAAGAAAATATTACGATGGTTCTAGGTAATTCTAGCCTATAAAGCTACAAACTACTCCTGCGTAGGTAATCCAACACGCAAACACTTGACAGCATGAACTGCTGTGAGCCAGCGAGGGGCCAACTAACCGTGCCAAATAGAATAAAGGATGGTTTGTTACTCGGCTTGTACTCTATGTAGACTTTTTTATCTGAGCTCGCATAACGCTTTGTGTATAAAATTACGAATAATTTCTACCTGAAGAGGTTACATGTGAAGAAAGTATGCTAAAGGTATCATGTTCGAGTTATTTTCTATCAGTTACAATTTTGAAATTCTGGAATGGGAAATAAAGAAATAGCTTCACGACTTTAATTCCTAAGCGCGGTAGATATCCCCTCAGATTTATTAGAACCAAGTAGTACCGAAGTAAGATTGTTTAAGAATGTTTAGTAGTGGCAGTCAGACGCTTAGATAACAATAGTTGGCCATACCATGGCCAACTATTGCATGGCATGCATGGCATGGCTTAATTAATACCATACGTTGCGACCTATCGGTTGCATGCCGTAGCTAGAATACTAAGTGATTTCCTCACGCTGTTTTCCCTCACCGTTTGAGAGGTTTTCCTGTGTTCTTAAAATATCCCTTGTACCTAGTAGTAGTGGTACTTCTGTAAGAATCACTGTTACTAATACAGACAACATTACTATTACTACGAATCTCTCGCGTTCAGACAAAAGTAGACATGATTTAGTTAAGAGCATGAATACATCCCTAAAGCCTGTCAAGATTAGATTACTCGTTGTATAATTAATGAAGTATTCCTGATGGAGCCAGCTTAATAACTGCCAAGGCGGATAATGTCTGCTGTTACTATGTTTCGGTTACAGGGTGTGGTTAGTTGGAATTTATACGTACATGGATGAGGCTTAAAAACTGTGTGCTTCAGGTTGATGGACGCAAGGTCGTGCTTCGTAGGACATGTTCTCAGCGTGCGTAACCTGCGGCTTTTGTTACACCTAGGTGATGGTTATAATTTCCTTGTCCCATCAGCAAGTTGGTATATAAAAAAACGCTAAATACAGTTTCGTAAAACGTTAAAACCCGAATCCTCGTATGTGTATTACGGTCGTCATAACGGCTATAGCTTTCTCCAAAGACATAGCTTTAGTTCCTCAGCATCCGCCATCGTTAATCATCCGGTGTTCCCGTGCTAATGACCACGTAAATAGTACCGGCCGAGATATGTTTAGATCTTATTTGAAAGCATCCTATTTCTGGTTCAGTAAATGCACGGTTTGACAAACTACTCACCATAGTCTATTGGTAGACCGTATGTCTTTAGCTCGGCTCTTTGGTCGAAAACTTTTAATTCCGATTTAAATATTCTTTTTTTGTGATCTAGATAGTCGAAACTTTTTGGTGAAACATTCACTGAAACGAATGCTACAACCAAAAAGTTCGGCGAAAAGACGAGGATCGCAACTTTCGACTTACTTTTTAGAAGCAAGTTGAATGGAAATAGTGTCCGATAGGGGGAGGGTGGCTAATTCTTTTTAACTTTTCTTTTTCGTATTTTCGTTAACTACCAATTAAAGAAATAAATATTTGTGGACATTTTTACACAACATAATCTAGCCCCAAACTAAGCTTATACTATGGAAACCAGAGTATTACACCAACACAGTATAAAAAATATCCCGAGGTCTTAGTCCGGGCGAACTACTAGTACCTATATTAATGCTTTGAATTCACGAGTCACCGGAATCTACCTTTAGCTGGCGCCGGAATATAATGAATACGAAATTCCGGCTATACGGAAACAAGAGAACGCTCCGGAACAACGCCGAAACCCCCGGCTGGCTCCTAGTATAGCTATAATATTGCTTTTGATTCAATGGGGAATCAAAAGTGATCTCCACAATGATAGGATGGACCTGTGTTCATAATCTACATACTAATGCTGGACAATCCACACAGCCTCATCTAGCCCTAAGCTAATCAGAGCTTGTGTTATGGGTACCTGATATGACTGATATTTACACATAGAAAATACCCAGAACACCCGGAATAAATATTTGCAGATCGTATAAACATTTATCCCCTAGCGGGAATCGAGCCCGCAACCTCCTGCGTCGCCGGTGGACATTCGCCCGCCACGCCACATCGGTCGTCAAATTTTCAAGTCAAGAGTGAACAGGTGAAATAAAGTCAAGTGCACCTTTACGCATCTTTGCTTTCCATCAAGTGTAATAACAGACAAATGCTTAGGTACCTATCAATAATAAAAAAAACTTTCTGTGTGATATCATCAAATTAGATAGATAAAAAATTCTTTATTGTACCCACAAAGACATAACAAATTAAAAACTAACTTTAAAGTAAAAACCAAACTAAATTACATACCTACCTATTCGGTTTGCTTTCGATTTTAATTTAGTTAAATTTGTATTTCATTTCTTTTTCTTCTTTTAATTATTCAATACTCATTTATACCCACGATTTTACCTGTTCTGCTAATAATACCTAATAAATATAATAAGTATATTATAAATATAATATAAAATAAATCAAGCTGCAAACCAATTTTTATTCATAGACAACTCAAACGTAACACATACCTTGGTCCATGATGAGAGCGTTCACCACCACCAGCGTTGTAAGAAGTGCGATAGCAGACGTGGCCATGGCTGATAAAGCCATATCTGGAACACCAAATCTCTGATGAGTACAACTAGTATCTTCATCATCTTTTCTTAGACAGGGTACCCAATTCTCAAGCGGAAGTTTAAGATGTGGAACACCTATAGTAGTAACCAATATAAATTCAGCATTTCAGTTATGCAGTTATGAAATGAGCTGAGTGAACCGCGAAAATTTTCGTGTTTTTAATAAACTAGGTATAAAACAGGTAGTGTAATATATGTATTAATAATTTTATTGCTTTTGTTGTTATAATAATTCACTTGTTTACTTGTAACTTACCTAATTGTTTTGTCAACTTACTTGTTCTTACTTTCTTTTTTTTCTTTTACTTGCCTAGACCTAATTGTATCCTGTGTGTTTTTGTGGCCAATAAATAATTGTCTATGTCTATGTCTAACAAATATTTATGAAGTAATATTACTCCAGCGGTCTTGTGAGAGATAAAAAACTGATCAAGTGTAAGCCCGACTCGCGCACGAAGGGTTCTGTATTAAATTATCTATAATGAAAACGGCAAAAAAACACGTTTGTTTTATGAGAGCTGCCTTAAATATTTTAGCGGGAATCGAACCCGCAACCTTCTGCGTCGCAGGCGGACATTCACCCGCCGCGCCACATCGGTTGTCAACTATTACAGAACTACTACGTCGTCAACTAATTAAACAGTTAACCTATTCTCTTACCTTAGCGCTTACAGCTTTGAAACTCCGTGACCAGAGGGCCAGTAGCTCCTAGATGCTTTTGCTTTGAGTAGTAGGTTGGTAGCTTAGATCAATCTAAGGTTGGTAGGTACATAGAGTTCGTAGGTAGTAGAATAACCCAATTTATTTGTAGAGACTTGACCTGACCCATAAATCATTGGTTCATCATACTGATTAGAATGTAGGCAAGTAGGTAGGTCAATACATATTGGGCAGCTGATAGTTCATTCTTTGACAATTTGGTTTAAAAAATATATTTTACTACATCAACATAGGTAGGTAAGTACAAAGGTCTGAGGGAGATCAAAATTTAGTAGTGGTAGGTACTTACTTAAAAATACTATAAAAATATAAAATATAAATTATGTAGGTAGGTAAATTAAATTTAAAAAGGTAAGCACCTACCTAGGCAGGTACCTAAAAAAGTAGGTACCTAGGAATAGGTATACTACCGCTACATATGCACCCTACCTGCATTATATATTATATTCCTAAGTTTTATGACAATCTAGTTATATACTTACCTGTACAGTATAATTATGTATTACCTACAAATATAGGAAGATACTAGTATAGTATACGCCATAAAATAAAGTTTTTCTTACTTTTCAGTCACTGTGTTTTCCCGCGCGAGCTTTTTTTTTTATCGCGCTTTGGTTGCGAGGGCGCGTGCGCGTACTGCCTGCGCGCTTCTCAACTGGCGGGCAAAATCTCATCTCAACTTCATTCATTCAGCTCAAGCAAAGGAGCGAGCTTGCTTATTATCATAGCACATAGGTAGGTACGCACAGATTGCAAGCGAGCGACGTTGGTAGACTCCATCCACGCTAGATAACTCTACGCGTGGCTGAGATCTAAAACTAATATTATAGTGTATTATATTTAGTCATCTTGAAGTGTCAAAGAAAAAGTAAATTATCGTCGTCATTATATAAGCGAAAAGTTAATAAGTTCTGACAGCGCTTCAGCACACGGTTACTTTGGAGTTCGGCAATGCGTAAAGTTATTTTGCGCGGACTCTAATACATACAGGAAAATAGAGAAGAGGTAGCAAAATTTAGTATTGGCTAATAAGCGAGTTCATGGAACCCTCAAACATAGTTATTTAGGTAAATATACGTAACTTTTTTGTTTTTGTTGTTACTCAAGCAAAAGAGCGACCCAGTGATAGCACAAGCGTACGGTTTGCAACGAACGAAATCGAGCAAGCGACGACGTTAGTAGGTATAGAAAGATGATAGAGAAAAGATAGCAAAATTTGGAATTGGCCAGTGAGTCCATGGAACCCCCTTTTATTTTTGTTGTGCATTGGTTTTATTGTTGTCACAAGAGTGTGTTATACTAAGCGGAGCAGAGATTGAACGCAGAATAAGATGGTAAGTAATAAACGCAAATGAGTGATAAGACGAAGTCGCCCAATTTTTGAAATAATGTTCAGTCCGACCACCGCAAACACAAAGTTTATGGATAATTAGTAAAAGTCACAAGTAGCGTTTTTTTTAATATTCCGAAAGCTAGGTCTTAGGTACCTAGGTAACCTACCTAAATAATGAATGGATTATAAAAAAGTGCTAAGAAAATAATTAAAGTTTCTATTGTCAGTACCTAATTGTAATGTCTCAAGATGAAAAAGTGTACCTAGTCGATTTTTTTTGTAAAGTCGGTCTTTTGCCCTGCTACTTTTCACCACTATCTACAGTTACTTGTGTACTACTAACATCGCGCTGTCTCGTAAAATCGCACGGCTTTGTGGCTTTCTTACGGCGTGAGTGGTGGACCCTTAGGTATTACCTATTACCAATTCTGAAGGTGGACCCTTACTCTCAGGTCAGGGTGGGGTGAACCCACCAAGGGACTAGCTTCTACTCAAAGCAAGAGACCACACCATTTCATTTGACAAAACATTTGTTTCTTTACAATTTTGAAGCTTGGAACATTGTTTTTAGCACATTTTTAGCTCACAGAACCCAAAATCAACACAAATCTCATCATAATGATTGTTTAGGAATTCGTGTTCCGTTTACCTACACGTTGAAGGTAAAAGATAAGGATGAAAACAAATTAATGTACAAGGATGAACCGAAAAATCCATGCAAACCGCACAACATCGCACCCGCTATTAAGAATAGTTTCAAACAAGTTATTAGTGATAAACGTGTTACTCATCTGTATAGGTATCAATGTTTTAATTATCATCTGTTACTATCGAATAACACTGTGTAATGTTTTAAAAAAATTGCATCACGTTAGAAGCCCATTTAAACACCATTTGCAGGAATTGCAGGGTACTTCGGGAAAAACCTTTATCACTGTTTTATTATTGGCAAAATATTATTTGCATTTCGAAAATATTAGAAGACACCGCCAAAATACAAAAAACTATTTTGTAATTGGTTTTACTTATTTTGTTGGCTGCTAACTGGATTCTTCCGGACCTTTAGTTTTCGGAGTTTTTGATTTCTGATGTTGTAGAATATCCATGACATAGCCGTAGTATTTTCAGACTAAACTTCATACATCGTTTTTATAATTTCGAGTTTTGCTAGCTTTGTTTGTCAGTTTCTGCTTGCTCTGTAGAATAGTACTCTGTGGTTCGTGTTCTTCTGAATGTTCTTGATTCTATTTGTCTATGTTCAATGTTTCGGATTTGTCGCGACCGTATGTAAATGTCATTGTAGCACTTTTTTGAGTTCAATAAAAACGTGATGGCAGAAAATAGAGAGGAAATTCTAGCTAATTTCCAGGTAAATACTTGCACACTTTTAATTGTTAACCATAGCATCTTTTAAATAAATCTAGTGTCATTGTAAGTAAGGTTATGTCGTAAACAACAACAGAGATTGCAATTTTCGCTGGCCCTTTGTGCTAGGCCTCAAGACGTTACGTTTTAGCTAGATATTTTCTAGAACCCTTTCTTTTGCATTGGTCATCTTCAGATTTAAATATCCTTCTGAGAATTGCACTCTGCACTGATTTCTTTTTGAATAAGCTTAGTGATTTTGTGATCATCTTTGTGCCTAGTCATAGGGAAGTCAGAATTACAAGGCAAACGTCTCTTGTTTCTACTACGTTCTAAAACATCGAATGATGATTTTCATTGGGCTATTATGAGCATAATGCATCAGTAGCATTTCCTTTGTCTGTTATAGTATCATGACATTGAGCTTGGTTTCCAGGGTATTACAGCTATTGAAGATGTAGCAGAAGCAATATATCACCTAGAAGAAGCCAACTGGGACTTACTGGTAAGGATTTCTAATAAGAAATGTTGTCAAAATGCTAAAATCTCAAACAAAGCAAAGATCTCTTTGTAGCAACTGATGGACATGTTTAAATTTTTGTAAATTAACTTCTGTGCATATTCTGTAATGATTATCAGCTTTTTAGTACAACTGCTGTAGCAGGTAGGATGTAGGTACACAGGGAATGGTCCTGGTTCTATTTACAGGCTGATAATATGTACTGAAATACACTTGATGCATACTACACTAGCATTCTTAGTCATTGCTATGCACTATCCCTGCTATACAGGGTATTATATTTATCATGTATACACCCTGTAGGTATATCCAGTAAAAGAGATGACTGAATATTTGATCATCCACTTCACCTAATATTATTAAAGCATTTTTATTTCTACATTTTACATTTAATGTCATTTTTTAAAGTGTTGGTATGAATCCTTGATGGGTTTAAGCCTCTAAGTTGTTACATACTTCTCTGCTTTCTTAGTGGTTCTTCATTCAACAATTTATTTTATATTGGTCCACCACTTTTTTATTGATCACTTCACCTACCCACAATTTCTTAGAACTATTCTAACTAACTCTTTGTCGAGGACATACCAAATTGAGTATGCAATTTTTTTAAAAATGACAACCCCACAACAATTTGTATTTCAATACAAATTTTAATTATAGTAAAGCTCTTGTCTTATAAACTTATGTTACTGTGAGCAAGTAAGTAAGTAGCTGTCCAGAGTGAGCCACTGGAAGGCTCCTTTCATGCACCCTATAATATAAATAAATAAAATGTGTATTTGCTCGCAGCAAAAGGGAAATTCTTACTTATTTTCTAGGACATTATTATCTTTTTATTATTAGTGTATATTTTCTTTGTATTGTTATCTGGGATCAGCTGGCCAACTATGAGCAGATTTTTTAAGACTCATGTTGTACTCACTGTTTGAGTACATCCCGTGTTTAAATTATTTATTTTACTCGCCCCTGAGTACTCAAATACATCTCAGGTGTAATCACGTCTCAAGTGACGAACTTTTGACAGATATTAATTGCAAACGGTTAAAAAATCGCGACTTGAGATGAGCTCAAATCTGAGATGCTTTTGGGTATTCAGAGGTCACTCAAGTAAATTATATAAATTAAAACAACAAAAGGTAAACCTAAAAAACCTAAACCTTCAAAGGTACAATGTACTACTTGAATATAATATTTATATAGACAAAACTTGTGTGTTGAAAGCTATAGAAACTTAAGTCAACATGGTTAGTGAAGAACTATCAGAAAGGGGTAAATTGAAAACAGCTGTATGTCTACATTTAGCAATCACTGAATTTACACCCTTTTCTCTCTCAATGTTATTTGACTACATCTGTATATGTACCCACTTATAATACCTGAATGTGAAATAAGGCAATATTTTTTTATTTATTTTATGTTTTAAAAAACTGGTGTCTGAAATAGGTTTATGAGAAACTGGAGCTATAGGACACCAGTGCTTCACTTCATTAATTATTTATATACTTCCGACAACAGTTTATCTGAAGATTAAGCTTTGTTAAGTACCTACCAGTTTAAGTATATAATACTTAATAGCTAGTAGGTTGTCCCAAAGTAAGATCTGTGACTATAAATTTATAACTCGACCGATGTGGCGCGGCAGGCGAGTGTCCGCCTGCGACGCAGGAGGTTGCGGGTTCGATTCCCTCCTTGGGATAAATGTTTGTACGATCTGCAAATATTTATTCCGGGTGTTCTGGGTATTTTCTATGTATAATAAAAAATATCTATGCATGTAATGTATTGTATTAAGTATATCAGTCATCTAGTACCCATAACACAAGCTCTTCTTAGCTTGGGGCTAGATAATGCTGTGTGGATTGTCCAGCATTATTTATTTATTTATAACATGTAATGCAGAATGAAAATAACACTACTACATAACACGTATATTAATGAGCAAAACATGTATGAAGTTAAAGGCTGAGGGCTTTTCATGCAGTAAACAGCTCTTCAATATAAATGTCTGTCTTTATATATAATTACAGGCAGCCATCAATCGAGTGATGCCGCAGGATGGAGGGCAATCCCAGCAAACGTCAAATCATGATATGAACGATGTTGAGATGATAGACGATGATATATCTGTGATAACACCAAAAACACACCCACCAGGTAAAGTATAAAAATATCTTTAGAGAAAATGGTCTAGTGAAACTGTCCTGACTGACTGACTGACATATAGACAATGCACAGCCATCTATCTATGTATGTATTGCATTAAGTATATCAGTCACTTACTACCCATAACACAAGCTCTGCTTAGCTTAGGGCTAGATGATGCTGTGTGGACTGTCCAGCATTATTATTATATTATAATTCTTTTACAGATAGAGCAGAAAATATCCAAGCGTCCACCTCAGCGTCTCCTAGTAATAATTTAACAGATTTAGTAGAACTGCAAGTAAATTGTAATAATAAGATGGTTGAAATCAAAATGTCTGGAATGGCTACAGTCAGTGAGTATAGTACATTTACTATAGATTTTTGTTATAATTGAAAACAGTTAAAAATACTCTAAAATGGTTTTTTATCGAGATTGGTAGCATGGAACTTAGTTAAACGCTAGGTCGGGAAGTTTTACCGAATTTATCGACAGGCTGTCAACAATCACTCGATAGAAAATGTCGGGGCTAGTTTTGTGCTAGCGGGAATAGTTTACCTTAAAGGTACCTATTCACTCTCTTAGAAGCTTCCGACCTTTGACGACCGATGTGGCGCGGCGGGCGAATGTCCGCCTGCGACGCAGGAGGTTGCGGGTTCGATTCCCGCCTTGGGATAAATGTTTGTACGATCTCTTTGGGGTCGCCCTAATTTTTTTCTTTTGCATTATCTGTGTGAAATATATTACTTATTAATTATACAGGTGACTTAAAAAAGCGGTTAGAAGCGGTATGCGGCGTGCCTATCTGCAGACAACAGATATCGGGACTCGGTGGGTCCAGAGCCACTTCTAATGCAACGCTGGGCAGCCTCAGACTAGCCCGGAATACAGTCTTACGACTGAAGGCGGCTGAACAAGTGATGCCCGATGACGAGTTAGTATTGAACATTTCTGATCTTATCTTGAGTTTCCACTGTAGAAGCAACATGTACGAAACATGTTGGAATCTATGTCAAGGTATCGAACCAAGATTTCACTTGTTGAAGCAAAATATGTGTCCTATACATGTTGCAACAACAGACTTGACAGATCTTGCAACATGTTGAAAGTTTTGTTTCAAAGTTTTTCAGCCTAGTCGGATAACACTAAATACAAGACCAACAACATGTTGCGAAACATGTTTAGCAGCAGTGCAAAGACAGATCATTATTTTTAATACCGCTGTGAAACCATTTTGAAAGTTACGAATCGTATACATTCTAGTGCAGCTGACTGTACCTACTAGAAACCCACTTCTTTGAGTATGTCAAGTAAACCCGACATTTATATATTATTATTTCTAACTGCCAGAAAAGTTATTTAAGTAGCTACTTAGACTTATCTTACTTAGCCAAGCTCTGCTTAGCTTGGGGCTAGATGATGCTGTGTGGATCGTCCGGCATTATTTATTTATTTATTATCTTCAAAAAATTTATTGCGACGCATTTGTATTGATTCTGAACTGTTTTACAATATATTTTATTGCTTACTTGTACCTGGCGGACAGACATAGTCGGTAAGTGACTTAATCACATCTTTCTAGGTCTTTTTATCATTTTTTTTTTTACTCTGTACTTTCAGACAATTTTTGCATAACAAAAACTAGGAACCCAACGCTTATTAAAGAGAAATAGCGTCACGACTTAATCCCACGACTTTTTAAGGCACGGTAGATTTTCTCATCAGATCTCTTTAATGCCTTTCAAGTAGTAGGGACCAATTTAAGACCGTTCTAATTATATTCAATAAATAAGTAAGATTCTTTGAGGGCGTATGAGAGGGGTACATCCAAATTTTACACATTTTACAGTAGTTAGTATTCGATACGCGACAGGTTGCAAACCCATCGTCGCTGCTAGACTAACTGGTTTCCTAACGTTTAATTTTGTTCATAATTTATTATGAGTGTTATGTATAGTTTGGTAAGTGGCTTGTATTGTAACCAGCCAGAGCCCAGTCGGTGTTTTTGTGTGGTCTCTGTTTTGTGCTATGCAAGTGATTTTTGTATGGAGACAATATCAGCGCCCCCTACTGAGCGTTATGAGAACAATTGTAACTACATACAAAATTTCTCTCCAAAACGGGCTCCACATAACACTGTACGGTTTTAATTTATTTTTACAAAACAAATATTATTCTTGGAAACCTATAGGAGAGGTCTATGTCTATACTTGCAATGTTGCTTGTTTAATATTACTTAATGACTGTCCTTACAACTCAGTTAGGAGTATCTCTGTTTTCTATGCTATGTGGGTTCGCTCTCCACAGAGGACAAACATTTGTGTGATGAACACATGTTTCTTCTCTGTCTAGGTATTTTATTATATTCTAAATATGCATTTACAACCAAAAAGAATATACGTTTTTTATCTGTCATCTGGTTCTAGATAAGGCAGGAATCGAACCCGCAACCTCCTGCGTCGCAGGCGGACATTCGCCCGCCGCGACGCAGGAGGTTGCGGGTTCGATTCCTGCCTTGGGATAAATGTTTGTACGATCTACAAATATTTATTCCGGGTGTTCTGGGTATTTTATGTGTATAATAAAAAATATCTACATATGTAATGTATCGTATTAAGTATATCAGTCATCTAGTACCCATAACACAAGCTCTGCTTAGCTTGGGGCTAGATGATGCTGTGTGGATTGTCCAGCATTATTTATTTATTTATTTTATATGCTTAGTTTGTGCTATATGATGTTTTGTAAAAATGTTTTTAAAATTTATATATATATTATTTTACAATTTCAGGGTTGCAGAGAGATTGACAGCTACTTACACACTCCACGTCAAACACGATGACAAGGAATACATGCTGAAGTTCCCGGGAACAAAAACAGTGAGAGAGGTGAAGAATGATATCTACTCACTTACTGATATACCGGCGAGGCATCAGGTAAGAACACAATCTATCCACAAACAGTAGTTACAAGGTGTTTCAAATAATGCAGTTACGACATCAGCCTAAATTAGTCCACTGCTGGACATGTGTCTTCTCCATATTTGGGCAAATTCTGCCATAGTCACCACACTTGGCAAGAGGACTGGTGACCGCAGTGTGTAATTACAGGCACATGAGGTTTAACATCTAAATATATGAAATTACAAGCACAAGAGGCTTAACACCAGTATGTCTCAGGTTGTGGGACGCAGGGTAGTGCGTCGTAGGGTACGTGCCTATAGTGCGTGACCTATAACGCAATGTTTTGTTATAGGTGATGGTTACCACTTAAAATTAGGTCGGCCATGTGCTTGTTCCACAATTAGTAGCATAAAAAAATGCCTCAGATTGATGGTCGCACAGTAGTGCATCGTAGAGCATTCTAGTAGAGAAGCGAAACACGTGTCGATATCTAAGGATTGAAGTGGCGGAATAGTACTATATATTGAATCGTCTATTTTATAATATTGCAATGGACTTCCGCAAAGTCACGCCTGAATCAATCCTACTAATATTATAAATGCGAATGTTTGGATGGATGGATGGATGTTTGTTCCTCTTTCACTCTCTAACCAGTTGACCGATTTGGATAAAATTTGGAATAAATATAGATTGTAATCTGGAATAGGACATAGGCTACTTTTTGTCCCGAAAAAACAACGGCGAAGCTGCGAGTGGCCTCTAGTTAACTATATTTCTTAAAATTCCAGGCATGGACCGGTTGGCCGACGGTGCAAGGATTAGAAGACACAGTACTCGCGATGGTCGGACTTGACACGCCACAGCATGAGCTAACGGTTAAGAGGGCCAACAAACAACAAACCAGGGAATACAAAAGGGTATGCTTGTAGAAACCGTTCATATTTACTTGGTAGACAATAAGGCACTAGAAGACACGTATGGCTTATTTTTTTATTTTTTATTTTATTTATTAGGGACAACAAACAGTTATACTTTGTGTAATAAACAAATAGGTAGTAGGTAAAAGTAAACTTAGTTAAAATATAACCTATAACATTATCCACAGCTTACAGTTATAAAGTAAAGAAAACGGAGATCCTGTTACATTTAAAAGTTCGCGTGATCTACTTTTGTTACCTAATTGACTAAAAAAGATTTGATACATGTACTTAGAAATAATGAAAACTAAATAGACGGAGTAGAAGATAAAACTAAATACTTAGTTACTGACTAAGAATAGTGCTAATAATGGCTTTTTTAAATTGTCCGACGGAAAGCGCAAAGACGTCAATATGTTCAAAGTGGGTGTTGTAGGTATCGACAAGTTGATAGATAGGAGCTCGAACGCCCGCATTAGTACGACAAGAGGTGGTAACAAATAGTCGATTAGAGCACACTGCGCGTCTATGCACTGTCCTCGGAACGCTGTAACACAGTTTATTTGTAAGTTGCGTGCAATCAAACCTATTGTGGCAAAGATTATAAAGCATCATTGCTCCCAAAAACATACGCCTCTGTTTGAGCGACAGCAACTTATACTTAGATAGGAGCTCGGTATAAGTGAGATACCCCCGGGAACATCTATAATTAGTTATACGTAAAAACTTTTTCTGTAATTTTTCTAATGACTCAATATATTTTTTGTAATAAGGGTTCCAAACCTGGGTAGCATACTCAACCTGAGGTCTAACAAGGGCATTGTATAGGTGCAAATACGTGGTAGGTTTATTAAAATATTTACTTACTCTAGATATAAAACCAAGCATTTGGAAGGCTTTACTTTTAATTTTATGTGCATGTAAATCCAAATTAAGTTTAGAGTCAAGTACAATTCCGAGGTCCCGCAGAGATCTAACTTTATTTAAGGTAACGTCGCAAAGTTTGTAGTTAAAATCAAATATATTAAGCTTTTTTGTGAACACTATGGAATTACATTTTGGTATGCTAAGATGAAGCTTATTACTTGAACAATATAAAGTTAGACGGTCTAGATCTTGCTGAAGTAACATGCAATCATCAGAATTGGATATTTGTCGGTAAATTTTTAAATCGTCTGCGTATAATAAAAAGTTGGAGTGTAAGAAACATTGATATATATCGTTTATAAAAATGATAAATAGAAGGGGTCCTAAAATTGATCCCTGCGGGACGCCAGACGTGATATTGATCTCGTTCGATTGATGACCGTAAACGACAACTCTCTGAGTACGGTTGGTTACATATGAAATAAACCAACGTAATAAATCACCTCGGATACCATTAAATGCAAGTTTATTCAAAAGAATTTCATGATCTACCTTGTCGAAAGCCTTCTGGAAGTCAGTGTAGATAGCATTGACTTGTATTCGTCTATCCATGCTCTCGAAAAGGTAGTTTGTAAAAATCATTAAGTTAGTGCAAGTTGACCTTCGTTTAACAAACCCATGCTGTTGCTCAATAATAGTACTGTGGAGTACAGGATAAATTTCATTGTGTACCAAACGCTCAAAAAGTTTCGACAAGGTAGATAGTATCGATATAGGTCGGTAATCAGCTACGTTATCTTTAGCTCCGCTCTTAAAGACAGGTGTTATGTTTGCTTGCTTCCAAATTCCCGGAAAGATACCTTCGGTCAGACATTTATTAAAGAGGATAAACAATGGCTTACATATTTCATGAGCAGTGTTTTTTAAAAATACTGGGTGTATGCCATCTGGTCCGATGCCTTTGGATTGATCTAGGTTTTTTAGCTCGGTGAGTATACTGGACATAGAAAGGCTTATGTTACATAGAAGGGGACTGTTATTAGCGTAATTATCCGGAGGAATCCAAGTGTTTGAATCAAATGTAGAAGGTTCATAAACGGAGTTGAAGAACTTAGAAAATAAATTACTTATCTCAGTCGGTGTATTTGCTGTTTCATGATTATAATTAACCCTTGACGGAATATTAGGCTTGTTTTTTAGATCAGATATGAATTTCCAAAAGAATTTGACATTAGTGCATATACTGTCTTGTACTGATTCTATATAATTATTATAGCATAGCTCACATTGTGACTTAAAGGTTTTCCGGTGATTTGAAAATACTTCGTAATCAGATGCATTTCCATAAGTCTTCCATTTAACCCATGCTTTAGACTTATTTTTAAAAGTACGCTTTAAAGATGGAGTAAACCATATAGGATAATGTGATGCTTTAGTTGTGGTGGTGGGGACGTAATTTTTTATAATTTCGTATATTTTATCATAGAATACTCCCACTGATGTGGCTTACAAGCGAAAAGCGCGCGACTTCGTCTGCGTGAAGTTATTTTTATATAAATTTCGAACCCCGCTAGACCAGTTTAAGGGTCGAATTTTGGGAAATCCTTAAAAAAAAAAAAAATGATTGGTATAGATTTGCGCGAGGGGCAGAGATCGATGTGAATTGACGACCGATGTGGCGCGGCGGGCGAATGTCCGCCTGCGATACAGGAGGTTGCGGGTTCGATTCCCGCCCTGGAATAAATATTTGTACGATCTGCAAATATTGATTCAGGGTGTTCTGGGTATTTTCTATGCATAATAATGTATGTAATGTATTGTATTAAGAATATCAGTCATCTAGTTCCCATAACACAAGCTCTGCTTAGTTTAGGGCTAAATGATGCAGTGTGGATTTGCCAGCATTATTATTATTATCATTATTCGATTACATCTTATTTATTGGATAATGCATATAATGGTCCCTCAAATCAAGCTATCATCATTTTCCTGCCCTTATCCCACTTTACGTGGGGTCGGCACAAGAGGTTTTTTCCCTCCATTTGCCTCTATCATCCGTCATCTTAAATCAAGCTATATTTATATGAAATATATTCATCCACAGATAGTAGTAGAAAGTTCTGACAGTGAAAGCAGTTCTGTGGAAGAGATCGACGAACAGCCAGATGCGTTTATAGCTGAAGAGGATATGTTCGTAGATCTAGTGCCATCGGAAAGATTGCAGCCACTCAGTAAGTACATAAACATTTACCCTCTCTCGGCTCTGTCTCTTGGAAATACGTTAAAGAATTAAAGACGACATAGTTTAGATCGCGGGAAGTTGGTGGATGGAATTGTTCTGAGGCCTATGTCCAACAGTGGACTTCTACAGGCTGATGATGATGACCGTGAAATACAATGTGCCTGTGATTTCACCGCCATCCACACCCTTAAAACCGGAACACAGCAATGCGAGCATTACTGCTTGGCGGCAGAAATAGGTACGGTGGTAGTACTTCCGATGAGCCCGTTCACAAAGAGTTCTACTACTAACATTGAGGACGTAATTTCGATCTTCAACAAGAATACGAAATTGCTACATCAGTTTTATTGTTTCAGTGTCGGATCGCGTAGAGGACGAAGCACTCGGCTGCATCGAGTTTGCGCAGCGCTTCCGCAACCGATACGGACCGAACACGCCCCATTTCTTCGAGGGCACACTGCAGGATGCCATCAAGGAGTCCTGTCTCAAGCCTGCCAAAGAAGTAACCACGAGCATTTCACTCTTGTTTATTCAATTGCGTTTAATATTCAATAACAATAAAAATTATACTGTCCAACCGACGGGTATGGGTAATTACTGTTTCAGTTCCAGCCAAAACCGAAACTTTTTCAGTCATGATAAATGAAATTTGGCTTGTTTTATACACTTATACAGACAATAAAATTAAAAAAAAACAATAAGTGAAGTATGTGAAAAAACTGCTAATAAACAAAATTAGCAATCATTTTTTGTCGAAACTTGGGAACTTACATTGGTTACTAAAGAATACTAACCTATTATAAATAGAAAAAAAAACGGCCAAATGATGATTACTAGATAAATAAATTAAATGAAAGAAAATTCCACCCCTAACAGGGTAAGGGTGCAGCTGAGTTGAAGTTTGTATGAACGTAATTTGATGAAAAACACGCATTTTCTCCAGTTTATTCATATTAAAAGAGAGAGAAGATATTATAAAACTTGTATTATTATTATTAAATTTGTAACTTTTTCTTTGTTACAGCGAAAGTTGCTAGGAGTATATCTACACCATGAGCAGTCTGTTCTATCGAACGTATTCTGCGCCCAGCTGCTCGGCTGCGACACGGTGCTCCAGACACTTGCAGCTAACTTCGTGGTCTACGGCTGGGACCTCACACATCCTGATAATAACAACATGTGAGCATACTTCACGGCAAACAACAAAAGTTGCAGTTTTGTATTTTGTGTTATGCAAGCCAATGATCCTAGCATGGAAGTCTCGATAGATAAAATAAGGCATACAATTTTGCGAGGTTGGTAGCATAGTATAGATAATAATGCTGGACAATCCTCACAGCATCATCTAGCCCCAAGCTAAGCAGAGCTTGTGTTATGGGTACTAAATGACTGATATACATTGCATGCATGGATATTTTTTATTATACATAGAAAATACCCAAAACACTCGGAATAAATATTTGCAGATCGTACAAACATTTATCCCAAGGTGGGAATCGAACCCCGCACCACATTGGTCGTCATGGCACGATAAATTCGATAAACTATAATGAATTTATCGAATACCGTAGTATGAATCTTAATTTTGTCATTTTTCAATTGCGTTTGAAGAATTATACAACATTTCATTCAGCTTTATATTCGATAAGATGTCGTAATAAGGATTCTAGAACTGAAAAACAGATGATTAACAATTGTAAATTTTTAGGTTACTAGCGTCGTTCACAAACGCGCTCGGCCCAGTGGCTGGTTTGACGATAAGGAGCATCCCGGTAGACCGACTGCCGGCTCTAGTGATCATCATGCGAGTGAGATCCAACACAGAAATATACTCTGTCATCAATGGTAAGTAACTCGGGTCTCGCAGTTTGTATATAATATAATATATCTGGAGCTCTAGAGCTTTTAGTGAAGGGCTCGTTTGGCACATAAGGCTTAACACCTGTATGCCTCAAGTTGATAGACGTAGAGCAGTGCTTCGTTGGGCATGTTCTTAATGAATATGACCTATGAGATAATTCTTTGTTATAGATGATGGTCACTACTTAACATCAAGTGGGATATTAAGTAAGCAGGGCTTTGCATCTATTGTAGATGATTCATATAGCGTCAGGGGAAACTTTTCATTCATACTCAGGAATGGGATAAACCAGTCTAAAAATCCATACTCCTCTACGGCGTTTGATTGACTAACTAAAATATAGACAATGCAGGGTATAGTCGTATTGGTATGTAAAGGTGTACTAAGAAAGGAATCCTTGTAATACAACCCCTAAACGGGTACAGCGGGAGTTGAAGTTTTGATGGAAATAACTTTATGCGGACGAAATTGAGGGCATTTCGCTAGTTACTTATCTTGTAGACAAGGATAAGAATGAAAAGTTTGCCCTGACGCTATATAAATCATCTACAATAGATGCAAAGTCCTGTTTAGTTGATGTTCCACTTGATGTTAAGTGGTGACCATCACCTATAACAAAGCATAATTATCCTTTGAATTTTGACCGATTTGAATTTTTTTTTTGTTCACTCTGACTCAGGGATGATTTATATATAAAAAAACGTTGGTGATAAGAAGTTCACGGGGCAGCTAGTTAAAAATGAAGAAATTAGTTCTTTTAGAAGTATACATTGTAAGGATTTTTCCAACGCTATCCATACCACTTATAAGAATACTTGTCCACTGTTCATAGAGACTTAAAATTTTCAAGGTACCCTTGGTGGGTAGTGGTGTAGTAAGGAAGGAATTCATGATATTCAACCCCTAAAGCGGGGTTCAAGTTTGTGAGAAATATAAATAATTTATGCAATCGTGAGCGTTTACTATAGGTAGTTAAACATAAAGATATTTAGTGGTAAAAATTTACTGTGGTTTTCGGAATAACATAGGCATTTGTGTTTCAGGCAACGTAGGCGTGTCGGAACTAATGGCTGGTCTTGTAGAAGCATGGGACCGGTTCGCCACACAACGCACTGAGGATGCCAAGGTAGAGCGAGAACGCGACGCGCGGCAAAAGGTCAAGCGTGAGCAGGACGAAGCTTACCAGAGAAGTCTTGAAGTCGACAGGTGAGACACGGAAGTGTAAACCCTAACTAATAAAAAGACTATTAGTGTTATTAGAAAACTATAATAATAATAATAATAATGCTGGACGATCCACACAGCATCATCTAGCCCCAAGCTAAGCAGAGCTTGTGTTATGGGTACTAGACGACTGTTATACTTAATACAATATTAAATTACTTACATAGATATTTTTTATTATACATAGAAAATACCCAGAACACCCGGAATAAATATTTGCAGATCGTACAAACATTTATCCCAGGGCGGGAATCGAACCCGCAACCTCTGCGTCGCAGGCGGACATTCGCCCGCCGCGCCACATCGGTCGTTAAACTATTTGTGTAATGAACAGTGACGTTGGTTTTAAAACAAAGTATATAAGGCTATTCGTCCCAAGGGTTATTATGTCGAGTGTGATTGGGCTCTTAGAGGCGCAGTTGGTTGGGGCATCCCCGTACCAAGGGAGGGTTGTGTGTTCATATCCCATACACGGCAATAACTTTTGATAACATTTGGGAAAATGTATATAAATAAATAATAAAATAACTGTGCTTAGTTTGGCGCTTGATATTAAACGTCTACTAATATTAATTTATAATTATATTTATTACAGAGCGAAAGAAGAAGTAAAGAAACAGATAGCAAAAGAAAAAAATGATGAAATTGAGAGGGCGGAATCAGAAAGACAAATGGAGGAAGCAAAAAAGGAGGTAATTTAAGTTTTAAGTTCTTTGTGCTGCGGAATAAAGTTGGATTCCTACACGGTAGTGATGGTATAAGTAAACTTTAAGTTAGTAAACTTAGAGCACAGTCGCACTATGTATTTACATGCATTCAGGCTTTTGCATTTATTCATCATCATCATCATCATCCGCCTATATTAGTTCACTGCTGGACGTAAGCCTGTCCCAAGACGCGACACTGAGCCCGGTTTTCGGTTCGGTCTTACATCTTTTGTATGCCCCTATTTACGGGACGTAGTGCCTGGGACTTAATATTAGATGGAGCACCTATGCCATCCTCATAATTTAGTTGACCTAATCCAAAAGAGAAACATGGTCGGTAGGTGTGGAACTAACTTTTGTGTAATTTCACCGGCACCCACATCCTTCAAACGGGAACACAGCAAGCTACTTGGCGGCAGAAATACGTATGGAAGTACTTCCCCGGACAAGCCTTCACAAAGGCTCTATTACTACTAACTACGTCACCTGTCGAATAGTTCGGCACTAGACCCCGGTTTGGCCACGTTACCCATGTTTAGCATGTTTTCTGTCTTGCAATCACCATATTAAGTTAGATTGGCACCACACTGGAGTTTCATTGTTTACAATATCATCTTTGTAAAAGGATCATACAAAAAAACGGTAGGAACCAAGCCGTAAGTTTCTTGCCGGTTCTTCTAGGCTTGGTTGCGAGGAACTGGCGCTTAGATTCACCTAGATTTAAGACGTTTCAAGATGATCCCTGCGGATGTTACTGAATAAATGATTTTTTACTTTGACTTTGACCCTGTAACAATGGTATGTTTAAAGGCACTGCGTTCACTGGCCGAGTCCCGAGTACCAGCAGAGCCATCAGAGGACGCTAAGGACGTGGCACGGATCAGAGTGCGTCTGCCGCCGCCGCAGGACTCTAATCTTGAGCGCCGATTCCATCCCTCAGACACATTACAGGTACATAGCCTTACATAACGGTTGAACAGCTTTGCTTTCTGCGCTGTAAGTTTTGAGTTCGATTCCGACCATGAAGAAGCATTTGAACCTTTTTTTGACTATTACGATTATGTAAAATTCTTAAATAACTTTCGTTCCCCGTAGGATAAATAAGTAAGGTATACTTATTATTATCGTGTGTGGTAAATTTCGTAATAAATAGGTATACTTATGGTAATAAATAAAAAAAAATACTTACGATTAATATGTTACTTTTGGCGGCTAATGCTCATGTCCAATATCGTACAAGCGTTCGTCAATAATACTTTAGGCCCGCTTGCACAATGATCACTAAATGTATTTAGTGAGCCTCTAAATGCATTTAGGAAGCTATTCTTTCTAATAATAACAATCTGTATCTTACTGCTTTATCATTTGTTCCAGGCGTTGTTTGACTTCTTAGCATCAAAAGGATATCCACAAGATCGTTACAAGGTCATCACTAGCTGGCCTAGAAGAGACGTAAGTAATCTATACCATTTATAAGAATCTTTGTCCTGGCTGACTGATTGACTGACATAGACAACGCACAGCCTAAACCACTGGACGTAGAGATTTGGAAATTACAGGCACATGAGGCTTAACACCTGTATGCCCACACTTCGGCGCAATAATTTTTGGAACAGAAAATCATTGGTGCACGATCGGATTCAAAACACATAACAACCTTAGGATCAGTGGGCTGATTCTGAGTTTTTTCGGATTCCGGATTTCGGTTTGCGAGCTTGAATTTTTTGTATGGAGATACTCTAGTGCCCTCATAGGCCGCTAGAGGCGCTAATCGTATCAGAATCAGCCTACTGAAAGCGGGGTCAGTTCCACTAGACCACCAGTACCTACTCTTTCGGAGTCTATAGACTGACGCGTAAATTTCCAAATGCATTTTGTTTCAGCTTACATCAGAATCTCCAAGTAGTTCATTGAAATCACTAAAGCTGTATCCACAAGAGACGGTAATGGTGGAGGAGCGGTGAAACCGTACGAAGTACTGAGCGACGACATCACATACTGAATTGTACCCTATTGGAATAACCTAAGGCTCTTTTTGTAATGGCATAAAACGGCTGTAACAAGCCTCGACCCTAATGCGCTAAATTATATCTTATTTCAATTAGTATAAGGCTCTTTTGTATTGCATATTTATTGTAGTAGGAACTTTGTTGCAATACCAATGTATAGGCTAAAAACTAAATAACAGATTGATCTATTTTGTAACAACACTTTATGTGCTTGTGCTATAAGTTATCCTATTGCAATGATTTATAGTCTATTTTAGGTGGTTACGAATCTATGATCTAAATAATATACCTCATGCAAATCCTATTGCAATGTTACTTGACTTTGTATTAGTTTTGCAACATCGATATTCAAATATACCTACTACACTCTTCTGTCTCCTTCAGGTGCATTCATAGGTGATTTTTTTTATGTACGATCGGCTGCACTTTTCATAACTTTAAAAATCAGTTGACAAATTCACATATTTTTGCTGTGACACCAATATCAAAGTTCAAGGCACAAGACACGACTCGCGTCGACTTTCTGAGACATTTTGTAGTCTGTAGACAGAGACAGAGGGAGCAGACACATTTCTATACAAAATATATGGGACCGATGACGTTTCACAACACGCGGGCGCGTTGAACTTGATTCTGCCCTAAGATGAAGAACTTGATTAACCCCCATACCTTAATTAAATTTAAATACTGCTTAAAAGATAGGGAGGCCTTTGCCCTGACAGGATAGGCTAAAAATAATAATAACTACTTAAAATTTGACCTGTCCCTGTTTGTCATTAACCATTGATAAGAGATGGCAATAGTTTAAGCATTGTTTATCTTTTGACAGATTTTTATGAGTAAGACCCTCAATCTTAGTGCAGCCACTCTTAGTTTTTTATAATTTGCATGTGAGAATACATGTTCGCTCGCAGGGTTAGAATTTTCAGCATTTCCAGACGTAAGAATGATATGCATCCAATTCCATTTTTTTCCTAGCCTATATTGTCCCACTGCTGGGCAAAAGCCTCCCCCAAAGACTTCCGGTTCTCTCTTTCCTGCTCCTTCTCCCACCACTTCCTTTGCAAGGCGTCCATCGTCTCACCAACGCTTTCTCGACCCCTAGGCCAATTCCAATTTAGACAAGGATATTTACTACAAAAACACATACAAAAGAAAGTAGGTGCCTGTGTGTTACAGCTGAATTATTCACAATTACTTTTATTTTAAATCGCTATTCCTAGCAACGTATAGAGCAGTGGTTCTCAACCGGTGGTCCGCGGACCACTGGTAATCCCAAAATCCGCGAAGTACTTATATCACAGTGGACCGAGCAGTAGCGCACAGTGCAAGAGGCCTCTAATACTGTAAGCCCCTTGGTACCAAATAAGCCAAAACCAGATTTTAAATAGTTTTATTCACACCCCTTATAATATAAATGATACAAATGCCAAACAGTACCAAATGGTCCCTCAACACTAAAAGGTTGAGAGCCTCTGGTATAGAGGGTCTATGTCCAGCAGTGACCTGCTACAGGATGATGATGATGATGAACCACAACACCATGTTTCAATGTTCATAGGTACTCATTTTTAAAGTTAAAATTTGTATTAAAATGGTGTAACTAATAAAAAGTCAAAAATTTATTTGATTGTAATAATTTACTTTATATCCATTGCGATCTAATATTATTGTCTCTATATTAGGTAGCAATGTTTCTATAACTTTCCACTCTATTGTAATGGGATAAGATGCAATATCGTGGCATGTTTCTCGACTTCCTATGCTAAAATAGACTGAAATTTAATAGTATTTTTTAATCCAATACAATTTATCTAAATTCCGAGTCGCTTATAAATCCTATGATCACAAATCAAATAACTTTTTAAATAAATGGTTATTTTATTTGAATATTTCCAGGTATTATTTTATTCATCCACGCCGTTTAGCTTAGTATGATCTTCGGCTCTACTCTAGGCGTAGAGTGCTTTACGATTTTGAATCTTACGGAATTCGGTTTAAGTATTGAACTCGACTTGTACATTTTTATCTGCAGTTGTCTATTTATACTGATTTTTTATGTAAAATTGTTACTTACGCTGGCTATAATATTATAATCGGCTCTAGTTGTACAAAGAATGCCTGTATATTTACACCCTTGTAAAATTGAATATTCTTAAAATAACTAAACTGTCTTACCACAAAATATTTATCATTGTACTCTGTCGCTGTTTGTCATTGATAAGAAATAGCAACATATTTAAGACACTTTTTATCTTTAGGCAGTTTTTTTGTGGTTCAATTATATCAATTTTCTTGTTTCATTTTCTTTAACTAACCTAATTGACAGCTCTAAAAATATGTCGTCTCTTTCTACAAGCATAGAAACAACAAGGAGGGTTATAAATTAAAATAAAACAGCCTCACGACAATCTCTCAGATCTCTTAGGACCCTGTAGTAGCTCAAGATTCTTTAAGGATATCTAAAGGTATTCAAAGGTAGGTCCAAATATTAAATTTATACCAACATTTTGCAGTAGTAGTATTAAATGACAAGTTAAAAGCCCATCACCTTGCTTGAATACTAACTGATTTCCTCACGGTGTTTAAGCGTGTTATGTTCGGCTAGTTTAATAAAATGAAACAGAATCACCAATGGATACTTTATGAGAATCCAGTTTACATTTTAATTGTTTAACTCTTGGAAAGCTGTGATATGCCTACCCCTAAACAGGCGTGAGTTTATATAAAAGACCCTTTAGTTATTCCAAGATTATCCAAAGTTTATAAGGAGTTAGATTTAGTTTAATTATATAATTTAAATTAATTTGAAGCGCGTAGTCGTTTGTAATTTTTCACAAAGCAACAGGAGATTTATCTGTTTGTGAGGATGTTGTATCCAAATAAAAACACCATGAGAGAAAAAGAGGAGTTTTATTGTACAAACATGTTTTGGTCCTGCTAGGTATGTTATTTATACTAATTATAAGAATCTTTGCCCCGACTGACGGACATAAAGTTGTCAGGGCATATTCGTCTTGATGCGTAGAGGTGTACTAAGTTTTACTATCTATAACAGCAGATGTTATCTTCGACTGCTAAAACAAGACACAAACCGCGTGGTCCCACGTCGATTTTCTCACAATTTTTCTGTATGGGGAAGCCGGGAGCCGACCTGCCGTCTGCTCGACTGTAGTTACTTCTATAAATGTAGCCTTCTGACGTGCATCGACCCACGCGACGGTTCTAATGTGATTCTTTTAAGTATGTTATGTGACTCGTTATGTACAAGCTAAATATCCAGCATTAGTTTTAAGAGGTTTTCAGTACATCTAAAGCCTCAAACATGGTCTACGACCCTAGTCGGTGCCGAAGTATAAACACGCTCGCTTAGGGAACTTAGTGTTTATACTCTTAGTGTTTCAACCGATAGTTGAAACACGTATAGGATTTTGAAGTAGCGGCATTAAGTATTTCGAAGAACAGCACGATGACTGCCGCTAGATACCCCACAGCGAGGACAATGAGTGCCGTCTGGAACTCCAGAAGAGACACTGAGATCAGACTGGAATCTGGCGTCCTCGTGCAGACGGGGCGTGCCGCGTCCCAAAAAGTTTGCAGGCGTCGCATGATACCGCGCTCTTTCATCTTGCGAATCCTGAAGAAAAGCCTTTCATAAGAAATCTTTTTCTTTATTTTATGAGTGGCTTTTATGGAATCAGTGGGAAAGTGGTGGTGATATTGCCGTGGGCATTCCTAAATCACTACAGGGAAAACTAAGCACTTACCTTCTTAAAATATAATAATGCTGGACAATCTACACAGCATTATCTAGCCCCAAGCTAAGCAGAGCTTGTGTTATGGGTACTAGATGACTGATACGACCGACGTGGCGCGGCGGGCGAATGTCCGCTTGCGACGCAAGAGGTTGCGGGTTCGATTCCCGCCTTGGGATAAATGTTTGTACGATCTGCAAATATTTATTCCGGGTGTTCTGGGTGTTTTCTATGTATAATAAAAAAAAAATCTATATATGTAATGTATTGTATTAAGTATATCAGTCATCTAGTACCCATAACACAAGCTCTGCTTAGCTTGGGGCTAGATGATGCTGTGTGGACTGTCCAGCATTATTATTATTATTATTGTTATAAACCTACCTACATTAATACATAGAAAATTTCCAGAAGACCCGGTATAAATATTTACTGATCGTACAAACATTTATCCCAAGGCGGGAATCAAACCCGCAACATATACCTAAGTATTTTTTTGAGTCATGCGTCACTTCGACCAGACGCCCAGGAAGAATTCCTCATGAATACTGCTGTATGTGATACCTTCCTTTATAAGTTAAAGGAACTTACTACTTTAGCAGTTACTTTGTGAACCTGTATAAAAGTAAAATCACATTAGGTAGGTACCAGCACCGCGCGTTAAATCATATCGTCTATCGGCCCCATACATTTTGTTTATGTGATTACACTAGAGCAGAGACGGCGTGGGTCTGCTCCCTCTGTCTCTATCTGTGTCCTACAAAATGTCTAAGATAGTCCACACGGGCCTTGAGACACTCACCCGTAAGCGATGTGCTCCCTATAAGGCGAGCGTTTTGCTACAGCCGCGCCAGTATTCTGCGGCCCGTACATCGGTATTTCCGTAGCATCACACAGTTCATTTGCCGAAAATGTGTTCTGCATTATCCTGTAAGTGAATGATCTATCGTCGTCATCGGCAGTTTAAAAATACTCAAGTCTTCGATCAATGGATCGAGATCGGCGTTATCTTACTATTTCTAACTACATAATGTTTATGAAGCAACTTGTATCGTGAACCCGCCTGTAGGCCACAGCACTGTCGACATGGAAGGCGAAGCCTCCTTTCTTCACAAACGCCATGCCAAGCTCAGCCGAGTAGAAGTTCTGCTTGGCGTTTGTGACTATCTTGCTGTTGTACATTTTAATGGCTACAGGATCCGTGGTGCGCTGTAAAATAAATAAGGGATTGAAGTGGTGAAGTATAGGTAGGTACCTACTGTACCTACATATTTGTTCGTCTATATTATATCTACTTTTAAGTAACTCTTAAAACAACCATTGGCTACATTAAGCGCTACGAGTTGGATTTAATGGATATAGCTAAAGTTCGATATTTTTTATTGTGAAAATGTGATACAAGTTACGACGAGGTCCTTGCCCTTTCGCTGCCTAAATGTATCGTAATATCATCATCACCAGCAATGGTAGATAAATTCAAATAAAAGTAGACTAGGCACTAGTCTACTTTTGCCTCTAGAATTCTAGATAATCATAGATTTATATCCATGTTAAATTTTTCTTTATCAAAATATACTGTACTTATAAAAATTTTCAATAACAGATAAACTGCGCAAAGGCTTTCCTCAGCTTTCCTACTATCTAGCGGCATAAGTATACGTACTCCGAGCCGAACTGAAATGAACTTGTATTGATCGAGTGACCTAATAACGGCTAGAGAGGATGGAGGAGCCTGCATGCCAACCGACGACCTATAGTTGTAGGTACTTACTTTAAAAAAGTCCTTATTGTACAGCACATCCTCAACACCCGCATTCAGATTAGTTTTGAGCAGATCTTCCATGGTCCTGATATTCTTGGGTGGCGCCTGAAGCAGGGCGGAGACCACGAGCGCGTTGTAGTACTGGTACAGGGTGATGGCGCAGACGAATGTGATGAACACTACCATCTTTACAGCTGTGGAGCTTCGGCTGATAATCACGCCTGTGACAGCCATTCAGGTTTCATTACCTACCTACTTTTTGAAGGGTTTTTTTTTATTATATTTAACTTGCTGATGGAACAAGCATATGGCCCGAAGTGATGGTACCTACCTAAGTGGTCACCATCGCCTATAACAAAGCATAGCCTGGCAGGACATGTTCGTTAGGAACGTGCCCTACGATGCACTGCTCAACCTGAGGTATAACGCCTCATATGCCTGTAACTTCACCGGCACCCACCTCCTTCGGATTAAATTAAATCTCTAGGAGCAGCATCTATGAAATAAAATACCTTGCTGACAAACTGCACCCCAAATGAAAAGAAACGCCAAACTCGCAGACTCCTCCTTCTCGTCGGTCGGTACCTTGATGCTCTTCAAGCGCAGCATTAGGCCGAGGATGAAGGTAGAGAGTACCAAGAATGCAACGATGCAATACCACACTCTGGTGGACAGCGGCCGGGTGTAAATGGTGTAATACCCACTAGGATGCTTTGGATGTCGAAAAATGAAGCATGGTCTGTAAATACAAGTAACTAATTGAGCTTTATCGATGTGTCCTAATGCCCCCTCAAATATCTTGGTAGGTATATTATTATGTACCACCTTAGTGCGCTACAAGATCCTTTGAGGATGTATAAGCAAGGAGAGTAAGAATTACGTCCAAACGTTATTATTATTACCTACGTTATCACACAAGGAGTATTTCGGGTCCGTTTAAAGTACCTATCCTATATAGTTGCCCTCGGTATTGATCGAAGCCCTCGTCACTTATAAGTCGTCACGTATGTATGTGCCAATTATATTATTTGGACGTACTTCTGACTACCTTTAGGCATCGTTAAATATTCTTGATTTCGTATACAAGTATCTACTGAGAGATCGGAAGGGATATCTCGTTTCTAGTTGTCCCTTTTCCGTCGTGGTTATTTATTTAGGTAGGTTAGGTTAAGTACCTTGTCTGCCACATCTCTGCGGCGTAATCAACTGCCATCGCCCTATCAGCCCGTACAAATATGGGTGAGCCTCCAATGTCGGCCTCGAACCTCTGCATTGCCCCCACCATGCCGTCAAAGCTGCCGTTAGTGGGATAACCCCAGGAATCGCTTCTTTGAAAAATGTAGCTGAAAATAATGATAGGCCTACAGTAGTAGGTAGGTACCTTCTAATTTACTTACTGACACCTAGGTAAGGTGATTGATTAGCATTTAGAGCACCGCGGTGGTCTAGTGACCCCGCCTTAGACGGTCTAAGGACCCCGCCCTTGATCCTAAGGTCGTGGGTTCGAATCCGGTCGTACACTTATGGATTTAAAAAAATTATGTGCGCAATACCAGCGCTCTCAAACGGTGAAGGAAACCCGTGGTTTAGTTAGCTCCGCACGTATTTAACATGTCTTTCCTGTGGATTAGGCCGACTTTATGGAAATACGCATAGATAAAAACCTAGCTTATGAGTGCTACATCGAAATGTAGCGCTTTTGTAGGTAGATTTACAATCTAGGCCAAAGAGATACCTAGGTGTTCTAAGAGTACCTACCTTACTACACAACACTCCTGGAAAATCGATGACCTAATTCCTGGCCACGTTGCGACCGACGGTTGGATAGTTCAGTAGGTAGATAAATGCACTAACCTGATGTTGAATATATCCCGATAGTATTTTAAAATTTCATAATATTTGAGCTTGTGGATAGAATCTACCTTAGTCAAACTCGGCTGTTCACGTTCCAAAAATTCAGTAAAAGTTTCATGGAAAACCTTTTGATTTTTGGTAATAACTAGCGTAGTTCGAAGCACTAGGCCTTTCAAATCCCGTCTATCTTTCTTATCAATGTGCAGACTGTTATTCCAAAACCCGATCTTTCTTACGATAACTTCGCCGTGCAAAGCAAAGCCTGTATTATATATTTCATAAAGACTGTAGTGCTCATTTTTTTTGTAGATTATCGTAATATCTGAATCAACTTCTATCGGATACTGAGAAAGTACTTTAATAGTTTCTTCAAGGTCTTCTGTCAGTATTACCCAAATGAAAGGGCTTCGAAATGCGATTTTCATGTCCAGAGAATCCAAAACGTAATCCCAGCCCTCACAGGTAGAGTTGAGTATGACACCGACCTTCTGATAAGAATGTGGTATGTTAAAAGACATAGTTTTTTTATTCCAACTAGAAAACCTCAACTTTGTTTCATAACAAATACCAGATGAAATAACTGTTCTGGTATTTGAATTAAGAGCGACGCCATGTTGTATATTATTAAGCTTAAATATATCAAGAATTATCGCAAAATCTGTCACTAAGATTGAGTTGACCAAAACTCTTGAAAGAAACATCTTGCTAGCACAAAGAAATATTCCTGACTAGTGTTTTAAGTTTGCTTTTATAAAAGAGGAGTGGCAGCAAAATTGCTCTTGACAGCCAAACAAGCTCTATTACTGTCAGCAGTTTCAAGATATCAAAGAAAGTGGCCATCAATAAATAGGTTAAATAAATTTGTCATACCGTTTATTCAATAAATTATGCTGCTTTTTACCTAGGTTCACTTGAATACAGACAAATTTAAAGCTACAACACCAATTTATCATAATATTGAGAATGGTTACAATCAGATAAAAATTTCATAGAATACAGTTATTAAGTGTGATTACATGTTTACAGTTTACTACTGACAAGAGAAGAACTATTTTAAACTATGTTTCAATAAATAGATTAAATATTAAAATTGAAGTCCAATTAATAAGTAGTGAAGACATCTTGGAAAGGAAATTCTGCTGTATCAGGTATTAGGAGATCAGCCAAATAGCAAACAGTACCAGCTGTTCCTTCATATAAGCTCTGTGGGTTGTCAGGCAGTCTAGCATCCCTGATGAATTCATCTGTGTTCATAAAATCTGCAAAAACTTTGGCTCGGTACAGGTACTTTTCATCTCCAGTTAGTCTATGCAGGAGTAGGAAGACATATCCATTGCCGGCCACTCCATGGCACAGCCCCGGGCCTTTGCGCAGGAGTCCTTTGTGCCACACAACCTCACCAGCCTTGATGCAGGCATTGTAGTACATCTGCTCTTTATAAACTAGATAAGCTTTGGCCATGAGATAAATAGTACCTGGCGCTCCATGGCACCAATGCACTAACTTATGATCACTAAGAGATGTTTCTTCCAAGCAGCATGGCCAATTCCCATCTTCGGATTGCAGTGACAATATGAACTCCACGGTAATTTTGATATTGTGCGCAGCTAGTTTATTGTATTCTATGTATCCTGGCACTGATAAAAGCATCTGTAGGATTAGGCTGATCCCATGGGCTGCTCCTAGGTATTCAGTGTTGAAGTAGTGATACATCAGGGGGCAGGGTCTGTTTTGTCGTTTAGCATGATCTCGTCCAGATTCAACGATGTGATCACATAGTTTGTAAAGCTCTTCATTCGTAAACACTGGAGTTTGCAACTCACGACTCATCCACAATGCTCCAGCCAGGTATCCCGCTCTACCAACGAAGTATTCATCGCCGCCACACTTGAGGAACCTCGGACTCAAGTACTGGTTGTAGAGAGACTTGTACAGCTTAAGATAATCGGCGTATTTTTCGTCACCCACTTCTTTAGTCAATACGGTAGCGATGGCGTACGTACCCGCATCACCGATCAGGAACGACGTTTTATCTCCAGCAGACGTCTCCAAAGCAGGCTGCAAGTATTCCAAGGCCTTTGCCATAAAGGCGGCCTTGTTTTCAGACAGCATCGAATTTTTTGATATGTAATAGAACATGAATGAGGCGCCGGTAATGCCAATATAAATTCCTCCATTGACATTTTTACGTGAAGGCTGCAGTCTTTTGGTTATATTCGAGATATGGTCGTTGATCTGGCTGACAATCTCACTTTTATCGATCTTTGTGTCGGTTCCCGGCTTATAATCCTCGTAAGGATTTAGGAAATATCGCACCATTTTGAGACCAAAAGGGGTCACTCCAGACAGTAGTTTTTTAAATGTTTGCCACGAATATACGTTAAAAAAACTTTTACTCATCAATTGAAACACATTAGACCTTCCATAATGCTTAAAATTTTAATTAACTTGCAGAAAATGGTACAGTCCGCTGAATCCGCTTCAGTCAGACAGAACCACTGATTGCGATTGATTTTTGATTTCACTCGACGAGACGAGACTAAATTTACGAGACGGACGACCGACTGTGTTTTGTTTGGTTTTTATTTTTTGATAGCAGTATTCCGTTCAGAAACTCATTCAGGTGACTGACCCTTCTATGTTATGTTCTAAAGATGGGATAGTAGTTATATTTTAAAAAGCAGGGAATACTGAATACGTACGAGAACATTGCAAGTTAGGCATGGAGAGGATAATATGGCAATCTAATGTTTTGAGAGCTAGGTAGGGGTAGACGCAATAGCGCATAGAGAGTGCGGCCGCAGGCGGGGTCATGGGGTCATTTGAGGTCATCATAAAATTTTTGAACGAGCATCTCTCAGCTGTCTCTGTTTGGTTTGTCACTTTTGACACTTGTGCGCTGCTGCCAACCTCTAGAGGAATAAAAATATTAGATTTTGTCGCGTTCAATGTAAGTCGATACGTATAAATTACCTGGAACATTTTTATTAGTGTTACGTTTGTTTCCTAGCAACCTAGCCTGTTCGTGTTCTCGTGTATTAGTTCAAGGTACTCTAAACTTTGCTAGCAACAACCGTTCTAAAAACAGATAAAATGGACTAAAACTGCCTTTTTTACGAATTTATTTTATAAACATTGAAATTATTGAATAGGGTCCAAGTGGAGTAGTAGTGTTCTGTGATAAGGATCATTTTATTTGTTACGTAGTGGAGTTCGTTCTGTAATGTTATTTAATGTGAATAAATTGAATTGAATTTAAATTGATAATCAGTTAAGAGATATATTTATTTAAACATAATGCCTGTTTCATACAACCGTGGAAATGTAAGTAAGACCTTCGTAACAAAGCTAATAACAACAATAAAAAACACAGTTCCTATCATTTTGGTAACTACCTACTTATAAATTGTTTTCATAATATATCTATGTACGTACCCAGCTAGTTAATTAGTATTCCGCGAAAATCACGAGAATTTTTGTCGTAACTGCGTACCTACGTACTGTTTGTTTTAGTTCTCACAAATACGCAAGACATCATTTCGCGCAAGAGGTCGATCTGCACAGTCTCTTGATGCCGGTGCATCTAGAGCTGATACAGGAGCTGGTGGAGACGATCGTCAATTTTTACAAATAAGACCAGCAATCGCTGATCCCAGGGCTGCTCTTGCACAGCGATCACATACCACTCTTTCAGGGTAGGTTAAGATCAGATCATCTCATCTGCTCCCGCTAAGCATGCTAAGTGTGTAACCAGTTTCCGACCGTTGCATGGGGAACACAATTTAAATATTTTTTAACCTTGTAGGTACCTACTTACCCTACCTATTTTTAATCTTCAGAGAATTATAAACACCTTGTGAGATGAACAGCGTTTCTATTTTATAAACCCAGGAGCTTTTATACTTCATCATAATTTAAAAGCGCCATCATCTAAATTCATCTAATTTCATAATTTCTAATAGTTGCACTGTAAACCTTCCTACTTTATGGTTGTAATGTATAATTTGTAATGATTTATCGTTCAAAACTTTACAAGTTACCACTAAGTAAGTGTAGTTACCTACTTAAAAACTAGGTACCTAAGTAGGTAATTAAACGTTTTTATTTTACTTTAGAAACGACTTCAAGGAGGACTTTAAAGAAGATTCTATTAATTTACAAGCTGTTGGAGAAGGCAAGGTTCAACTATTGAGGACCCCACAAGAAAAAGACCGTCTACCAGATAGAATAAGTCTAGATAGGTACTTATTTAAAAATAAATATTGGTGGAAATACCACACCGCGAAAGAATCTAATAGAATAGCTACCTACACCCTCACTTCTCTATTCTCTTTTCTTTGTTAATACACCCTTACTAGACCACAGGTCAAACAACATAAAAAACAAACAAACACCTGCGTCCGAACCCACAATCTTCAGTTAGGCTGTCACAGAATAAGATACCTGTGAAGCCAGCAAATAATTCAAACATGGCAGTAATATTCATTAATTACTATAGGCAGGTACTTATGTTGTAATTACTATAATCTAATTATTTTACAGGAGAGGGCTATCATCAATACCTAATATCGTCGGAGAACCAGGGTTAAGACTATTATCACTACAGCACAATTTGATTAATAGCTTATCTGGGCTGTGTCCCTTAGATTTGGGTAAGCTGGTGTTTTTAGATGTCTATGATAATCAGATAGACAAAATCACCTCGTTGGACAGGCTATTCAGCTTAAGAGTATTATTGATGGGAAAGAATAGGTAAGAAAATATTACGACGTTTTGATACTAACGTAGATTGCAGCTAAGTAATCATACGTCCATTTTATTTACAGAATTAGAAGAATAGAAGGGCTTTCCAACCTAGTGAAACTAGAAGTACTAGATTTGCACGGTAATCGAATAGGCAAAGTGTGTGGTTTATCTAACCTTAGCGAATTAAAAGTACTCAATTTAGCTGGTAATCAGATAAAATTTGTTGGACAAACCGATCTTCAAGGTTTGGTATCACTCAGAGAACTTAATCTGAAAAGAAATCGCTTGTCAAAACTGATGGGTTTCCAACACACACCAAAAGTGCAGAAATTGTATCTTGGAAATAATGATTTGCAAAGGTATAGCAAGTATTTCTTTTATTAACAACATAAAGTAAATTTTTCTTTCCAAGATAACTATTAAATTCTGTTTTCAGTATTGAAGATGTAGCTTCGCTATCAGAAGCAATATCCCTGATTGACATATCTCTCGATGGAAACCCAGTAGCACTGGGTGGTGATTGTACTCCTTTCTTAGTGTCGTATCTTCCGAATCTGCTAACTCTAACAAACATGCACGTTACTGAACAAGTAAGGAGATTGATATTCATGTGTTATAAAAGCACAGTTTTCTTTTTTATGGAAATAATAGTTATTTCTCGTATTAACTCACAGGTTCGCCATGCAGCAATGGCTTGGCGTAACAACAAGGAAGCAGCCCACGCAGCATACTGCGCACTAGGTGGCGTTGCTCAGCAAGAAGCCAGAAGAGATCAAATAATCAATAACGCTCGAACTAATTGGGAACTACTTAGGTCTGAAAACAAATGTTTCGTCAGCACTGCCAGTTCAACGAAAAACGAAGAAATCAACAAGGAATTTGCATTAGAAATATCTGCCAAAAATATTACTCACAGTGGCAGCACTCAAACTATAGATACTGCAGCATTGCCTGATGTTGTTATGGCTCTTCAACAACCAGAAACTGAAGATTCAGATTGCAAGACTAATAATAGTGATAACAATATGAAAATAGTACATGAGAATGCTCCAAAGCCATCGCCAATAAAGAAATTACAAAGAAGTGCTACCACTCGTAAAGCGCCTGAACGCCGTGTAAATTTTTCAGATCGCAGTGCATCTCAAGATACTGATGCATCTCACTCTACATCAACAAGTAGTGAAATAAGATTACCACCAATACTTTTACCTATAATTTCTTCATTAGAAAACGTAAAGCTCGCAGATGGTAGCGAACCAATTTTAAAACGGTGGGAAAGTATATCTAGCGTAGAACCGATTGTTGATTCTTCATTTAGCTCAATGCCTTCATCTAGTGAAAGTGAAGACGAAAGAAGTAAGAAACCAGTAAGACGTATGCCAACTGCTTTTAGACGCCGAGAAAATTTTGGTTCAATGCGGTCTAAATCAGTTTGTGACCCTGAGAGTAGGAAAACCAAAGCCAGGAATTCTGACAATATCGAAAGTATGAGCAATATTTCGACCAACACTAATGTGGGCTCTGTTTCTTCAACATCAGGAAGTGAACAGAACAGCAAAGTTTTAAGACGTGAGGGTTCTTTAAATAGTAGGCTTAGTAGCAGAAATATAAGGAGTGCTACAATAACACGGAGGACTGAAAGGGCGTCATCTGCTAATCGTGCTTCTACGGCACGAGTAAAGTCTGGAAAAAGTTTGGCTAGTTTTAAATCATCAGAACCTGTTCCGAAACCAATGCCAGTATCAAAGGATAGGGAACAAGGTATTTTATGAATTCACCGGTGATTGTGTTTTTCTCGCATTCCATTGAAAAGTAAAACTTTGATTCATGTTTTAGGTGTCGATTATTTAGTAGAAGTTTGTGATGGTGTCGTAAGTGCATGGGGCGCAGGTGCTGTGCGTCGTTTATCTCGAGACTGGGACTGGGAACGAGCACGCCACGTTACTAGAGCTGCTTTCCATTACGTCCATTTTAATGCCGTGGCTCAGTCACTGCCTGAATTAAAAGCTAAGTGAGTTTTTCAGACCCTAATAATACTTTAGCTCCCTTTTTTTACGATCCATGCTTCAAGCGGCGTTTTCACTAATCGGTTTCGGTTATTACCATCGCTTAATCATAATCATCGCTTAAATAACAATTTTAATAATGCTGGACAATCCACACAGCTTCATCTAGCTCCAAGCTATGCAAAGCTTGTGTTCATCGTGAGTCGTCTCTTATTCTTCAGATTTCCTAACGTCTCTCACATATCAGTACGTGCCACAGGCCTTCAATGGCTTGGACAGCTACACGCATTAGCTGAACTGCGTGGAATCACAGGACTGACAGTAATACCTGAAGGCAATCCAATAAACGCAAAAATCTGGAAGAACTACGCTATTTACAGGCTTGCTCACTGGGGCTTAAAAGAAGTAAATGATGATACGGTAAGTTTAGATTCTAAAATTCATCTATTTTTTTTAATTCAATAAGCGGTAGAACTAATAAGTCGATTGTAATAGTACAGAACCGTTCCAGTTTCAAAATAATGAATTTCAAAGCAGGTTACAGACGATGAAATAAAATTGGCGAATCAAACTTATGGAGGTCTGAGTGATATCGTCCTACGAGCTCTTCCTGATGCTCCTCTACAGCCTCTTTTGTCAAGGTTGGGTCGAAATGGAAACAGCTCTACCAGCGCTAAATCGTGGTTAAGGGCAGCAGATCCAGCCTTACGGGACGTCATAGCTAAAGAGGCACTGCAATACAAAAAAGGACACGTTTCACAAGTAAAAGAACATTCTAATAATAACGTTTAGAGCTGATGTTGGAGTGCAGTAAAAATAAATAGCATAAAGTAAGAATGTCAGTATGAAAGTAGTGTATGTAGAAACCGATCAATTTCATAATTTGGTGCATAGGTAGGTATATATCTATGTATTATAAACAACATGCTGATTAAACAAGCAATGTTAAGTGGTAATCATCAGCTACAGCAACACATTGCCTCGTAGGTTACACACGTTATAAACGTATCCTATGATGCACTGCCCTGTGTGCCCATCAACGTGAGGGATACAGGTGATAAACTTCATGTGCCTTAAATTTCACCGGCACCCACACCCATCAGATCAAATCACAATCACACTGCTTGATGCGAGAAATAGTAGTAAACGATCTATTACATTTTACAGGAAGACATGAGCTGGCGAGTAAGAGGCCGTAGTCAGTTATCCCATGCTGTAGAACTCGCATGCGGTGCAGCACAAAGGCTCAGAGCCTTAGAACTCCTGTGGCCAACCATGCTTGTAGAAATGATTGAAGATATCTTACGTGACTACTCTGACATGGAGTCGCATGTCAAAGAGCAATTACGTACGCTTATGGATATGGATTCTTTGTAATGTATCATGTTTGTTGTACCTATTTAATCGGAGAATCTGCTGTGACAGACGTTTAAATTTTTAAGGAACCAATATTTCACGTTTTCGATAATGTACGAAGTTTTAAAAGCAATTAGTAATAGATTTTAATCAGTGGAGATTGTACCGCTTTTTAATAATATACCGTTAGATATTTACACCATTAGTCATTGGTAGATTATTGTTGAGTCTATCTGCTTAGTGGAGTTTATCATAATAATAATATGGTAGGTACTAAGCATATAATAGAAAAATAGTTTATTTTTGTAGCTCCATCTAGCGAGCTACATAAGACATTAATTATTATCTTACTGTAATTATGAAGATAGAGTAGGGACTGAAAGTCGTAGCGTATGTAGGTAAATGACTTTGTTATTTGCTCAATATTTTTAACATAGATGTCACGAAGAAATGCATGTTTAGAAAAAAGAATAGACTAACTAGATATAATCGTGTACCCAATGCTGATTTACATTACCGGCAAGTTATGTACTAAAAAATAAATCATATACCTACTTAAAAATTTACTCTATTCATCTTATTGCACTTAAATTACAAATGAACAACAATAACAATAAAACTTGAGGAAACGGCACACAAAAGTTGCACAGCAATTTACGTTTAACGTGTCATCTAACGTACAGTGATACTTCACCCTTTGCATACGCAGTTCTATAATTTAATTTGCGTCACTCCATCTATTTTATCGAATTGTGATCATATTACTGATAAGTATGTACTTCAAAAATAATTTAAACAAAATATCTTGTTCAGATAAAGTGACTTATCTGTAAGATTCTGTTCTATTTGAATTGGGCAAATACCTACGCTAAGATTTGGGTAATCATTTTGAACGCAGTATTTTACAAAACTGCCAACATAACAAATCCTACATTATTTATTTACATGACGATGACATGACGTAAAAGTTCATTATGAATATTTTGATTGAAACGATAATTTCACCAAAAAAAATCCTCATTGTAACTTCACTTTAAATATTTCTAGGGAGATCTCCGGCACTTTGTTAAGCCTTAACTACCTACCTACTTCATTCTTTACTGAATTGGGTATTTTCTGGACTGCTCTCGGTCTCTGTGATGTTTGACGTTCGAGAATATCACAGCCGTATTATTTTGGACTAAACTTCATACATCGTTTTGATTTTCTCTAATTTCATTCGCTAGCTGACGTGCGTGACGCTAGCTAAAAATCTCTTTCCTCTCGAAAATCGTCACCACAGAATACCTACTTGATCTTCACTTGCAGTGGTTTCGTTTGATTATTTTTGTAACATGTTATCCGATTGTTCTCTAAAAAGAGAAAAATGAAATAACCCAATTAGAGAACGCCATGGACGACACAGAAAGCACAACAACATCAGTGGACGAGAACACTGGTAACTTGTGCGATAACCCTACGAGAGATACACTTGCTGAAGGTCTTTTGGGGCTATTGAAGCCTACTGTGGACCAGCTAGACGAGCGTGTGAGGGCTACAAGGTATGTAACATCGTTTACGTGCTTTATATGTTCAATTTCTGGTCCATCTTTAGATCCTATGCTCTGATCAATGATATCCCTAGATGACAGTTCACATACAAAATCATAGCTAAAAATTTTCCACGTGAAATTATACTTAGACAGCTACCTACCTACATTTGTTTACTAACGAAGTGAGAAAAAAATAAACTGTTTTAAGTTCAACCTAATTACAACCATTACAGTCGCCTATAATGTCGCTAATTGGCAAAACAAACTAAGAGCTCATTTCTCAAATGATCTCTTATTTACTGAGACGGATTTTTTGCGCCGACCCTATATCTAGGGGTATCATTGATTGAAGATCATAAGATAATGTTACTCAAGTTTCAAACTTCTAGGTCTGTTATTTAATTTTTAGGCTGTGCATTTATTTTAAGTACAGTATACTAATATTCTAATCTTTTTTCTTTACCAGAATTTCTCAATTGGAGTTGAAACAGCAAATAGAATCACTGAATGAAGAGCTTGCAAAAGTTAGAGAGGCTCTGAACAACCACCCCGACTTGGATCCTTATGTAAAGAAGCTGATTGCTTGCAAGCATAAAGTCACTGTTGTGCTTAATGTTCTTCAAGGATCACAGGTGAGTCCTATTTTAATTATTAATCACTAAAAGGTGAAGACATTTCACAGATGGTGTGTGTCTCTTGAATACAATATAGGATTGTATAGTATAGTGTATTGTAAACTCATGAAACTGATATTATTACTGAAATAAATTAAATAGGTACCTATGGATTTGATATATTGATGTTTTTATTTTCAGGATAGACTGAATGAAATCAGGCGAATGGTAAATAAGGAGAAAAGTGTCCGTCCTGCAGTCTTACCCCCTCCCCAACCAGAGCCAGAGCAAAGCACTAGTGGAATTTCCTCAGAGCAAGGCAGCGTAAACTAGAATGGAGACTCCATATCAGAACCATATCCATAAGGCTGACTTTGACTTTGTATATGAACCAGCAGAAGATAGCTTTTTACTGATTGATGCTTTAGAAAAAGACATAAGTTACCTAAGAGCCAAAAATCCCACATTTTGTTTAGAAGTTGGATCAGGCAGTGGTGTTGTTATCACTGCATTGGGAATGGCATTACCTAACACATTCTGCATGAGCACTGACATCAATTTCAAAGCTTGTGTTATGTCTAAACAAACCGCTAGTTACAATAAAGTTGAATTAGACTCAATCAACATGGATTTAGTGACTTTTACCCGTGATAATGTTTTTGATGTTATAATATTTAATCCACCTTATGTGGTGACAGACTCTAAAGATTGTGGAGGCCGAGGTATATCTGCAAGTTGGGCTGGTGGTGTAAAGGGTCGAGAGGTAACTGATAGGTTATTGGATGTGATACCAAAGAAGCTAGCAAAAACCGGAGCTTTCTATCTCCTACTTATAGACGAAAACATTCCTCAAGAAGTTATAAAGATGATGTCTGAACAGAAATTCAAGCATGAATTGATAGTACAGAGACGAGTAAAAAATGAACATCAACTTGTGTTGAAGTTTTATTTATGAAAATAATATACACAAAAATATTGTGTGCTTATAATTATATAAGATAATAATAAAATTTATGATAAATACTCGGTATTTTAAGTTGCTTCTTGTTTAAGGTTTTTTTTTACTGCTGCTCCAAATGCTTGGGCTCCCTCATCATTTTCATCAACCCCAGGGAGAGTTGAACAGTTTTTAAGCCATTTCTGCATGTTTGGGAAAGGAGAAATGTCCCAGCCCACAGCCTGAAAATTATTTATCTATAATTTTTAGCAGAATGTAAAAAAATCATGGATACAAGAAAAGGTGTTTAAAATTCTTAAACTGTCATTCAGTTTTGTTGTAATAATTATTTGTGGATATTTTTACACAACATAATCTAGCCCCAAATTAAGCAAAGCTTGTACTTTAGGTACCAGATGACTGATAGAATGCTTAGATACTTTTTTTGTAAATATATACAATAATAATAACAATGCCATTAGTAGATTGTAGATGTTTTAGATCTATTGTGTAGTCCGGAGGCCAAATCAAATTGTGAGCACCTTGTTCTAAACAAAACTATATGCCTGCATATAGAAGCAAGGGGTTGCTGTTTCAGCTAGTTATCAGTCTGATATCAAAATATAAAAATTGAAAGTATTGGCATATTATGATAATTGACATACAAATCCAAATAAAATAAATATTGAGACTTACAAGAATGCTTGTTACAGAGGAATAAATTGATAGATCAGCAAGGGTAGGGGTGACACCAGCCACCCACTGACTTCCACTTAGGAACTGCTCCAGAAATCCCAGGGTTGTGTTCAAGTCATCCATAAGTGCTTTCTTGATTTCCGTCTCTCCCAGGAACAATATAGGAAACTAAAATGAATAAATAAAAGAAATAGAAAATTTTACTGCATTATACCTACTTTATATAGATGCCAAAATAAAATCAAGGTTTTTAAATTAAAGAGATTTACAACATCTCCACAGGCACAAGAGGTAGTAGTCTATCTATCTTCTCTTTAAGGCAAGACACAGTAAAAATATAACTTACACAAACTGCCCTTATTTTGACGTACAAAGACGAGCTATCAAAGTATAGTCTCTGATTAACCAATGCTCGTTTTCTCAAATCTTTAGGGTACCATTGGTCGTCTTTCCCATACTTATCAGCCAAGTAGCACGCAATAGCACGGCTCTCCCATAAAACAAAGCCATCTTCTTCCAAAGTAGGTATGCAATGTTGCGGATTTATTTTCAAAAAACTCTCTTTTAACTGTTCCTTTTTGAATAAGTCGACTATTTCAACCTCCACTGGCACTCCGACAGCTCTAGCAGCAAGTAAAGCGCCGCGCGAAGGGCCACTTATCGGAAAATGATATAGTTTGATAGTAGACATCGCTTATTTATTTATCTAAGTGCGTGCTGTGCTGAGCTGGCGGGCACATGAATTGATAGTATTCTGTGTAATTGTGTATATGATTCTGTGTGTGTTTAAGAGGGTGATAAATTAATATGTGTTCTGTGATCATGGTCACAGAGTACAGTGTGTACCTACCTACTTTTATTTAAACGTACGTATTAGATAACTGAAAATAGTCTTCTGTCTGTTGCTGATCTATCTTGTAGCGTTTAATTTATTTTATTTAGAAATTGGTTTATCCTCTAGTGTGTTGTGTGTGCTGTAAACCTTTTATTACAACTGCCTAGTTTGGCACCTACCTCCCTAATTAATGTTTCGAAAGCCTGTACAAACTAAGCTATTAAGTACCTACGTACTTTTATGAAATATTATGATAAATTAAATTAGATAAGTAACGTAAAAAATATACAAATCAAAAATGCCTCCAAAGAAGTGCAGAATATGCTTGGGGACAAACTTTTTGTCTAATATATTTCAAATTCATGAACGTATGAAAATATCTTCAAAAATTATGTCGATTGCCAATATCACGGTAAGTTTTTCGGTTATGAATGAAGCAATTCTAAATACCTACCAACAGTCTCAATAACAATCTTATGCAAGTGATTGCTTTTTTGTTGAACTCTATTTATTGCTATACTGTTAAAAAAACTAAAAAATGCATTTTACTTGATGCAAAACTATGTATGCACAAAAGAAAAGTAGGTATGACAATATCAGATAAATTTGCAATCACCTGTTAATGCAAACATTGGCTCTAAGAATTACCTACTATTATTTTATAGATCACTCCAAATGATGGGCTCCCTGATAAAATTTGCAACACATGTGTACGCAAATTAAACGACTGTTTAAACTTTATAAAACTATGTGAGAGTTCAGACAGGAAACAAAGAGATTTATTTGAGAAACAAGATGACAATAAAGAAACATCAACATCTGAACTTGATATGGATCTTAGTCGAGATAAGTTTCCGGAAAATAAATTGTATACTGAAACAAACCCAAGCAACTTGCTCATGGTCATAAATGAGACAATTACTAAGGAAATCACAAAGGATAATGACTTAAATATTTCAAAAAAGCAAATAAAGCAACAGTGTTCTACTTGTGGAAAAGTCATGTCATCAAGGTGTGACATTTTTATTATTTTAAAGCTAACAAACTTTGTCCGCATAAAGCTATTTTCATACAAACTTCAACATCTGCTGGTACCTGTTTAGAGATTGAATGTCGGGAATTCCTTTTTGGTACACTTCTATGCACCAAGATAAATATATCCTGAAAATTTCAGGTCTCCACGAGAAGTGGTTTAAGCTGTGCATTGTCTATAAATGTCAGTCAGGACTAAGATATAATAATAAATAATGGCAGTTATGCCCAGTTTTATAAGCACACTTTGTAATACTATTTTAGCATAACTTACTTACCTATCTACTCTCTTGGTTTCAGATTTCGCCTCAAAACTCACCTAAGGACACATACCGGAGAACGTCCCTATACTTGTCCACATTGTAGCAAGAACTTTGCTCTATCACAAAACTTGAAAGTTCACATGAGAGTTCATTCGGTAAATATATTCTGTATTATTAGGTGCACTGGTGGGTAGTGAGAGCATCCTCAAGTTGTGGGTTCAAATCTGGCTATGCACCAAGGAATTCTGTACTTATACGTAGGTAGTTATATTTGCAGTATGTGCGCTATGCCAGTGCTCGCAAATGGTGAAGGAAAACATAGTGAGGAAACCTATCTACTTTTTACTTCTACTTTTGATCAGGTGGAATTAGAATTAAAAATAAATTTAAAATAAAACCAAACAAACCCAAGTGGAAAGAAAAATTATCTTTTCTACATATTTATTTTCAGGGTGAAAAACCACTACAGTGTTCTGTATGTGGGGAATCTTTCGCCCACACTGCCGGGCTGGCAACACATAGGCGCAAGCACACTGGTCAAACACCATACAGCTGCATGCTGTGCCCACGATCCTTCCGCACCGTTGGACATTTGCAGTACCATGTCAGGTGAAACCAGGCATACCTAGATATACCTTTTACATAATGATGTGTTTTATACAACTTCCTAGTGGAACAAGTAGATAGCCCACTGAAGGCTATGCTTAACATCATTAAGCATAGCCTTTCAGATCAGCACCACTTGCATGGATGTAAGTATCGATAGATAAAGTTTGACATAAATTCTCGATAAAACGTGGTTTTATCAAAATTTATCGAGATTAGCAGAGACTTTAGCGACAAGGATTGTCAACAAGGATTTTTTTTTTTATAATTATGCTGGACAGTCCACACAGCATCATCTAGCCCCAAGCTAAGCAGAGCTTGTGAGAAAACACCCAGAACACCCGGAATAAATATTTGCAGATCGTACAAACATTTATCCCAAGGCGGGAATCGAACCCGCAACCTCTTGCGTCGCAAGCGGACATTCGCCCGCCGCGCCACATCGGTCGTCAATCATTCGATAAAATAAATGACGAAGCTAGTTGTGTGCTAGATCACAATAGGTAGGCCATATGGCCGCAGTGATACCAAAGCCGCAAAAAAATATAATATAGTTCTGTGCTAGTGCGTAGATAAAATCCATACTTAGATAAAATCAGTTAGGAAGTGCCCCACGATGCACTACTTTGCGTCCATCACCCTGAGGATACAGGTGTTAAGTCTCATGTGCCTGTGATTTCAACGGTACCCACATCCTTCAAACCGGAACCTAGCAAGCTGCTTGACGGCAGAAATAGGCATAGTGGTCCTTCCCCGGACAAACCCTTCACTGAGAGCTCTACTATAACTACCACTAAAATTTTCACTGTAAGCTCTTCTAGTATGTACCTACCTACTAATAAACTCGGCATGACAGGAAGTTTCAAATTAGATTATACTAGCGGTCCGTCCCGGCTTCGCACGGGTTTTAGTAAGGATCCCTAATGTTTTTGAAAATGTAATAGCCTATGTCACCCGGGGATAGTGTAGCTTCCCAACGGTGAAAGAATTATTCAAATCGGTCCAGTAGTTTCGGAGCCTATTCAATACAAACAAACAAACAATTAGGAGATGACACAAAACTATTCCGAGGTTACGCCGAGTTTTTAATAAGGGATCGTCTTTAAAAATTTAATCTGTATTTGCTCTTAAAACTACGTACTATATTTCACCCATTAAAAAAATATAAATATTTCAGACTGCATACAGGCGAGAAAAACTTTGAATGCGACAGTTGCGGTAAAGCTTTTATCACACGAAGCGATTTGAAGCAACATTTTCTAACTCACACCGGAGACCGACCGCACGTCTGCCCAGGGGGCCAATTCTCGCTCTTTAGAGATAAAGTCTAATTCGACCTAAGTCGAAAAAAGATGGAGAATGTCGAATAAAATGATATTATGCTATTCTCGTGATGTCACCAATAGACATAAGTCGTAAAAAAGCTTTCGACATGCAAAGAGTGGTTCCGAGCGATAGAGATCAAATGTCGAAAGATCGCTGCCGTTTTTCAAGGACAACCCTGCCTATTTTGACAAAACTTTTGGTTTGCTTAAGTACCTATTAATTATGCCAGGTATTTATAAGCCTTTATTGGTTTTCGTCATTACGATGCAATAACAACAGTAGGTAATAAATCTTAGTAAATCCTAGTAGGTATATTCTAAACAAGTGCTTTCTGCTAATAAAATTATGGTAATCAAACACATAGGTACCAACGTTTTATTTAAAAAAAAAATCTCTGGCGTAGCTCATTATCGGCTTCGGTTAACTCAAGCAGCCGATTTTTGAGCTGACGTTGGGTAGGTTTTTTTTACGCTTGCATTATTTATTGATGTTATTTTCGGGCGCCTAGCAAACTTTCAAAGTAGGTAGGTACTCGTTGAGACTTTCTTTTTTTTTTTTTTGTGGCCTCTGTCCGTCTTGCGGACAACAATTTTGCCAATGTCAAGTGGGTTGTATATAATACTTCTTAGTCAAGTCGAGTCGGTAAAAAAAGTAAAGTCAGCTGTCATTGGTTTTGAAGAAATAGATGGCGTTTTTCTTCAAAACCAAAGGGAAACATTTTCGTTCAAATCAGGATGCCACTTAACACACTTTCATTTCAATTGTTTACACTTGTGCTAAGACCTCAAGTAATGATGGTTAAAATACCACTAAAATTACCCATCAGAACTTAAAATAACACTAGAAAAACAATTAAAATGAAAATACAATGTTGCTTCCAAAGATGACAGAGAACGAATCCGAGACTTTCTTTACAAAACACAAATAGCCGCTGTAGTTTGATAGCTTGACTGACACTGACAGTTTAGTTACACAAAGTTTCGTACCACGCATGTAGGAACATGTAAAGATATTCAAATGTAATATTTTATTAAAAAAAAAATTTTGTGTACTTTTTACTGTAGATTCATATTCAATTTATAAAATCATTGTATAAACTATGTTGTGTACATACTTTGTGGCCACAAAACTATACAGTTAAAGATTCAACGAGATCTCGTTGAAACAATAGCTAAACCGGAACGTATATCTGAGATCTCTACAGAAATGTCGTGCCGCCATTTGTCGAATTCTAGTGAGAATACGGTTTTTGGAATCGTTAGACATTTTCGTGACATTTTGCGTAGACATTCAAGTTTCGACATGATCTCTATTTCGCCAAAATCTCTACAATCTGAGAATTGGCCCCCTGTATGTGGCGTTCGGTTAACACGCTCTTCGCATCTGAAACGGCACATTCAGCACTCTCATGGAAGCCAGTTTTCATGTAGTTTATGCTCAATGAGGTTTACTCAAAAAACGGAGTATGAAATGCATAAGAAGGAGCATAGTGAAACAGAGAAAAAATAATACATCAAACATTAATTCATTGTACGTACCTACCTACTTATATCCTGTTTCCTATAAAACATCACCAAAAGCACATAGAAATCTATGCTGGAAAAATGCTTGAACTGCCAATAAATGCTTTGTCCACTAAAACCCTTAAACAACAAAAATAAATATTCCTCAAACTAAGTCTGAAAAGATAAATCAAAAACATTTAAGTTCGAGTCAACAGTAACCAAGCATGGATGTATCGATAGATAAAATCTGACAAACGTATTGATAAAACGAGGTTTTATCGAAATTTATCGAGATTGGTAGTATGGAACTTAATTAAAACCTAGATCAATTAGTTCGAGAAATTTTACCGAATTTACCTACCTATCGACAAGCTGTCCACAGGTAGTAAACCACTCGATAAAAGAGGTCGAGACTAGTTCTGTACTAGGGTGTGGATAAAATTCGATGGATAGATAAAATCAGTTTGTCGACCGAAGTTCTACGATCGCATCCCTGACTCAAAAGCCAAACAGGCGCTGGAGAAGTACTTTCGCTGGATCTCTAGTGTTTTTCATGGTAGGTTAGTTAGATCTCAAATAGTATAACAACTGATAAGAACTCAATGTTTGCAAGACTTGCTGTAAAAGCACCCGAATTGAGGCCGTAGCTTTTGAGTTTGAATTGGTTTAATCTGCTATTTAGTATGTTTGATAACTTAATAGATAGGTACTGTATGTAAGTATTTATTAGTAGGCATGCTAAGAAATTAAAATTGGTATCCTATTGTAACTTCGTGTTATTATTATTATTTGCCTATCCATCTATCTACACATAAATGGGATTGGTTTGTATGAAATTAACTTCATGCGGATGAAGTCGCGCGTGTTTGCGTGTTTTGCTACTTTAGTATAAAGGTACCTAATAGATAGGTACCTATAATTCTATTATAGAACAATAGATAATTTTGCAAAAATATGATTAATATAACATAGCTTCACGACTAGAGTCCGCAGGCACGGTAGACATTCCGGTTCAGATCTCTTACAACCAAGTACCTACTCCAGAGTTCTTGAGGATGTCTAATGGGGTTAGTCAGAGGTAAGTAGGTACATGCGTCCAAATTATTACATTTGATAAATACCCACATTTTGTAGTAGGTATCTACCTAGTTGGTATTCCATACATACGTGATACGTTGCAAGCCCATCGCCGCTGCTATCCTAACTGCCGTTTGAAAGCACTGGCACTGCGAGCATACATTTTACGACACAGAAAAACTATTATTAGTGTCGATCTCTTTCTAAACTACTAGACGAAGCGTAATATGTACGCTTTTGTTCGATCAAAGCAATGGTCTATGAATTCCTGGCTGAGAGTATTTCTCCCTACGCTTTCCATAGCTATGATTTTCTGCGGCTGTAAATTCCTGGATTATGTTTTCCATGGTCGTACAATAACTGGCTCATCTAACGCCTTAGTGTTACCAGATTTAGCAAAAAAACTCTTAGAATAAGGACAAGGTGGAGAAAACCTGCAAATTCAGGGTAGAATTATAAATTACAACCATGCAACAGTTTTTTTTATTTATATAAATATATACTGACATATATTTGACCCACCGCCATCTAGCTCCAAGCTAAGCAGAGCATGTACTACGTGACATAACTGATAGATTACATAAATAGGTTGGTTTGCAACATCGTTAAATTGATTGGATTTTAACATTTTCCGCATTATTTTGTCAGCTTTATACTCGTAGTAGATCTTAAGAATAAGGAAGAAGGGCATGGCTGAAAATAATAAGTGAAATGGTTTAAATAATTAATAGTTTATTGTCACTTGCCATCTGCTCATTTAAACAATTATATTTGGGTCATCCATTCACCACAAAGTCGCAAGAAGTACTTGCTCAGTCAACGTGCGCATATGAACTGGTACACGAGAGTGGGCACATTCATCTCTTGAACTTTATCGAAAAACAGACGTTGGGGCGGTCGTCAGTGTGCACGAGCAATTCAACGGGCCATTCAACAAGCAGCATGTTTTAGCATCCGTGTCCGTCGAATGTATTGTTGGAAGCGCGCAAGAGAACGCGGCATAAAAAAAAAGATTTTCTCATTCATGATTTGATTATCATGCTGCCAACTAATTTTCTTTTGTTGGAATACGAGTACATTAAAGTGATTCGCAATTATAACCATACATTACGCGCAGCATATTCTTCATGGCTTTTTCTTCATTTTGGCTTTAGCGGAAAAATAGCCTGGTAACACTGCCACTATTTTCGAAATTTGAAAGTTTTGAAGTCCGTTACGTTATTTACCGTTTCTTTTCTTGTCGTTGGAACGATTTTTGAAGACAAAAGGTGGACTAAAGATTGCTTTTTGTGCGGAGCGTGAAAAATAAATGTTGCGAGGCTCTAGACGCTAAACCAAGACACAGCTGTTGAACACTAATTACAATCAAGATTGTGTACGAGCTTGGAGCTTTTAGAGTACCAGGAAGTTCAAGAACGCATAATGACAGGGGAAATTTATTATTCTACGAAATATTACGACGAGGAGCACGAATATAGGTAAAATATTTAGATTTATTGATTCTAATTTTAGTAAGAACAATCTCGAAGCTTCTGACAAGAGTTCTTGTTCTTTGTGAGTGACTTGTTAGATAAGTTCTTGCCAGCCCTATTTTTTTGGTGATCAATGGAACAAATAAAAAGTTCTGCATTGGTGTATCTTGTAAAAGTTGAACCATCAATACAAAATATAAATTCTTATGACAGTATTAATATGTGTGATATTGATATTCTAGTTTACACCCAATGTGTAAACAAGACTGACTAAGGTGGGTGACTGATTAATATTATGAAACCTGAATGTCTTCCTCATAAAGTCAAAGGATGTCGACTACTTGGTCCTATCTCCCATAGATTTCCAGGACTTATCAGTTATCAGCCCTCTTCATTTACAAACTTACTTAATAAAATAGTGCGTAATTGTTTGTTGGTATCATATTCAGGTGTTCATGATCGAAAGCCTGACACAAGCATATGCCACAGCAAGCAACATTTTAATTATAGATCAAAATATAATATGTATGTTGTTATTTATCTATGGGCCAATGATAGAAAATAATTTTTTGCTTGAAATAAGTTAAATATTATTGTCATCGATGGTTTTCAGGCATGTTGTGCTACCAAAAGAGATGGTGAAGCAAGTCCCAAAAAATCACCTAATGACAGAGCAAGAGTGGCGGAGTATTGGTGTCCAGCAGAGTCAAGGCTGGGTGCACTACATGACACATCAACCTGGTTAGTCTAAAAAACCATTTATTTCTTTAATGTTTAGTCAAAGTCAAAGTCAAAAATCATTTATTCAGTAATATCCGCAGGGATCATCTTGAAACGTCTTAAATCTAGGTGAATCTAAGCGCCAGTTCCTCGCGACCTAGTCTGCTCTGTAGTCAAGTTATAGTATAGTAAATTGATTCAGGCATAACTTTGCGCAAGCCCATTGTAAAAGTATAAAATAGATGATTAAATTTATATTGTATTATTCTTAGTAATAGTACTAATTATATTTTATATCTGTTTTATATATCATAGTATAGCTATAGCATGAAAGCAATTTATTTTCAAGAGTAATTGAAAAGACATTGGTTGGGTAAAGCATAGTGCTTAAATATAGTCGCTTACAGCCTACATGAGAAGTGTAGGCTGTAAGGGAAAAGAAAGGATAGGAAAGAAAGTTTATATATTTTTAAAATATTTATGATTTGATACAGCAGCAATTTATTTATGCCCAAGCTAGCTAGCAGGCAGTTATGTATCAATCATAAGAAGCTTTAAGCTGACTATCTGGATATTTTTTTTCAGGGTTATTTGTATTGGTTTACTAAAAAACTAATTCCAACCCCCAAAAATTACAGTGCGAGTTAGTTAGTTTGTTGTATCCATAAGAAAAAACACCTTGAGTATGTATGACAATAAGCTAATGGTTTCTTGTGATTTTTCCTTCACAGAATTTGTGGTTTTACCAACTGTGTTTGGAATTCATGTTTACCCTAAGCATGGAAGTTTCTAATGAGAGACAGAAAACTAGCTGGGTGATTGATTGATTATAAAAATATTATTTTATTTTTCAGAACCACATATTCTGCTCTTCCGAAGAAAAAAGACCTCAACCCCAGAGATGAAGTGAACTAGGTTGTGTTGTTATGTAAATAAGTTTCCTAGTTTTAACTACTTTTAACCCATAACAAACCAATATGATTTCTTTTTAAATGCAGGCATTTTATTTTGTCTTACTGATTTGTTTAGAGATGAAATGTGACTTTGGGATGTATGTAACCAGTACCCCTTCTTAGTTTGTCTCTGCAATTTATCCAGCAAGTGTTATAATAGATAAGGTTACTCAAAGCTAGATAAGGTTTACTCAAAGCCATTTTAATTATGTTAATAGCTTTGAAAAGTATGGGTTTAAAATAATAGTGATTTGTATTTTGTGAGGTGTAAGATTGTCGGTTAAATATCATATTGGGATCAAAAATATGTTAAATGAAGATAGTTTTTTGTATGCTTCAGGATTCAAAGAAAACCTTAGTTTTGATTAAACTTTAGTGACAAACTCTGGTCACAGTTTTAAGGCCACCCCAAGGCCTCTGGCTATGGAAGCTGATGGCTTAGAGTACCTATTCAAACAGTAATATCTTTTAATCTATAGCTCACATTTACTATTTGTATGTCTACTACATAATATTAGCATTTTAAGTGTGACTGAAATTTCTATGTGTAAGTGCTAGCTTTTCTGTTTTACGGCCTAACATTTTCTTTGTTATGGGTTCATATTAACTGTCATTCCATATTGGCTGCAGCCTTAACCCATCACTGCCATCACCAGCGGTTTAAACACAAAATGAAATTTGCTGAATGAATCTCTGATCGGAATCTTTTTCTCTAAATATCTATGATGAAGGCGCCATTGGACTAAGGCTGCAGCCTTAAGTATCATTCAATTTTACTTTAGTCATTATTGTTAAGATTCCTCGCGTAAGTGCCTTAATTTTACTAATAATTAGAACTCTTTGCCATTTGGTGCACAAAAAGAGCATTTTGTGTGTAACTAATCTAGAATGTTAAGATTAAGCACAGAATACCCCTAAGCAGTTGCACCTTTTGAGAACTCCCTGGGAAACAGTCTTTAAAAGCACACACATTGCTGAAATATTTTATGTTGCCATATCCTTAAGTTAATTATAAAATAGTACCTATCTTTCGCAATAGGTAATATGTGTTATGTTTAAGAAATCCATTTGAAAGTCCCTTGTACTTATGAGTAACATCTAAAGATAAAATATCCATATTGCTTGGTATTATTTGATGGAAATCTTTGCTGTGGATTTTAAGACATGCTATTTACGGTAACATAAAATATCATGGCATTGTGTAATGCTTAAAGCTTAATTCTGTTCCATAAATAGTTAAAACAAAATTGTGTTGTAAAATGAGCTTATAATTAGGATTTTTAAAAATCCTTAGGTACCATATTTGGTTACACAGTATAGATTTTAAATATTTGTTTCAATAAAAAAATTGTGGTAACCTTCATTTTAGTTCACGGTGGAAGGGTTTTTTAATTTGAATGTTCTCTCAATTTTATATATTTTTCATAATCCAACTAAAGTTATATGAATCAATAGCCCCTTGTTTTACCAGTTTGAATTTAAATAAATTATTCGGTGCTAAATTTTATGGTATTGTTTTCTTGATATCTTTCAGTAGGTGGTATCTTTTTGGTTTGACAGTTTGTGCATGGTAGTCCCACAGATTCCAACTGATAATACTGATTGCGGATCTTTTAGAGTTCGATTAAATGGGATTTATTCACAATGCAGGATATTGATCCTGCATTGTGAATAAATCCCATTAAATAAATCCCAAAAAATCCATAAATCGCACTATGGTCTTTTTAAACTTACTGCATTGGCAGTAAGTTTAAAAAGACCATAGTGCGAATGTTGATATAGAAATATTCCTATTACTTGACTAAAAGGTGGCTGTAAGCTAATAGGTTCCAAATCTGTCGACTTTTTATAAAAATAAAATTAATTTGTGTGGTATAATTGTCTTTAATCCACTGTCTACTACACACTATAGTTCAATCAACTACAGTACACACATCTGTAACTCTTACCTATTATAAACTTTGCAATGTTAAACTAAAAATTAGCATTTACGAAGGTCACAAACAAGAACTAGATTGAACACTGACAATAGAAAAGTCCAGTTAGGTCACCCATACCACAGGGATTTAATTTTCGACTGGACTGGACTGTCCAAGATACCTACCAGAAACATAATCAAGGTCCATCACAAATTCAATCAATGATGCATCAATCAGTTTTTGTACGTTTCTAATAGTTAGAGTCGGAATTGACTTGATTGAGTTTTGCTCAAAGCAGTGACTACATTTTTGCCAAAAATCAATAAATTAATGACTAATAAATGAATATTTGGGGTATTTATATTCTTTTTTTCTTAGCGCTAGGTGATAATGTTGCATCAGGTTGAATATAGTCTACTGGCTCCAGCTTGGGGTCCTGACCCACAATTTCTATAAACTCCAATCCTTCCAACTGTTCCTGTTCTAAGTTTTGTAGCATCTGGTAGCCAGTCTCCAAAGAAGGGGTGAATGACCCATCCAAAGCTGCAGGAAAATGTAACTCTGGTACTTCTTCTAGTTGATGAGTAGGATCCTTGCCTGCTAGATGTTGGTCTAATTTATTAGCTATGTCAACACACTTGTTCTTTAATTTATAATGATAGTCTACAACACTATCCTGGTAGAAGTTGTGCAAGTTGTGAATGTTGAGATCAGTTAGCACTCTGGAGATTGTATCAGCAAAGCCAGATGGCAGACTGCTTGCTTTTTTATCTACTGCTGTTCTCAGTGACTTGCAAAATTTTGTCAAGAAGCAGTCCAATGCATCAGCGAGTCCGTTCAGTGTTGTGCTCGTGCAACTTGTTGTCCCCGTAAATGCTAGACCAATTGCTGCACATTGTTTTAGAGCCCGTTTGTGACTTTCCGTTGTAAACGGCAATATTACTGGTCCTATCCCAGTCGCGAAATCATTGTATACTTTTGGTAGATGATTTACTCCCGGTGTTGGTTGGTGTTTCAATGTCAAAGTGCTTTCAGGTTGAGGTGGAAAGCTTGGTATGGTCACTAGTTCCTGGTTAGCCATTCTTTTGCCCAATGTCAACTCAACTTGCTCTAATGTTTCCTCTAATTGGCTGCAATAAGTGTGTAGTTGGATTGTGTGAGTAATCAAATTAGGCTTTGGAAGCTTGATTGGCGAAGATTTTACTGTGATGGAAATTTTGGGGATGTTTTGCATCCCAAGTTCAATTATAGGATTAAAATTGACACTTTGGAGTAATGTTTCATTTTCAGGTTCCTCTTCCATTTCACCCCAAAGGTTTCTTGTGGCCATAGTAATATTCTAACACGGTTTTGCGAAGTGAAATAAAAATTACAAGCAAAGCGACGGAGAATAACAACAAATCATCGACAGTTTTGGAGTCCGGTTAATGTACAACCACGGAATACGTAACCCGCGAATGCGCAGCCAGAAGTACGCAGCCAAAATGAACCGAAATCCATGTACCTACCTATTAGGTAGGTAGGCATGTGTACCTATTATCTATACAAAATATAAGAATCTTTGTCCTGACTGAATGACTGATGTGATGCACAGCCTAAATCGCCACAGCCTAACCCACCACAGCGGTAATTGTGTAGGTAAGAGTTGTTGCTGCAACAGAAGATACACAATCAGGTGGCTGAAATTTTCAGGGTAAGTAGGTACCTATATTCGTCTTGGTGTTCAAAGGTGTCCTAAGAAAAAAAATCCTGAAATTTAACCCCTAAAAGGGTTTTATAGAAACTGGTGGGTGTAATACGAAAGCACAAACACTCTTTTTTTTTAAGTACCTTGCGGGTGTGAAGTTTGTTTATAACTTAACGCGGACGAAGTCGGGCGCGTTTCTCTAGTAATTAATAAAATAGAATCCACGGATCCAAGGGATTATAAACAGCCTTGCTCCAAATACATAGGTAGGAAGATATAATATAGGTACCTACCTACCTACTTATTATAGTCTCCTATTCACTATAATTAAAACTAATTAATTGGCGACCTTAACCGCTGTTGTCACAAATTGGCACATCCTCATATCCCATAACGATCCATTCATACAAATTAATTTGCCTAAAATGGTAGTATAATACCTACCCAACTAATTTGCTGCTTAAATTAAAATACCACAGCAGAGTGTAAAAAGACTGCGATAACCCACGGGACGGATACTAATTTTTATATTATTAGGTAGTACTATAGTAAAGGATGACAATAAAGGACCTGTCTTCGCAGAAAAGAGGTAACTTTGAATGACACTAACATTAATAGAGATGCACATACACACAATTACACCTAAAAAAATCATACAAACGGGTAATATGGGTATAATAGCTATAAAGTTATGAAGCACAAAAAATCATCTAAAACATCATTCCCATAATAAACGTACCTCCGATGGATGGTGCGTATGGCCCTTAAAACTCAATCTAGGTAGGTATCTTTAAGAAAGATTATAAGAAGATATATAATAATGATAATAATAATGCTGGACAATCCACACAGCATCGTCTCGCCCCAAGCTAAGCAGAGCTTGTGTTGTGGGTACTGGATGACTGATATACTTAATACAATACAGTAGGTACAGTCAGCTGCACTAGAATGCACTACAATTTGTAAGTTTCACAACAGTATTACAGCAAAATAATGAACTCTTACACCTCAAAAACTAAAATATCATGAAACTAGTTGATGACCTCACTTGTTTATTGAATAATTGTAGCGCAAACATTTTTAGTACAGTTGTGAAACCATTTTGAAAGTTACAAATTGTATACATTCTAGTGCAGCTGACTGTACATACATAGATATTTTTTATTATACATAGAAAATACCCAGAACACCCAGATTAAATATTTACAGATCGTACACACATTTATACCAAGGCGGGAATCGAACCCGCAACCTCCAGCGTCGCAGGCAGACATTCGCTCGCCGCCATCAGTCGTAATCTCTATTAAGCTTAATTTGTATGAATAACCTTTTAAATACTAAATAATTCTACGTAATAAATTAAAAAAAAAAAGTGCATATAGCACATTTTTTTTACATAACACAAGCTCTGCTTAGCTTGGGGCTAGACGATGTTGTGTGGATTGTCCAGCAGCATTATTATTATTTTCGAAATTATTCTACTTCGAGATTGATAAACCTTTTTTTATTAGGTATCCACAATAGTTTTTTAGTAGGTTGGGTGTACACGTGTTGTACAGGTGGTCGTTAATAAAACTACCTATGTACTATTGTAGACGCTATTCTCGATGACTTTCGGACCAAGGTTGTATTTATATTGTAGCATAATAAATAAATCTCTACAATAAACATCTATTTACATTAAACTGCGCTACTAATTGGTTTGTTAACAATACCCTAAGTAGACACGCAATTTCCATAACGACGTGCTACGTTCGTAGCTCGTAGAGGGGCAGCTTTCATTCAGAACATAAACGCCGGAAGCTCGCAGATCAATCGCCTCCCCCCTCCCTCATCACCCGCCCAGGATCCTAGGATACACGACCAACAGATCCAGTCTCATCCCGGCAGCAGACTGAGACGCACGTGTTGTCCGTCGCTCCGAAAGCACGATCACGTTATGCTGTGTTTATCACTGAACTACTGAAGTGTTGTGTGGAAATCTTCTGTTTTTGAACGAAAGCGGTAAGTTTTAGAGTTTCTTATTTGAAAGAGTAAATACCTAGTTATGATTGCTCATTTTGCACGGAAGTGTTAAGGAAAGTACTAAATCTCGTTAGAATTAATTTAGTTATTAAAGTCGTCACTTTTAGTATATGTTTATGAATGAATTATCTTTAAAGTGTCTAACCTCGGAACAATAAGTAATTAATTGTTGCTCAAAGCGCTTAAACTGCCGTAACACAGATTGCAAATGACCGATCAAATCTGGACGCAGCGATAAAATAGTATGGATATTCTGAAATCAGTTTATTAGATTTATGTATTCGAAAAAATAATATGTGCAATGATAGTGAAGAATAAAAAAAACAATAACTTGAATGAACCTACTGCTGGACATCTTCTTCTTCTTGGTTGTATCACTCTTGAGAGAGTGGTCGTGGTCGTCATGTTGGGTCAGTGGCTCGTCGCACAACCCTCCGCCACTCCCACTCTGGACATAGCCTCCCCTATAGGTATTTAGAGCCTCATCATACCATAGCCACTACACTTGGCAGGCGGATTGGTGCCCGCAGTGTATAGGCCAGCATACTGTATGTTGTACAGTAGGTACCTACTCCGAAGATACCGCTATCGAACGATATATTGTAACTCTACACTAAAATAATATAGCAACAGTTTAAGCATTGTTTATCTTTTGACAGATTTATTTCTCCAAGTGTTTAGTATTCTAGCAGCGACGACGGGCTTACAACCTGTCACATAAGAAATCCCAACTACTCCAAAATGTAGGTATGTACCAAATGTGATATCTGGACGTACCTCTGACTAGCTTTACCTTTCGAAGAATCTCGTGTAGGTGCTTGGTACTAAGAGATCTGAGGGGGTATACCTACCTGGGGATTAAGGTCGTGTAGATATTTATTGAAGTAAAAACTTTTTTAGGCGCCTTGAGCAATTTTAGGGTGAACAAAAATCATGGAACTCGCGTCATTGTCACCGAACGCTTTCCATGAGCTATATGTATACTGTGTATACTTTTTGGCCTAGTTTTCACTTCTATCGGCAGTCCCCAAAGACTGCCTACTTTTTTCTTTCATTTCTTTATAAACACTATAGGTAAACATAATTAAAAAAACTAATATACCTAGGTTCACCTAGTTTATAAGACGACTGAAACTTGTCCTTGTGACTAACTTGACTTGTTTTTTATTCTGTATAGACTTCTGGGCGTGTCCATATTACGCTATCGCTGATTTCGCCTTGACAGTGAACGGAAATGCTAGTTGCCGCAAATTGCATTCGGCATAGTCAGTTACGATTGGCCATAACTCATTCTTTGCTCTAGGACCTAGAGTCTAGTCGGTGAAATAATAATAGGTAATTTATTTATACCTAAAAGTATGCAAGTAAATAGATACTTCAAAATTTTAAAGATATGATTGGATCTAAAGGTTTTAGGTACCTGACCTGTTTTTAAAAAAAAATTTATTTAGAAGTTGGAACTACTAGTGTAGTAAATAACCTGTAAGAAGATATAACCAACGAACCTACCTGTATTGTCTGTGTTAATTATTGCGTTGATTAAGGCCCGCTTGCAAAACGATCACTAAATGTATTTGTGACGACCGATGTGGCGCAACGGGCGAATGTCCGCCTGCGACGCAAGAGGTTGCAGGTTCGATTCCCGCCTTGGGATAAATGTTTCTGCGTCTGCAAATATTTATTCCGGGTGTTCTGGGTATTTTCTATGTATAATGAAAAATATCTGTGTATGCAACGTATTGTATTAAGTATATAAGTCATCAGTATCCATAATACAAGCTCTGCTTAGCTTGGGGCTAGATGATGCTGTGTGGATTGTCCAGCAATATTTAGGAAGTTAATTACTTTTAAAATCTTGCACAAGGGAAATGAAGTCGCTATTACGCTGACGCTAAACATGTTTTTTCTTGGTAAACGTGATTATATTACTATCTTCTTTATGGCACTTGCCCGTTATTCAACATTATAAAATTTTGGCATTATCAAGTGAAAAAATAAATAGATCAGTTAAAAAGTATAGTTGGCCGACGTAGGTTTGAAAAAACCGGCCAAGTACGAGTCGGATTCGCGCACGAAAGGTTCCGTACCATTATCTATTTTTTTGTTGTATTTGTTGTTATAGCGGTAATAGAAATATACATTATCTGTGAAAATTTCAACTCTAACTATTATGGTTCATGTCATGCAATACAGCCTGGTGACAGACAGACAGACAGCGGAGTCTTAGTAATAAGGTCCCGCTTTACCGTTTGGGTACGGAACTCTAAAAAGTCTCAGCTTTTCCGACGTCACGAGTGTTTTCAAACCGCAGTTTCAAACATCAAGTGTCAACAGTCTGAGGAATTAGCCGTCATTGTACGATGTACCTAAGCTCAGATGTAGGTCGATGGCTATTCAACCGGTTGGATCCGGGATAAGTGGGGATGATCCTCAGGCCCTACTTGTTTTATGAGCATCGGTGGAATAAGTCCTTAAATATACCTTCGATAAAAAACACCGCGGGGATTAGTGTTTTTAACGGTAGTGCTTTATAATTATATCAAAAAAACTTAGTCCATTTAGCATCTTGGGCTCCCCAACTACTATATAGATAACGGTGACTAATAATCCAATGAATATTCGTTGCGGTGAAAATGAACCTACGGCGGCTATTTTCGTAGCCTTCGTAGCCTTTGCTACGCTCGCGGCGCCACGCTGCGTAGCAAGTACGGTACGTAGTACTTTCTTTTTTCTTTTCTTCTACAAGTAAGTGGCATCTATCCGTTACTCGACAGACAATTTCAACAATATCATATGGATGAATAAATAGTTTTCAGTCAAGTCGAGCAGCAAAAAAAGTAAAGTCGGCTGTCATTGGGTTTGAAGAAAAAGATGGCGTTTTTCTTTTCATTTTCGTTCAAATCAGGATGCCACATAACACACTTTCATTTCAATTCAATTCAACACTTGTGCTAAGACTCAAAATACCACCAAAATTACCCATCAGAACTTAAAATAACACTAGAAAAACAATTAAAATGAAAATACAATGTTGCTTCCAAAGATGACAGAAAACGAATCCTACACTGAAGTTTATTCATGCATCACGATGACAGTCATCCTTTAAAAGCATCTGTCATTTGACAGTTCATTTTACCAATTTCTCGTGAATCATTTCTTCTTCTTCTTTCTTCTTTAAGGTTAAACAAGTCGGTACGTTGTCCATACAAACGCTGTAAGTAAGTGTTTAATGCCTACTATTTATTAAAAGTATTTTATTTAACTCACTTGACATTGGCAAATTGTCCGCAAGACGGACAGATGCCACAAAAAAAAAATGCAGTCTAGCACTTCTAGCAGTGTGGATTAGAAAGACAATATAAATAGGTACCTACTAAGATGCGGGACTTCCATTCTATCATGACCATGCTGAACCGCTACTTTATATTTTACGTAAATTTTCCGTATTTTTGGACTACTTCATACATCATTCTGATGTCGAGTTTCGTGTTGGATTGGACGTTCAAAAGTTGGGCCATCGACTAACAGGGCACAGTATAATAAAGCGCTCAGGGTCAAATCTGTTATTGTGGTTCGTCTATGAGATACCAGCTGGTGTTGAAGGGCTTATACCTACGGCGAACGAGACAGTATTATACGTTTGTGTAGGTTGGCGTTTCTAGCGGCTTTTGTTTAGTCCATAGACCCTCATGCTTTTAGTAGTATTAAAAAATACTATTAGTGAAGGGCTCCTCCGGGGAAGTACTTCAACCACGCTTATTTCTGCCTCCAAGCAGCTTACTGTTATCCGGCTGTGGTTGCCGGTGAAATTACAGGCACATGAGACTGCGACTCTACTTCTACTAAAATTGAATAATAACTGAATAATGATATTAGTAATTTGTACCTAATAGCATAACAGTCTGCTTTTTACCCGGACTCCTAAAATGATGGTTATAACGATGATACTTTTTATTGTCACACTAGTGACATTTATCTTCGTTAGCATGAGGCAACGAAAATATATGGTCTAGTCTTAATCATATACTCTCATGATCTAAGGGTCTAGTGGGACTGACTTAATAAGGTATTAATGGATTTTTCAGCATAAGTCAAGAAGGGATAAGTAGTAGTCAGAGGTACGTCCTAATATTACATTTGATACATACCCACATTTTGCAGTAGTATATTCTTATAATATCGATATCTTTACTAATATTATAAAGAGGTAAAGTTTGTGAGGGTGTGTTTGGGGTATCTCTGGATTATTATAATTATATATTTTTAAATTTGGTTCAGTAGGAACCAATTTTCAAAATTATATTAACAATAGGAAGCCACGTTATTTGTGAGATTGAAAAGTAAAAATGTTTACCACCCAATGAAGTGGGCACGGGTCAGCTGTCATAATAATGTCATAAATTGTGTGTGTAGTAATATTTTATTATGCTGATGCTAAGTCCAAAGTAAATCACAATACTTAATCAATTAGTATTGTAAGTATATGGAAATACATAAAACTGGATAAAACCAGTACAAAGCGGTTTCACTCGTGCTAATGCATAAGGATTAGTCAGATTACCATACCCACTTAGTCAGTTAACACATCATCTGAATATGATCAGCGTAAGCGGTTCTTACCCACTGTCCACCTCATGGGACCACCTGGGCCAACCATTGAAAGTTTTTTTTTCAATGGCTCACCTCTCAGATTAAACTTAAACGCGCCTGACTATAAAATGGGTAATGGTACATCTCAGAAATCTGGTAGTAGCCAATTGCTTAGCTTGGGGCTAGATGACGCTGTGTGGATTGTCCAACATTATTACTTTGGACATCGATTTGAGATAGACATAAACATAATTTATTTCCAATCTTAATTGGTACATATTTTGCTTGTAACTTACTTCCTAGAATAAAGCTACTTAGATCTAGATTTTGAAATAGCTACTTAATACAAAGGTAACAAGTGTAGCTATGAAAAATTTTGACTGGAACAGATAGGTAGGTAGTTACAAATAATCATACGCTCCGTGCTAGATTTAACTGTGTTACGGCAGGGTACTTATTTTGAAGAAAGAAGCTATCAAGAAATATGGCGCATTGTTTTTGTGATTGGGTAGGTAGGAAGCTATTAGAATTCCTGGATGTGATTCCGCACAGCACCAGTAGGCCAGTGGAGCAGGCTAGGCGCGGTGAGTGCGTGTGAGCGTGGGGGACCGCCGATTGATCGCGTATCACTAAATAAAGATATCCGCAACATCCGCGGGGGACCACTCTCCCACGTGTCGGCATGCTAAAACACTGCCTCGTAATCATTCAGAGACCATCAATCTGGTTGTGAAAAATGTAAAGTTATTCAGCCCGATGATGACGATGATAAGGAACATAAAAGAAGAAAGTTGCTAGCTCTATACATATAGGACTAGAGTTACTATGAAAAGGTATTAAATGTACGACCTTGCATGATTTCAAGTGCAGGATATTCATAGGAAATGCAATAACAGCTTTTCGCAAAATTCGCTGTCCACCAGAGTGAAAATTCCGATTCGTTGCACGTGCACTACAATAGTTTAGTACGCGTTGTAATGTCACAGTTCTGAATAGTTAGTATGTTATGTCACAGTCAGATACGTAGTTAGTGTGGAAAATATGTCCACGTGGCCAAGTGGCAAACATAAGATGGTGCCAAGTGTCACGCTAATATTAAATGGTATGCATCCCGCGGTCGTTTGACGATGTGAACTTTAGGGCCAGCGCAAACCGGTATACAGCACGGTTGAGGGTTTTAATCAGTAGTAGTAGAGCTCTTAGTGAAAGCCTCGTCCGGGGAAGTACCACCATGCCTATTTCTGTCGCCAAACAATAAAAAATAAAAATAATAAATTGAAATTGAAATGCTTTTTAAATTTCATCTAAATCTAAATTGTGTGTGAGCAGTGGCCTGCGCACCACTGAGGCTAGCCCTTTATCACATGATATAAGGTAAGATAGTAAACATTAGCCTCGCCCATCGACAAATTAGAATCGGCGAAAAGTGCCACCTTAGCCTCTGTTAGTTCTACACTGCTTGTTCTTCTATGGTTCCGAGCCTAACCCCCTGAGATTGTTGTGTATGTACTTATCTAATCTGTATGTGTATGTTGATGTGTTGTTATGTGGTTCACGTGTCATTGTATGGATACGCGATAAGCGTGTCGGGTGTTAAGAGAACTGATTTTGCTAGTAGAAATTACATATTTAAAAAAAAAATAACCTTTCGCGATCAGAACATATATTGAGCACTTATACTGCGAGGGTATATATCGCTTACTATTTTTTTATTTATTTTCCCGACGTGTCTGCTATAAGGTGCAAAAGTCGTGCTCGCGGGCAGATTCATTATCTCTTACAGATTAGGACTTACAGGCAGAGTCATCACGATAATTAAATTATACACGATAATAACCGAAAAATTGGAAAACTTCAGACTTGCGGCTCAGTTGAACGCCTAATTTATTTTTGGATCAGATATCCTTAAGTGCATTTTAGTCTAAGCGCTTTCGATCTTCAAAAGAGTTTTTTCCTCAGGATATAAGCCAATAATGGTGGAAAAATAAATTTATGTGCACTGCGCGCGTGCACTTGCCTTACAAACACGTGAGGCTTTTGAATTACAAATTACCTATTAGCGTTCTGCCTACGCACTTTTATCTGCTATATACTTCTGTTTGAATGAAGTATATAGAGAGTAATAAGTATATATCTTTCTTTTTTTATACGGCATCATGAAGCGACCGTACCAAATGCTCGCCGCTTGCAGTTACTTCGTCCAGTGTCGTTTTAGTGCTGATGAATAAGATGTGTAATAATAATAATGTGTGTTTACTCGAAGCAATGCTACGAAACGGTTTACGATACGTTAAGCATATTATTTATACTATAGATTTATTAATTTACTTTATAATGCAACATGTATTGTCAGTCAGTCAGTCAGTCAATCACGAACATGCTTATTCCTACGATGCTGTAAGAAGGGTGTGAAATGACGGGCAAATGAGGCCTAACACCATATTATACCTGAGATTTATTGACGCAGGCCTGTGTATTGTAGGGCACGTTCCTAATGTACGTGGTCTACGAGTCAATGCTTTATAGGTGATAGTTACCACTTACCATCAAGTGGGACATCTGTTTACTCCATCAGCATGTCATAAAAAAACAACTATTTATTTGCTCTTAATAACGAGTTAAATAGTTTTTTTAAATTGGTTACAAGGCCATTGTTATTGAAATACCAACTGTAGAACATCCCTCTTCCATCCTTAGATATTTTTAGATGATATTTGACAGCCGTCACAGCTTAGTTCGTATATAGTAGATGCCTTCTGCGCCGTAGGTGGTGTGTTCGATCCCCACCGAAAAAAAAACATTTGTGTGATGAACATAGATGTTTGTTCTGTGTCTGGGTAATATGTTGTATTCTAAGTATGTACTCGTCTTTAAAAAAAATACATAAGTATTCTACTTATTAGTCTTCTGGTACAAGCTGTGTTTAGTTTGGGGTTAGATGATATTGTGTAAAAATGTCCACAAAAATGATGTTATACGATGTAGTTATTGAGAACTTGATGAAACATCAACCGTTCCTGAAGATTAGTCGTGCTGATGATATGATGTAGATACTGGGAACCTGATGAAATATCCTAAAGATGAGTCGAGCCTATTTCATTTATATTTGTATTTGTTTCTCTCTGTTATCACAGAAACGACGGAGTCATGCCACTGCAAATCCGAAGTAAGGGGGTCTTCAACTTCATGAGGGAAAACCTCCTCACTATCCTTACAGTTATCGGTGTGCTGTCGGGCACGTTGCTGGGATGGAGCCTGCGAGCATCAAACATCGAGGTTAGTCATCGTCACAGTAGATAAAAGATATATATTGTCTACTAGCGGCTCGTCTCGGCTTCGCACGTGTTTTTGTAAGGATCCCTAATTTTTTTTTAATATAAAATAGTCTATGTCACCCGTTGATAATGTAGCTTACCAACGGTGAAAGAATTTTTCAAATCGGTCCAGTAGTTTCGGAGCCTATTCAATGCAAACAAACAAACAAACTTACAAACATCAAATCTTTCCTATTTATAATATTTGTATAGACTAGCAGACACACTCGCGACTTCGTTCGCGTTTTTCATACAAACTTCATTTCCTTTTTGCACCCGTTTTAGAGATGACCGAATGAAACCCATACTAAGTTTGAAGTTGGACTATAAGCTAACTAATTCTGCAAATTGCATCACGATGAACAATCGTACAAACAATTAAATTTTTTTTTATTGATTTCGTTTTTTGCCGTTTTTTAAGTACTGTTATCAAGATTTTAGAAAAATACCTATATAGGTATATTTAATAATTTAATGCACAGACTTTTCGACCTCATTATCATAGTTTATTATAATAATGTAGTTTTAGTTTTATATCACTTCTTATCATTATTAATTCATCTTTATTTTGTTTGTACAGTGGTCGCGGCGAGACGTAATGTACTTCCAGTACCCTGGGGAGCTGTTCCTGAGGATGCTGAAGTGTCTCATCGTGCCGCTGCTAGTCTCCTCCATCGTATCGGCCATCGGTTCTTTGGACCTGAGTCTTTCTGGCAAGTGAGTACCGTATGAAGAAATAAGATATGTTAATTTATCTCCGAACATCACAAATTGTACACACATAAACGGCAGGGCGTGTACACTGAGGTACACAATAAACAAAAAAAACACTTAATACTTAATCCAGAGCATAGAATTCCCATAATTAAAGGAGCAGTCGTAGCAGGGGTAATACCTTTGTGATGTTACCTTTGTGACCTTTTGATGAACTGTGTCCATCTCTCAAAATGTGATCGACTGTGACCATCACTTAAAACTAAATCCAGAACATAGAGTTCCCACACTTAGAGGGTTAATATTATAAAAAAACTTGTGTGACCTTGTAATGGACTGTATCCATCACTTCAAAGGTATTTTTAAACCATACTTGTAATCTTCCAGAGTGGGTCTTCGTGCTATAATCTACTATATGACGACGACGGTGTGTGCGGTCATGTTGGGAATCGCGTTGGTCACCACCATCAAGCCGGGTGTCAATTCCAAAGCAGCTGCCTCCTTGAACACCACCAAAGTGGTACTGAAAGACACGCTTACAGCGGACACGCTACTAGATTTAGTAAGGTTAGTTGAAACCTTAGGCCGTGCTGGTCCTGTAGATATGGGAAAATTCTACGTCCAATAGCGGACTTTCTTGCATTCTTTTTCTACCTACCTTTCAACATATGCACGATAAAGTTAGTAGGTATATCAGTTGGTTCGCTTCGCTGATTAATATTAAAATGCTACCTAAAATATAAATGCGTCATATCAGGTGTCTAATTTGCAAACTGTGTCATTTGATGGACGCTACTACATTGTCACTAATTCTTTTAATAGGCAGGACATTCTGCCATCATGTCGGAATTGAGGAATTAGGCTGAATTATAACAGCTAGGTGGTAAAAGGTACATTACGTTACTATACTATCTTTACACTAGTAATAATACAATAAAATGTATAATTTCGTTTGTGTGGATTTACTTCCTTAGAAATGAATCCTGATAGTTTGCCTAGATGGCCTATTTATCTTTATACATATTTTACTAAATCATCTTTAGTAGTCGACCTGCTATACTTTTCTATCAGGAAGAAGTAAGGGCTAAAATCTTCAAAACTTCAAACAACCAATACATTAGATATTTATCTAGAGGAGGCTGGTTTTTCTTTTTAAATCACTGAAATAAAGGTTTATAAAAGAAGAGGACCGACCGTCCACTGTCTGATGCGAGAGTCAGACAGAAATTTTACGGGTCAGATTTTCGAAAGGCACGCTCTCCGTTTTGCTCTAGATCAAGCACATAGTCCGAAATATTCTTCAAACAGTATTTTCAGACATTTTCTGATGATCTGCTGCCAGCCTTAGCATACTCTCTGAAGCATCTACTTTACTTACAGAGCCACTGCAATATAGCTTACCCAAACTCTGATTCATGAGAACGACATCTTTATTACTCGCAATTTTACCTATCACTCATTCATCACAGGAAAACCGTGCAATTACTTCAAAATCGTTAGCAGCTGTGCCCATTGCTGTTTTACAAACCACTTATGTATTCATTTGCGGTGTAGGACAAGCAATGTAGGTGTGTAGAGTCGGTACTGTAGCTGTAATTGACATTTTGCAATGTAATGTAAGTGAAGTGGTGCGGGCGTCGGTTCCCTCCTCGTCACTCCTCATCAAACCGTTATTTATAATACGCCCTAGATACGCATTATTAGGGCTGTCTACTGTAAGTTATGGCGATTGACATGTTATCTTATGGGTTAATTGATGGTGTGAAGTGGAATTGTCCGTGTAACTAAATACAATGCAATTCCAGATCATCAAGACATACCTAATATGTTTTTACTGTTTAAATGGTTTTCTCGATTACACGTTGAAATTTGCAGAATTATGTTCATCATTTTCTTTGTGAAACATTTTCATTAGCAAGCTCTATTTTCTAATGCTCAAACTTTTTTCAAAAGGCATAAATGTTTGAACGCTTGCGGTGGTCCCAATTTAGAATAGAACTTCTCTATGACCTCTTATGAATGTTGTAAAAAGCGACTAAAGGATTTGGATGGGCAGCAGCGTCTGCCGAGTACATAACATCGACACTACCAAGTTTTGGTGACTACGGCAAACTCTCTCAAATATGTCTAGTGGATGATGATGATGATGATAAATACTGAAAATGTCAAAACGATAGGTACTCTTAAAAATCAACAGCACTCCATACTTTGATTGAAAGTTTAAATAATCGAAAACACAAGCATATTTTTATAAACGTTTTGAAACTACTAGTTCATAGCAAAACGCCGGCCCTATTCGAAAGATCAATCAAATAAGACATTGTTTCACACGGCAGTTGGTGTACTTTGGACTGCGGCAGGTGACACTCTGCTCTTTGTTAAATTGACTAATAGGTATGTACGATTACAGGGGGGGGGTTATGTCGAAGATTTTTAAATCAACAAAGTTCGTAGAAATGATTAAAATTATCTATAGGATTCTAAAAACAGAAAGTGATGAAAAATAAAGAAAGAATTGAATGATGAATCACTTGAAGAAAAAAGAAAGAAAGAAAACGATTTTACTTTTTCCAAACGCTGACTTGTCTGGAGTAGGGCTTAGACGAAAGATACAAGTTTAAACTCATTGCGAGTTTGATTCTACGTATTATGATACCACGATACACGTAGATGATGTTAAAACTTAATATCTAAATATAGCACTTATCTTTTTCAGAAACGTGTTCCCTGAAAACATCCCTCAAGCGACGATAGCGTCATACCGAACTCGGCTGGTATATGATGAAAACGATGCAAAAGCAGTGAAAGGTAGTGACAAAATTATTGAACAAAAATATTTGAGCCTGTTGAGACGACATAAAGTGGAATAATGGCAGGAAAATGATAATGACGATGACTTTACGTTTCAGGTAAGCTAGAAACGTATGAAATCAAGGGCGACTACCAAAGTGGCAGCAATGTGCTAGGGTTAGTGTGCTTCAGCATAGTCATGGGCATCACGCTGGGAAAGATGGGGGATCAGAGCAAGCCGCTGCAGGACTTCTTCCACTCGTTGTCAGAAGCTATGATGATCATCACTGGCTGGGTTATTTGGTAAGTTATTTTGTAATAAACTATGTAGCTTGATTTCTTAGACCGGATACATAATCTCTTACCTCATAGGTTGGTCTAGGTGTCTTAAGGCTTAGTGGGAGTGACCCTGCCTTCTGACCCTAAGGTCGTGAAGTTATTTCCCTTTCTTTCTTAATTATGTTAATGCAAACTGTCACCCATGGAGATGCTGAGTCTGTCCGTAGTGAAACTAACGGATGCTTTTAGTATAAACTGGCCTTAATCACTGTCACTGTTTGTCATAACGTCCCGACCCTGAAAATAGTTTAAACATTGTTGATTGGTTTTCAGGCTCTCACCGCTCGGCGTGTTCTTCTTGGTGACAGCCAAGATTATGGAGATCGACTCATTCGCGGACCTCGTGGGTCGACTGGGACTGTACTTTATGACGGTGCTCTTGGGACTGTTCCTCCACGGTTTCGGCACTCTAAGTGTTCTATTTATACTGGCGACAAAAAAACTGCCTTGCCGGTATATTGCCAAGATGGGACAGGTTATGGCCACTGCTTTTGGAACTGCTTCTAGGTGAGTTTTAAATCTGTATGCTTATTCTTTATCATTTTTAATGCTGACGTTACTGGTAAGTTACATAGACTTTCGTTTTCTTGCCTGTTCTTTTAGGTTTGATCACGAAGAACTGGCGCCTATATAGACCTGTTTTTCAAAATGATCCTTATGGTTTATATATCCGATCCTAAATTTTCTTATCTTAAATTTCCCTAAATAATATTCAAAAATTTCCTAAATTTTTAGGTAGGATATTTGGCAAGATTTGGTGTTGGCTGGTGGAGTAAGACTCTGACAGAGTGGTGGCCTAAAGGAGACAAGAGAGGTCTTGGCAGATCAACAGCCAGATGGGTGAATGACATTGTTGCTATACAGGAAAAGACCTGCCCCCTGATCGCAAATCTTTCGTTACATTTCCGTTAAATTTTATGTTGAAACTGGCTCAACTCCTACTTTCAGCTCGGCGACGATGCCTATCACCATCGGCTGCTGTGACGACATGGGCCTGGACCCTCGCATCTCCCGCTTCGTCATCCCCATCGGAGCTACCATCAACATGGACGGAACTGCACTCTATGAGGCTGTGGCTGCTATCTTCATCGCGCAGTTGAGGGAGGTCGACATGTCTTTTGGCAAGATTATAGCGGTTAGGTAAGAACACATGCCTGATCATAAGGCCAAGGATGGTTTAAGTGTTAAGTAGGCAAATAATACTTTACCTACATGACCTAGAAAATTAATTAAATAGATTGTGCCAATTTTTATTAAGTCCTTCACCAAAAATGTTAAAATCATCATGCAGTTCAGAGTGAGTACGCTGCATGCCAAACAGTAACTACGGAACGGGTACCAAAAGTTTCTCGTAATGTGTTTCAATTTGATATTACGAAACTTCAGCAATCGTTTTCGGGAGTAGACGCCCAGATCATGGAGCAAACTCTTGCCAGCCAATAGTTAGGGAGGTTGGAGCCACGATCTGATCAAAAAGTAGGTACGAGTATTTTGGTTGAGTTACCTACCCAACGCAACGTTTTTGACTGAAGTTTTATTTTGACAGCCATACGACTGCAGAACAGGCCTTCCTCCTGTTCTGTACTCGTCGTTCTTTAGCGAAACCACATACAATATGATTGTGTGAGTGAAGCTAATCCATATTAACCCGTAAATATTCTCGTGTTTAGTGTGACAGCAACGGCAGCGAGTATAGGAGCAGCAGGCATTCCACAAGCAGGGTTGGTGACAATGGTGATGGTGCTTGACACCGTCAATCTACCGGCGGAGGACGTGTCCATCATTCTGGCAGTTGATTGGCTGCTGTAAGTACTACACGACAAATAATCTAAACTCTGTGGCACAGGAGCAGATCATACGACTTCAAACAGTCCAACTTATCCTCAAAGTAGTAGTAGCTCTTAGTGAAGGGCTCGTCCGGGGAAGTACTACTACCATGCCAATTTCTGCCGCCAAGCAGAAGCAAGAGCAAGAGAAGGCAGAAATTGGCATGGTAATAACATTACGCTATAGATCAATGACTGATTGACGATTGATAATGAATTGCTTTGATAAATAAGCTTTATTTTTTTAAGATCTTTAAAGTTTTAGTTGTTAAAAGTAAAAGGTTAGGAAATACTGATTGAAATTATGACATTACAGTGATCGCTTCCGTACAACAATCAACGTGGTATGTGACGCGTTGGGTGCTATTATCGTAGCTTCCCTCTCCCAAGGAGATCTCGACGACGAGAAGACCAGAGCTGTACAGAATGACCGCGAACTAGCTCCAGCCCACGAACTCACCGAACTAGAAAAGGGCGAACACTGAACCGTTGACAATCTTGTCCTCAAAATAGCAGTTCAAAAACGATTTATAACCGTTGCGCGTAACGCTATCGTTATTTTGCGCGGGACAATAATCACCGGCGTGATTTTATAAATTCATGTGAATGTTGTATTTATGGTTGAATTTTGATTATTTTGTATTTCTAGATCAATGTTAGTGTTGGACATTTTGATGTTCTGGATGTTTGTTAGTATTCTTGTTATTAATCTTATTTGATCATGAAATATAAGTAGAAAGTTATGTAAATTTGTGGTACATGTTTTGAATAACGTAATTTTTAGAGCTTAAATATCTTCTGTGTGTTCTCGTTGTGCCGTTATATTAGAAGATAGTTCATCAGAAACTTGTAGCAACTGTTCCTGTCTTTTGAATGCTGTTTCTTAACGCAAAATTTCTGCTTTCAAGAATTTAAAGTGTAGATATATTTCTAAAACAGATATTATTCGTAAATTTTTCGAGAATATTTCCTGTATCAGATTTACTGTTCTGTAATTTTTATAGCTCTTTTAATAATCAAAAAAACATTGCTAAAATGTAATTTTTATGCAAGTATTTTTGTATAAATGTTATTTACAATGAGGTACTAGATGTTTACACATTTCAACTAGATAACCTAATATTTCTCATGAAGTGTGCCATATCGTTATGAATAGTTGTTTGACCGTCAATAATCAGTGTTTATTGCATTCCAAATGATATTGATAATAATATTTAGTCATAAATCTGTACTTCAAGTGCACCCCGTCACACCCCAAAAATTAAACATCGTTTTTTTGATCGTTCGACGATTTTAATGTAATATTGTAGTTGTGAGATTAATTATTATTTATTTTAAATAAAATATAAAACCGATGTAACTTTGTTATTATAACTAATTGTTAAAATAATTACGTTTGAAACTTCTTTAATACTTCACCCAAGTACGAGGGAAAGTCATTTAAATTGTGGCCAAAATATCGTTAAATTGACTAGTATATCATAGATTCCCTAATAAGGAAGATAAGTTTGTAAAGTAGGTGTTCTTATTGATAAGTTATTTTCTTTAATAAACGATATTAAGAGTATTTAGATGTATATTTTTAAAGAGAGTTTTATATTTATAAATATTTATTTCTGGTCTAGGTACTACTTTCTATGAGTTTCTTAAGCAAGCAGTAAAAGTAAATTAACTACTGTACACATTATTAGTGTTTTGATATCAGAATAAAACCGAATTCCACAACAGTATTGTCTACAAATTACTTTATAAGTCCATTCATCAAATACGCAACCTATAATTCCTATAACTTTTTTAAAGTCGCAGCAGTAAATGAAATTCGTATAAAATCCGTTTTAAAATATTTATTCTTAAACACTTAATATAATGCATAGATTTTAGTACAAAATTAAGTTTTTCATTGAAGAACAGTTTACCTCTTGCACAGCCTTACAACTCTGTAGTTAACTACTACAAGTTAAAAAATATTATCATAAAACAAAATTTATAAAATAAAAACTACCTTGAACGAAGTAACAAGTTTTTGGTAACAACGTACCTACTTACTAAGGACATTATCGTTTGTCAGTCAGTCTTATTGAATAAATATACTTAAAGATAAATAATATAGCGTCTTTGGAATGTGTTTTTGGAAAGTTGCGAGTATTTTGAAATTACAACTGAAAATTTAACATAACTTAAACCTATTGTGCTGCGGCCACATTATTGGTCTACGAATATTTACACTATGTGAATATTGTGGAATAAATATTTGTGAGTAATGCAAATTGTCTGGCAAGTCACAACTATGTGCGCGCAGCGTTATTTTACCGTTTTTTAAGTAGAACTTAAAATTAATGACAAGGCATGGCACAATCCGAATGACAACCGTTGGTGCTTACCGCACAACTCTTGGATATGTTTCAAGACTACATTTTAAAGCTTCCTTTTACACACTCACTAACAAAAATACACAAATTCACTAACTAACCTTTCCACAAAAAATACAAACTACTTTTGTTTCATTCGTTATTTAAACATTACCTACTAACAATAGTTTTTTTATACAAACTGTTATTTTTATTACATCACTAAAATGGCCGTTTGTTTGAAATGGGAACGATCGAACGTAAATACGTCTTACATAATTAGTTCGATATTTGAATTTTGAAGCTTGGTGACCAGACAAGCTTATAATGTACCTAGTGTGTTTATCACTCCGTTTTGAGTTCAGCTGTGAAGTACACGCATTTTGAACTCAATAGCTCATATCTATAAAATTCCGTCAAAGCTACGTTTCTAGGTTTAAACCATGCCATTGCCCACGTGGTTGTTATTGATAGAATTCCAGTGCTTTTGTGTACCATTGTGAGTGTTGAAGGCGGAGTCTCGCCGTCCGTTGCGGTCGTTGCCGAGAGAGTTGCGTGCTCGGTTGAGAGTGGCTGCGGAGATTTCCATGGAGTCACCGAAAGGCAGTCTTGAGCCACGCCTCGCGCTGCTGCTTCTACACCGAGTGTGCTGAAGATTTAAAGAGTTAGCATTACTATGACGCATATAACATAATAATAATAATAAAACGTTTATTACCTACGAAGCAATACTTCGTCATACTTGACGGTACTACTTAACATCAAGTAGACCATCTGCATAATACATTAGGGAATTGTTTAAAACATACACACACACGGTAACAGCTCAGCTCATAGTAGCCCTGCCTTCTGCGCTGTAGGTAGTGGGTTTGATTCCCACCGATAACAAACATTTGCGTGATGAATATAGATGTCTGTGCTGTCTAGGTGTGTAATATTGCATTCTCAGTATGTATTTACAACAAAAAAATACATAAGATTCTATCAGTCACCCTGGTTCCCATAGTGCAAGCTATGCTTAGTTTGGAGCTAGAGGATGTTGTGAAAAATGTCCACAAAAAAACGCATGCAAAACTTATATGTGCATGCCTCCAGCTTTTTTAGCTGCAGGTTTGGAAATTTTGCTACCTAGTGCACCAATCTGGTACTAAATGCTAGCGTTTGTTCTATAGCTCTATCAGCACTCGTTTGCCCACACTGAATGAGGAAGCTGGTGGCATGTTACTTCAGCTAACACACCTTCAAAGGCTTGTAGCGTCGTTGTTTTTTTGGCACCTAAATTATGGTTGTAATCTATGATGGTACTAAATATGCACTAAATATAGGCATTTTCAGAATCTGCATTTTCCATATGAGGAAGCTGGCGGCATGCACACAAACTTATGCTGATGTGGGTAATGGTAAAAATACAAGGTAACTCACATTTCTAGTCCACCGATTTCTGTTAAACACGCCATACACGATCGGATTTGCGCACGAGTTTGTGCAAGAGAACAGCCACATCGCTTTTTGTATTGCTGGGTCGAGGCTCTTCAAGGAGTCTTTGTCGATCCAATACCTGAAAACAGACTTTTCAGTTTATAAGTTTTCCATTATTTAAACTTGATACACAGCGGTGGCCGACGAGGCATTGCGAGGCTCCGGACGGCGACAAGTCTTTGCGAAGTTCTTCATGAAAAGTTCTTCGTGAAAAGTTCTTCGTGAAAAGTATATGATCAAAATTAAAAGCTTTAAATAAAGAAAATATAGTTGGTAAAATTTATATTTTGTGAAATTTGCTTGGGTTGTTGCGCGAGGCCCCTGCAAGAGCGAGGCTCCGGGCGATTGCCCTATTCGCCACCCCCTAAGGCCACCGCTGTTGATACACTCGTATATTCTCATACATACGCTTCGAAGTCACTTACCACAAACAGTAGCAGTAGTAAGGCGACCAACAAGTAAAGAACACAAGAACAATTGTGACCGTCATCTTCAGAGTGCGCGCTCTTGCCCTCCCGAGAATACCCACGCCACTTCTTCTCATTTTATCTGGAATTCAAGAAGATAATATAGAAGCGCCGATTTTTTTGGACAGAATTTGGGACGACGGCTCGAATGTCACTTGACCTAAACTTTACACGAGCTGTCAAACGTAAAATAAATAAAAAACCGGCCAAGTGCGAGTTGGACTCGCGCGCGAATGGTTTCGTACCATTATATATAAAAACGGCAAAAACATAACGTTTGTTGCATGAGAGCTCCCTTAAATATTTATTTTATTCTTTTTTTCGGCAGCAGTAATACATCATCTGTGAAAATTTCAACTCTCTAACTATCACGGCTCATAAGATACAGCCTGGTGACAGACGGACAGACAGGCAGCGAGGTCTTAGTAATAGGGTCCCGTTTTACCCTTTGGGTACGAAATCCTATAAACTAACTGTTTTTTGGTTACTTCCTTCCTACCTTAGAGCACAGTAATGCAATCAGGAGGCACATAATTAAGCAGACATACACAACACACATAGGTATGATATTTTTAGACGAAATTTTTAGAATGTTTGCTTACCATTGGAAGTATTGGCTCTCCTGATAATCTCTAGCAGTGCAGCGGATGAGCAGTAGAGTGTAGACACGAGAGGCACCACGTACATGAGGATCATGTTGACAAGGAAGTATGCGAACTCGTGGGTTTCCGTCGGAAGGGACCCGTACGACACGCATTGATAGTATCTGGAAATTAAATATAAGTAATGTCAAAAACTACATTCTATTGAAAGCCGCCACAACTCAGTTGGTAATAAATACTGTAGGTAGTGGGTTTGATCCCCACCGAAAATAAAAATTCGTGCGATGAATACAGATGTTTGTTGTGTCTGGGTGTTATATTATATTCTACGTGTGTATATACAAAAGAAAATGTATATAGGAATTATATTCTGACTCCAATATTACAAGCTATGCTTAGTTAGCGGCTAGATGATGTGTTAAAAAAATGTCTACAAATATTTATTTATTATATTTATATACCTACACAAAATATACATAATACACTTATGGATTTTTCAATATAAAATATAGTAGCAGTAGAGCTCTTGGGTTTATCCGGGGAAATACTACGACACTTCATAGTTATTTTTACAGTTTATAGGCAAACGTTTGACCACAGTTTGATCGCAGTCTCACTGATATTAGAAGATACTTCATTTACTCTTGTATTGATAACATCGGTTTAAAGAAATTTATTATCTCAAAAGAATTAACAAACAAATTCACTTAATGAGATATTCAAATATTACATAGGCTTGTAAGTACATAAAAGTTATTAAAAAGTTAAAGTGTACAAATACTTATAACATAGAAACTATACGCCGGAAAAACCTATACCTGAAAACAGACGCCGTAAAGAAGGGATGGGGGTTGTTGAGAACTGAGACACACTCGCCGAAATGTAGACTGTAATTACCTACTAGTTGTTTTGTGTGAACAGTATACCTCGCGAGCCCCTATAACCATGCAATAGGCAATACTTTCCACTTTCGTTTTGCTTAGCAAAGCTTTTTTAGTGAGCAAAATAGATGAATAAGTTTTAGCGATTACTCGCGTGCCCTTTGTCCAAGGAGAATAAATAGAATAGAATGGTGTCTACGAGTGAAGGCGAAGAGAACTGTGTTGTTTGATTGGCATTGACAGGTAGGTATATCTAAAATTGAAATCCGTTCATATTAACGCTACAGCAAACCCTCCCCTTTTCCTCCTCCACTCTTCCCTTTCGATTTTTTTGCAACATTTTGTGTAGAATGTTGTACTTAGCGTAACTTTTTAATTTAATTGAAATCCGTCGATTAATAACGCTTCGGCAAACTTCTCCCTTTTGCCCTCATTCTCCCTCCCTCTAAGAAAAAATCGCGTTCACCAAAAAAATTAAATAAATCAAGAAACTTATGTGTACATTTTTGTCAAAATTGAAAAATGCGGCCTGTAGGCGAGGACAGGCAGACAGACGGACAAAAACATTTTTTGCCAATATCAAAACTGAGACACTACGCTGACTCGGTCAATAAATTCTTTTGTAATATTAGATGCATTATTTATACTGACCCACAGAATAATACACGTAGCAAGATATTACACTATTCTCGTTAGAATACATTGAACTTTCAGCACGTGCACTAAATGTGAACAATTCGGTTAGAACACATGCCAAATGGACTGCACGGTCTGTAGAAATGATTATTTATAAAGTAATTGTTTATTGCTTTTGGTATGTAGATAAACCAAATAGATCTCTAGCACAATATCAAATAGAAATGCATTTTGGTAAAGATATCGCAGAAATGACGGGCCTCACAGGTTAGTACTAGCTCTGTCCTCTGTGCTGTGGCTGTGGGTTCGATCCTTACTGGAGACAAACATTTGTGTAATGAACAAAGATGTTTGTTCTCAGGGTGTTATATTGTATATTATAAATATGTATTTACAAAAACGAAAACCTTTAAGTATTCTTTCAGTTATGGTTCAGTTTGTGTATTAAACAAACTATGCTTACTTTGGGACTAGATGATATTGTGTAAAAATCTCTGCAAATATTTAATATTAATATAATTTAAATGTTAAATTACAAGACAAGACAAGAACATGTAGATACCATTAGTAAGTTTTAATATTTTGTATTACTTATAAATACTTTTCAATAATTACTAAGTAATTATCGATGAGGAACAGCATACCCTTTGACATCAGGATGCTCTTCCAAATGAAAGATGAAACTCTGAGGCAGGCTGGCAAGACCGGCACACACCCACGCAACAGTCAGCGCGCGTTTCACTGTCGCCTCCCAGGTCACGTTCAGCGGCTTCAAGATCGCGTAGTACCTGAAAAATATATTTACAAATAAATAAAGGAAAGTATTAAAGTCATCATCATCTTCCTGCTCTTATCCCACACTAAGTGGGATCGGCACAACAGGTCTTTTTCTTTCACTCTCTTCTAGTCGTCATCTCAGTATTCACTCCTTTCTTACTTATATCATCTTTCACGCAATCCATCCATCTTTTCTTTGGTCTTCCTCTGCTTTTATAACCTTCTACATTCATATCTAACACTCTTCTCGTTATATGGCTTTCTTCCCTCCGCATGACATGCATGACAAAAGAAAGTATTGAAGTAAAACCAAGTGGGGAAACCACTTTACAATAAAATTATGTGGCGATCAATCTTCTATACAAAAATGGCAGTTATAATGTTTGGTCATACATCTGACTACCTTTATGTGACGTTCCTAAGATGTACAGTTAATAAATCCAAAAACGTAAATTGTATTTGGATTATTTGATTTATGGAACAGTAATTAATTTATTTCAACAGAAATTGAATACACGTTTTTCAAATAAACGTAATTATTTTTATAGAAACGTCAATAAAGTTTCTCTTTGCTTTTCAATATTGGTTTTTTTATAAAAAAACATTATTTTATAAAAAAAATCAGCCAAAGTAAGAGGTATGTTCAGGACCACCTGGAATTTGCATATTTCTGTACTGGAGCTTACACAAGAACTTACTTTTTTTGTTATTTTGTAAAAAAGATCTCACAAAAAACTATATAAGCCAAGCCGTCTCTAACTTATTCTTCTAGGATAGGTCGCAAACTGGCACCTAGACTCGACGATTCAAAGTGATTCCACATTCTAACGAATAAATGATTTTCGATTTTGACTACTATAAGTCACTACTATTTTGACAAATAGAAAAACCATAGAAATATGAATTGAACTATAATTTGTCAAAAGTCTATCCTAACAAAATCAAAATTTTATCCTAACTAAATCAAATTAGCTTTGACATAATAGGAAATACTGCACAGAATTTCTCGATTACTTCATTTAATTCGGCATTCTCAGATTTCATGAGATCTTAGAAATCATTAGGAGTAGGTAATTAAATACAATTAGTGAGGTGAAGTAACGCTCTGCGACACGATTAATTAATTGGCTTCTCTTAACTTCATAACTGGTACCTAAGGTAGGTAGGTAAGGTGGGTAGGGTGGGTAGAGTACTCCAGAGTAGGTAAGTAAAGTTGTACAAGACAAGAGGTAATGGATTTGCCGTGTTTTATGCAATAAAACAAACTAAATTAGTATTTTTTAACCTTATGCGATAGGAACATTATTATTTGACGACCAATGTGGCGCGGCGGGCGAATGTCCGCCTGCGACGCAAAGGTAGCGGGTTCGATTCCCGCCTTGGGATAAATGTTTGTACGATCTGCAAATATTTATTCCGGGTGTTCTGGGTGTTCTCTATGTATAATAAAAAATATGTATATATGTAATGTATTGTATTAAGTATATCAGTCATCTAGTATCCATAACACAAGCTCTGCTTAGCTTGGGGCTAGATGATGCTGTGTGGATTGTCCAGCATTATTATTATTATTATTTATTGAATGCTTATTTATTGCGCAATGCCGTGTTGAAACATTACGAGTCACACGCCTATCAATGACAGGATTCAACGAAGAGAAAGTCTGAATTTAAAGATGAAAATCTTCACATGATAATGAAGAGAAGGTATATAGTTCGTTAAAACTGCTACTAGATCTCATACCGAATGCTCTAGTCATTCCGTAACCACGGCTATTGCAAAAACCGAAACGAAACATCGGGAAAATAGATAAAAAAAATACCCGTGCAATATAAGTGTACAAAAAATATTGATATCATGAACTTGATCCAGACAACAAATTCAAATTGCCGACAGTGATCGATTGCAAAGTTCAACGGTAAGCTGATCTTGTTGCAGACCTTATTCCCCAGACAAAAGGGTCATATTCCAGCGACTTCTCAAGATTGACCGACCCTGGCTTTCAGAGACAAAGATAAAGGATATTTTTCGACGATTTATAATCCCCTTTTTAATGATCCAGGATTCAATTATAAAACAACCAAAGAAGAAAGACACAAACAGAGAAGGTGCTTGGTTTTCTCCAATAAAATAATATTTATATAGTGTTTTTTGGTGATATACAAAGCTAATTTTACTGATAAGCAGGCGCCCGCTTTGAACGATTCCAGGGGGTTTCACCTTCACTGAATACCAATAATACGTTATTTTCACTTTCACTGAACACTAGTCGTTCTTATTTCCGTCATCCTTTGTTTGAATAGTTCAATAAAATAAAATACATCCCTATCTATCACGATATAAAGATTACATTAGATCATTGTTCGTCGTTTTATTTGGCCAATTTTCCAACCAATTTTCCGGCCGTTGCTGTCGTGCGCAGGTGTTTTGATTTTAACAATTAAGCTATAGCCAAACCGACGTTGGACTAGGTGGAAACAGAGGGCATAGTCAACGCCGTTCTTTCTATTTCTACATAAAAAAAAATTACTTAACCAGAAAATAAATATTCACACAACCTATTCATTCACTTTTAGGGTTCCGTACCCAAAGGGTAAAACGGGACCCTATTATTAAGACTCCGTTGTGTGTCTGTCCGACTGCCAAAATTAGAGTTGAAATTTTTAAAGATGATGTATTTCGGTTGCCGCTATTACAACAAATACTTACTAAAACACAGAATAAAAGAAATATTGAAGAGTGCTCTCATACAACAAACATGCGTTCCGGATGGTACGGAATCCTTCGTACGCGAGTTCGACTCGCATTTGGCCGGTTTTTAGTTTACTTGCGTCAGTTGGGTTGCAACTTAACCTATCGTGGATGGTTCAATTTAAGTTAACAAAGCTTTTGAGGCTTCCGCGAAATGATTAATCCCTATGTAAAAGTAAAACAGAAAATCAGTATGTGATTAACTGAACAATACAACGGCGTGGTACATGATGAACGTCCTTGCTCTAAATTTGAGCAAAACACACTTATATTTCATTTCTACTTGTCGGGTAACGCGGTGCGACCACTGTAGTAAATCTATAGACCAATTATTATTGAAAGCACATCGTTCGCGGATTTCAAATTGATAGGGCTGTCATGGAATCACATCCATAAGCTTTTTGTGCTTTCATTTTCTGTCATCTTCGGAAAAAAACATGAAAGAGTCATGTTTTTTGAAATTGTTTCCAAGTGTTATTTTAAGTTCTGGAGTGTAATTCGGTGGTATTTTAACCAACATTACAAAAGGTCTCAGCACAAGTGAAATCAATTGAAATGTAAGTGTTTTAAGTGGCATCCTGATTTGTCGAAAATGTTTTCCTTGGGTCTGAAGAAAAACGCCATCTTTTTCTTCAAAATCAACGTCAAAATCAAAGTCAAAAAGCAGTAATATTCGCAGGGATCATCTTGAAACGTCTTAAATCTAGGTGAATCTAAGCGCCAGTTCAACGACAACAGACTTTACTTTTTTATTGACTCTACTTGACTAAATAATAAATAATCCACTTGACATTGGCAAAATTTTCCGATTGACGGACATTATGCTGAAAAAAAACTAGGCAGCGCGTGTTTCGCGGTTGAGCGATTGGTGCGTGTTTTTACGCCACGGTGCATTCATTACTGACGACCGATGTGGCGCGGCGGGCGAATGTCCGCCTGCGACGCAGAGGTTGCGGGTTCGATTCCCGCCTTGGGATAAATGTTTGTACGATCTGCAAATATTTATTCCGGGTGTTCTGGGTATTTTCTATGTATAATAAAAAATATCTATATATGTAATGTATTAAGTGTATCAGTCATCTAGTACCCATAACACAAGCTCTGCTTAGCTTGGGGCTAGATGATGCTGTGTGGATCGTCCGGCATTATTTATTTATTTTATTACTACAGTACGGCGCCGAGCTGTGGGCGCGTGCCGTTGACTAGGAGCAAGCATTCAGGATACAAAAAAGAAACGTACGAGCAATGGTGCGGTCCGCATCTGCAAGACCACGCTTTAAGGACCTCACGTTGCTCGGTATAGTCCTACTAAAAATTGAAAATGTTATTGAGATCTATGTTAATTCTTTATAGCCATTCACTAAACAACTTCTGTGCTTACTTTGACTAAACTAACTAAACAAAGTGCCTTTCAAAGTTCTGAAACCCTAGGGGCATGCCCTTCAACTCGTGTGAGCCTATATGTATTGAAGAATTAGCAGAGCTTTTAATGAATCAATGAGGATCATTAAGTTTTGATTAAATTATAAGTAAATAAAAATTTGCAGATACCTAAATTAATTGAGTATTTTAGATTATAAACTAAATATGTAAATTTTTACCTTGCCTGGCTTATTTGCCTCGTAGGTCGTGGGCCTGGGAACGTGCCCTAGGTACTTATAATAAAAAAAGGAAACAAAGGTTACAGACTGTTTAAAAAGTGTGAGAGTGAGTGATTCCTTTCTTACTCGGTAGGCTGTCACATGAGTGTGGCGTGGGCACTTTTCTCTCATCCATCCCTTTAGTTGCCCAACACTTAGATCCATGCAGTACGGTTTAACGGTTTTAAAACCGTTGTGTACACCTTTTTAAATTTCAGATTCTGTCTACGGAGTCCTTATATAAGTTAAACCTCTTTTGAGTTAAAATTTCGAAATATACCTGGGGATACTATAAACTTTTTATGCAACTTTAGAACAGTAACGAAATTATTGTTCTAACCTTTTAAATAAAATAGTAGGTAAGCTCTCCTTTCTTGATCAAATAAATCAAATTAATAGATTCAAGATCTTAAAAATATAGAGGGTTGAAGTCCTTTTGACCGCATATTCACATTCCTCTTGATAGATATCGGATGGCCTCAAAGGTTATGCTTTGATGTAAATTTATGACCCAATATTTTATGTCATGTGTAAGCAGGATTCGAATATATTTTTTTGATTAATATTAGATAACGTTGTATCGTTTTGGTTATATTTATTAGATTTATTTGCAACCTGATTCGTGATATTGGTTTTTGGATGAAAGAAATAATTGTATAGCTACGCACAGACGAGTGTGAATTTGATTCCCATTAAAATCAAATATAAACCAAAATCATACAAGATATTTCAATGGCGTTTGTTGATGAATGATAGAAGAAAGTGGAGAGAATATAAAATATTGTATCGACCCCACATAAACTGGGATAAGGTGAAGAAGATGATGATGATATAAACTATACTACAAAAACTATTTTGTTTCTAGTACTTGACATGAAACGCAAAAAAAATATTTTCGAGCTACGCATTTCGTAGAACCCTTGCTACGACTTTCGTAGCAATATTATTGCTCGTACAAACTACCACCAACCACTTATAACTTTTATGTTTATTGCGTAGCGTAAGTCAACATCATGACGTCATGATGTAGGTTAGGTATTTTTTGGTCATCATCATCAGCCTAATGAAGGATAATATGCATTCATAGGAAATTTTGAAGTCGTTACTTTAAACCAAATATTTACTACAAAATATGGGGACTTAGAAAAAATAGTAAGTAAGATATTGCGACCGATGTGGCGCGTCGGACGAATGTCAGCCTGTGACGCAAGAGGTTGCGGGTTTGATTCCTGCCTTGGGATAAAGGTTTATACAATCTGAATATAGAAAATATGTATGTAATGTATTGTATTGTATTAAGTATTATGAGTCATCTAGTAACCATCGCTTGGTCGCGAGGAACTGGCGCTTAGATTCACCTAGATTAGACGTTTCAAGATGATCCCTGCGGATATTACTGAATAAATGCCTTTTGACTTTGACTTCGACCATCACACAAGCTCTGCTTAGCTTGGGACTAGATGATGCTGTGTGGATTGCCTCGCATTATCACACCCTTCAAACCGGAAACCAGCAAGCTGCTTGGCAGCAAAAATAGGCATGGTGGTAGTACTTCCCCGAACGAGCCCTTCACTAAGAGCTCTACTACTATTACAATAGGGGGTATAGGGGTATAGGGGAGCCTATGTCCAGTAATGAACATCTACAAGCTGTTGTTGATGATGAGGCTAAAATACCAAGCGTAGTACAAACCAGTAGAACGGCGTACAACTGTTTGCTATCGTAAACAATTTTTCACATCACTGAGCGCGTAAAAACAGCTTATTTGATTCATATTTGTGATATAACATCACAAAAACAACACGTCGCCGTTGTTATTGTAGCTAGCTTTGATAATAAATATGCGCAGTTATCTTTAATAGTATTTACGGAAGAACTGACAGCGCTGAACCATCCTCGAATAGAAAAGCATGCTGAGCCGATGTCTCTTTGCTGCTGTAAGTCAAAAAGCATTTATTTAGTAAAATCCGCAGGGATCATCTTGTAGCACACAATACTACCTACTATTACGTACCTATTAGTGGAAATGCGCGTAAAACGATTTGCATACAAACTGACAACTGACATTCAGGAATTCTTTTGTAAGTACATCCCTACCACAGATCCCTACGCAACAAGCAATTTAGCAATACGCAATATAGCCTGCCAATTTCAAGACCTTTGCGTCTGTCATGTCACACATGCAGTCGGCAAAGATTTTTAAAATGGTAAAGATCATTAGATATATTATATTACTAGCGGCACGACTTCGCCGGGGTAAAATTATTTTCATACAAATTTCAACCCCGCTGTACCCGTTTAGGGGTTGATTTTCGAAAATTACTTTCTTAGCAATTACATCTACGCCACGAATATACCCTGATTTGAAGTTTCTACGATCAGTGGCATATGCTGTACGTTGTCTATATGTCAGTCAGTAAGATTCTTATTTATAGGTACCTATACAATTATACCAAAGTACCGTAAAGTACCGAGTGAAACATTCCAAATCTCATTTTCATCGAGTCATTTGAATCCTCGGTAGCGAAGTTGGCTATCTAGGAAGGGGTAGGTCGTGGGTTCAAATCCCACTCGAGAAAAATAATTTATGGGATGATATAAAATGTCAGTAAATGAGTGCTTACCTATCGACCGCAATGCAGATAAGCACGAAGCTGGATAGATAAAGTCCGAAGGTCCTCGTGAACATCATAACGCGACACATCAGGTCACCGGCCAGCCACTGCACCGTGCCTGCCCACGCGATCTCCAGCGGCATCATGAGGAATGTCACCTGGTGGAACAGACTGCGTTTTGTTAATGCTCTATGAAGAACTTGTAGAAATAAAAAAGCTTTTGCACGTTTACAGTTAAGTTTATGTTTAAATTTAATTAATAATAATAAAAATATTTTTTTTTCCACACAGCATCATCTAGCCCCAAACTAAGCAGAGCTTGTGTTATGGGTAATAGATTGACTATATATAATACAATACATTACATAGATATTTTTATTATACATAGAAATACCCAGAACACCCGGAGTAAATATTTGAAGATCGTACAAACATTCATCCCAAGGCGGAAATCGAACCCGCAACGTCCTGCGTCGCAGGCGGACATTCACCCGCCGCGCCACAACGGTCGTCAGAAAAGTTGCCGTTTTTAGTATATAATAGGTTGTATTTGAGATCGGTGAATTTCACTGGAAACTGGCTACCTCTCCGAAGTGTTTTTCTTATGAAATTATTGAGCGGAACATAAATAAACCGACAAAATCATGTTGATTACAGAGAGGTCATGAAAGTACCTCCAGGGTTTTAGCTCACGAAGGCACCATTTACCATTTACAACATATAAATATAGTAAACAAAATAAGTAAACATCTGAAGCAATGGTACTATTAATAAAGAAAAACTTTTAGTTAAGACTATACGCATTTTTATCACTTAGGTACTTACTCTTGAAGTTAAAATAAAAATAGAGTTATTGTATAAATGACTTACGTTCTAGCCAGTACCTCTTTCAGATTTCAGAGCCTATGTCTATATTTGACTATTAAAAAGAATGTATTTTGAACCAAAATTATATATTAGTAATTGGTATTTCATACAAGCCCATCGCCACTGCATAAATATTAATTGGTTTTCATAAACTTTGAGAGCACATATATTTTTGAATAGATGATCCGGATCGAACCTACAGTTTGAGATCAGAAGGCAGGCTTCCTCTTACTAGACCACCATTGCTCATAAAAACCACAGCAAAAACACTAGCATACTTAAAATAACTTACCATAAGGTCAGCGACAGCTAAATGCATCAGAAGCACATCCAATCGACTAGCTCGCTTTGCTCGTCTTCTTTTCACTAATTGCGACAAAACTGTCAGATTTCCCGTCGCAGATATCACCATAAGTACACTATACACTGACATGGACACCATGTGACCATGGTTAAACCTCATGTCCAGAGGCAGTTCTTCAATACTATTGTTGAAATGAGTCCAATTCTTCTGCGAGGCCCCACCGGGCCCCGAGACTTTTTCATCTATATCCATGGCACGAGTGGTTCACTATGCGCTAGTTTGTAGTGGAGACATTTTGTGGCGATGCTTGGACATTGAAGATGCCTGTAACAAACAAAAACAGTTTTATGGTACTGGTAAGAAGATATAAATTACAATGGGCATTTTTGTGATTCTAAAAGGAACACACACAATAGAGATGCTTTTACTTTATTACGATGGTTTAAGATGTCCAAGGTAAAATTATAATAATATGCTAATGACCATTAAATAGGCTAGTAAGCAATACAAATGCCAGTGTTCTCAAATAGTGAAGGAAAGCAACGTGAGGTACCTACGTTAGTATTCTAGAAGCGACGGTGAGCTTGCAACCTGTCACGTATGCGTGACGCGTCAGAAACCTATCGGTCCCATACACTTGTCTGTTCCCTCTTAGTTTAAAGCAGTTCTATAGTGGTCTAAAGCACACTCGTTTTTTTCGCATAATAGAATACGGTTGTCTATGTAAAAGTGGCTTCAAATAGGGGTTGGCAGCTGTTAAAGATACTATCAGCCACATTTTGATAGCAAAAATGTAATTCCCCACTTATAAAATAGGTTTTGCTTAAAAAACAGATGCGCGCTGTAATCTTGCAGCCGGATCTTGTCTAACAACAGGGTCATTGTGTATCGCCTTTTAAAAAGACATATCGGAACAGTACAAATTACAAATTGTATTCTCCCACTTTAACTATAAAACTTTTCAGCAGAACTTCACGAAATCACGAAGATATAATTTCATCTTGTAAAATTATTCGCAAGCATTTTTATTACACTGTGAAAATGAGACTTTCTTTGCTTGAATATAATTTTACAAGAAAAAATCTGTTCAAAATTTTTATCTGGAGATTAGTTACAGACATACACACCCGTATCTTAGATCTTCCAGTATACTTTCCTTAGACTCTCTCACTCCACACCTGATTATATTATCCATCCCACAAGAACGTTGTTTTTGAAGTAGCATATATCTGCCGGGTAGATATATAAATAACGACAAACGACGATGATGAGGTAAAATTAAAAAAAAATTGGCATCACGACTTGAATCCCCAATCACGGTAGATATCCCCTCAGATATCTTAGTACCTAGTACCTACTCAAGATTCTTCGCGGATGTCTAATAGATGTAGTCAGAGGTACGTTTAATTATTTGGCATATACCCAAATTCTGCAGTAGCTAGTGCTCCATACATGTGCTGTTGTTTGGATACTATCTTTCATCACGATGTTTTCCTTCACGGTTTGAGAGCAATGTACATATAAGTTTTTCGAAAAGAAAAATCCATTGGTACATGACCGGATTCGAACCCACGACCTTAGGATCAGAAGGCGAGATCAATCTCTCTAGACCATCGGTGCTCTCTTCTCTTCAATAAAATATCTTAAATCTGAGTATTTTGATAGCAATCAAGTTAGTAAGAGTGGGCCAAAGATGAGAATCTAATTAAAATACGAGGGTGACATTCGGCTTGTAACCTAGCAAATTTCCAAGTCCCTCAAAATTAATCCGATCCTTGATTAAGCACGCGGTTTTACAAATTATCACAAAATTCTAAAATATCTATTGCAAAATGTGGGTAGGTATCTGCCAACTATAATTGATGATAAATATAGAAATATCCGTTTCCGTCCCCTCTCGAATGGTACTTACCCCGATGAAAAATAATCTATACCAATAATAAGAATCTTTGTCCTGCCTGACTGACTGACTGGGATATAGACAACGCACAGCCTAAACCACTGGTCGTAAGGACTTGAAATTTTCAGAGTATATTTTTCTTGGTGTGTAGAGATATACTAAAAAAGGAATTCCTGAAATTCAACCTCTAACCGCTTACAGCGGGGTTTGAAGTTTGTATGAAAATAGCTTCACGCGGACGCGGAATAATATGGGTTGAGTGTAATATACAACTTTTGTTTTACGACTTTATATTTGACGACCGATTTGTCGCGGCGGGCAAATGTCCGCCTGCGACCCAGGAGGTTGCTGGTTTGATTTCCGCCTTTGAATAAATGTTTGTACAATCTGCAAACATTTATTCTGTGTGTTCTGGGTATTTTCTATGTATAATAAAAATATCTATATCTGTATTGTATTAAGTATATCAGTCATCTACCTAGTACCCATAACACAAGCTCTGTTTAGCTTGGGGTTACATGATGCTGTGTGGATTGTCCAGCATTATTATTATTAGTATTAATTATAGTTTACTAGTAGAAACGCCCGCGACTTCGCCCACGTGAAGCTAATTTCATACATTTTAGACAAGTTAAGTCAGCTGTCATTCGTTTTGAAGAAAATAATCGTTTTATTTTTTACATATAGAAAGAGCAAGGACTTACTTTAGTACTTATTCTATGTGGTTTTCAGAGAAAATCGTCTTCTTCTTTTATTTTGTGGCTTTTCAGCGGCTGAGGGTTCAAAGAAAATCAATCCCCATCAATAGCTTGTCAAATTAATGTCTCAGTATTTTGAATGTCAAAGTCAAAATCAAAAAGCATTTATTCAGTAATATCCGCAGGGATCACGTCTTAAATCTAGGTGAATCTAAGCGCCAGTTCCTCGAATGAATTTGTATTATCAAACGATTTTTCAACTGTGCTAGCACAGTTATTTATAGGCTTGCCAACTCAGATTAAAGGATTAATGTAAATACTTTATTCCATTTGATAAATAAATCTCACCCATTTGGAAAAACAGAAAGCTCACAAGTTAGAGAACAGTGTCCCGGCTTTTAATATTAAAATCCTTTAATATTTGATGTGATGACCCGTTTTTCCAGAACTATCCTGTCGCGCGATTTAATCTGGATAAAATAATGGAAGTTTTACTAAAGTAATATTTATCTATAAGCGATATTTGCCTCGTCTGTGTTTTAAACTGAAATAATTTACTTGGAGTTCGCCATTCTTTACGTTCAGAGTACATTACTCACATAACTACAGAGTATGACTAGGTAGGTACATATAGCTCATAGAGCCGATAACCGTTGGGAAATAAAGGTTCTTAAATAGACCACGAACCGGAAGACGAAGCGTAGGATACCCTCTTTTGTGTGTGTTTGACATTATAAGAATCGCGGGAAGTTGATGGAGGGATAAGGCTTAAAATAGTTCTTCCTGGAAACATATGGGGAAGGTCTATGTCCAGCAGACAACTTCTACAGACTGTTGATGATGATGATGATCAACTATGAATAGGTACACAATACGATACTAATAAATTAAATAATAAAAACAGGGCCAGAATCGCAAAACGAACCTAGTTCCTAGTCACTAACGTCCTAGGTCTTCAGTCAGAGCCGGGCACCTCGATTTAGTTAGTATTGTATTCTCAGATCATCATCAGAATAACAAGGTGGCTAATTTCTAGATCTTGTCATGGTTTCGCCATCTAAAGGTCTTGATTTCTCCGTCAAAGATCAATAATCTGTCACAACAATCTTACCACACGAAGCCATTGGGTTCAGGTAAATAAACCGGGCATGAGCGCGGTCTATAGCTGGCTTTAATGAATATCAAAAGCACCTTTGAACCATGTAACGTGACTTTGTTCCTTCATCCGTAGATGTTCAATCGACCATATTTTCTGCTATGGTATGGCCTATTATAGAGATTTAAAGGTTTAATTATTCGGAGTGCTCTGATTTTGGATGTCGGAAAATAGAAGACTAAATGGCTTTAGCCAAAAAAACAATAGTTACGCTATCGTGTGGTACACACAGTTCTTTGCTATAGTGGTTTTTTTTTTAATATACTTATGCTGTGATGGTATAATTAGAAAATTACGACGTTGCTTAAAATTTTCATTATTGAAAACTACAGTGCCGCCATTTTGTTTGTTTACTTAACCCACAGATAACTAAAGAGTTGGCCAAAGAAATATTTACGTATCGTTTTTACTATAGCAGTTTTGGTTCCTAATTAATTTAAAAATAAATTATAAAAGCGAACCTGGCCTGATTTATTTAAAAACCCGCGGGGCACTAAGAGTGATACAAATCAGTAACCCGGTGACGCTGTCGGAAATTATATCAGCATTTTATTCTGTCTGAAAAAAAGGGTGATACAAACGCACAGCCACAAAACGACATCACTGAGCAGTTTTCGTTGATTTTATAATGAGGTCGTCGCATACAGTGGGTGTCAGTCGTAGCTACACGCTAAGAAAGGGTGCTTCCTCGAAATCACCGATATTCACCACTAGCACGATTCACTAATCGGTGATGGCTAATAAATAATAACAAATAATGTTGGACAATCCACACAGGATAAATATTTGTAGATCGTACAAACATTTATCCCAAGGCGGGAATCGAACCCGCAACCTTCTGCGTCGCAGGCGGACACTCGCCCTCCGCGCCACATCTATCGTCATCGTTTTTGCTTTATTGAAGTCAGAGACCTGTTAATGAAGTCTGTGCAAATGTATGCTTTTGCTCCAGTAAATAAATGTGTTTGTGTGAAGCGTTTGTTTATGTTTCATGTCGTAATTAATATAATTACATAATGCTCTCTGTAAGAGTTTGTGTGTCTAATGAAAACAAAGTGACCTAAAAAAACAACGCAGAATTATTTCGTGCAGCTTTATTATTTAAAAATAAGATAGTAATTGGTATCGAAGTTCAATGTTTATTTGACCTTTAATCAAAACCAGTTAATAACATTGTTATTGAACAACTATTTTAATTGTGGATACAATAACCCTACCTTAAACCCACAAACTAATCAAACCGGTACCTAAGGGTAGCCCCACACTGGCTTAGCACAAACTTTGGTATTTGTAGCGTAAACGCATAGTGATGACTCTGTTTGCCGCGCAGCGTAACTCGTCTATCGGTACGTACGCATAAACCACAAAAATGTCAGATCAATACGCTAAGCCCTATGATAAATTAATCATACAGCTAAACAACCGTTGCTCAAGCTTCTGTTTACTAGATATTCGCCTCTATTGTGAGTTGTCGCTAATGAGATCGTGTCTTATCAAAGATCTCTCTGTATTTATTGCGGAAAACAGCTTTTAATTTAAAATGGCTGGATAAAAGATCGAAAATTCGTTGTTCGTCATAATAAGTAAATTGGCTGCAAGCTTGGAGTAAGTCAAAAGCCGAAGGACTGGTAGTGCTCGATGAGAGGGAATACGACCACCATGCTTATTTCAGCCGCCAAGCAGCGTTGGTGTGTTTCGGTTCGAAAAGCTATGGTTTCCGGTGATATTACAGGCACGCATGCCACCTGTATGCCTCGAGTTGATGGAAACAAGGATTTACATCGTAGGTCACGTTAGCCTGCGTGATCTACGAGGCAATGCTTTCTTATGGATAATTGTTACCCACAAATTTCAAGCATTGGCTGCATGCCTTTCTCAACACTCTGTCACGAGACATATTTTATTATAAAAAATACTCTTATTATAAAAATCGCACCACTAAACTGAAGATGGAAAGTGGATGTAATACCTACGAGTATATAGAAGAGTTTAACTGCTATTTGTGTAAACCAACCTTTAGATCCCACTGTGGGTAACAAGTACAGAAACATCAACTATGTATATGGTTGAAACCGTAGTATTGGAATTCCTTTACCATCAAAACTGTTGTTATTTAATTAAATTGAACCAACTAATTTTATTAAGTAGGTAACTACTCCACTTCACGTACAATCCTTTCTCTCAGTTAAAACAATTTTGAAACTCTGAAACATTTATAATAAATAGTTTTTAATAAAGTCAGTCAAATTCAGTCAGTCGTTGATATTAAGATGGCGTTTTTATTCAAACCTAAAGAAAAAAATCATTTAAATCAGGATGTTACAGTACATTTTCATTCTAATTACTTTTTTTTTGTCTTATTACTTTATTTATGTATATAGAAGAGTTTAACTGCTATTAAATTTTTCTAATTACTCACACATTGCGCTAAAACCACAAGTAATGTTGGTTAAAATGCCACCGAAATTACACAATAGAACTTAAAATAACACGGCATACCATTAAAGTGAAAAAGCTACGTGACTTCCAAAGATCCCTCATCTCTCATGAACCCTAATCGCAAATCCTATATTTACTCTTTGTAAAATTAACAATGACCAACAAGCATCGAAAACAAAAACCAACCGCCCGGTCAGGTTTTCCGCAACCTGACCTAACTCAGTAATAATAATGAGCTCCTTTTTAAGGTTACGTACCCAAAGGGTAAAACGGGACCCTATTACTAAGATTCCGCTGTCTGCCTGTCCGTCTGTCTCTAGGCTGTATCACAAGAACCGTGATAATTAGACAGTTGAAATTTTCACAGATGATGTATTTCTGTAGCCGCTATAACAAAAAATACTAAAAAACAGAATGCAATAATATTTTTAAACTTTCGCGATCGGAACACATATTGAACACTTATATTACACGGGTATTTATCAGGGGTATTTATCACGGGCATCAGGACCTAACCACTGGATTGAACTTCATGATCCCAAGGTACTGGCCAATGAACGGCACTACCACAAAAGGATGATCCGGGAAGCGATTGAAATTAAGAAGTACCCTAATTTCAATCGTGAAGACGGATTCAAACTTTCAGCTTCGTGGAACCCCGTCATTGATAGGTGTGTGCGTCGCGATGTTCCATCACGGTGCGTAGATACTATTAGTGTTGTGTGTCGTAGTGTGAACACTGACAATATGGATACGTGCATAATATGGTAGTTGTTGATACTGCCACCGCTTCTCAGTGACGGTAGATCTCAAGTTCAATGCTGCAGTCTGCCCGCGACCACGACTATTGCAACATAGTCGAAACGTCGGGAAAATAAATAAAAAAGGTAGTACGCGATAAATATCCATGTAATATAAGAATACAATAAGTATTTAAGGGGGCTCACATTCAACAAACGTGATTTTTTTGCCGTTTTTTTGATAATGGTTCAGAACCCTTCGTGCGTGAGTCCGACTCGTACTTGGCTGGTTTTTAGAGTAAATACTAGGCTACCCTCATCCATCTTTATTAACGTAGTTTTATATTAACCCACTTTGTTATGGTTGGCTTACATGTTTACCTAACTTATCTTGCCCTACTGCTGCTCCCCGCTCCCCGAAACCAACGATTCTTGTTCTTGCCATATTTCACCTTACACATAAAATAGCAACCCGTACTTTTCAGTTTAAAAATACACCTGTCAGAAGAATTACGAAGCGCTCTAGGTGGGCGGGAAAGCCTATCATGGACGAAAGGCAGTGTATATAGTGTACGTAACCTTCAAGGCTTTGTTTTGTAAGTGATGGTCACCCCTTAACATAAGGCTGAAGAATGCTAGATGCAATCGCCAGCATCAGAAAAGTTTGACAACCGATGTGGCGCGGCGGGCGAATGTCTGCCTGCGACGCAGGAGGTTGCGGGTTCGATTCCCGCCTTGGGATAAATATTTGTATGATCTGCAAATATTTATTTCGGGTATTCTGGGTGTTTTCTAAGTATAATAAAAAAATATCTATACATGTAATGTATTGTATTAAGTATATCAGTCATCTAGTACCCATAACAGAAGCTCTGCTTAGCTTGGGGCTAGTTGATGCTGTGTGGATTGTCCAGCATTATTATTATAATAATAATAATAATAATAATGCCTTTTTGCTGCTGTAGCACACAGCTCTATTATTAGGCATTATTTTCGTTGATTTATGTAATAAACTAGGTATCGAACAGGTAGTGTAATATATTTAATTTTTTTTTGCTTTGTTGTTATAATAATCACTTCTTTTGTTAACTTACTTGTTCTTAATTTCTTAGTTATTTTTACTTGCCTAGACCTAATTGTATGCTGTGTGTTTTTGTGGCCAATAAATAATTGTCTATGTCTATTGTCTATTATTCAGATCTCATAGGGCCAAGTGGGGTAGTCGGAGGTACGTTTAAACATAAATTTAGCACATACCTACACGCAGTAATAAGTATACGTGACAGGTTGCGAGCTCATCGCCGCTGCTAGAATACCAAATGGTTCCCTCACGGAAATAATGTGTATTAAAGTGGCTACTCTTTTCGATACTGTAGCGTTAGTAGTACCTTTGTTGTAGTAGAAATGTTGACAGAGCTACATAACTTATATAGGATAGGCACTACAGTGAAAAAGCAAGCTTATCTAATAATACGATTGTATACCATACCAAACAACAATTCCTAAATTGAATGAGGTTTGAAATGGGTTTGACACGCGGTATTTGCAGTTACTATAATCGATATTCCACATCACTACACATTGAACAATACATTAATTTCTCACAACTCCTATTGAATCTAATCCTTTACCTTGTTAATACCATAAATACCCAAACTCATCCGATTGACTGACGAATATCAGTTGGCATGTTCCGTGCATTGACAGCGGTCATAGCTTAGTTAGTAGTAGCCTTGCCCCAAAGCTAGTTGATGTGTAAAATGACCATAAATATTTATTTATTGTTCCGCCACATTTTTAAATTACAAATACACTCAGTAGTTAGCAGTAGTAGAGCTCTTAGTGAAGGACTCGACCGGGAAAGTATTACCACCATACCTATTTCTGCTACCAAGCAGTTTGCTCCAGTTCGAAGGGTAGGTACATCTGTATGCTTCAGGTATTATGCTTAGTAAAAGGCGATGGTAACCACTTAACATCAAGTGGGCCATCTGCTTGTTCCATCAGCAAGTTGTATAAAAAACCGTCTAAGTGTGAGTCAGCCTCGCACACGAAGGGCTCCGTACCATTATCTATAATAAAAACGGCAAAAAAACACTTTCGATGTATGAGAGCCCCTTGAATATTTATTTTATTCTGTTTTTTAGTACTTGTTGTTATAGCGGCAACAGAAATCTCTGAAAATTTGAACTCTAACTATCACGGTTCATGAGACAGACAGCGAAGTCTTAGTAATAGGGTCCCGTTTTACCCTTTGGGTACGGAAACCTAAAAACTAGCTAGATCTTTAGTATACCTTACCTACTCAGATTTACCTGCCAGTAAACATGAAGAGCACTTGTGCTAGTAGTGGAAGCGAACTGGCAACCTCGCATTCCAATTGTCAGTAATTGCGGTCGTGGCTTAAAATGCGAGTAGGTATTTAGAAGCTCACGTTTGCTAACGTTTACCAGATGAATATTGAGTAACTTAATTACAATTTATACGCTTGGGAAAATATTTGAACTATGTTCTGAAAGGAGACTGATACAAACACCTCCGTATCAACAAGACCTAACGACCTCATTCATTATGCAAACAGATTTTAAACGAGTACATCTTTTATCAATTCACACATTAAAGTACCTTACTCTATTTGCATCAGAATTCATTATTGCGCAGTTTTGTTATGGTTATAGGAGTGCATCTGACAAATGAGAATGTCGATTATTATGCTGGATAGGATATTGAAAACGGGACGGAATTGAACAAAGTATCTATATGTCATACTAATATACGATATTGCGGACGTGTCAAGGTTTTCGTTAACCCTCAAAGAAAGCAAAATATAAAAATTTAAATAACATCCATAAAAATGTTACTATAAATAAGTTGCCACCATGGTAGAACAATTTGATAGATCTGCTAGATATTTTTGTAGAGGCTTAGTGGAATTATTTTATCATCGTAAAACAATGTGCTGCATAAAAACATATTTTTTGCGTAAACAAGGACACACTAAAACTACTTTGTGATAAATATTATTTATAAACAATACACACGCCTTTTCTTACCTATAGTTCTTAAGCGCTATCTGTGCGGCCACCTAAAGATGAACCCTGTTATCGCATGTTACTTAAACTTTGACATCGGACAAATGAAACATATTGCATGAGTCTTCCTGCTACAATTAGCGTGATACAAGTATTGCATTTATTTAAATGTGTGTTGATTGCTTTGTGTCACTGTTCATCACAAAGCCACTCGAGCCTCAAGTCTGAGGTCATTAGATGTACCTACACGGTTAGTGTTGTGTTCATGTGTCATTTTGGCAAGCAAAATCAGTTCTCCTAATGCCCGACAGGGGCGCTTATTGTGTATCTATACCAAAATTACACATATACCATGTACATGACACTAACCATGTATACATAAGTAGATAAATAATTCAGCTATAGGGGGATAGACCTTCATAAGCCATGCGAGTATGTGATCCCGAAACTCTTCGGGAATATCTAAGGGGGTGGTCAAACGATCCAGATATTACATCTGGTACATACCCACATTTTGCAGTAGATGGTATTCCATACACGACAGGTTGCAAGACCATCGCCGCTGCTAAAATACTAACTGGTTTCCTCACTATGTTTTCCTCACCGTTAGAAAGCACTGGCACTGCGCACGTAAATTTTTCGAACAGAAAAATCTATTGGTGCACGGCCGGATTCGAACCAACGACCTTAGGATCAGAATGCGGGGTCGGTCCCATTAGACCACTGGGTGCTCTTCCCCTACATACCTACCTACATAGATGTTATTGCTTATCGAGCAATGTACTTTCAATCCGGTATCGGTCAAATCTGAACACGTCAACAATTATTGTTGTTGTTGTGAGGTCACGGTGACCCGCAAAGGTCACCAATGTCGCCAGCGCTGGCAATGTCACTCACAGGTGCAGACATCGTTAGTGTCCGCCATATCTCGATCTCCATGTCATGAATAGTAAGTCATTTGAGTCTGTCGTGGTCGTTGCGTGGAAATGGTTATGCGTCTCAAAGTTTTCATACGAGCGCAAACGTTTTTCCTTTGTTATGAATCTGCGCATCTAAGTTGTTGGCCTGATCGAGGATATTATGCAAAAAAAAAAGAAAAAGAAATAGCTGCACGACTTTAACCCAGGCATGGTAGATATCCCCTCAGATCTCTCATTCTCATTATTATTATTTTGTAACAGGATCATACAAAAAAACGGTAGGAACCAAGCCGTAAGTTTCTTGCCGGTTCTTCTAGGCTTGGTCGCGAGGAACTGATTCACCTATATTTAAGACATTTCAAGATGATCCCTGCGGATTTTACTGAATAATTGCTTTTTGACTTTGACTTTGACTTCTCAGTCCTAAGTACCTACTCGAGGTTCGTTGACGATGTCTAATCACCATGCATCTTGTTAATCGACTGTGAATTATACTGCAGGTCTACTCTTAGAAACGATATACGAAGTTCCGTATTATGGTTTTGAATCACATTACATGGCATGTCAGCTAGTGTCAACTTGACTGTGAATCGGCTACCGAGTTGTCCCGCAGTGTATTACAAAACGACAATACGAAACTCGGTTGGTAGCTCGTATTTTACGCTGGTTATGGGTTTGATTACCACCAATAACAACCATTTTGTTTTATGACTTAAAAAAAAATTGGTCGGTGTGTTTTACATTGTTTTCTCAAGTATATATTTTCAAAAAAAATTAATATTGAGTAAGTATCTGGTTCCCATAGTACCTAATAGCTTTGCTTAGTTCAGGGATAGATGGCAGTGTATCTGTTGATGGTATTTTTATCTTTATTTTGACACGACTCGATTGGCCTTTGTATGTTTTTATCTCTGCATTAATTTCGTGGATACTTCGAATGTCAATTTATAAAAACTTCTGAAACGTTTTTTTTTTCTTGGTACGTGGCATGCTTCGACAGACCCCTGTGGGTCCCTAGTCGGTGCGGGGCCCCTAGGCAGTTGCCTAATCCGCCTCATGGATAATCCGGCCCTGCTCGTGTGCCTGTAATTTCATATATATGTTTAAGTTAGTCTCCTACCGTATCTTGTGAACCGTATTATCGAGTCCGCGGGCTAAGTCACGGCACATCCACGCGGTACGATATGAGTACAAGGGTCAGACCACCTTCCGAATACCGATAACTCGAGATATCGATGTTTTCATTCCTATCACTGGGTGTTCATCGTTTGTTTTTATTCATGCTACGATGCAAATAAAATTTTAGTTTAGATTAAGGATGCAATTGCTATAATGTAATATGTTTGGGTACAAAATAATAATGCTGGCTGTTTAAAGGACTATATTTACCACAAGTTCATGTAATATTCAATTTAAAATATGCAATTATGTACCTAATCAGGCACAGTTTTTCGACATTTTCAGCGATTCTTGCGATAGTAAAAACGTATTTAGTCGAAAATGTTGTATGGAACTGCCCAGTTTTTATGCGCTATCTGTAAAGACAGATACATTATTTATAACTTTATACCATGTTTTTATCTATAGCTATGATTCCTGTTTCGGTAAAGGTTCCTGAAAAACCACAAAATTCGATACCTACGCGCTACGTCCTTAACAGGAGATGCCTAAGAGGATAAATGCTGGTATAAGCGAAACATTAATATATTATAGTTATATGTGGTCACGGCTGAATCAATTAACTTGGCTTGAAGACGTAGTTGCGGAAACCATTCCGCAGCCGAGTGAGCAAAGCGAGTAATATAGTACCTGCTTTTGGAGTATACCCTGTAGAGTCAAATAGACGCGTGGATCATACGCGATAATGTGTGGTAAGTACACGCAGTAATTTCGAATTAAAAATAAATAATAAATACGTAAACAAATATTTGTGAACATTTTTACACAACATCATCTAACCCCAAACTAAGCATAGCTGGTACTATAGTAACCAGATGACTATTAGAGTACTAATATACTTATATTATAACACACAGAAAACATCTATGTTTATTACACAAATGTTTGTTCTCGATGAGGATCGAACCCACCACCCACAGCGCAGAAGACAGGACTTCTACGAACTGAGCTGTGACGGCTGTCTAACTACTCCACTACTAATAAACTCAGGGTAACTTCTAAACATTTACACCATGTTTTGTCCCTTTCAATCTATTTTGAAACTTCTTGTCAATGCAAAAGGCAAAACATGGTGTGACTATTTCAACGTTACAACTATTTCATTAGTACCAAGTAAGTATCTCTTATTAGTTTAACTCAAACTTGAGTCTCAACGCGCTCGCGGATTTAAGTTGAAACCAATTAGGAATAGTCAAAACAACAATCAACTTAAAGTAAGTACCAGCCAACTTGCATTAATTACTTTTAAGTAAGCCTATTCAATTAAGGACCCCTCGGCGGGTATAGGCCTCCTCCAACAGTTTCCATTCCTTCCTTTCTTTTGCATTTTTTTCCCAATCGATTCCTGCTACCTCCGCTATATCATCCTGCCATCTTTCCTGTGGTCTGCCTCGTCTTCTTTTGCCATTCGGACCCTTCCATAGAGTCGTTGTTTGCGTCCATCTGTTGTCTTGTGTTCGTACTAAGTGGCCTGCCCACCTCCATTTTAAAGCCTGAGCGTGTTGAAGAGCATCAATCACCTTCGTCTTGCTTCTAATTACTGTGTTCCGTATTCTGAACTTTAATTTTAAGCTTAATAGGCTTCTCTCCATGGCTCTTTGACACACTTGTATTTTGCTTTTCGACTTTTTGTTAAATATCCAGGTTTGGCAGGCATACGTAAGGCAAGGTAATAAACATGCGTTCATCACTTTTGTTTTAAGTTTTATTGGTAGTTTTGACTTCATTATTTCTTTGTAGCTCCAAAACTTATTCCAGGTCAGATTTACCCTTCTTTCAATTTCTTCAATATTCCTGTTCTTACTAAAAGAAATCTGCTTTCCTAGATATATATAGTTGTCTACATATTCAATCACTTTGTTGTTTATGTTTATATGATCTTTGGTTCTGTTGGTTAGTATTTTGGTTTTTGTGGTGTTCATTTCTAAACCTACTTCGCTGCTCACCTTGTGAAGATCATTCAGCATTTTTTCTAACTGTTTGGCAGTCTCGGATATCACAACTATATCGTCTGCGAATCTCAAATGGTTAAAGCGCTTATTGTCAATGGATATACCCATTTGTTGCCAATTAACGTTTGACATTATGTGTTGTAACACTGCAATAAATAGTGTAGGAGAAAGAGGGTCCCCTTGACGGACTCCTCTGCATATTTTAATCACCTGGCCTATTTTATCTAGCTTGACTCTGCTTACACTTTTGTCGTATATATCTCTTATTATATTAATGTAAACCCGCAGAGGGGTCCTTAGTTAGCTTGTAAGAATTTAGTTTTAGGTAATCTATTTTAAGTTTTAATAACCTAAGGAATAATAAAGGCTTTTTTATTTTATTTTTATTTAAGCCTATTCAATTTCGCGCTAATTAAATTCCAAACCTACATTAAACCTTTTAAAACCTTCGCGATCAAGACACATAATTGAACACAAAATAAATAGGTTTTTATTGAACACTATATTACACGGATATCTATTAAAAAAAAGATAGGGAAAATAAATATAAAGGTAATACGTGATAAATATCCATGTAATATAGTTTTCAATAAATACCTATTTATTCAAGGCCGAAAAAAGTTGGTTTGAGTCAAATATTTTCTTTTTACTATTGTTAGAAATATCGAACATTATTTTATGAAAAGGAAGGCCTATGCGACTTCGGGTCTATGATATTATTTACTTCTGCTTTGAACTTTACAAATTCCTTTCACAGTAGGTACGTATGTAAGTTAAAAAAACTCTCAAGGTTTTTAAGACCTTATACAACTATGTTGAATGACGTTACGTTAAGTAACGGTTGTCTGGAAGATTTTGCGTCCAGCGATATGACTATACATTGTTGGTTTGTGCATAGGTAATTTAACTGCTAGTTTTTGTCCTCAATGAAGTTTTTTATCTACATATTTATTTTCATTTAGGTACAAATACTTATTTTGCTACCCATATATATCTAACCAAACAGTTAAGGCCCTGATTTAAATCAACGCAATGTCAACACGATACGCTTACGTCACAAATGTCAAATTTACTCGTGCTAGAGCCTTAGTAGCCTTAGATGAGTGGCTACCGTATTATCGACTAATTGTAATGCCAGAACAGGCGCGGATCCAGCCCTCAAAAAAGGTTGTAGTCATAGCCACCCAAAAATCGGCCAAGTACCGGAGTATGTACCTACTCACTCATGATCGATATAGCACATTTTTTCAAAGGATATGTTTACAAAATATACGACGCCCTGACTAAGATTTTGCCGAGTGTTTAGTTCCACGTGGGCAAAGCTTAATGGGGCTAGTAAATTAATAAACTATAAAAATTTAAATTTAAATATTATAATATTTGTGTGCGAACAAACTAATATTTTACAGGCACAAAAGTAAATATGTGTCTGTTTGCACGTCACAGATTTTGATGTTTTTTTTTACAAGTTCAAAGGATATCAAAATAGATAAATGTCACAGGTCTATTAGGGTTGTGGGCATGCCCATTATGCCCACAACGGTGGATCTGCGCTTGTGCCAGAAGTATATCTCACGCGCTGCCGATCGACGGCACCTACGTCAGAATGCAACTCAATTTGTAACACAGCGAATTGCACAATATTTTCTATTAGTTCAATTATTTTTCCATTAGTAGGTCGATAGCAGACGATAAGGTATGTCTAGTCGCCGCCGTTTTATTGTGCGCCGATTTTCCAGGAATGTCTTTTGAATTCAAACGTATGTGCTTAATGTATTGGCAAAGCTTTACGAAGCTTTTCGTTGACCTACGTGTCAAAGAAAAGAGACGAAAGGTTATCTTGAAATACCGAGCTAGAGTGGTGCGTAGTAACTAGTGAGACAAAATTAAATAAATTCATGACTGTATCACTAGGTACGTGATGTCAGTTTTGTGGTTTTATTTTCTTAAACTAACCTTTTTTGAAATGACCAAAAAGGTGGCCGTATCTTTTATAAACTCAAAATTAATAAGGACGGCTATAATTTTAGCGCTGTCAAAAGTTAGTTTGCCTGTTTACACTCGCGACTTCGTCTGCGTTGTTCTTTGAAATTTTTCATACAAACTTATCCCCGTTTTACACCCGCTTTAGAGATGACAGTTTGTGAAACCCATACTAAGTTTTAAGTTGGACTTAAGCTAACTAATTCTGCAAACTGCATCAAAGTTTATTCAGCAGATTTGCGTGATGACAAACATGCAAGCAAACAATTTTTTTAAAGTTAATTCGGTCCGTTTTCCTTTTTAAGCACTATTATTCTTTTATATACAGACTTTTCGATCTCTACAGTTTTATTAAAGTATAGATAGATAAACCTTTTAAAAATTTGCCTTTCTGCAATAGGTAGGTACCTAACCGTGCAATGTCAGCTTGAATCAAGCATTTACCATAATCATAATTATGAAGCGACACAAAAGGGCCAGTGTATTTAGAGCGATAAATATTGTGTGATACATCGAATACGTCACACTGACGTAAGATACGTCATACTGACGTATTCGGGGGCGGCGCCGCGTCACACTGACCCCAACTAATATTATATATTATTGACATCGATTTAAATTGCGTCGAGATGTCCATTGTTGAGATGGCAAATGCATCTGGCGTATGGTTGTGACCACAATTTTACGACTCCCGGATCATTGCTTTTGACCTGGAGAAAGCGCTATAAAGTATTCTATTAACTTTGGTACATGTTCATACATACATAAAGTCACGCCTGTTTCTCATAGGGGTAGGTAGAGACACAGATTTCCACTTGCTACGATCCTGACATAATTTTTTTGCTTCATTCACTCGCATAACATTCTTCATACATGCTCGTCACTTTAGGGTAGGTATTAATTTTACATTTTCATGTTGAAGTTATTAGTGACAATTTTGTTAGTAAGTAGATACCTAATAGCACTCAAAACATTATTTGTTCTCTGGGACTTGGGCGACGCGCTGGCTTCAAATTGATCAAAAATACACATTATATGTGTAGGTTATATTATCATATTATAAAATAGTAGTTTTCCCTTTTTCTTGAGTCCGAAGATGGCTCAAGAAAATGGGGAAACTAATACCAATTAGAGCCTCAGACTCGTATTTTATTATGCAGGTCAATGACCACAGCATACAAACATTTCGACTAGAATTACCACAACAAGTTTGTTGAATGATGAATGTTGTTAATTAGCCGCTGTCGCCGGTTCCGTGAATAGCAATGATAAAGGTTTTTGAGTACCTCATTTTGTCTTACTGAATCCCAGAATCGGTATAACCGTTGTTATACAATAAACTTACGAGAAGGAATTTCAAAGAGCAGATAATAAATTCTTCCCAACTAGCTACATTGAAAGCTATCTTTCTGCCCGGAATACAACGTCAAGGATTTTCGATCATTCGATATTTTTTTCCGACCTCTGAAATAAAAATATAATCCTCTCCAAAAACGTGAGTTGTTGTGAAACCTGAAATAAATTCTTAGCTAATTTAGACATCGATAACCCAACCCAAGCAAGCAAAAAACATTTCCGAGAGTTCTTAGTGAAAAGTTTTAGGGAGGTCAATTACATAATCTGTATAACCTCGTTTTTATAATTTGTAGAGATGTTTTCAATAAATTGAATGGTAATAAAGACGAAAACATTTTTTTTGGGTTAACTTATTTACCCACAACTAACTTCTTTTTTTATCTACCTAAAACTTTATTGGAAAGAAGTAACAATCTATTATATAAAAGAGAAGTCCATTCACTCACTGACTCATCACGATTCCTCCGAAACTACAAGGCTTAGAAGTCTGAAATTTGGCACAAGGATTCTTTAGAGGGTGTAGACGCTCACTAAGAACCGATTTTTGAAAATTCGCACCCTAAAGGGTTGAAAAGGGGTGAAAACGTTTGTATGCAAAATCGTATTCAGTGGTCGTATTGAAATGAAACTTTGGATAAATGTTACTTATGGCAAGGCTAATAAAATGCATCATTGTTTTTTTTTAAACAACCCTTATAAGGGGTGCGATGGGGTGTTAAAGTTTGTATGGAAAAATCGTAATGCGTGTTGCGATTTGCTTCAAACTCAGTTTGGCTTCTCAAAATACAAAAATATTAATGACTACATTCAAAATTTTTCAAAACTACCCTTACGAAAGGGGATGGTTGGGTGTCAACATTTATATGGAAAAATCTGTTTGCTTGGCTTGATTTACTTCAATCTTTGTTCGGACACTTAAAATACGATAATACTATACAAGTTTTTCATGGTTTTAAAAAACAACCCCTACAGCTACCCCTACCCCAATAATTTCATACAAAATAAAATTATGCCAACTTAAAAACATTTGGTGTACTAAACACTCTTTATAAAGCTTGAGTGCTTACTAAGAAACAATTTTTGAAAATTCGCACCCTAAGGGGTTGAAAAGGGGTGTAAACGTTTGTATGCAAAATCGTATTTAGTGGTCGTATTGAAATGAAACTTTGGATAAATGTTACTTATGGCAAGGCTTATAAAATGCAACATTGTTTTTTTTTAAACAGCCCTCATAAGGGGTGCGATGGGGTGTTAAAGTTTGTATGGAAAAATCGTAATGCGTATTGTGATTTGCTTCAAACTCAGTTTGGCTTCTCAAAATACAAAAATAATAATGACTACATTCAAAATTTTTCGAAACTACCCTTACGAAAAGGGATGGTCAGGTGTCAACATTTATATGGAAAAATCTGTATGCTTGGCTTGATTTACTTCAATCTTTGTTCGGACACTTAAAATACGATATTACTAAACGAGTATTTCATGGTTTTAAAAAACAACCCCTACAGCTACCTCTACCCCAATAATTTCGTAGAAAATAAAATTATGCCAACATAAAAACATTTGGCGTAGGCACTCTTTAAAAAGCTTAAGTGCTTACTAAGAAACGATTTTTGAAAATTCGCACTCTAGGGGGTTGAAAAGGGGCGTAAACGTTTGTATGCAGAATCGTATATAGTGATCACATTGAAATGAAACTTTGGATAAATGTTACTAATGTCAAGGTTTCAAAAATGCATTATTGTTTTTCTTAATTACCCTTATTAGGGGTGTGATGGGATGCCAAAGTTTGTATGGAAAAATCATAATGAGTGGTGCTATTTGCTTCAAACTCAGTTTGGCTTCTTTAAATACAAATATAATAATTACTACGTTTAAAAATTTTTCATGACCACCCTTATGAAAAGGGGAGGTCGGGCGTCAACATTTATATGAAAAAAAATTGTATGTGCGGCTTAATTTACTTCAGCCTTGGTTCAGACACTTAAAATACGTTATTATTATGCAAGTTTTTCGTAATTTTAAAAAACAACCCCTACAGCTGGTTGAAAGGAAATATATTAATTTCATAAATACGCCAACTTATAAACATTTGGCTTAGGCATTCTTTGAAAGGTTTAGGTGTTTACTAATAAACTATTTACGAAAATTTACACCCAAGGGGTTGAAAAAGGGTGTAAACGTTTGTATGCATGTTTAGCGATCGTATTGAAATAAAATTTAGGATAAATGTTATTTTAAAAGGCGTTATGGATTTTTTTTAATTGCCCTTATAAAGGGTGTTATGAGACGTCAAAGTTTGTATGGAAAAATCATATTGATTATTGCGACTAGCTTCAAACTTAATCATGGAATACACAACCATGGAAAACACAGCCAGGAATTGGTTTACATTCTTGCATCCAATTCCATGGTCGTGTATTTCGTGGTTGTGCTTTTTAGGTCATACCAAATTTTCTGCACTCTTGGAAAACACAAGCTTAGGATTGGATGCCAAAACCTATGCTCCGTTTGCACTCGCTATCTAGGGCGGATCTGACTCGGATAGGTTAGGTTAGGTTAGAACATAAAAAAACGCGCGAGGCGAGCGAGCGGAGCGAGCGTGCTGCGGCAGCAGCCGCCGAAGCGCCAGAAATAAAACTCCATGATCTACCTATACTAAGATATAATTTGACTCTTTAGTTGCGTCTTTGCACTCGCTTTCTAGGGCGGATCCGACTCGGATAGGTTAGGTTAGGTTAGAACATAAAAAAACTCGCGAGGCGAGCGAGTGGAGCGAGCGTGCTGCGGCAGTAGCCGCCAAAGCGCCAGAAATAAAACTGCATGATCTACCTATACTAAGATACAACTAACCTAACCTATCCGAGTCGGATCCGCCCTAGAAAGCGAGTGCAAAAGACGGAACTAAAGAGTCATTTAGTTGCGTCTTTTGCACTCGCTTTCTAGGGCGGATCCGACTCGGATAGGTTAGGTTAGGTTAGAACATAAAAAAAACGCGCGAGGCGAGCGAGCGAAGCGAGCGTGCTGCGGCAGCAGCCGCCGAAGCGCCAAAAATAAAACTGCATGATCTACCTATACTAAGGTACAATTTGACTCTTTAGTTGCGTCTTTTGCACTCGCTTTCTAGGGCAGATCCGACTCGGATAGGTAAGGTTAGGTTAGAACATAAAAAAAACGTGCGAGGCGAGTGAGCGGAGCGAGCGTGCTGCGGCAGCAGCCGCCGAAGCGCCAGAAATAAAACTGCATGATCTACCTATACTAAGGTACAACTTGACTCTTTAGTTGCGTCTTTGCACTCGCTTTCTAGGGCGAATCCGACTCGGATAGGTTAGGTTAGGTTAGGACATAAAAAAAACACGCGAGTCGAGCGAACGGAGCGAGCGTCCTCCGGCAGCAGCCGCCAAAGCGCCAAAAATAAAACTGCATGATCTACCTATACTAATGTACAACTTGACTCTTTAGTTGCGTCTTTTGCACTCGCTTTCTAGGGCGGATCCGACCCGGATAGGTTAGGTTAGGTTAGAATATAAAAAAAAAACGCCAGAAATAAAACTCCATGATCGAACTATACTAAGATACAACTTGACTCTTTAGTTGCGTCTTTGCACTCGCTTTCTAGGGCGGATCCGACTCGGATAGGTTAGGTTAGGTTAGAACATAAAAAAAACGCGCGAGGCGAGTGAGCGGAGCGAGCGTGCTGCGGCAGCAGCCGCCGAAACGCCAGAAATAAAACTCCATGATCTACCTATACTAAGATATAATTTGACTCTTTAGTTGCGTCTTTGCACTCGCTTTCTAGGGCGGATCCGACTCGGATAGGTTAGGTTAGGTTAGGACATAAAAAAACTCGTGAGGCGAGCGAGTGGAGCGAGCGTGCTGCGGCAGTAGCCGCCAAAGCGCCAGAAATAAAACTGCATGATCTACCTATACTAAGATACAACTTGACTCTTTAGTTGCGTCTTCTGCACTCGCTTTCTAGGGCGGATCCGACTCGGATAGGTTAGGTTAGGTTAGAACTTAAAAAAAACGCGCGAGGCGAGCGAGCGGAGCGAGCGTGCTACGGCAGCAGCCACCGAAGTGCCAGAAATAAAACTGCATGATCTACCTATACTAAGGTACATCTTGAAAGAAAGAAAGAAACTCTTTAGTTGCGTCTTAACGAAGCATAAGCTTTGGTTCGACCAATCAGAGCAATGGTCACCAATTCCCAGGTCGTGTTTTCCATGGTTGTACATTACCAACACGCGTTGGGAAGGACTCATAAACTACCCTCATGAGGGGTACGATAAGGCGTTAAAGTTTGTATGGAAAAATTATAATGCATGGTGTGATTTGCTTCAAACTCAGTTTGGCTTCTTAAAATACAAAAATAGTAATAACAACGCTCAACATTTTAAACTACCCTTACGAAAAGGGGAAGGTCTGGTGTCAACATTTACATACATATATGTTAAATCTGTACTTTATATGCGTGACTTGATTTCTTTCAATTTCAGTTCGGACACTCAATATACGATATTGTTACACAAGTTTTTCATGATTTTAAAAAACAACCCCTGCAGCTGGTTGAGAGATAAAAAAATTTATTTCATCTATAGGTATATACAAATAAATAAAAATGAAGCGTCTGTAATATTAAAATAACCACTTTTTACTATATGCATATGAATGTATATACGGTACATATACCAAAATAGCATTTTTTACAATTTTTGTCTGTCTGTCTGTCTGTTTGTTCCGGGTAATCTCTGGAACGGCTGGACTGATTTCGACGGGACTTTCACTGGCAGATAGCTGATGTAATAAGGAGTAACTTATGCTACTTTTATTTTAGAAAAAATCAAAAATGTCCAAGTAGGTACTGCCCAATATCGCGCGCAGCCTTTCACGCTCTAACCAGTGGACCGATTTGGATAAAATTTGGAATAAGTATAGATTGTAAGCTGGAATAGGACATAGGCTACTTTTTATCCCGAAAAAATAACGGGAACGGGATAAATCTGCCACGCGGCAGATTGCCGCGTGGATTTTATGCCGTATACCCTCAATTAACGCCATCTGTTGGTGACGCCGAGTACTACTTCAGTTATTTTATAATGACTACAATCATCAGTACTTATGTACTAGCGCCACCGCGCATCTTTATTTTTACATAGTACCTTTGTAAAAATGTTTACCGCCCAACGAAGTGGGCACGGGTCAGCTAGTTATTTATATTGGATTGCGTTTTTTACACGTTCAAAATATTAATTACATCCCTTTTATTTATTGAGTTACATTCCTAGTGTAACATTGAAAGATCCGCTTTTATGAAACAGAACTCATTCCTATCTTGCTCGTATGCCAGCTTAAAACCCTTATAAGCTAAAAGTTTTTTATGGCTATGTCAGTCCATAAGATATAACTAGATACTGCCAATATTTTTACAGGTTTCTTAAAACTGCTTATAAAGCTGTTTCAAGGTGTGGAAGAAACTGTAGTGAAACGAATATTATACTAGCAAATACTAAACGTGGGCAAAGCTGAAAGGTGTCAAGTTCAGGAAGCTACAGTAGGCCTTCAATGAGACACCACGTAGCTACGTCACGTATCATTTCCACGTGTCCACGTTTTTACATTATTATTTTTTACTGGTAGAAACGTGCGCGTATTCGTCGATGTAAAGTTATTTTCATACAAACTTCAACCGTTGGATTCGTTTAGGAGTAAATTTTTGGGAATTTCTGTCTTAAAATTTTCAAGACTCTACCCCCAGTGATTTAGGCTGTATGCATTGCCTGTTAGTCAGGACAAAGATTCGATAGTTGGTATACGTTAGATAGATTATTATCTTTTGTGGGCTGTGGTAGTCCCTATCTTAGAACAGGACCCCTTAATCCCTTCCCTTGGGATGCGCAGTAGGATCTCGTTACTGTAATTAAATGTCACCAATTCATCCACCAAGCTTATTTAGCGATAAATCTCTGTTATTATTTATACGAGTATTATGCCAAGATTATAATATGTATTTTAATTGGCATAAAAAAAGTATTTTTATAAATAAATGTACCTATATTTATACAACTTGGTGATGGAACAAGCCGATGGCCCACCTGATGTTAAGTGGTTACCATCACCATCATAAAACATTCAAAGTAAAGTCAAGAAGCTATTTTATTTATTTAGTTTAAGTTATTTAGTAATATCCGTAGGGATCATCTTGAAACCTAGGTGAATCTAAGCGCCAGTTCCTCGCTACCAAGCCTAGAAGAATTGCCTCGCATTGCCTCGCAGGTAACGTTCGTTATAGTTAGTTAACGTACCTTCTCTACGATGCACTGCTCTACGTCCTTCAACCTGAAATATAGGTGTTAAGCCTTATGTGCCTGTAATATACCTACCGCCACTCACACCCTTTAAACCGAAAAACATCACTGCTTGGTGGTTTGCTTCGATAATTGAATTGAATAGAATTAAATAGCAAGCTCATAAAAGCGCCGTCTCCTCCGCCGCTGGCAGCTAAACTACCTACTAACTACTTTAAACTAACTAACTTACAATGTTATCTTTCACCGTTTTAGAGCACGTTATTGTACAAATAGTTGGTTTTGAACCGGCGGCACGGCGGCACGGTCATAACCGCGAATGGGTGGGGGACGACCTAAGCTTCGTCGTATTCGGTTCGTTATATTCATTTAAAGTAAAGTCCATCGCATTTGTAGCGACCTTTATAAATCATGATATTTTCATAGAATACATCATAAAATAACCTTGACTTTGTATTCTTTTTTTAATCGGATTTAACCCGCTAGGAGTGTTCTCATAACCTTGAATCTTTCATAGCGTCGTTGTTGAGACTAAAACAAAAAGAACTCGTTACACTACTAGTGATATGCTTCCAAACCTGTCACGTATGGAATACCAAATATTTGTTCCAAATGTTAAATTTGAACATACCTCTGACTACCCCCATTAGAAATCCTCAAAGAATCTCGAGTGGGTAGGTACTTAGTACTAAGAGATCTGAGGGGATATTTACCGAGACTGGGGGAGATTAAAGTTGTGAAGCTATACATAACTAAATATAATAATAAAAACTTATACAGAACAGAAAAGAGATAAAAAAATACTAAGTAATTAAAGTAGAATGTGTCTCTGAGTATCTGCCATATTGACTAAGGAACCATATGGCTGAACTATGTCCAGCATTGGGCGTAATTATTCTTAGAACTGCTAGTAATATTGATTCAAAAGGACAAGAATAAACTGTATGTAATGATGTCAATGCAAATTACCTACTAGTTGTCCCTTATTTATTCAGCCCACTATCTGTTTGCAACACCCTGCGGGAGGGTCGAAACTTCAGAGCTTGAGAACCTTTTCATTATTTTTATTCAGAAAGGGCTCTTTACGAAGCTGAAAATGGGGCATTGAAATAAGGTTCGTTCTACTGCGTTATTTTCCGCTCGCGTTCTTCAGAAAAGGTAACACCACTACAATACAGCCTTATTTATATTTCTCTTATCGTAATGGAAAGGTATTTTTTTTTTATTTGACAAATATTTTTTTTTGCGATGATTTAGTACCAGCGGAGTGGATGGCACGGTAAAGTATTTTATTTTTTTAATTTTTTTTTTGGTTATAGTCGAAATAAAGTATTTCAATGGTTTGGGAATGTAACGTAACGCTCCGAAGTAGGTTTGTGAGTTCGTATGAGCTTGAAGCCAACCCTTAGTGATAGAGTATTCCGGCTGCCCCAATTCTGCTTCATGGCTTATCGACTACTCGAACCGGGCATGCCCGGTAATTTTATTTTATACAAGCTGCTTATCGAACAAGCAAATGGATCACCTGATTTTAAGTGGTTACCATCGCCTATAGCAAAGCATTACTCCGTATGTCACTCTCGTTAGGAATCTACTACGACGCACTACTCAGCGTTCATCAACCTGAGGCATGTGTCTGTAATTTCACTAATAAAATACCAAGGTTACCCGGTAACCATAATCCTGGTTTTTATTTCATTTTATTTATTAATTACCAACACAGTTATAGTTAGTTAATTGCTGTGGTTTTATTTATAAGAACACTTCTGAAAACTTTGGGGATTAAAATTCACTTTTTCTAAGGAAATAACATTATCAGCGCAAAGTAAAGATCTGCTGTTCAATATATTTTAACCAAGTAGCTATTGAGATTTTGTATTAATGATTATTGTACTTTTCATATACGTTACTAACTTAACGTGAGCAACCTGCGAGGCAATCCTTTGGTTATGGTTACCTCTTAAAATCTGGTGGGGTCATCTGCTGTTCTGTCATCAAAACGTATAAAAAAAGTGATGGACCCACGTTAATAACAATAATATAATGTCCGCTGTTCATAAAGAGGCCTTAACGAGAAATTCTATTTTCATTTTTATTTTACTCGAATTTGCGGTTTTTCGACGTTTTAAATATTCAATGACGAAGTGATGAGCTTGGACGATTACGTTAATTTAATTAGAATTTTGCCTTTTTTATACACTCGTAGGTAAGGTTTTTGATTAAATATTGCGCTAAACATTTTCTGAATACTAAAGCCAAATATTTATTTTACACGTTGTTAATTAAATAACTATTTAAATATTTGTTTATTACATTACCTTTCTATTTTATGCATGGCTCTTATCTGTCTACTCTTTGTGGTTTAGGGAAAGTTGAAAACCCTAAGTTAATAAACTTTTGTGTTTAATTTAACTAGTGGAAACTTTTAGAGGGGCCAGCGGACTGAATTTAAGGTATTCCTATCTTAGTACACATCTCTTCGCGCCAATCTATAGCCCGAAAATTTTAAGTCTCTACGACCAGTGGCTTAGGTTGTGTGCTGTCTATATGTCAGTCAGTCGGGACAAAGAGTTTTATAATTGGTATAGAATGTAAATGTGTAATTTGTAAATGTGTGTGCTCTGTACTGGTGGTCCATGCATATAACTGTAAACTATATCTGAACTATATTCTTTAATTTATACCCTGCAGCATTCCCACATAAGATGATATTATCCCGTCTGACTCGGCGTGACCAATCTATTAGTAGTTAGATCAGTTTCGTAGCATTTTTGTGTTTTTGGATTTATCTTCATCCAACTTAAAACTTAGTATAGGTTTCATTGAGCTGTCATCCCTAAAACGGGAGTAAAAAGTTTGTATGAAAAACACAAACGAAGTCGTGAGCTCAGCTAGTTGTTTAGAATTAAGGAGATTGACATTTCAAGGGTTCATTTAGAACGGAATTTTCCAATAATGATTGCTAAAGGCTTGTCGAATTGATTTCGACAGTGAGTACTAAACTAAGGACCACAAATGTTTCCGAGAGATCACTTGAATTTCAATGCTACGTTGTACTATATTTACCCGCTGTATTTACTGCTCTCACATAAAAGGGCATTTACACTAAGACAAATACACCCTGAAAAGTTCTATGACTCTAGACTGTGTGTTGTCTATATTTTAGTCATTCAGGACCAAGGTTCTTTTAACTGCTTTAGATTTTTAAGTTTGTATTTAGAAAAAAACTAATTTAATTATTGTATCTGATATCTAGTTCCTATAGCACAGCTTTGCTTTGTTTGGTTCAAGATGATATCTGTGTAAAAATCTACGAAAAAAAAAAACAAGTGTTGTTGCTGCCAGTTTTTCAGAGTCCCTCTTGAGGACGTGATCTGCAATTCGCCCACGTTTGGGCAATGTATCTATAAATAAATAAATAAATAAATAATGCTGGACACTTCACACAGCATCATCTAGCCCCAAGCTAAGCAGAGCTTGTGTTATGGGTACTAGATGATTGATATACTTAATACAATACATTACATACATAGATATTTTTTATTATACATAGAAAATACCCCCGGAATAAATATTTGCAGATCATGCAAACATTTATCCCAAGGCGGGAATCGAACCCGCAACCTCCTGCGTCGCAGGCAGACATTCGTCCGCCGCGCCACATCGGGCGTCTATTGATTGATGACCTGTTTGTAACAAACAATTGAGTTCGTTTAATAATGAAACTCATAACTCACGACCTTTAACGGTAAACATATGAAAAAGAAAATGAGTGCTTGTTTGCGCGATTAAGTTCTTATATTTTTATTATAATTTACTGCTTGGAACTTCTCATTAATTCTTGTTTCAAAAAATAAAAATATGAGGGAACATTTATTACTTTAAATTGCTTGCCTCAACCTTTATCTATTTCAAAAGCTATTTATTTTAATGGTCTACATGATATGGTATAGTCGACTTATTTATTGTAGGTACTACTACTTACTTAGATGCACTTATACTTAGGTCCAGCTTATTATAAGAATATCAATATTGATTCTGTAGTAGCATTATCCCTTCAAACCTTAGCGGTTTTCGGTAAAAGTACAATACAAAACTCGCGCAGTGGCATCAACGTTTCCATAGGTCCATATCTATACAATAAAATAAGTAAAATTGAACGACAGGAAAGTCAAACTGAGAAATCTCAACCACGCTGACAAATTAGTAGGTACATTTATACTCTCGCACATAAGGTCGCACACACACAGCATCACACACCATATACAATTTCCAATAAAAGTGAAGTATCTTTATTTAGTATCATCTATAGATTCTGCTCAACTACGTTGTTGTACTAACCTTATCTATTAGGTTATACGGTTAGTACGAATAAATGTCACCGATCCCTTTAGGATCGTTGTATCCGGATTTTAGGTACTGTATTTAAATATATAAGACAACACCACTATGCCCGATATAGCGACAATTCCAACGCAGTAGGCATACCGTTTTCAAGAATTCCGGATACAGATAGGTACTTACCGTAAGATATCCGTGGTATTTTATTGGATTTATGTTGTTCTGGAATGTCTTGTGCCCGTTAGCGTTATCTCAAGAACTCGATTTTAATCGAATCCTACACATCGAATAAAATTTATGCGATGGAAAATTCTACCTAAAGATTTGACACGTTGTCAGAATATACTCGCTTGATGTTTAACTAGAATATTTACCCGAACTTGACCGAGTCGACCCATGTAGACCCGATATGGCTGGGATTTAAACTACACTTGAACCACAGAATACCTATTTAATACGTACTTGAACAAGTAACTGACCTATTCTACGATAGGTCATTATATCTCAATAACGTCCCGTGATACGTAACTAGTTTTTTTAGAGTAGTAGAGCTATTACTGCTATTAGTGTAGGGCTCGTCCGAGGAAGTACTACTATACCTATTCCTGCCACCAAGCAGCTTGCTGTGTTCCGGTTTGCAGGGTATGGGTGCCGGTAAAATTACAGGCACATGAGGCTTAATGCCTACCTCCGGTTGATGAACGCTGAGCAGTGCAACGCAGGGCACGTTTCTAACGAGCGTGATCTACGAGACAAAGCTTTGTTATAGGCGATGGTAACCACTTGAGCTATCTACTTGTTCCAACAGCAAGTTCTATAAAAAAACTTTGGACTCATTGAATAGGTGGAATCCATATTTTTTTTATAACTGTTACTATCAGTGGTAGTGAAACATAAAAACATAAAGTCTCGGGAGACTGGCTCTTATGAGCGAGACAAGGCCGAAAAAGATGCACTTCCGCTCGCGACGATCGGCTTCTAGTGACCAATGCTCTCAGAAATCGGTTTACCACAGCTGTTAAAGCACGAAACCAACTGCGTGAAGTTTGCAATGTCACAGTGAGAAAAACGTTAGGAGAGAAGGCTCTTGAACCTTTTTTTTTTTCTGACGAGGCAAGCATATGCTTGCACGGTCCCGACGGTCGCCAGCGTCGTAGATGCATAATAGCAGGTGTACTTAAACTATTTAAATGGTCTGCTGCGTGACCATGGTAAACGGCCTGACTGTATGACTCTTGTCCCTTGAGCCTACACATTTGCTCTTTAAGATCTCACTACAAGTACTTCACGCCCGAATACCTACTCAAACGCAACTTAATCTAGTCACGTCTCAAGTCGCGATATTTTGACAGTTTGCATTGCAATGTTAAGTCTGTCGAAAATTTGTCACTTGAGACGTGATTAAATTTAAGTTGCGTTTAAGTATTCATTCGGCCGAGTTAATCAAAGTAAAGTGGTATTTTATTAGACACATTAGACATTACAAGGAGCATTTTGAAATATCTTGATCATCGAAACGCTTTATTAGAAGCCATATTATATTTTAATTAATATAAATTTTCTAGTAAATACCGCAGATGTGAAAATTAAAGCTGGAATTTTTTTATAAAAGTGTACTGTTATTACTGTACAAGTTTGCACAAAAAATAGGTATTTAATTACGCTTAAATATGAAAAGCTCTGTTAATTTTGACCTTCAAGGGAAAAAGTAAATTATAAATAGTGTACAAAAATATGTAAGTAGTTTAGATTTTATGTTATGTACGCAGGACTGATTATGTTAATTACGCTAGTAAGTAGTTATAGATCTAAGTAGTTATCTTAGTAGTGGTTTTGGTCTCTCTATATCTGTTAAGTATGTTATTTTATTTGCAAGATTTTAATTGTTAAGTACTTCATAATTCGATTTAGTTTTTCTTGTTTATACTAATTATAGTTTTAGGTATTTTATTATATAATAAGTAAAATGTGCATCGCAGCCGCTGGCTGGTGCGCTACTCACTCTGGCGCCACTGAACACCAGCGCTGCAAGAGCTATTTATTATATGCTCTTGTAGCAAATGCTGAGCGGTGGCTTTTTTTGTTGCTACATAAAACATTTTATCCATGTTATTCATACGAGACAAAATAAATATTTTCTATTCTATTCTATTCTAAAGAAATAAATTGATAAATTAGTTACCAAATCACGCGAACAGCGGGAAGCCAAGCGCAATGCCAATGATCTCAAACGGTGAAGGAAAACATCGTGACTTGTGACTTAGCTCCACTCGTGTTCACCATGTCTATTCTGTGGAATAGGTTGACTAAGCTATGAGGATGGAATAGGTGCTGGGCAAGCCTCTTCATGTAAAATCCTGTCCAAAAACAGCGTCCCATAAATAGAAGTACGATCGAAAAAGTTGCCTCTGGCGCTGTATAAATCATCTACAATAGATGCAAAGATACTTTCACAAGTTATCCAATAGCTTCGCATCAAAATTTGAGTTGATTTCATGTTTCAGTGAGCGGAATGGGATCATCCGAGCATTCTGAAAACCGCACAGGAATCGGGAAATTCAAAGTGAAGTTATTTCTAGGTTTCATTCTAGGGATTCGAGGATTATTATTTGCGTCTGTGGTTGAGCTTAGTAATATTCACATTCTGTCTGGAAATCAGCACTGCCTATCCATGGATAGTCGATAGCATTTCGCTGAAATGGGGCCTATTGGTTAGCATCTGGCACACGGGGACAACTTTACATCTATTTATCTACTCCCAGCACTACTTTATTGTGGTTATTTTGTAATAGGTACTTATTATCTATTTTATTTTATTTAAGATCATCAAATAAACAATCTTTTCACTTTATTATTTGTAGAAGTTGCCTGTAAAAAATTCTCCGAGGTTACAATGTAGACGGGTATATTGTATGGAAAAGGATCTATCTATGAACCAATAGCGATACGGTTTTCGGATTTGTATTGAGCTCAACAATACCTTTATGCCAAGGGATATTAAATCTATCCGGTCCGTGGTCGGCACTTTACCTCTTGAAGAGGCGGTTACCCGGAATAATAGAAGAATAAAACAAATTTTGTAGTATACTCGTAGCAGTAGCGTAGCAATTGTAGACTATGCTACGGCGTAGCAGGCTTCTATATTATGTTTATGTAAGTCGATAGTTTTTTATTAAAAAAATGTTCTTGATTTTTGTCAATCCTCTGCTTGAATAAATAGCATTATCTGTTTCCGGCAATCTTCATCAAAAAGCTAACACATAAGAGGAAAATAAAACGTTTTCTCCTAGCAATATGGCACTTATTAGCACAGGATATCCCTTCTGAAGGCTTTTATCATACGAAAATGTCACCATACGACTGTTGGGTAATGATTTCATGAAAGCCTTATTTGCAGAGCTTAGCAATGAAGGACGAAATCGTTTCCTATAACAGCTACTAATGAACTGGATGATTTGAACATGTAGGCAAAATAAGCGAACGTATATAACATTTTTATTTCAAGGTAATCACGACCTTAAGAAGTTAGTCAAAGGCACATCCAACGAGGAAACAAAAAACACATGATCAAATCAATAAAAAAGATGTTTTCTATGGAAGGAGGACTTTGTTTGAGTAGCAGAGCTATAACTACTATTACTACTACTGTAGTAGTTAATAGCTCTGCTTTCTGTGCTGTACGAGTATGTTGTGGGTTCGATCCCTACCGAGCTGTCGATATTAAGTTGTCCTGTTTCACATATAGGACAACGCACAGCCTGAACTTGATCGTAGAAACCATTTGCCTTTGTGCTAAAAACATCCTTAAAACTCAACCCTATAGGGGTTGAAGTTTCACCTCACAATTCTTCTAGTTTTAACTATTTACAAACACTTTTCAGAGTTTGCAGTAGGACGCAAAAGGAAGTAATAAAGACGCATATACTAAATTAATGTGTGTAACAACATATTTTATGTATCAATATTTATAAACAGTTTTCATATCTGAATTCCATCCATCAATGTATAAAAATAAACTTGTTTACGAAAATAAACTTTAAAATGTTGTTTTGAACGCATATCGTGCTGTGCCGTTAGTTAAATAATTACATCTTTCTACTTGTAAGTAGTACATTATTATATTGAGTAGGTTCTTCTGGCATTTTTTTTTTCAACATATTTAAGTACAGTTTTATTAAACTACCCTATAAACCTCATATGGTTTGTGTGGGTACTCACACTCGTATAAATACTATGTTATGACAATTGATATGCACTCTTATACAAACACTTACATAATCTACGTTTACTACAAATAACCTACAGAATGAAATTTAAAGAGGCGTTTGTAGTAATTAGGTCAAACTCAAATCATATTGCATAGAATTAAAGTCATCACTTAAAATAGTCTTATAGCTAGGTGGCTTGAGGTAAGAAATTTAACGCTTGGTGCCTACCGTATAACGGTCAAAATAATCCTGCAAACGTGAATAATAAAAATAATAATAATGCTGAACAATCCACACAGCATCATCTCGCTCCAAGCTTAGCAGAGCTTGTGTTATGGGTACTAGATGACTGATATACTTAGTATAATACATTACATACATAGATATTTTTATCATGCTTAAAAAACACCTGGAATAAATATTTGCAGATCGTACAAACATTTATCCCAAGGCGGGAATCGAACCCGCAACCTCCTGTGTCGCAGGCGGACATTCGCCCGCCGCGCCACATAGGTCGTCACGAAATTATTTGGAAATTGTAGGTAGACAGTACGACTTATTAGATTGCAGTCAGTAAAGCTTCATAGTATGTATTTGATCACACGAAAATTAGCAATACTTTGAGCCATAGCGAGTAGAATAAAAACGAAAAATAAATACCTTATTAATTTATTTACAAAATAAAAAAACTTTATTTAAGTAAATTATGTAAACGGACTCATGGACGTTTTGGCCTACGCTGTTTGTTTGTGAATGTATTGATAAATAAATAAATAAAAATGTTAGCTTTTGTATAGTTATTTTATGTGTATATTAGAAAATATTCTTTCTATTTATAAACATTTTACGAAAGGAATTATAGCAATTTCTGATTTCTATACGCCAAGGAAAATACAGGGAAAATCTTATGTTATTTCTTACGTAGGTATGTGGTAAGCCGACAGCTTTGGCTCATTACGGCAAATTTATTATGCTTGTACAATTTTACTTGAAAACCTACATAGATCTTGTTTATTTGACAAGATTTCGATGATTTCTGGTTCGTTGGATTCGTCTAATCCGAGAATAGCAAAATAACTATTAGGATAAAGAAATAAATAAAGTCAACAAAATAAGCAGTAATTATAAAAATCGATCCATCCGTTTTTGAGTTATAAATGGTGCAAATAACCCGACCTCGTTTTATTTATATACATAAAAATAATAAATTAAGTATCAATAACTAAATTTATTGACTTTGGCTATACAATGATGTCGAAGAGTATAAGCTAATTTATTTATTTACCGACTAATATAGCTCAGAAAAGAGGGTAACCTCAGAATCGGTCAACAAGCTGATTAAGTTTTCATCTGAATGAACTTCCTTATTAATTCCCAAGAGGAATAACCCGTTTCCTACCTGAAGTAATGGTACAATCATCCCGCATTAAGATCCATACAAATCATAATTCTTGAAGAGGCGGTTACCCGGAATAATAGAAGAATAAAACAAATTTTGTAGTATACTCGTAGCAGTAGCGTAGCAATTGTAGACTATGCTACGGCGTAGCAGGCTTCTATATTATGTTTATGTAAGTCGATAGTTTTTTATTAAAAAAATGTTCTTGATTTTTGTCAATCCTCTGCTTGAATAAATAGCATTATCTGTTTCCGGCAATCTTCATCAAAAAGCTAACACATAAGAGGAAAATAAAACGTTTTCTCCTAGCAATATGGCACTTATTAGCACAGGATATCCCTTCTGAAGGCTTTTATCATACGAAAATGTCACCATACGACTGTTGGGTAATGATTTCATGAAAGCCTTATTTGCAGAGCTTAGCAATGAAGGACGAAATCGTTTCCTATAACAGCTACTAATGAACTGGATGATTTGAACATGTAGGCAAAATAAGCGAACGCATATAACATTTTTATTTCAAGGTAATCACGACCTTAAGAAGTTAGTCAAAGGCACATCCAACGAGGAAACAAAAAACACATGATCAAATCAATAAAAAAGATGTTTTCTATGGAAGGAGGACTTTGTTTGAGTAGCAGAGCTATAACTACTATTACTACTACTGTAGTAGTTAATAGCTCTGCTTTCTGTGCTGTACGAGTATGTTGTGGGTTCGATCCCTACCGAGCTGTCGATATTAAGTTGTCCTGTTTCACATATAGGACAACGCACAGCCTGAACTTGATCGTAGAAACCATTTGCCTTTGTGCTAAAAACATCCTTAAAACTCAACCCTATAGGGGTTGAAGTTTCACCTCACAATTCTTCTAGTTTTAACTATTTACAAACACTTTTCAGAGTTTGCAGTAGGACGCAAAAGGAAGTAATAAAGACGCATATACTAAATTAATGTGTGTAACAACATATTTTATGTATCAATATTTATAAACAGTTTTCATATCTGAATTCCATCCATCAATGTATAAAAATAAACTTGTTTACGAAAATAAACTTTAAAATGTTGTTTTGAACGCATATCGTGCTGTGCCGTTAGTTAAATAATTACATCTTTCTACTTGTAAGTAGTACATTATTATATTGAGTAGGTTCTTCTGGCATTTTTTTTTTCAACATATTTAAGTACAGTTTTATTAAACTACCCTATAAACCTCATATGGTTTGTGTGGGTACTCACACTCGTATAAATACTATGTTATGACAATTGATATGCACTCTTATACAAACACTTACATAATCTACGTTTACTACAAATAACCTACAGAATGAAATTTAAAGAGGCGTTTGTAGTAATTAGGTCAAACTCAAATCATATTGCATAGAATTAAAGTCATCACTTAAAATAGTCTTATAGCTAGGTGGCTTGAGGTAAGAAATTTAACGCTTGGTGCCTACCGTATAACGGTCAAAATAATCCTGCAAACGTGAATAATAAAAATAATAATAATGCTGAACAATCCACACAGCATCATCTCGCTCCAAGCTTAGCAGAGCTTGTGTTATGGGTACTAGATGACTGATATACTTAGTATAATACATTACATACATAGATATTTTTATCATGCTTAAAAAACACCTGGAATAAATATTTGCAGATCGTACAAACATTTATCCCAAGGCGGGAATCGAACCCGCAACCTCCTGTGTCGCAGGCGGACATTCGCCCGCCGCGCCACATAGGTCGTCACGAAATTATTTGGAAATTGTAGGTAGACAGTACGACTTATTAGATTGCAGTCAGTAAAGCTTCATAGTATGTATTTGATCACACGAAAATTAGCAATACTTTGAGCCATAGCGAGTAGAATAAAAACGAAAAATAAATACCTTATTAATTTATTTACAAAATAAAAAAACTTTATTTAAGTAAATTATGTAAACGGACTCATGGACGTTTTGGCCTACGCTGTTTGTTTGTGAATGTATTGATAAATAAATAAATAAAAATGTTAGCTTTTGTATAGTTATTTTATGTGTATATTAGAAAATATTCTTTCTATTTATAAACATTTTACGAAAGGAATTATAGCAATTTCTGATTTCTATACGCCAAGGAAAATACAGGGAAAATCTTATGTTATTTCTTACGTAGGTATGTGGTAAGCCGACAGCTTTGGCTCATTACGGCAAATTTATTATGCTTGTACAATTTTACTTGAAAACCTACATAGATCTTGTTTATTTGACAAGATTTCGATGATTTCTGGTTCGTTGGATTCGTCTAATCCGAGAATAGCAAAATAACTATTAGGATAAAGAAATAAATAAAGTCAACAAAATAAGCAGTAATTATAAAAATCGATCCATCCGTTTTTGAGTTATAAATGGTGCAAATAACCCGACCTCGTTTTATTTATATACATAAAAATAATAAATTAAGTATCAATAACTAAATTTATTGACTTTGGCTATACAATGATGTCGAAGAGTATAAGCTAATTTATTTATTTACCGACTAATATAGCTCAGAAAAGAGGGTAACCTCAGAATCGGTCAACAAGCTGATTAAGTTTTCATCTGAATGAACTTCCTTATTAATTCCCAAGAGGAATAACCCGTTTCCTACCTGAAGTAATGGTACAATCATCCCGCATTAAGATCCATACAAATCATAATTCTTGAAATCTAAATATATATAACTCAAAGGTGACTGACTGACTGACTGACATAGTGATCTATCAACGCACATCCCAAGCCACTGGACGGATTGGGCTGAAATTTGGCATGCAGGTAGATGTTATGACGTAGGCATCCGCTAAGAAAGGATTTTGATTAATTCTACCCCCAAAGGGATAAAATAGGGGATGAAAGTTTAACGGGACTGGGAAAAACTGCCACGCAGGCGAAGCTGCGAGCGGCCGCTAGTGATTTTATATTTACTTATGTCTGGTCATCGTCATCAACACTAGAAGTCCACAGCTGGACATACTTATCAAGGGTCTACTCCAAAAGACGATAGACGAAAATTCGCAATAACACTTTGAACATTGCCGCACAATGTGAAGCCGGATTTGCATTGTTATAGTAGCTGCACCCAGCGTCGCTGGATTGCAGAGCTTGAGCATGTTTATTAAATAGATTAAAACATGTTTAAACAGTACCTACTGATGCAGAACTGCAATCTTAAAAACAGTTTACAATACCAATCAAACCAACCAATTATATGTCAATCCGGTAAACTACACTACGGCAATGGCGAGTAATCGTTGCCACGCATGTCGCATATTATGCCTATCCCGCATTGGCATATGCTTAAACTATTTCTACAAAACTTTAACTCAAAACCAAATGATTTTTACTCAATAAAATTACTAGATTCACTTTTGGAACGATATAAAAACTAAGAGAGTCTTTAGATTATTGCCGTACCCACGGGTACTTATATACATACCCTATTCGGTTCCTTAGCGTCGTTATATTGAGTGTTTGAACCTACTGTAATATTGTAGGTTGTTGACTACACTAGTAATGGAACACTGGTTATTATAAACGCCGTAAAATAATCATAATCCTTAAATCAGAATGGCCAAGCGCGTGACGCAGACCCGGCAGTAAACCAGACGCACATCCGACTTGACAACTCAATCAATCAGACGGTGGGTTTCGTAAAAAGTAGATGATAGCCTGACGGTAGTAATATAGCGTATTTACCTAACGTATGATCGTATAAGTATGCATGATTTAACAATACTATATTGTGCAAATATACAGAAACTATAAAAAAAATGCATAGCTGAAGAAAAGTATTTACTTAGGTGAACATGCCAATATAAGTAAATACCTGGCATATATTTATTAAAAGACAACCTTACACCAAGTAGGCCGTATACTTATTTGCCAGAATGGTAGTATGTATAGTTAAGAAAAATATGACGACCGTCATAAATGGATCGCTGCTTTCTGGAAAAAGGTTGTAAATACCAAACCAACCAAATATCGATTATGACCTATATTGCGCTGTGACTTGAACCTGTAAAATATTGTTTTGAAAGTTCGTTAGGTGTATAGATTAGGTAATGTGATTTTTTAAATATGTTTGCCAGTCTTCGTTTTCGTATCACAAAGACTTGCCCGGCTAAGGTGTACAACGGGACGAAATTTTGTCTATTCGTTATCTCGTGCAAAATAGAGACCTCTTTTTTTTTGTGGCATCTGTCCGTCTTGCGGACAATTTTGCCAATGTCAAGTGGGTTGAATAAATTCTTTTTAGTCAAGTCGAGTCGGTAAAAAAACTAAAGTCAGCCGTCATCGGTTAATGATGGTTAAAATACCACCAAAATTACCCATCAGAACTTGAAATGAAAATACAATGTTGCTTCCAAAGATGACAGAAAACGAATGAGACATCTCTTTATATCTTCCTGTGCTAACATGGCAGTGTCAAAAATCTATCTCAACCTTTCAAATGAAGACTTAATGTTAATGTTTAGTTTGTGAGTCATTTATCTCTTATTTCTAAAATGTCCATCAATAAAAAAAGGATATCGTGTCAATCACGACATATCTCACGTTGCACAACTTAGCCCGGCTGGCAAACCTTCGTGATACAAATCCATAAGTAGTAGGTATAATACATACATTTGACAGAACTTAAGTAAAGCTTGTACTATGATAACCTCATAACTGATAGTATAATGAATCTCTTTTTTTTTTACTTACGAACAGTACCTACAACCATCTAAGAGTGTGACTGTTGCGAGAGTTCGGTAAACTCTAAGTTATTCTAGTTTTCTGAGAAAAACTTTGGTTTTCAAAAGTTTTCAAACTTTGAATATTACTTGTCTATTTGAGTGAGTTAATAATTTCTACAAGTAGGCTATTCAACTAAGATAAAAGCGGTCGGTGTCCACTACCCTTTCGTTTTAGTTCAAGGGTTGTTGTAACCAAGTAATTTCATTTTCGTGGTCACAATAGTCTCTTCTTTACATTACATAATATTGGAACAGGCTGTAACATTATCAAGCATGTGCATTTTTTTTTATTTATAGATATTTTTACACAACATCATCTAGCCCTAAACTAAGCATAGATAGATAGATAGAAAACTCTTTATTGTACACCACAACGAACAAAAAAATTACGTAATATACAAGTTCTTAAGCTTAGTGAAGTACAATGGGCGGTCTTATCGCATAGCTTATAATATATGGGAACCAGATGCCTGATAGAATACTTATACAATTTTTTTTATAAATACGTAGGTACTTAGAATACAATATAACACCCAGACTACACCAAAAATCTGTGTACATCACACAATTTTTTGTTCTCGGTGGGGATTGAACCCACAACCTACAGCACAGAAGGCTGAGCTTCTACTGATTGAACTGTGAGACCAGTGACTGGTTTAGTCTACGAAAGTGTTTATTATGTGCGCGCAATAACTTATTACTATTCATAACTGAGTCTTAGTAACTCTCACATGATGTAGGATAAAATAGCATGCTTAATAACCTTGTCTACCAAGTTCAAGTCAACGACTAGTGTCATCTTAAGATTTTACACGCCTAAGCACGTTTAAACGTTTTTTATTAAATGCTATGGAATAATAATGTCAGTAAATGTTCAGAAATTATTCTAATCACGAAGTGTCTACTTTTATTTCGGGCCAAAGTACCTAGAGTAAAGATCCTTAAAGGATCTTTACTTAGGAGTTTTTGTCTTAATTCTACTAATATTATACACGCGAAAGTTTGTAAGTATGGATGGATGGATGGATGTTTGTTACTCTTTCACGCTCTAACCAGTAGACCGATTTGAATGAAACTTGGAATAAACATAGATTATAACTTGGATTAACATATAGGTTACTTTTTATCCCGATAAAATAACAGGAACGGGAAAAAAACTACCACGCGGGCGAAGCTGCGAGCGGCTAGTATTAAATATTAAGTTGAATAATTTGTCTCATAAAGTGGGCTAATCTTCCGCACTTAAAATATGATTAGATAAAGATTCATACCTAGCTTTACAAATAAAAAACTAGCTAAGTAATTATTCTGTGTACCAACAAAGTAAAGTAGCTTAATACAAAGCCATATTAAGATTCATATTTTATTTTTTTAAAAACACTTAAAGTATTTTCTAAATTAAAAAACGACTTACAACGATACTGACTTTAAATATCTTGTCTCAAATTTTCTATTGTTATTTTGTTGAAAAATAGGGTTTACAAAATCCATTTAAAGAAATTTGATAAAACAATAATTAACTTGTTAGTTAGTTGTTAGTTGAAATTGCCGAAAGTGCTATCCAAGATGATACCATTCATGATTTAGTAAATGGCCCAGGACCGTCGGGCATTATAGATATGAGCCAGCCAAAGTGGAAAAAATATCAATTTGACAGACGCTCTTGGTTATTATTTATAATGACCGATCCATGTTAATACTTCCTAACCGGGAAGATATATATGCCCGTAAGATGTATATAGAAATATCAGGGCGCCTTTAGACGGCGCGAATGATTTCGCGGAGCAACCGCGCGGCTGCGGCGCGGTTGAGAAAATCAATACTGAATATAGTCTTTATTTTCTAGATAGTAACGTTCAAACTCCTGTCAAGCGGCAAACCACGCGGCCGCCGAGCGGTCACTGCGCGAAATCTTTCGCGCCGTTCAACGCGCCGTCAAGCTTTCGCCGAACAAAAGCAAGCCTCCCATAAAGAAATAGCTTTAATAAAAACGTAAAAGATTATCATGCTCATTTTCTATAGGTACATTAAAAGTAAATTTCTCGACGTAATGAGATTTTTTATTAACAGTCAAACAATAAACCTCATTTCGCTTAGTTGTTATTTCGTAAATAATTTCAAATCATTCTGTACTTTTGTTTATAAATTAACTTATTTTCTCTTTATATACGCTTGCTTGGCTCTCGAATAATAAAATCTAACACGTCATTCAACACTGACCTAGCTCATAATAAAACTAACTATTACCTAAACATATATCTATTTCTATACCAAATAAAAGCATCTTTGTCTTGACTGACTGGCATGTAAACAACGCACCCACTGATCGTGTAGATTGAAACTTGTAGAATATATTCGTCTTGGTGGGTTAGGGGGTGTACTAAAAAAATAATTTCTAAAATTCACTTAAGGGTTCAACATCAAGGGTAAAGTTTGTTTGATAATGGCTTCGCATGGACGAAGTTGCGCGCGATCCTCTTGTGATATAAAAATCTGGAAGGCTTTGTCATGAGCGCGCACAATGCAGCGGTATCGTGTTACCAAGTCTCGTCTGACCTGTGTCACCTTTAGTTAATCTGAAAAAGCTCTTACCTAGGTAAAGTCACATTCTATGAGTAGGTATATGCTATTACACTGGTTGAAAATTGAAGGGGATAGAAATATAATTACTACCTTTATTACAACATAATCCTACAATTATAAATATGATTGTAGGATTATGCTGAAGACTTACCATGTGAAAGGATAGGAAAGACCAGTCGTTTTATGAGTTTTATGCTAATTTTAATTTTAAGATAATAATAATAATGCTCGACAATCCACACAGCATCATCTAGCCCCAAGCTAAGCAGAGCTTGTGTTATGGGTACTAGATGACTGTTATACTTAATACAATACATTACATACATAGATATTTTTTTTATTATATATAGAAAATACTCAGAACACCCGGAATAAATATTTGCAGATCGTACAAACATTTATCCCAAGGCGGGAATCGAACCCGCAACCTCTGCGTCGATTCTATGAATCTAATCGACGTATGTATTTACAAAAACTAACGTAAATAAGTGTTATATCAATTAACTGGTTCTCATAGTACAAGTTTTGCTTAGTTAGGGCTAGATAATACTAGAAAATGTCCACTAATATTTATATATTTTAATATTTTTTAAGATGAGTTTTCAAATTAAATTTGTTAAAAAAGCAAGGATTTTTGAACTTATACAGGTTCAACAATCCTGTTAGGTTTTACCTTTGTTAATTATCGGACTGATTTACGCAAGACAAGACAGCGATTACTTATAAAATTTAAGAAATAAAGAAAGAAAAGAAATAGATTTACGACTTTAATCCCCAAGCTCGGTATATCCCTTCATATCTTTTAGTACCAAGCAACTACTGGAAAGTACCTACTAGAATTAGTTACTTCAATTCAGACGCTAGAAGAATTCTGCTAGAGCTTGAATTTAGCAACTTGCGTCTTTTGACAAAGCCAAATGGGTAAGGTTCTCAAAACATGACGCAAAACAAAAGAATCTACTCCGTCTCAAATAAGCAATTAGAGATGGTATCCCTAATTGTTTATTTCAGGATAACAAGCAAAGTGTGGGCTGTCTGAATATTCCGATACAGAAGTGGGTAAGCTACGTTGAATTCAAGTACACGCTATACTTGAATTCAACGTACCTGCCTACTTACATAGGTATAAATATAGCGTGTAGGTATGCAAACTTTTCCGATCGCTTCTTGAACTTTTTCAATTTCCTATAATGAAATCGGTTTTGTAAGCTTCTTGATTTGACGGTACAATCACAGTAGATAATAATTAAATTATTGTTGAAGATTGTATGGTACAGTGAATTTAAAACTCTAAGTATATAAGGCTAATAAATCCCTAATTGACGTTATTTTCACCCAACCTAATTTGAATTTCCTGAAATTCTTTCTTGGTACACCTCTACGCACTAAGTCAAAACCCTGAAAAATTCAAGTCTTTACAACCGGTGGTTTAGGCTGTGCGTTGGTTAAATGTCAGTCAGTCGGTCAAGACAAAGATTCTTATAATTGGTATAGATAACTTAATAAATATGTACTTTCGACTTTGGGCTTTGTCCTCTGCAAGTCACTCATAATATCTACCCCAAACTCACTTAAGTTAGTTTACGTAGGTACCTAGTCAAGTTGTGCTTGTATTATAAACTTATACATTGGGGCGCTACCTAATTACATATGACAGGTACCCATTATTATGAATTTAGATTTTCAAAAGTTACGGAAGGTTTAGCATTATCTAAAGTTATACGAGATAATAAGAGATTACCTGATTGCTCCTGAAAATCGGTACTCTGCATAATTTGTATTAGCTATCTTATCTATTAACAAAATTACACATTGCTTGTATTATTACTAAAGTATTCATTCATTTACGCCGCCGCCGGCCGTGATATTACAATCAATTATTTTAGGACAAATTACTAAGCATTAATAACACGTCACTTAATGAGATCATAATTTACTTATATTAGTATTATTATTATAACTATGATAGGGAACTACCGCTAATGAAGAATAAAAATTATAAGTAGTTTTATCTAAGAGGCTGGCACTCTGCTGCAATCACGTACCTGGTAGAATGTAAATAACGGACTCGAGTCTTAGTACAAAAAACATTTAGTTTTTAGGGTTCCGTACCCAAAGGGTAAAACGGGACCCTATTACTAAGACTCCGACGCTGTCTGTCTGACTGTCCGTCTGTCACCAGGCTGTATATTATCAAACTATCACGTAGTTAGAGAGTTAAAATTTTCACAGATGATGTATTTCTATTGCCGCTATAACAACAAATACTAAAAAATAAAATAAATATTTAAAGGAGCTCTTATACAACAAACGTGATTTTTGTCCGTTTTTATTATAGCAGATAATGGTACGGAACCCTTCGTGCGCCAGTCGGACTCGGTCGGGTCGAGCTCGAGAACCGTGGCCACGTTTTCGGACTACATCTTCTTTTCTTCGTAATGGCAGCTGGCCGTCAGTCGAAAGATTGAATAAATACTTCTTAGTCAAGTCGAGTCAGTAAAAAAGTAAAGTCGGCTGTCATTGGGTTTGAAAAAAAAGATGGCGTTTTTCATCAAAACCAATCAAAACCCAGGAAAAACATTTGCCTCATAACACACTTTCATTTCAATTGTTTACACTTGCTAAGACCTCAAGTAATTATGGTTAAAATGCCACCGAAATTACTCATAAAATCCTAAAATAACAATAGAAAAATAATTAAAACGAAAAAATGTTGCTTCCAAAGATTAGAATAAATTAAAAATGAATCCTACGGCCTACTTGTAATTTATTCTAAGCTTGCAGTCATCCCAAAATCTGTCCAAAATCGCATCGACACTCATGTCACTAACGTCTATGTAGGGGTCATTTTGAGGAGGAAGAGCTAGGAAGAGTCAAAAATTATAATTTAAAAAGTTTCAAAGTTTATAAAGAGCCACAAATCTTTTTTCTTGCCAGCCCGGTAACGCTGTCGGAAATCGCTAGGCGATTATACCAGCATTTTATTCCGTTCGAAAAAAAAAAAAAAAAAAAAAACTTGCCAACAATAAATGATACTTGTAAAAATAAAGTTTTTTAAGGCTCATGAGGCTCTTGGGCACTTGTATGTCTCAAGTTGATGAACGCAGAGCAGTGCATTATAGAGCACGTTCGCTACCAATGTAATGTTTTGCTAGAGGCTATGGTAATCACTTGACATCAGTTGGACCATAAGCTTGTTTCATCGGCAATTACATAAAAAAAAACAGATAAAATAGAATTACCTACTTGAAATTATGTATTTACTTTTGTTGCTAACTGTACCAACTCGTTACTCAGTTGTATGTACCATTCTATGTACGTTCTAAACATACCAAGTACAAACAAGATAGCAAGTAGGACCCTTACCCTTTTGGCCCCTATATCACTTTAGGTTAGACACCTTTTTGACACAGGATATTCTTAACAAGGTCTTTGAATGTACATTAAGGATTATGGTTGGTGTTTTCCTCTAAAAGTGTCATAAAGTGCTACTTCATACTTAGAAACACTTCAGTAAATTCATGACATGGGCAGCAAAAATGAAAATGTTGAGAAAGAAATAAAATGGAAAAAAAGAAAGAAAAAATAGCTGCACGACTTGAATCCCTGGAACGTTAGATATACCTTCATATCTTTGAGTAATAAAGGTAGTCAGAGGTACATCCAAATATTACATTTGGTACATACTCAAATTCCCCTGTACCTAGTTGGAATGCAGACAAGTCGGCCATAATGCCTATATCTGCCGTAAAGCAGTTTTCTGTGTTCCGACTTGAAGGGTATGGGTGCTGGTGAAATCACAGGCTTATGAGGCCTACACCTGTATCTCAAGTTAGTGGACGCAGAGTAGTGCATCGTAGGGCACGTTCGTAAGGAACATAACTTGCGAGGCAATGCTTTGTTATAAGGCCATACGAGATGGTAACGTAACATCAGGTGGGGCATCTGATTGTTACACCAGTAAGTCGTGTAAAAAACCTATGCAATATTTCTTTAATATAGACGATAGCACATACGAAATGGGAACATCAAGCCACGATATCGCTCAGATATACTTGATCGAATTTACGTTATTCAATTTATTGTCGAGTGAACCAGTTTACTTCTGAAAGCGGTACTTAAATTAAAAAGGGCACGCATGTAGAGATTTCCTTAGATTATTATTTTCAAGATACGGGGTAGTCAGAGACACGTCTATTTATTTAAACCGTTTTAAATTACACAGTTTAAGTCACTGTTGTAATATAAAACTAGTAAAGTACAGTGGGCAACCTTATCGCTAAAAGCGATTTCTTCCAGGTAATCTTAATCTTATAGCAATAATCAGTTGATTAGTAGTTAGTAGGTATTAAACTTAAACTGTCATGGTTTTGATCAATGTTTTTGTTAGAAACAGAAACTTTCATACAAACTTCAACCCCCGTTGAACTCGTTCAGGTGTTGAATTTCCATATACCTATCTCAGTACACCTCTACGCGCCAAGACGAACGTACCCTGAAAAATTCAAGTGTCTACGACCAGGCTGTGCGTTGTCTATAAGTCATGCAGTCAGAACAAAGATTACACAAAGGTTAACGGGAAGAAAATGCTAGTTTGCTTTATTTACTTCCTTTTTGAACAATAAATAATTTTCTGATCTAATCTAATCTAAGATTTGTCAGAAAATAGCTGCATGCGAACCAAGTCGCAGGCGTTTTCACTGTTTTAAATGCAAAAGTTTCAATGTTAGATATTGAATCGCGGCGTAGCGGCTGGATCAATATAGATGTTAATTGGAATACAGTACGTGACTGAGCTTAAAAGCATATTTGTCCAGAAAACACGTCACCATGAGAGACAAGCTCACCTTTTAAATACTTTTCTGGTCGGATTTCGGCAACCACAAAAAGTAACTAGTTGTTTTTTACATGACTTGTAGAGGGGACAAACAGCACACCTGAAATAACAAAGCATTGCCTCGCAGTTCACGTTCATGAGGAACATGCCCAACGATGCACTGCTCTACGTCTATAAATCTGAGGCACACAGGTGTTGAGCCTCGTGTACTTGTAATTTCACCCACACTCTTTAAACCGGAACACAGTAAGCTGAATGGCGGCAAAAATAAGCATGGCTTTAGTTGTATTCCGATAATTTCTAGTTAACATGATTAGAGCACCTTTGATTAGTGACCCTGCGTCTATCAATTTGACGCACACAAGTGTTGAACCACGTGTACTTGTAATTTCACCCACATTCTTCAAACTGGAACTTAGCAAGGTGAACAGTTGGCTTTAGTTGGGTTCCGATAATTTCGAGTTAACATGATTAGAGCACTAGTGCCCAACGATGCACTGCCCTGTGTCTATCAGCCTGGGCACACAGGTGTTGAGCCTCGTTGTTGTACATTTAATTTCACCCCACGCTTCAAACCGGAACACAGCAAGCTGATTTGGCGACAGAAATAGGCATGGCTTTAGTTAGGTTCCGATAATTTCGAGTTAACTTGATTACAGTACCTTTGACGTTACAAGACACAGGTTGTTGGAATTTTTGGTACCAAAGTGCTAATTTAATTTACTTACTGAGTCCAAAGTTAATTTACCTCTTGGCATTATAATTAAGTTTGGAATAAGTGCCTTGTAATTTACGCCTTATTTAACTACTACTAACTACTAACTTAACTACCATAATTCTCATATTTAAAGGATTGTTTGGGGAGGGTTACTTTGTCAACGTCGGTTTGATGAGTACGAGAATATCGAAGAGCGCAAACGAAGCCTTGGGTTAGTTCAAAACTTCTAACATATATATATATACATATATATATATATATATATATTCCATATTATGTCTAAGGAGTACCTACTTTTAAGTCTCATCGGCAACATGTAGCTTTTAAGGCTGGCAGTACATTATCAGAAACTTTCTGACAGAAAATACTGATTAAAATAACCGTAGAGGCAAGTTCTTTATATATCATTTCAATAGACGTATCGCATCGTATTATCATTATTAATTTGTAAAAGGGTCATACAAAAAAGACGTTTCAAGATTATCCCTGTAGATATTACTGAATAAATGCTTTTTGTCTCTGATTTTTATGTTCGAGGGGAGAAACTGTTATCATCTCAATATCGGTCGCTTGCAGCAGAAAATATTGAAATTTGTGCGTGGTATGGAACAAGATGTATTAGCGTGCCTTTCGACATTTTGTATGACAGCGGCCGTTTGGTCCGACAATTTTCGTACCATTTACAGGGTTTAGTATTCGAAAAAAAACCTCGTTGATCGCTCTATCAATATAATAATGCCTTAGGTACCTACTTATATAACAACAATTTTTTTTCTTGTTGCAGACAGATTAGTTAACCTGTATTAATTTATATACACACCTAAGTTATTACTATAGTAAAAATAAAACCGAAAAAATGCATCATACAAGCTTTGCTTTAAAGCGGTTTTTTTAAGACAAATCAGAATGATCCTGCAAAAAACCTAGAAAAGTTCTAGAAAAGCAATACTTACAAAAAAGTAAGTGCATCCAAACTTTTTTGTTGTCCTCCTTACACAAACACTTCACAAGTTCTATTTTATTTAAATTCAGAACACGAGCACAAAACTTTTTGTTCAATCCGAAGTGCGAGTAGTGTTGTCCGGGAATCGTTTTATTTTATCGATGAGTACGTAAAGGGCGCGTTATCATCGTACGCGCGCAGTCTTACTACTGGCACGCTACTGGTAAAGTCGTACGGCGGGCGGCCCGCCCAGATGTTATCTCGGAAAGTGCGAAGTTCGGCCCAAGTCGAGACATTTTAGCGATTTTTACACAAACAGTATTTTGATAAAATACTTCACTGTTTATAGTTTAACATACCTACGTATACAGTTGACTATATTATAACCAGGAAGAAGCAGTAACAAGCCATACACTTTTTCTCGGTTGCCACATTATGAGTTATTTAATATGAAAAAGTTATTAAAAAAACAGAAGACACCTGATGTTGAGCGGTTACCTCCGTGTACTTATAACAATTGCATTAAATCCGAAGGCGTGCTTTTGATGGTATTGCAATGCGTTCATTAAAGACCTATAATTTAAGTGCTTGCTTGGCACACAGCTCAGTTAGTAACTCTGCCTTCCCTGCTGTAGGTTGTGGGTCCGACCCTCACCGAGGGCAAACATTTGTGTGGTAAACATAGATGTTTGTTCTCTAAATGGATGGTATATTTTTTTCGAAGTATGTATTTACAAAAAAGAAACGTATTTACGTATTCGACGAGTATCAGTCGTCTAGTTCTCATAGTACAAGCTATTCTTAGTTTGGGATTAAAATGATGTTGCGTAAAAATGTCCAGAAATGCGATCCAGAAACGATACACTGCGATACGAGCGTGACTGTTTAGTGCCAGAAATACTTCCTGGTTTTCAGGGCAGTGCGAAGTATGCAAACTGGATGAACACTGTACAAACACTGCATTTTTTCTCGGTGTTTCAGCTAATAGCGGTCCTATACGGTTATACTGAAATGACAGCACACACACAGCACAGTGCAGTGAGTTCGATTCCCACCGCAGAAAAGCATTTGTGTGATGAATGTGAATGTTTATTCTGAGTGTTTTATTGTTTTTTAAGTGTGTACTACTTCTAAAACTGAATTCAGCCTGCAGTTGCTTACACCTTGTACCTTCAAGCGAACTGTAGGACACCCCGTTGTTGTCAATTGTTTCACTTGTTAAGCGTTCTATAAACATGTCGGCTTTAACGACGCAGCCCGATCAACTCTTAATTATTGTCCTTACAATGATTCATTTCCAGAAGGCCAACCATTGTGTCTTATTGGGATTCACATTAAAGAATTCAAATGAAAGTACTCAATTTGAATCTCATTATAATTGAGTTTTATTATTACTTTATTAGAGGCTGACCCGCTCGCGACATTGTTCGCGTTTTTCGTACAAACTTCATCCCCTTTGAATCTCATCAGAATTGAGTTTCATTATTACTTTATTGTCTACTAGCTGACCCGTTCGTGACTTTGTCCGCATTTTTCATACAAACTTCCTCTTTTTACACTGTTTTAGGGGATTAATAAAACCCATACTAAGTTTTAAGTTGGACTAAGCTAGCTAACTTTTGGCCGGGGCATTTGCACATTGAAAGTCTATACTTACTTTGGCAGCCCTGAGACACTTTCGAAAACAAAATTAGTCACTAGCTCAACGTAAGTACAACTAATCATAATGTATATTACTGGCAGTTATAATAATTAACTCAACCAAGTTCTCGTCTACTCTTTTCTAGTTTGAAGAAAAAAATAAACAAATCAGCTTTAACAAGTTTTTGGACAAATCTTCTTTTTATTCAAAACTTTTCTACAACTTGCAAAAAATAAACATGGTTACATTTGTGGCAAATTAAATTTGAGAAGTTTGCTTTTGAGGTCAAGTTCCCTTGTCATTTCTTTCTATTCTTAAGGTTGAAAAAGTTGGGCAGTTATTCTTTTCATCTCAGAGTATTTTTTTCATCTCAGAGGTAACGTTGATTTTTTTGTAGTTTTTCAAAGTGCTTTGAATTTTTATCTGAAATAACAACATTTTAACATATTATTGGGCATGCCAGAGCATTCTTAGAAATAGCTTAGAAGCATGTTTAATCTAATTATAGAAATAAGTAAAAACATACATCATCATCATCATCGACAGGCTGTAGAAGTCCACTGCTGGACATAAGTCTCCCCCATACGTTTCCAGGAAGAACGATTCTGAGCCCCTTCCATCCATCGATTTCCCGTGGTTCTAACATGCCGTCAGTCCATCGGGTAGGAGGGCATCCTACGCTTCACCTCCGGGTTTGTAGTCGCCATTCGAGACCCTTTATGCCTCAGCGGTTGTACCCGTACAATTCACCAGAAATCATAGTTTTAGTGACGAAGGTTTTACTGATTTATGCAAGGTCAGGGGCAACTTTTTCATTCATACCCCTATTTATAGGCCGCTGTAGTGCCTGGGACCGGGTTTTTTAGATAAAATAGTCTATGCCCAGTACCTATGCCATCCTCATAGCTTAGTCAACCTAATCCACAAGAAGCGGAGCTGACAAAGCTATGGGCTTCTTCACGATGTTTTCCTTCACCGCTGGAGAGCACTGCATATGCGCACATAAATCTTTCGAACAGAAAAATCCATTGGTGTACGATCGGATTCGATCGTACACCAATGCACAATTTACTTTTGATGCTGACTGTACTAAGATCTAAGAGGGCGCCCTAAGTACCTACCTAAGGGTTACAATTGCATGTAGCGGTACATTCGTATTTGTCTTTAGAGGTTAAAACAACAAGAGCTTGCATTAAATTATATGATGTTTGTTTTGAAATCTCGAAAAATTTAGGTAAATAGCGTCTTATTGGATACAGATAAGTAGACTTGTTTGTGTGTCGATAACCTGCGGTTCAAGTGAAGAGATAGACGGTCGCAAGCGAAGTATTAAAATGGGCTATGTCCTAAATAACTAGATATTTGACAATGATAGTAATATATTCTCTGAGTGGATAAGGCCTTAAAGGTTTTTAGGGAAAGTACTAGACTAACTCAAAGTCAAAGTCGCACAACGAGCTATGGAGAGAGCGATGCTGAGAGTTTCACTGCGAGATTGAATCAGAAATGAGGAAATCCGTAAAAGAACCAAGGTCACTGACATAGCTCTCAGAATCAGCAAGTTGAAATGGCAGTGGGCAGGCCATATAGCTCCTAGAACCGACAACCGTTGGGGAATAAAGGTTCTCGAATAGCGACCACGAACCGGAAGACGAAGCGTAGGACGACCTCCTACCCGATGGACTGACGACATTGTTAGGACCGCGGGAAGTCGATGGATGGAAAGAGCTCAGAATCGTTTTTCCTGGAAACATATAGGGGAGCAGTACGCTGTACTGTATGCTGTATACTGTACGTCCAGCACTGGACTTCTATAGGCTGATGATGACTAAACTAACTAGAGACTAGACTGGTAGTGGTCCTGTAATCTTATCTTGCATAAACCTTTAAGCATAAATTATAAAACTAAACTTACATGTAATCTTGTGTAAATACCCATCCACCATCCATATCAATCCATCCATCCATAGCTGTGCTCGATCCAGACTTTCAGTCTATAAAAAAGTACTCTGTGATCCAGACTGACCGCTGAGACCGGCTATGTACTCGTGGCCTTATATTACTAAGCCTACAAACTATAGGCTTTTAGCGGAGCCATTCTGATACTTTACCAAAATAGATTATCCAATCCACTCTGGAAAAGTTGGAGTAAGGCTAGGTTAGTTGTAGGTATTCTATGACTTGGTGCTACGCATCTACTAGATATGTTGGTATTTTCTAACTTAATTTGTTCCTGAACAAGCAAATGGCCCACCTGATGTTAAGTGGTAATTATCAGTACTTCCTCGGACGAGCCCTTCACAAAAAGCCCTTACTACTTCAGGAATATAAGGTCAACGGCAAAAGTAAATCCGTAGAGGGTGCTACGACAGTGCTACGTCATAGGCAATGCAAAGTACGAGAATGTTAGAATGGGAACCACAAACACTTTTAGAAAGGGAATGTATCAGTAAATAAAATGTATGGCATGTGGTAAGAAAGAAAAGAATACCTAAATGTTTTCACGGTGATAAGTGTTCAAAGTTTTCGTAGACTGAGCTACGATCAGGCTACGCGCTGTATCTACGTGCTACGAGATATTTCAAATAGTATGCAGCTTGAAAAATGTTCGGCGTAACAAATGTATTTATGTAGCCTTTTCACATGCGCTTTACATTTTCGCGCCTTGTTTATACGGCGCTGTACAAAATACATCGCTGGTTGATAAATAGGAATTTCAGCAAAATAATCTTATTACCTACTAAATGTATTTAACTGTCAGCCAAGAGATATTCTGAGTTACGAGTTGTAGTGTATAGGTAACTTTACACGTTCCTGGAGTATTCGTAGTGGTCTTATTACACTCAATATAGTTATACCATTTATCTTTAGCCTGACTTACTGACTGACATGACAACGCACAGCTTAAACTTAGGCTTAAACAACTAGATTTTAAGATTGAAATTTTTAGTGTATCTGTCTGAATAGAGGTGTACTAAGAAATTAATTCCTAAAACTTCTGGCGCGGGTTGAAGTTTGTATGAAAACAACTTCGCACGGATGAATTTGCGCGCGTTTCCGCTACTAGAGATACATAGTCGTTATTGTATTTACTTAGATAAAACAATTCCTGTAACATAGAGATAGGTATCTGCATAGGCTCTCACGCGGCGCGCACGTTTGCTCCCGGAAGACCCGGTTGACCGGCCGAATTGGTAATTTTTACTTTGATGTCCAAAATATTTAGGTCGTCAATTAATTTGTAATTTCTGTAATGAAATGTTCAAATCATCTGTTAGAAGCCGACAGCCGTCACAACTCAGTTTTAAGTTACTCGCATTCTGCGCTGTAGGTGGCTGGTTCGACCCCCACCGAGAACAAATATTTGTGTGATGAACGTAGGTGTTTGTTGTTTCTGGGTGTTGTATGTATTCTATGAATGTACTTGATTACAAAAAAAAAGTATATTTATCAGCCATCTGATTCCCGAGGTACAAGCTTTGCTTAGTTGGGGCTAGAGGGCGTGTGTGAATGTTTGTCATTATTTATTTATGGAAGTTAAATTGAATTACCCCACCCGATGATCGACGACACAGTAGATCGTGGTGGGTGGAGAAGGAAAACAATCTTCCTGGAAAGTAGTAGAATAGAAGCGAAAGGCTCGTCTAGAGAAATACTACCACCATGCCATTTTTGCCGCTAAGCAGCTTGCTGTCTCCCGGTTTGTAGATAGTTAGGTGTCTCCCGGTAAGTATACTTATAGGGCAGGGATAAACCTCATGTGCCTGCAATTTCACCTGCATACACCTTTCAAACACAGCAAGCTGCTTTGCAGCATAGATAGGCATGGTGGTTGTACTTCCCCGAACAAACCTTTCACTTAGAGCTCTACTACTAAGATGAATTATAACATTAAAAAAAATCCACTGCCACCAACAGCAATATTTAGATTTTTTATTGCTTAGTTATCTAAGCAATAAAAAATCTAAATATACTTATCCTACCTATCGAGTTATCTGTATAACTAAGCAGCAAATGGGTTGAAAAGTTTCCTTCAGTTGTATTATCGTCGAACCTTGCGTCTTGAGTTGAACTTGTGACCCATAACTAACTGGATCAACTTGTCGCTTATGGGGGACCACCTACCTACAAAGTTTTGCATTAGTTTTTACCTAATTGATTGAGCAGGCAAAGATTTGGTGGAATTTGGTAGGTAGGTTGTAGTATTATCAGTTATTGACTGCAATATCCCCCTCTATCCCCAACATTTTAACCGCATGACCGATTCAATTCATGTTCTTTTCAGCAAATCTTGATAGAACAACTTGTCAGTCTACCAAATTTAATGCTGACCCGATTAAAGGTGTATAAGTAACAAATAAAATATAAATTCGTCCAGAGTTGTTTGTGAGTCTTTGCCGCCTATATGCTAGAATAATTTCTGGTACCTATGTAAAATAATAATTCATAAACAGAACAATAGTAGGTATAGTATACCTAACTGTAGAGACACTTAATATTTTATAGTATTCAATCATTCCTGTATATAAATTAAGTAATTTAAAGGTATTTTAGTAAAAAGCGAATCAGTAAGTAGTCATGATAAGCGTAAAAATATACTTTTTATTAAATTGTGTTTTACTATAGTACAATTACTTTAATTGAAATACATTCCCCACATTTCCATTTAAGCCAGTATTGTTATGTTCAAACATCTTTCCAAACAGTGAACTGTACAGTTCATTGGTACTTTCATCATTCCACGTCATACATTTTTCGGGCGCCATATAATTGACTAGTTTATTATGTACTACATATTTGATTTTCCTGCCTTTTGTGGCTTTAGTATCAACCTTCCTTTTCATTTTACTCCTCATTTGCTGTAGTGCGATCCACTGACGGCTCAACTGCACAGGATCTGAGATATCAGCGGATTTGCATTCAATAAGCTCTCTGAGTAATTGGTGATAGAAGTCACTGTCATCAAAGATTTCCGGTATGTACTGATCGTCATCTTTCCTACTTCTTGTTACTGGGTTCACTTCTGATACATTTTGATCAGTATTGTCTATATCGGAAGGTTCTTTTTTGTATCCAACAATATCATATTCTGACCGCTTTAGCTGAGTTCTTTTTATCAATTTTTCTTTGTCAGAGAGGATGTAAGATATCTGTTGAAGAATGGTGTTTGTTGGTGTGTTTTTGATGTTTGTAGCGGTTGCCAATCGAGTTTTATCATTCCATTTCTGTATAGATGAATCTCTGAAGGTTTTAATGGCTTTATGAGTTGTGGCTATTTCAGACTCATACTCTCCAAGTTTACGTTTTTTGTGATCTACTGCCGCACTTTTTGTTTTTGTGGGGCTTTTAGTTTCTTCTGCATTGTCCTCAGGTTCAGTGTCTGAGAGTATCTCCTCATTATCCGTGTCACTTGGGATCTCTTCATCACTACCCTCTTTTGAAACTTGTTTTGCATCCTTTTCATTTTTGTTAGATGATAGTGTCTTTGTTTCAGGGAAGTTTTTTAGGAGTATGTTTTGCAGAGACAGTAATCTGAAATATATGAGTTTAAATCAGTTGCTGAACTACAATTTCAAGGTAATTTCCTTTTTGGTAAATTATTTGTTAGTGAAGGGAAAGTTAAGAGAAGGAGAAAATTTTAATTATTATTCAATATTTTCTTTCTGCTTTTAACATAACAGATGTGGTTTTATACCTAACTAATGCATGTGCTGCACCCTTATATGTATAGATTGAGTTTCAAGAATGACATTCTTAGAACACATCACTAACCAAGACAAATGTAACTTATAGGTACCCTGAAAGCCTCTATAATGTGACTGGGTGTTGTCTATATATCAGTCAGTCAATCAGGACAATCATTCTTATAAGTGGTATAGGTATATATAGACAAATCTGATTGGGCACTCAAAATAATTATTGAATTACTAAAGAATTATAGATAACATAATTAATATTATCATCCAAATAGGCAAGGTTTTAGTTTTACTTACTTATCTAAAACATTAGTAACATTAGCTTTAGTAGTATTGCTTTCTTCTAAGAATTCATTCGTTTTCTGCAGTTCGGAAAAAGTCTCCTGCATTGGCATCTGGTTAGCAGTACTCACACAGCGTTGTAAGTGTATCCTCATCTCTAACAAACCCTCCCATACAAGCAACTGGTTTCTTACACAGATACCTTTTTTAGCATCTTCGGTAAGATTCTGCTTTTTGACATGTTCAAAGTCTTCCAGCATCGGCTCTTCTAACTGGCTGATATCGTAACCTTCGCCTTCATCATCGTCACTTTCGTCATCACTAGCTTGAACTTGCTTTTTAAATTGGGTGATGCTATAATCATCACTCTCCACATCTGAATCACTTTCAATATCACTACTCTGTATTTGCTTTTTAAATTGAGACATTCGTTCATTCTGATCATCACTAAGTTGAATCTGCTTTTTGAAGTGAGCGAGCCTATTATCAGTTCCTTCATCATCTGATTCAATTTCAGATTCTGACTTCAACTTTGACTGAGATAGAGATTCAGCTTCGGTTTCTGAGCTGGCTTCTTCTATCTTTTGTTTACCATTTTGAGGTAGCTCTTCATCATCAGAGTCATCACCACCATCTGAACCAGATTGTTCCAAGTCCGTTCTTGATATAACCTGCCCGTCGTACTTTTTACTAACCTCGCTTAGTAAATTTACGTTTCGTTTCCGAAAATCACTGATTGCAGCTTCATCTTCACTATCTGAAGACCCAAAGTCAGCACGAGAGAGCGTTTGAGGTTTCGTGCCGAATACTTGGTCATCCTCAATGTCTGCACGAGGTTTCAGTGTCAGAGCCTCCGCTATTTTATCAGATAGCATTAGCTTTGCATTTTTCTTTTGTTTAAATTTCATTTTAGAAAGATTTTTTGATAAAGTCCCATCAAAACGTGGATGAACGAACACACAGAACAGACAGAAACAAAAACAATCAAACACAATCTAGCAAACTAGCAAGTTTTGAGCACAGCACAGGAAATTGCAAAACAAAACATGCACGTGTTTTTGACATAGACAGATGGAGGCCGGTTAATGTACGACCATGGAATACACAGCCCGAAATATCAGTCATGCAGAGCGTATGCAGGTAAATGCAGCCAAAATGAACACACGAAATCCAATGGTTGCTTAATCCATGTTGGCAATATAAAACCAAGAAGTACTCGAATCTGGGAATTGGTGACCATTGCTCTGATTTGTCAAACGAAACGATTGCATGGTTGTACATTCCTGACATGTGTCGGCCTAACTAAAGTTTGGCGCGAAAATAATTTTGTTTGGTTATTTTTTTTGGATTGACATGACAATGTCAGCTGAGCTGATGATCAGGAAATTCAGGAATCGCTGTTTATCATCTGAAAATTCTTCCTAAGTTACGAGAACCATGACGAGAAGAAGGAGTAAAGTTGTCTCCAAAGCAGTAACTTGGCTTAGCGAAAGAGTTGTAGATCCAAACTGTTTATCCAACTCATTTCTGCATTACGAGTAAGATAACCTGCAAGTTTATTTATGTGTAGTAAATATTTGTTTTTCTACCTAGTTATTAAAAATACAAATAAAAAGTGGTTTCAATTGCTTATTTATATAGTTTCAGACCTACATGTATGAATCTCTAACTCTTAACTTTTTATTTTTTATCAGAAAATTCCAATTTCAAAACATAGTTGCTGAGATTGGTGATTTCGTGCTTATTTCGAATGCTGATGCAGCAGAGCCCGACACTGAGGGAGGATGTGACGCAGCTAGGATTGTGTCGCTCTATGAAGACAGCACCAATTGTAATGATCCCTTCAGAGCGAAAGTTCGGTGGTATTCCCGGCCTAGTGATTTGCCTGATTGGACCTTCAACAATATAGAGCCAATCGCCTTCCACGAGAAAGAGGTAAGAAATAATTGATGGTTCACAAGTATTCAGAAAAATAATAAAAAGACTGTTGAATATGCTAATTAAAATTACCTAATTAACATGGAAATAAGTATTTTACCATTAGAAATTATCTCAATTGGTAATCTTGATTTTTCTACTATCATCATCATCATCTTCCTGCCCTTATCCCACACTAAGTGGGGTCGGCACAACAGGTTTTTTCCTTCCACTCTCTTCTATCAGTCGTCATCTCAGTGTTCACTCCTTTCTTACTCATATCATCTTTCACGCAATCCATCCATCTTTTCTTTGGTCTTCCTCTGCTTTTATAACCTTTCACATCCATATCTAACACTCTTCTCGTTTTATGGCTTTCTTCCCTCCGCATGACATGCCCATACCACGCTAACTTATTACTCCTCAACTTATCCGTCACAGGCGCTACTTTCAAACTACCTCTAATATACTCATTTCTTATTTTATCCATCCTTGTCACTCCACACATCCATCGCAACATTCGCATTTCTGCTGCATGCACTCTCCTCCGCTATTACTTGATTTTTCTACTAATTACAGGTAATAGAAGATCATCGGCCATTCAACACAGATGTATCAATAGAAACCTTTTTTAAAAAATGCTTAATCACTTTAGCCGTCCGGGATGAAATGTTTTATCCAAGCCCTTTTCATTACATCTGCCGTTACAGACTCATGTCACTGAGCAAGCGTAAAGTAGTCATAGAACCAGTCATGGAAGAGGAACGTAGAGCTTTACAGCTATTGAGTACACCGGCAAAAAGTATGAATTCTCCGAAAACGCCAACAAGCTTGATAAAAAGAATGAGCAGAGTGTCAATCTCAGAGCAAAAGAACTGGAGTATTTCAAAGACAGATGGCACAAAATTACTACTCAAAAGAGCTATTCTTGCTGACAAAACTGAAAAAGACTCTCCAAAGAAAAACACACCTAGAACACCAAAAACATCTATTTCAGAATCACCAAAACCTGCCCGAAAACTAAATAAGAACAACGTTGATGAATTAATCAGTATGGAACTAAAAGAAAATTCTGATGATGAACTCCCAACATTGATAATTCGGCAGAGTGTTCCTACCACCCCTAAAAGAAAAACATCCATTGTTAAATCAACTGATTTAACACCAAAAAAGGTGTTACTCTTTGAAGATGATGAAAAGAGTCCATACGCTACTCGATCAGGCCGTGTCACAAAAACTCAGGTTAGCTATGTTGAAAATGAAACTTCGCCAGTGAAGAGGACACCAAGAAGGACTAGAAAGTTGACAGAGAGTGATGACGATTTTAAGCCAGCCCCGAAAACGCCTAAGACTCCAAAAACACCAAGGACTCCTAAAATCACAGCATTGACTCCTAAAAGAAGTGTCAGTAGAAGAATTATGAGTCAAATGACACCTACTCTACGAAACAGGGCTCATTCTGTAGAAAACATAAATGGTATGAATTTTATCTAGCTATTACATGCTATTACTAACCTGTGAGGACAAAACTTCATAATGTCAATCATTTCATAATTTCATTATACTTTCAGATTTCACAAAGGAAAACAAGTCTCTACCCGGAAGAGAAAATCAAATGGATGAAATTCTATCTTTTGTTAGAAATAAACTTTTAGATGGAGTTAGTGGGTATGTACTATTTATTACTTTACAACCTCGACTGCTAAACATAGGTCTGCCCTATACATTTCTAGGGAGAACGATGATTCTTTTGCATCCACCAACATCCTGCAATCTTAACAATATCATCACTCCACCAGGTGGTAAGGTGTCCTATGATTAATCTTCCTTTTCTACGAGCTATATGGTCTACCCACTGCCAACTAGCTGATTCTGAGAGCTATGCTGGTGGCAAGAGACAGGTTATTCACTTTTTATTTACTGTTGTATCTGCCATCTGCATTACCACAGTACAAGCTGTAATTAGTTTGAGGTTGGATGGTGCTGTGAAATATCCACCAATATTGTTTATTATTCTAGGTGCATGTATATCTCCGGAGTCCCAGGCACTGGTAAAACTGCCACAGTATGCTCAGCTCTCAGTATCCTGAAGGAAGAAGTGGATCTGCCTGAGTTCCAACTAGTGGAGGTCAATGGCATGAGAATAGCTGAGCCTAGGCAAGCTTATGTGCAGATTTACAAGCAGCTTACAGGTACCTACTCTCTTAGAGTTTATACAAAGCAGACTAAACTGAAGGTTTCACAGTTTTGTCAGCTCTGCACTTAGCCACAATGTTTTCATTTACCATTCGACATTACTTGGATAAATTTTAAATATGTACGTGTAGTTTGAGATCTTTGGTGGATAATGCTAACTTGAAGCACCTTTTCCATCTTAATAATACCCCAGGCATTTGCAGAGTCCTATCAACTTCATAATTCTTTTTGGTTTATATTTTGAGAAATGTTAGGCAACTGGGTGGTAAACACTTGACTTATTGATGCAAATAAACATATTTTGGTCTTAAACTAAGAACTATAATTAAAGCAAGTCAACCAGAAAACATCCAGTAATTGTCTATCATATCTCATTTTGGTAATTGGTAAGAGAATAATTTAGGCTCTATTTATCTTTTGGTAGACAGTGAGTCTTGGCCTCTGATAAGAGAGCTCGCTAACTTGTTCTGTCTTGCATCAGTTCTTGCCAGTTTTCGGCTTGAAGCTCACGCAAGTCGGCCTCCACCATATCCACTGGTCGTCGGCCAGTAGGGATACCGAGTTACACCTGCATGTTTCCATATCACATAATAATATAGACACATTAGGTATATCAGTTACATACATTTTATTTTCAGGTAAAACAGTTGTTTGGGAACAAGCTTGTTCGCTTTTAGAGAAAAGGTTTACAAACCCTGGACCCAGAAGAACGCCGACCGTTTTACTAGTTGATGAGGTACATAACTTCTTACATAAATACTGTAAAAAATAGCTTTATGTCCTCTTATTTACTTAGTTTTATACCGAAACAGCGCAACGCGGCATTAAAAGGCATGGTGGTAGTACTTCCCCGGACGAGCCCTACTACTACTAGTACTAAAGAACAATACAGATTTTTGCAGAGAAACCATAGCCTCTGAAATTAGTCTCAGGTTGATAGACAGTGCATGTTGCTAAAGCGCGTAAACCTGCGAGGTGATGTCACCACTTAACGTCAGGTGTGCCATAAAAATATTTACGAAAACAATAACTCATTACAAGTTATGTTATCTTTTCAGTTAGACGCACTCTGTACTCGTCGTCAAGATGTCCTCTACAGTATAATGGAATGGGCGGCACACAACACCGCATTATTAACAGTTCTTGCCGTCGCCAATACTATGGACTTACCGGAGAGAGCGTTGGCGGCACGTGTGGCCTCTCGCCTGGGTCTCACTAGACTGACTTTTCCGCCGTACACACATACGCAGCTGCAGAAAATTGTTGCGACGCGATTGGCTGGGGCGAATGTTACGCCCGATGCAGTACAGCTTATTGCTAGGTAAGTCTATTTTTTAGATTTCTAAAAATAATGGTTCAGCCACACATGTAAAACGATATATTTGCTATAATTATTAATGACTAAAAACAGTTGGTTTATCCCGTTGTATGTTTATTGGTCCTGTAGGATACCCAAGAGTTTTTGGTATTCATATATGCTCTGTTTTTCTCTTACAGCTCAGTTAGTTTTACCTCTTCGCTAGAAGTTGTGGGTTCGATCCCCACCGAGAATCACCTTTATGTGATGAACAGTTCTGTCTATCGATGTTTTATATGTTATTCTTAGTATTATATTAGACCTTTTATGTATTTGTAGAAAAGTAGCTGCAGTGTCCGGCGATGCCCGCCGAGCGTTAGCGCTGTGTTCTCGAGCGTTGGAGCTAGCTGGTCCGGACGGCGCGGGACTAGGCGAGGTGCAACGAGCTCTGGGGGAGGCAGCGTCAGGAGCTGCCGTGACGGCTATACGACACTGTTCACCCGCAGAGAGACTCATGCTGAGAGCTGTAGCTGCAGAGGTAATCTCTCATACCTTGGTACTGTTGTCTCTCTCTCCTCTGTGGCTTTTCTCGACCATGTTCCTTATTTTATTATTTGTAATTCATGAGTACCTGAAAGCCCCTACAGTAGACGAGAAAATTAAACTCAAGGGAAAAATATACCTGACCCGTCGTAAGGACACATGCCAACCCATTAGCAAGATCGTTACCCATAGCAAACCTAATAAACACGAAACGGTTGAAAAAGAGCCATATCCTGGACAACCTGATAAGGGTATAAGACTGCTGCGTCTGAACCCTAAACGACACATCAATCAACTTACCTGCCTATAGTCCACCATCTGATTATAAATATCAAAAACAAAACAAAAAAAAAACGCTGCATGCATTATTAATATTCTTTTCCTTATTACCTTATAGCTTGTAGTTTTTCTTCACCATGTCCCCGATTGATGACGACTGATTAATATTTTCTTACTCATAACCTTGATTTTAAATTTATTTTGCAGGTGGAGCGAACTGGCTCGGACGAGACGACTTTATCCCGTGCGCTCGCTACCGCCGCCGCTATAGTCTCTCTCGACGGCCGTCCGTACAAATCTGCACCAAACATTCGAGCGCCCACGCCATCTCAGGCCCAAGCTATATGCTCTAGGCTTGCCGCGTTGAGACTATTGCTGCTGGAACCCAAGCCTTCCGAACCCAGGCTGTTGCTAAACGTCAGCGCCGATGATGTACATTATGCCACAAGACAGATTACTATATGACATTCCACAAGTATAAATTAAAAAAAACATTGACAGACTAAATCTCTAAAATTCTACAAACACGAACTGCACGAACATGTCCAAATCAGCACAGTAGCGGGTGAAGTCAAACGATTTTCAACTGCCTATAAAGACAGGCTTAATCGGCATTAAACCACCTAGCAGCCGAATTGACAACCATCAACTATCCTAAGAGGCTAAAAAGACACCACATGATCAAACTTGATCATAGGAGTTTGAGAAAGGAGGAAGAGGTCACTCGTCCTGCAAACCACACCACTCACAACACCTGCTCATAGTTCAGAGAACTAAAGGGTGATTGTGTGTGTTGCTAACAAACTTCTGTTGCAAGTGTCTAATTTGACAGATTTTCTTTACCAAATCTGTCATATGAGCGAACTTATGCAACAGAAATCTGTTAGCAACAGAAGATACGCAATCCCCCTGATTGCGTTGATCGCAGATGAACATCAAACAAAAAAAAATTTAAACAGGTCTTTGAATCATAGCTTGATTAAAGTCAGCATTCAAACAAAAATGTTTACACAAAAAAGGATTGCGTCGGGGGTTCAAATTAATTTGGAATAGAGAAACTCAATGAATTCGGCGTAAACATGCCATACCTTTTTCTATTGCAGCTTGCTGTATTTAGGTTTGAAGGGTATGGACGCGTAGCAGTAGGTAACCTCGCGGTTCAAGCGCGTGCCCTACGATGGGCACGTGCGTGAACTGCGAGGCCATGCTTTATAGGTGACGGTTACCACTTAACATCAGGTGGGCCGTCACTAGTTCCGTAAAGTTAAATTAAAAAAAAAACTAACTATTAAGTGCCTTATCTAACATAGAGTTCCAGTATCCTGCCAATTACGAGCGCGGTATCGCGGTTAAGTATTCAATAATGTTTTATTTTTATAATGTATTTATTTGATCTGATCATCTTATTCTAATTATGACTACAACATTGACTGATAAAAGTAAATAGTTTTTTATAAATGTACTGTTTTATTTAACAATCGTCACCCACTTGCAGTATTTTTATGAGAGCTTCTATGTTGTTATCGCCTACTGCTTTCCTGCTTGCTGATACTACGGCTTTGCTGTATTTTCCAACTGAAAGAAAGATTTTATATCATCCGAAAAATTATTTCCTCGAGTAGGATTTGAACCCACGACCTTCCCCTTGATACGGGGATGCGATAACCAACTACGCTACCGAGGATTCAAATGTCCAAGATACCGTGGCTCCATCTACGACGATATATCTCTATAATAACGAATGTATGCATAGAGCCACGGTCAAAATATTGATATAAGGTTGGTTACCTCTCAATCGAGCTCCCTGTTGTAAAATAGTATGTAAGCTCTTCAGCGATGTTACCGCGCTCTCTTGAGTGGCACGCCGAATATGGCACCCAGTCAAAAGCTCCTCATTCAACTTATCAACTTCTTTATAACGATTCAGCATTTCTTTCCTGAAACAAAAGTAGATGGAAGAAAGGTAGGTACATTTTACCAGCATTGATTTTCATTCGCCGCGTTTTTTAGAGGCCCGTTAGTCAATTGGAAAAGTATACTCGTATAGGTGGGGTCGATAGGATCACTTTGTTGCCCGTCCGTCTATTATGTCTGTCTGTCAATTGCCCTTTTTCTCTGAAACGTCTTCAGGTAAACAACTAGATATTTTGTAGATCATTGGGCGTGATAAAATCAAGCTTCTCAATGCATTCCAAGGATACGGCAGTGAATACGAGAGACGTAGGTAAGTAGGTATGTCTTACAAATCGTATGAAGCGGCATCTTGTGCTGCAGGTAACAAGGCAGTAATTAGCTGTGCTCGTTCAGCAGTTTCAGCAGCTAATCGTGATCTCATTTCTCCAATCTGCGAGGCTTTTTCCATTTCCTCGCGTAATTTCTTCTCGGCCTCGGGGAACTGAGCCACGGACTATGAAATAACAAAATTACGTATTACCTACCGCCATAACTTATTCGGGAATTTGAAACGGTCGGTTTTCAACCTGCCTTTTCAAGACGGTTATAAATGCATCTTTTTTTAAATACCCATTGTTTTTTAGCTTAAAATTTAATGCAGAAACGAAAAAAGAAACTCATAGTAGTTCTAATGCGGCGGCCACACTACCGGGAAATGCCATTAATTCCGGCGGTGATGGACGTTAAACGGTGGTGATAAGGTCCATCATCGCCGGATTTAATGGCATTTCCCGGTAGTGTGGCCGCAACGTAACAACATCATTCATGGTTATTCCACGCACAGAGTACTTTTTTATTCCACGGTTGTGAAATCACAGTACCCCTCCTTCAGTGCTTAAATAATCACGATTGCCAACTTGGGGGTTTTCCCCCAAATTTGGGGATAAGTAAGGTGAAAAGGGATATTTTAGGGGCCATATTTTTTTTGGGCATACACTAGGGAGACAACTTTTGGACACATTTTTCAGGAGTTACCTTTTTTTAAGGGAATTTTCTTTTGTAACCTAAAACTTGCACACAAGTTAAAGTAATCTCTAAATGCGTAAGTGTTATCTTTTAATTTCAATTTATCCCTGAAACAAGATGCCTATTTGGAATAAGAATTTTGTTGAAAATACCTACTCTTGGGTTATTTTGAGATAGTGTTAGGGGTAAAGAGAGGGATTTCCATAGGGATTTCGAGATGGACGCTGGGGGGACGCTTAGTCGAGGTTGGCAACATTGCATTGCATATAATATTTTGATGCGGCTGTCACGCTCGGGCAGGTGTCGAACGAAGAATTTGAGAGAATTTTAAAGCAAATAGATACGGACATGGTTGAAAACAACGAGGTTGAGCTATCCGAGGCAGAAGCTGAACAGTATGACCGTCAAATTCGTCTATGGGGCTTGGAATCTCAGAAAAGACTGCGTTCTTCCAAGATATTGATCATCGGTCTGTCTGGGCTCGGCGCGGAAATTGCAAAGAACATAATCCTGTCTGGTGTAAAGAGTGTGTGTTTGCTAGACAATGAAAAACTGAAGGAGATTGATTCATACGCCCAGTTTCTGGCACCCCCGGACAAAGTAGGCGAGAACAGAGCGGAAGCGTCATTGCAACGGGCAAGGGCTTTGAACCCGATGGTCGACGTCACCGCAGAGACAAAAGCAGTAGACGAGCTCCCAGACAGTTTCTTTACTCAATACGATGTCGTGTGCGCTACCGGCTTGAAACAGGAGCAATTAGAACGCATCAACAACGCTTGCCGCGATAGCAACAAGAAGTTTCTTTGCGGTGACGTATGGGGCACTTTCGGCTACATGTTTGCCGACCTCATCGACCACGAGTACTCCGAGGAGATAGTGCAATATAAACCCTTGAAACGCGGTAATAACCCGGATAACAGCACGAAAGTCAAATACGATTCCTTAGCTATCAATGTAAAACGACGCGCAATCTACGTTCCACTGCAGAATGCTCTATCCGCGGATTGGTCTAAGCCTGAACTGCGTTCCAGGTTACGCCGCGGTGATCCTTCGTACTTCGTCATGAAGATACTGCTGAGATTCCGAGATGAATACAACAGAAATCCTGACCCAGCTAAGAGGAAATCTGATTACGAGGTTATCTTGCGCATGAGAGATGAGCTTGTAAAAGAATTGAATTTAGCTTCGGGTTTCATCAGCAATGCACAGCTCTATGATGTGTTTGGAATAGTTTCTGGAGCTGCAGCTGTGGTTGGAGGGGTGATTGGCCAGGAGGTTGTGAAAGCTGTGAGCCAACGGGAACCTCCACACAACAATATGTTCTTCTTCAATCCATTGAAATGTACTGGTTTTGTGGAACTTTATGGTCAGTGAGATTTGATCTGTATTTTGTAATTTAAGTCATCTATAAGTAAAGCATTTAAGTATCACTACAGTATTTAATTTTGCTCTTCTAGATTATTTCTTATCTATTTATCTACTGGCAAGTGGATACATTTGTTAGGAAAATAGGTTCTCTTACCTGTAAATCAGTCAGATTCAAATACACAGCCAAGCTCTGCACCAGATCTCCAGCCAATTGTATATCATGTGTCCCAAACCTCACTTGTCCGTCACTTCCAAAATCCATGTTTAGTCTCGATTCATCTCTCAAACAATTCAAACCTATATGAAGTTCTTTTGTATCTTCACTTGCCAATTCCATATCCTCTTCAAGAAGAAAGCTCTGGTTCACCCACAGGCATATCCTTTGAATTCGCTCTGTTATTTTAAAAGTTACATAGCTATCTTGTTTTCGGTTTGAATGTGGTGCTATGGTATACATGGAGAATCTTGGCAGTTGCTTTGTTAGCTCGAATATGTGAAATTGTTCACTATCTGCATAACCAACTAGAGCCTGTAACATATGTTTTCTGAGCATATTTGACGACCGATGTGGCGCGGCGAGCGAGTGTCCGCCTGCGACGCAGAAGGTTGCGGGTTGGATTCCCGCCTTGGGATAAATGTTTATACGATCTGCAATGCATAACATATATTTATTCCGGGTGTTCTGGGTATTTTTTATGTATAATAAAAATTATCTATGTAAGTAATATTGTATTGTATTAAGTATATCAGTCATCTAGTACCCATAACACAAGCTCTGCTTACCTTGGGGCTAGATGATGCTGTGTGGATTGTCCAATATTATTTATTTATATTGCTAAGTACAAGTAACATATATTTTGTCCAAAGCAGCTTGTGCCGTAATAGGTAACTAGGTAAGGTACCTTGATATGCACATCCACTATGACATCCCTAGGAGGTCTCAGCGGGACATGCAGTAAGGATCGCAGCTGGGAAGATGGCGGGTGGCGGGCCAGCGTCTCGCCAGTTTCAAATATACCCTCCGCGAGAATCAATGCCGCGCGTACAATCGTTTCGTTGTTTGTGGAAATAGCTAGTTGGATACAACCCTGGGGAATTAAAAGGTCAGCCTAGTTCAATTCAACTGATCAACTATCCTCAGCCAAGCGCGGCCACTTCTAGCCGCCGATTCCCATTTGTGGTCGGCCCACTATCTCTGTCTGGTTTCATAAACTCAAAGGAGATTGGGCTGCGCGCTGGCAAATGATCCGACATTTCGATTATGTGAACGGCTTCATAATTCTGCCGCTAGAGCACCAGAAAAGTTGAAATAGGGTGTAGTAGGTACCTACCTAACTACAAAATGGCCTGAAAAGGCATCAGAGTTGATCGTAGTTTAGCTCGTTGGCGTTTGGGGGAAACGTTGGACTAACTGTGGGTTCGATTCCTGACAACTATTTGCATTGGCCTTTCTTGGGTTATTCCATATCTTGACTTGTGTGTTGGATTTCATATGGTATTTATTTATAAGTACGTAAAGTAAGTTAAAAGATGTACCTCGTTCGTCACCGGCGTAACAGCCACTTGTAACCGCGTATTAGTCGGCATACCAGTCGCTGGCCGGATGCTGTCCAAGCTAGAGTCCTTCCCCAAGTGGTTAGCCGCTGCGTTTGCCTCATAATGCTGTAACTCCACCATAAGTCCTTGCTTCTTATTGAAGAGCTCGGTTATTGCTAGTCGGTCTTCTTCAGATGGGAGTTTCTTAGCAGCGTTGAAAGCTGCGTTCTCTTGGTACGGAGCATAACCTAGGACTATGAACAGCAAAGTCGGTTAGGTATATAAATAATAGTCAGGAGTAAACTAAAAATCATAGATATGCCATTGTTTTTTGTGTCGTGATTATCAAAAACGACAAGTTATATTCTTTCTGTAGCAGAGATCTCCTAGATTAAGTTGCGCACTCCTTTACTTCGTTTACACATGTACGGTAGCAGGCATAACATGTTTTGAAGATCTCTGCCAGAACCAGCCTTTCCAAGTACCTATTATTACCTTCCCGAGCAGCACCCACTTACACAGTTTGTGCTAAAGCTGGTCTAACATCTACTTCGGCCTTGAATATGGTTTATTTGGGTTTACTAGAGTCACTTACCATTTTTTTGCGATTGCTGATGAAACTGGTATATGGCCACTTTATTTTAAGTCGTTACCAAATATATAACAAAGTTGACTCGCAGGCTACGCTCGTTACGAACGTCCTATACGATGCACTGCTCTGAGTACATCAACCTGAGGCAAAGTCTCATGTGCCTGTAATTTTGCCGACACCCACACCTTCACACCGGAACACAGAAAGCTGCTCGGCGGCAGAAATATGCATACCTTCGCCACGGTCTGAAACGCAGACTAAATCTGGTGCTCCCATAGACCTGTAGTCTGCCAGTAGCATAGCTGCGGCGTTTGAGCGCATCTGCACACGGCGCAGAACTCGCCCGGAGTTACCCTCGCGCCAGTCTATCCGCCCGTTATTCCAGCAGCAAGCTAGGGTCTCGCCTGACCATTGCAAGGAGAGCGCGTTCTGCTTTGACTGTTCAAAGAGAAAGGGTAGTTTTTTTTACACAATTTGCTGATGGAACAAGCATATGGCCCACCTGATGTTGAGTGGTTACCATCGCCTATAACAAAGCGCTGCCTTGTCAGTCACGTTCGTTAGGAACGTAACCTACAATACACTACTCTGCGTCCATCAACCTGAGGCATAAAGGTGTTAAACCTCATGTGCCTGTAATTTCCCCGGCACCCACACCCTTCAAACCGGAACACAGCAAGCTGCTTGGCTGCAGAAATAGGCATGGTGGTAGTACTTCCCCGGACGAGCCCTTCACTAAGCTCTACTCTACTACTACTAAATGGTAATGCGTACCTAGTCTTTCTTCGTCCTTCGTCGTTTTTCGAACGATACGTCCTTGGCAGCCCTATTTGTCGCCTCATTAGGCTCATTATTAAGTGTAGGTGGAGTGCCATATTGCTAACCCTCTTAGAAATGAAGGGTAGTCTTGGGATCAAGTTAACTGTTCGTTTTTAATTCTTTTCCATTATGCGCCACTATGATCTCAAACGATAAAGGAACATACACTTCAGTATAGAACTAAGTTTGAAGATGTATGACTATGGTACCTAACTATATCTACCCTTCAATCACGCATGAGGTCGTTTGCAGGTCCAAGGCAACACAGTATAACATTACTGTACCAGTAGGTGCTGTATGTACAGTCAGCTGCACTAGAATGTATACAATTCGTAACTTACTGAATGGTTTTACAGCGTTAAAATTATTAATTCTGGGATGCTTTTTTCCAGCACTTCTTCAGGATGATAACAAATTAAAACCACTTATTTTCTAAGTTAGTACCTTGACACGCCACAAACGGATCCCTTCTTCGTAAATTCCAATAGTCCCATTAGCGAGTCCATACGCAAACCGCACATCGGTGATCTGAGTGAGGCTGACCACAGGACCCGTCTCCGGCAGCTCTGCTATAAACTGGTTATGCTTTAAGACGCGGATGTACGAGTCGTCACAACCTACGATCAGCTGAAAGTTATGTTGGTGTTTTGAAGTACACAGTCAGTAGCAGTATGTAGGTACTTAACTTAATGTATCTATTCACTAGAATAACAAGGTGGCTACACTTTGGTGAAGTGGTGCATATCTCCATTATAATAAATTTATGTATTAATAAATTGATTAATTTAAAAATAAATTAATATTAAATCTCTTGTCTGTGATGTCTCTCAAGCTTAAACTTCGATAAAAGATGAGACTCAATTCCATTGTATTCATTTATTCGTAAACAGATTTGAACAAACTACCTAGGTACTGCTTAAATTACTTAGGTACCTACTTACCTACGCGATTTGAACATCATCGACGCATCCTCAAGACAGTCTATCTCTCGCCCTTACCTCATTCTCCCCATCCTTATCAAAGTCCAGCGTGATGATAGCGCACACCTTCCCGCTGGCAACGGTCCAAAACACTTCCTCCCCTTCCCAGTTTAGACCAAACACGGAGCTGTTCCCTCCCACGATGGCGAGGGAGTCGTGTTTGCCGAAACTGCAGGCGATGATGACGTTGACGCCGTCGGAAGCCTCTTTGAAGAAGAGGTCTGTGTTGTCGTGGACATCATATGCTAAAAGAAACAGCGACAGTGTCGACATTTTCTCATAGTGCTATTAACCAAATAACTGATTGTATACTGATGTATGTATAGTTACTGAGTAGGTACATATCCGCATACTTTCCTACTTCATTTTATTTTATTTATCATTTATTTACCTACTTATTGTATATAAGTACCACATATTTAATATCTAACTCAGTTGTCAGTATAGTATGGTAAGTATATAGCTGCGGTAGCTAATAAGTATACAACCGGAGATATCCCATACACTTCCGGTGGCCTAAGAGCGGCGGCAGCAGTGTGCTTACCTAAAATCTGTGTAGGAGACCCAATCAGCAGCATATCCCTATTCACATCTGGTTTAAGCGGTCCTGCAGCCAGCGCTACAACTGCTTGGCTGAGGTTGAGTTCAGACACTTCACCATGAGCTTGGGATCTCTGTGCTCGGCCGCTGACCATGCCCCCATGTGGGTGGTGTATGATGATCTAGGGAAACATGCTGATGTACATGAAAGCGTTTTGTTTTAATTTAAATAGCATTTAGAAAATCATAGAATTACTTTATCGAATCCAGCACACGCAGTGAGACAAGGGTGGGTACCATCATACTTTGCAATGGTGACTACGCTAGGCGTCACTTTGTGATTTAACTCCAACTTGAACACTGGCTGCACTGTTGAAAATTGCATTTTAATAACATAAGATTTGCTTTTGTTTATTTACGTAAGTCTAACTTTTATTGTAGACATAATTTATTGGCATGGTAACTACATACCTCCTTAGCTAGATGGATCGTGTAGATAATGGTTTCCGAACGTACTTTTATCCGCCAAAGTAAAGTGACAGGAGACAGTGACAGACAGACTGACATTTATAAAATTGATTTGGTTTTGAGTTTTCAATTTCATTCATTTCATTGGCATTTTTATTTTACGCATTGAAGAAAACACAAGTAAAATCCAAAAAAATTGTATATCGTAAATTCACGCCGCCGTGTGCGTGATATGTGTTTAAATTTCAATAAGTGGCCAAATGGGTAGTGAACTAAATTTGGCAACAACAGATTCCAGGTATGTGTTAATTTTACAATGTTTTTACATTACGCATAACACTGCAGAGTATTGCGCAATTTGCTTGGTAATTAATCTATCATGCGGCTTTTTTTGGTGACTTCTCTCAAAGGGTCTTTTCATGTTCATTTTATCGTTTTGTAGGTGCCCGGCAGTCACAAAAAGCAGGTCATTTTTGTTATGCCAAGATTTCATGTGCCGTGTTTCATTTGGACGCAGTATCTCATGCCATTTATTTATCATGTCATTGTATCCTGTTTGAGGTAATATCATGTTTACTTTTAGGCTAAGTACTCCTGTTTCATTCTAACCATGGCACTCAAAGTAAGTAGGTCCATACCCTTACATATCCATTTTACCTATAATTTTTACATACTTTATCTCTCCATGTCCAACATCATCAGATTGTTAACATAGGCCACTGTTGCACCATTGCAGGTAGGCCTATGATTTGACTGCAAGCTCTGCTTAAAAATGTTAATTTACCTCATCTGCACTAACAAAATTAATATACACCTACTATCCACTGTGTCAATCTCTAATTGACAATTCGATTATTTCAGATAAATTGATTTGAACCTTCAATCACCAATGGTTTACAATAAGCAAGTGATAGTTATTTGTTTGCATGTGTTTCTACTGCTGTATGTGTATGTGTTTGACTGCATTCATACAATTATTGAACCCTGCCTTAATGCCACACGAAGTTAATTATTGCATGACATAGTATGTCGAGTAATAGTTAAAGATTGTAGATATTTTCTAGGTAAACTCTCAGTTATGTATTATGCTGGCTTAAGGTTTATCACATGAAGAAAGATACTTGAAGAGAGTATTGTGCTTGCAACACACTCTTCAAGTACATATCTTTATTTTTAACTAGTTTGTGTGTGCTTTTGTAGTAAAAAAGATAAATAAACATGTACAATATGACTATTTCATCATGTTTATTAGTTTTAAGTAAGTTATCTTGATACATAGAGTGACTGTGTTTAATATATTGAGTGTATGTAAACAGCTATTCATTGAGTATGCTTTCAATGGTTGCACAAACCAAATCTAGATAATGGTTATCGAACACATGACTAGAGAAGCAGGTACTGTTGTAAATTCACCTCAAACTGTTACGGAATAATAAATTGTTGGTATTGTTTAATGATGGGTTTCACTTAGTGTTATAATTCGTTCTGGGGAAGCACTACCACTATACTTATTTCTGCAGTGATGCATTGCCGTGTTCCAGTTTGAAAAGATAAGTGCGCGGTAATTATAGGCACAATTAGACCTTTCCTTTGTCTTAGAATGATGGGCACAGTGTAATGGTACATAGAGGATGCCCTCCATGGACTTAAATACTCTATTTGGTTAATGCATTTGTTATATGGCAAAACTGCTCAATATCAGGTAGCTATCTGCCAGTCTTATTACTTTTTCTAATAATGCAAGGCGGTAGACCTACTTGACTAGTTGTAATAGTATTCACTCTATTAATTCAAAATGTTTATGAAAATTAAATATGCAGATTTATTCAAATTACTATAAAAGACTGGTGTTGGGTTGTGGTGTGCTGTTAGGAGACATTAATATTAAATAAAATATGTTCAATGGTATAGTTTGGTATTCAAGAACATTGTTTTATATTTTTAAAGAATTAATTGTTATTTTTAATAATTTTATTAATATTTGTGGTTTTTTTCTTTTAAATTACAGCGTTTTGAGCAGGACATGGGTTGGAAATGTACTGTCCTTAATATGGAAGTAAGATTTCAATGCTGTAACTTATTATTTATCAAGCTTTTTACTACCTTTTCTTTTTGTAGTAAAAACCTAATTACAAGTATATTTTCCTAGTGTATTTCTTAAAGCCTCTTACAATGATTTCCAGAGCTACTTCCCACCATCTCCTTCAAAGTTGTTAAAGGGCTAAGATGTGTGACACTACACAGATTTGTATACTCGTTATCTCATGTAACAGAGTTGTCCCTTTATGTTACATATATATCAGTGTTAAGATTGCACTGCCAAAAACCCGTCTTAATTTGTTATAAGACTTATCGCTAATGTTTTAGCATATTAGCTAGTTTTGTCTACAAAATCTGATGTGTACCAATAAAAAAAATATCCCAAGTCAAGCGCAAAATATCTCATACTGCACGACAATCGTCTCGCTTAAGGCTTTGGCTGCCAAAATATATTTTCAAATATTAAATATATGACAAAGAAAATTACAGCTAATACAAGTATTTATAATTGGTATGTACAAAACACATGAAATAGTTGAGCAATCTAGAGACTGTTGCAAACAATCTCAAGCTCATCTGATCCTAATCAGTGCCATTCGGAAGAGTCCTCAAAACACTGGCTGCATTGTCATGCTGAGCAATGCTGATGCAATTATTAAAATTAGATATTTCACATAAAAAACATGATACTTCATCATGAGTTGCAACTTCTCATAATATACAGGTTTATTTTGATTGAAGGCATTTGAAAATAAAAACCGACCAAGTGCGAGTCGGACTCGCGTACGAAAGGTTCCATACCATCTGTAATAAAAACAACAAAAAAATCACGTTTGTTGTATGAGAGCCCCTTTTTTTATTTTATTATATTTTTTAGTATTTGTTGTTACAACAAATTGTTGTACTAAAAAATAGCGGAAACAGAAATATCATCATCTGTGAAAATTTCAAGTCTCTAACTATCACAGTTCATGAGATACAGCCGTTTGACAGCGGACAGACAGACAGACAGACAGACGGACAGCGGAGTCTTAGTATAGGGTCCCGTTTTACCCTTTGGATGCGGAACCTTAAAAATGGTCTTTATCTAACTAAGTAAAAAAACAATGATAGCTTGAATAAAATTAACATTAGATCCACAAATCGTACATTGAACCTTTCATTAACATAATGGCCTTATCATGAAATCAAGGAGTAATTTAATTCTTGTTGGTATGATCTTTGTACAGTGCTACCCATGGGTGAAAAAAGGTTGTAATAAATGATTAGATTTATCGATTAGACGTTTGGTTTGATTTTGTGTTTGTTTGCCAGTTTTTGTTTCAGTTTTCATTTAAATTATGTTTAAGAGTTTATTTATAAAAAAATATTTTATCTAGAAATTATGTTCAAACACCAAAGTAATTTTTTTGTGATTTATACTTTTACTCTGTTCAACTAAAAAACAAGGCTTTCACTAAAAGATCTATAGACAGCTTAATGAGACTTCTAAGCTTTAATAATCTAGAGACTAAGTTGGTGTGACGGGCGCTCGCACGAAGTTCACGGATTATTCCCGCTCGTCCCTAGTGGGGACCAGCAGGATTAAGAAAAAATCCGTTCGTCCCATTTACGTTTTCGATAAAACTTATTTTATTTACGAGTTCACCGCTGAATCTTATTGAGTCTGCGCCCTTATTGGTTCTTAAGTTGAACTGAGTAACTTGCACTTATAATCCGGAAAACTTACAATTTAATAAATGTGTTCATATTTTCAGTTGGACAGGAGGCTGGTTCAGCTGGACGCGTCAGTCTGATGAAATGCTACGAAATGTCGAGAAGAAAATATTATCATGTAAGTTTGATTTACTTATGCGCACACATGTGTTACATTGCACGTGTGTGCGCAATCGTATAAACTACTTCCGTTGAACGTAGGGGACTTAACTAGAATAGTTCGATCCGGATTGTCGACAACAATGCTAGCGATTTCAGTAGGTCATAAAATATGAATCTTATCATCGCTCTTCCGGAATGCAGTCATAAGTTTAATAAGTATTATTGAAACAATAAAGTCAGGGTTTCAGGTTTTCTGCAAACTCAAACTTACTGTCCCACTGCTAGGTCAAAGGCATCGTTGGGCATAATCCTAACGAACGTAATCTGTAAGATAATGATTTGTTATTGGTGTTGGTACCCACTTAACATCAGATGTCCTTCTTCCTTGATCTTGGGTTAAAAGCACACACAGCAAAAAAACACTAAAAACACAGCAAGCTGCTTGGTGGCAGAAATAGGCATGGTGGTAGTACTTCCCCGGACGAGCCCTTCACTAAGAGATCTACTGCTACAAAAAACATTGTTGTCTATCCTTTTTTTTAACTAAGTTATTAACCTAGTGACTAGAATAATACTCGCAAAAAAATAAATAATAAAATAAATACTTGTGGACAATTTCACACATCATCATCTAACTTCAAACGAAGCATAGCTTGTACTATGGGAACTAGACGACAGATAGAATATACGTTTTTTTTATAAATACATAGAATACAATAAATATGACACCCAGACGGAGAACAAACATCTATGTTCATCACACAAATATTTGTGCTCAGTGGGAATCGAACCCACAACCTACATATAGCAGAGTAGGTAGAGCTACTCCTAACGGAGCTGTGAGATCAGTCAGATAAGATACCAAAACCCCACTGAGCGCTATATTTTTTGAAAATACCAGATAAATATACCTACTATCTCAACAATATCTTAAACAGTATTAATAACGACCTTAGCACGATTTGGCAAGCGCTTGATACGAAATGCGGAAGGACCTTGAGATACGAACTAATGAAATCTAGCGAAGAGCACTTTGTATTTGATGACGTCATCAAAATAATATCAGATCAGTAAAATGTGCATTCATCAAATTCTCGAAACGTGTGGGACATGGTTCTCGTGAAGTTATTTTACTTTACTTCAACCCCGCTTTTTTTAGGTACCCGTTTAGTGGTTGAATTTCGGGAATTCCTTTGTCAAGACGAATATACTCTGAAAATTTAAAGTCTACGATCAGTGATTTATTAGGCTGTGCGTTGTCTATATGTCAGTCAGCCAGGACAAAGATTCTTATAATTAATATAGATTCGCCTTGAACCATATCTACTCATAGTATTTTATAAAAAAACATCTGCAAACCGAAGTTACTATGTCTGTTCTACATCCGCGAATGACGACAGACGTTCTTTTGTTAAATAGAAAGGGCAGATAAGCCGTATCAAGTGCTTATGTACTAATTTAACCATCATATAACGATAAACAACGTGTGTATTATGAAATTAGTAGAGCTCTTTGTGAAGATGATTCTATGATATATCGGGTGTAATAAGATCGTTTCCGAATACTCCAGGAACGTTTACAGTTACCTACAATAAGGTCTTATAGAATACCACTTGGCTGGTAGTCAAATTTAGTACAATATATTCTGTACAGCGATCAATGACTGCGCGGTGGCGGCGACTACTAGGCCAACGTACCGGCCAAACAATCGTGATGTCCTTTAGATAGCTGATTTTTGTGTTTGGTCGTTTTTACGCGTTTTTAAATTAGGTATTTATGTTTTTGGTGATGTATTATCATTATTTATGCTGAAACACAGAAAGAACGCTCATAAAGAGTTGCTTTTTTTACCCGCGAGTTTAATTTTTTTTGTAATCAGAATAATTATGGTATGAATGCGCAGATTCAGTTTTCGGAAGTAGTCTTAATGCACGTTTCTAACATGCGTAACCTGCGAGGTAATGCTTTGTTATAAGTTACCACTTAACATCAGGTCATAGTTGTATAAAAAAAAGATTCCACTTAAGGTCCAAATGAGATGTAATTTCCTTTCTCTCCATACCTTTTGTAATATTTTAATAAATTTTGATGTTTATTATACTTATATATTCCAGGTCTGAAAACGGCATACAAACGTTTCTACGTGGACATAGGGTCGGTTGTGGGACAATGCGACAAAATATGGACCATATCGTTGAACGAGGACTCGCCGAAGACGCCCATAGTGCTCCTGCACGGGATGGGAGCGGGACTGGCTCTCTGGTGCCCGAATCTTGATGCTTTAGCAGTTACTAGGCCGGTGTATGCCATAGACTTGCTAGGTAACGTTGTAATCCTTTATCCATCTTACCTCTTGATAGTTTAGAAATTGTACCAGCCATGCCTATTTCTGCCGCCAAGCAGTTTGCGGTGTTCCGGTTTGAAAGGGTGTGGGTGTCGGTAAAATTACAGGCATGGAGGAGCCTCTTTGAGGCGCACTTAAATCCTTTCACCACAGTGGTTCGAAAGAAGTAGTGACGCGACAAGAAGAAGACAGGCACGTGAGGCTTTGTACATGTATGCCTCAGATGGACGCAGAGCATTATATCGTAGGGCTTGTTCCTACTTTGCGTGACCTAGCCTATGATAACCACTTAACATCAGATGGGTCATCTTGCTTGTTCCATTAGCAAGTCGTTTAAATAAAACATGTACCCTATATGCTATCGACATGTTAAATAACAGACCTTTGTTAGATGTTGGAAGCTTAAACAGTTCTAGAACACAGACCGACAGAATACGATTAGACAGAATTACGACCGAGAATAATTTTGGTTTTCAATTTTAGGTTTTGGTCGAAGCTCTCGTCCCAAGTTCGCATCAGACTCCCTTAAGGCCGAGGCGCAATGGGTGGAATCCGTAGAGGAATGGCGGCGCGAAGTGAACCTATCTCAGTTCATACTCTTGGGCCACAGTCTCGGTGGATACATAGCAACTGCATACGCTATCAAATATCCTGAACGGTGAGCGTGGTTCATACTTACCTTCACACTTGCATGGACTGGCCTTAAAGCTTAGTTAGTAGTAGTTCTGCCTTCTGCGCTGTAGGTTGTGGGTTCGATCCCCCACCGAAGATAAACATTTGTGAACATAGGTGTTGGTTCTCTGTCTGGGTGTAATATTGTATTCTAATTATGTATTTACAAAAAGGAAGTATGTAGTGTGGGTACCGGCGAAATAACAGGTACCTTCTAATTATAGTTAGTATATTAAGTATTGTATGGCTCAACACCTGTGTGCTTCGTAGGGCACGTTCCTAACGAACGTGGCTTGCGAGGTAATGCTTGTTATAGATAAATAAAAGTAATAAATAATGCTGGACAGTCCACACAGCATCATCTAGCCCCAAGCTAAGCAGAGCTTGTGTTATGGGTACTAGATGACTGATATACTTAATACAATACATTACATATATAGATATTTTTTATTATACATAGAAAACACCCAGAACACCCGGCATAAATATTTGCAGATCGTACAAACATTTATCCCAAGGCGGGAATCGAACCCGCAACCTCCTGCGTCGCAAGCGGACATTCGCCCGCCGCGCCACATCGGTCGTCAAATGACCAGTCGTTATCCATAATATCAGTTAGCATCGTCCGTGACGTTCCTAACGAGCGCGACCTACGAGGCAATGCTTTGTTATAGGTGATGGTAACCACTTAACATTAGGCAGGCCATCTGCTTGTTTCATCGATAAGTCGAATAAAAAAAACATTAATATCATTTTCATATTCTAGTGTCCGCCATCTAGTACTGGCGGACCCTTGGGGTTTCCCCGAGCGTCCAAACAACGCCTACGAGAAATACCAGCTGCCTCTTTGGGTGAGAGCGGTCGCCACAGCCGTCCAACCACTAAACCCGCTTTGGGCTGTCCGCGCAGCCGGGCCCGCGGGCAAGTGGCTTGTGTCGAAGACAAGGCCGGATATCAGCAGGAAATACGTCAAGTATATTGCGGATGCAGAGACTGTTATACCGGAGTATATCTATCAATGCAATTCGCAGTCGCCTAGGTGAGATTTCGTGATATTCCCGCTCGTCCCCGGCAGCGTTTGTCTCTATTTTTTATTCCCGTTCGTACCAGATTGGGGCCAGTGGGAATAAAAAATAATTAACATTAATGAAGTTAATGGTTTGTCTCTATTTTATATAAATGTATTTTTTATTGCATCCAGTGTATGGAAATATGTAAGGTTTATGTGAATGTCTCATAAATTTGCAATTTGCTTATTTTAATGTATTTTATTTGCAAAATAATTATGCAGCCTGAAAAATTCATACTACTATTTCACTCGGTCGAAGTCGCGGGTGCAGCTAGTAACTTATATAACATCTGAAAATATTACATGTGATGTGGTACGAGTAACATGTTAGACATGTTAGACATTTGACGACCTATGTGGCGCGGCGAGCGAATGTCCGCCTGCGACGCAGGAGGTTGCGGGTTCGATTCCCGCCTTGGGATAAATGTTTATACGATCTGTAAATACTTATTCCGGGTATTTATGTGTTATGTATTATATTAAGTATATCAGTCATCTAGTACCCATAACATAAGCTCTGCTTAGCTTGGAGCTAGATGATGCTGTGTGGATTGTCCAGCATCATTATCATTTATCTAAACCTATACAACTGCCGACACAGACATGACTGGATAATTAAGGTGGAACAAGTCGTTACTTAAATAATTCAGTTACAGCGTTTGTATGGAAATAGTATAGACTTGTTCCACCTTAAGTGTCTAAATCATGGACCAATATGGATGAAACTTGGAATTAAATGTCATTAAACATGTCATTACAGTGGCGAAGCAGCTTTCCACTCTCTGATGACCGGATTCGGCTGGTCTAAGAACCCAATGGTGAAGCGACTGGACCAACTCGATCAGTCTCTGCCAATCACAGTCCTGTACGGCTCTCGGTCCTGGGTGGATAACTGTACTGGACAGGTCCTGAGTGAGCACCGACCCTCATCCAAGACTTATGTTCAGGTATTTACTAGCTAAATAATCATTTTCATGCATACTTCAACTCCTGCTGTACCTGCTGATGTCTAAGGGACTATTCTTTTTTTTATACAACTTGCTGATGGAACAAGTAGATGGCCCACCTGATGTTAAGTGGTTACCATCACCTATAACAAAGCATTGCCTCGTAGGACACGCTCGTTAGGAACGTCACCTACAATGCATTACTCAGCGACCATCAACCTGAGGCATACAGGTGTTAAGCCTCATGTGCCTGTAATTTCACTGGCACCCACACCCCTTAAACCGGAACACAGCAAGCTGCTTGGCGGCAGGAATAGGCATGGTGGTACTACTGCCCCGGACGAGCCCTTCACAAAGAGCTCTACTACTACTAATATAATTCCCTTCTACGTCTAAAATTTTGACTATAAATAATACATTTTGGCACATACACACATGTTGCAGTAGTTAGTATAGTATTTCTATATATACCTACAATGCGTGGTGGTTCGCCGTAAAGATATTATTTTTACCATCATAATAAAAATGAGAGAAACTAAGTTATTGATTGGTCGTAAAAATAACGTTCATGAACATTGTGGGCATATTTTGTTTTCCCTATATTAACTTACAAAAATATGGGTATGTGCCAAATTTGGCCGTACCTCTAACTACCCCGTTAGACATTCTGAAAGAATCTTGAGTTACTACTCTCCTCGGCGGTCTACTTGGTAGGTCCTAAAAGATCTGAAGGGATAGATGATGCTGTGTGGATTGTCCAGCATTATTATTATTATTGCCGACCGATGTGGCGCGGCGGGCGAATGTCCGCTTGCGACGCAGGAGGTTGCGGGTTCGATTCCCGCCTTGGGATAAATGTTTGTACGATCTGCAAATATTTATTCCGGGTGTTCTGGGTGTTTTCTATGTATAATAAAAAATACCTATATTATGTAATGTATCGTATTAAGTATATCAGTCATCTAGTACCCATAACACAAGCTCTGCTTAGCTTGGGGCTAGATGATGCTGTGTGGACTGTCCAGCATTATTTATTTATTATTATTTTTTTTATATCTAACGTGCCTGGTAATTAAAAGTGAGGATGTTTCTATTTTCTTGAAAATTGAACGAATAATTAATGAACGAAAGTTTTCATAATTCCAGGTCATAAACGGCGCGGGTCATCACGTATACTTAGACAAGCCAGAGCTTTTCAATAAATTCGTTCTAGAAGCTTGTTCTAAAGCGGACGAATACGACCCCGTAGCTGACATCACCCAGACGGCGGCCACACAGGCTCAGGACTCCGCTGCATCACAGCCTAGGCCTCAAGACCCCATGGCATCACAGCCTCAGACCTCGGAAGTGAAAAGCGAAAAGAGTACGACAGTGTCTTCATAACGATAGCTTTAGATTATAAATGGAAATATTAAAAACCCGACTGCTCGAGGTACAGACGCAAAGAAAAATTTCCGCGTATAGTTTTCAAGTAAGCACTACACTACGATCAATGCAATAAGATCTAAATTACGATGTTATTGCGACAAAATTATATACTAATTTGACAATACCTTTGTATCTTGTTAATTTTCCATCAAGAAGATAAAAGAAACGTGTTATTTAATCTTATGCCTTTTATCGTCTTTCTCTCTCTCTCTTTCTATTTTTCGTCGGAAAATAAGACAAATATAAACCGTCCATCTTGTCAATGTCAATGAGCGAAAGATTTTAATCAAGCTAGCTATCAAGATAATATCCTCCATTTATCTTCGTCATAAATAATTTATAGTTTATTTATAATTTATTGACAAAACCAATACTTCCGTTTTATATACTTTTATTGTTAGTCATTAATTTATGGAATAATTCTGGGTAACAAACTTAGTAGTATTTTTATCCCCGTATTCACAAAGCACTAATTCTCGTGGTAATGTTGTTGTGAATACGGCCAGTTTCACTTATTGACTAAAGAGCCAAAAACACTAGTACCTGTTACGATCGAATTTGACCTTAGACGAGTAAACCACTCGTCTAAGAATTTGACTCATGTTATAACTTTTTTAACTATCATGGTTTCGATCAATATTTTGGATAAAATCATGGTAAATATCCTGTTTCTATCCAAAATATTGACTCATGTTGTTAGTTATTTTATAGAATTCTGTTACATTTAGATACTTCAAAACATCTAATAATAAGGAAAACAAAACACCAATTTTCTTCTAGCTATTAGAATTAAAGAGTGGGTAAATTTACGATAGAATAGAATGATATTTCAGTATTGACATTACACTACGCTTGCTTCTCTAAAAACTGTGTTCACTTTCAAATTCTTGCGGGAGATATCGGTTTTATAGAAAATACTATTGAATTTCTTATTATAAGTGATCAGATTGAGTGGTCCACTTCTCTTCTAAGCTTGGCTGTTGCACAACGTAATTAAATCCTGAAAACACGAATGCCACCGCTATCTCACATTTTATAAAATAAACAATACATAATCTCATGGTTAGCTATGAAGGCTACACTGAGAAAAATGAAAAGCCAAAAGTGCCGTTATTACGGCGATTTTGTTCGTATGAAGGCAAAAAACCGACCAAACGTAACAACGAACAGAAACGCCTTATAAAGTTGTTCCGGTAGTTCTGTTTAAGTGTAATAGTAGACGGTATCATTTTGACGTATTCACTTTAAAAGGTAAAAACTAACGTAAGCGTTACAAACTCGCCCAGCGTAATTACAATTCAACGGTGTAAGACTTTTTTAACCTTAGGCTCGAAATCTATTTTTCTCAGTGTAGCTAGCACAAGGTTAGAATGTATGCCCTCCAACGAAAAGGGAAGATTTTGCACCGACCTACCTTTGACTCAGGGCCCTAGGACTAACAGATGGTATACTCAGAAGTATTTCGTACTAGAGGCCACTCGCAGCTTCGCCCGCGTGGCAGTTTTTTCCCGTTCCCGTTATTTTTTCGGAATAAAAAGTAGCCTATGTCCTATTCCAGATTACAATCTATATTTACTCCAAATTTCATCCAAATCGGTCCAGTGGTTAGAGCGTGGAAGAGGAACAAACATCCATCCATCCATCCAAACATTCGCATTTATAATATTAGTAGGATAGTCGATCTTCGTAAGCGCGATTCAGGATAGTTCTTATGTAGCTCGCTAGATGGCACTAAAAGCGTCTAACGAGCGTGTTTCAATCGATGCTCACCCCACAGAATTATTCAATTGGCTTTCTATAGCTAACCATGTCATTGAAAATGTTGAGAAACACATAGTCACGGTTCTTTGTGAATCTGTAGTTAGGCTCTGCGAATCGGCGTCTCTCACTCTTATTACGTTCGTAACTGGTCCGCGATAAGCATAACTAAGCAATGGTGTCAAACCTACATTGCTTTTTATTACTAAAATCGTGATAGCACAATAGATGTCATGTCCTGAGTTAGGAAGCTGGTTGATGGCGCATGCATAGTTGTGAGAAGTTTGAGTAAGAACGATTCGACAGACAACTTCAGAGGGTTAATACACCCTCTGAAGTTGTCTGTCGAATCGTTCTTCGTTTTCCGGATATCGGATTTCGGTGCTTTAATTTTTTGTATGGAGTTGCAATAAGCGCCCCCTAGCGGCCTAGGGGGACACTAGCGTATCTCCAAACAAAAAAATCGAGCTCACAAACCGAAATCCGATATTATCCGAAAAACTAAAAAACTCAGAATCAGCCCACAGGGTGTCTACTCGGTAAAACGATGCGTCATGGCGGGCAGCGACAGACAACTTGGCTGTGTAACAAAACGAAACTTAGTTTATCGTTTTCAGGAATATACCTGCAGACAATCTTACCCAATCTTAGATGTGACTATTGTACAGGTTGCGATAAAAGTAGATAATCCTTCTCAATTATTCTATTCCCGATTTCTCTGTATTTATGCTTGGGTATAATATATTACAGGCGTCTTTAGATTTACTATGAATCGTTGCATCGGATAAGCCTTCATCTCATTGGTTAATGTTACAGTATGAGTTTATACTGACCAATAGTGTGAGAGTTTATCTAAAAGGTACCCGTAGTGTATTGGACCCGGACTTTTTAGCAAATAACTTTTATTATGGCTAAACTTACTTTACAAACCTCGCGTTACAAAGGTCGCGTGCTTCAAGTATTGTGATTATAAAGCTACTCCTAAAAAAATTACTAACCATTTTCTATCTTCTCTATTGCCCGGTTCTTATGTTCTACGAGCATCAGTTAGTAGCTACGGATGATAACCTGACACTAAAATGGACAATGTAAACTCATGTCACCCAATAGGATGAGAGATTATCTGATAAACTACGATCCGTAGTGTAATTAACGGATGGTCTTAGATATAGGGACCGATGTACACTCGCCTACACGTAGGAACAACTGTTTTACTGTATAGAATGCAAATTTTAAGTATTGTTATTTATTACTACAAAGGCTTTTGATACATTAAACGAAAATATTATGTAAATAAAGATTATTTATAAAATTAAGTATTTTATTGTTACCCTACCAATAGTGGGAGTGAGTTTCCGTTCGAAAAATTTATGTGCGCAAAACATCGTGAGGAAATCAGTTAGTATTCTAGCAGCGGCGATGGTTTGCAATCTGTCATGTAAGAAGTACTAACTGCTGAAAATTGTGGGCCAAATGTAATATTTCGACGTGCCTCTGACTACCCCCGTTAGACATTCTCGGAGAATCTCGAGTTGGTACTTTGTACTAAGAGATCGGAGGGGATATCTACCGTGAATGGGGATGTCGTGATGCTGTTTCTTTTTTCCTTCAACGTTAAACCAAAACCGTAGGGTTTGAGTTTTTTTAATTAAGCTCTGCATAACTTTGGGATAGATGCACCGTATTTTATTCCTCTCGCCCTTTTTCACTATTTCTAGGTAACGCTGAGTTTATCAGCAATTGGGTTAAAATTGAATTTAAAAGTTACAAGTCTTTCCTAAGATGTTTTAGGATCTTTTCTTATAGTGAAACCTATGTTAGAAGTCTTCTCTTTTGTGGTTGAACAAAAGATTAAAGTAAAATACTAGTTTGTTTTTACAAACTTATCTATTCATGGAAAAAAACAAACATACTAACATGGCAATATAATCAGGTGGGTAATTAACATAATCTCAGGTGGGTGTGGCTGACGACAACAACTTTGCCTTCATCTTGAAGATCGCGCAATGCTTCGTCCAACTGCTCTCTGGACACGGTCTGAAACAAGATATAATTTTTTTTTAATACAGTTTGCTGATGGAACAAGCATATGGCCCACCTGATGTTAAGTGGTTAAAACGTAAGTGCGTAAAATAAGAGTTTGTCGTAAGATTGTATATGCTTCAGTGCTGTGATAAGATTGGCGGAGCCTTAATGGCGTCTTTCTTTGTCTAATATTAACGAGGTGGTACTACCATCTCTTTTTCCTCGCTAATCCTGAATCAGACCGGTATTCAAGTTTCGTGCGTATGTTTACTTACAATTTGTGAGTGAGTGTTGATATCCTGCAGTATTTTAGAGTGTGTTATGGTGTGAGGTTTGTTGAACGGTTGTATAAGCTCCTTAAGTGCTATAACGAGGTCTGCTCGCCGTCTTCTTGCGGCTGCGCCAAGTCCGGTCGTTAGGATGCCAACGTCGATGCGACCGGACGCCGGGTCAGTTGCAGACTGTTTTAGAGCTTCGCGGTGTAATCTGGGAACAAAACAGAAAAAAAATTAGCAGATATTTCGGTTGCAGTTTAGGCAAAGGCAAAATTTTGAAGAAAAACACTTCGTTTTTTAACAAAATCAACTCAAGGAAGTAAGTAACCTACAGCAAAGTCTCATAAAATACCACTTGGCTGACAAGCCAATAGATTTGAGAAATACTTTTTTTAACAAACATGATCATGACATTTATTTATTTATTTACTTTAATAAACACGGTTAAAACCAATTACATTCATTAAAGATAAAAATGTCAAATAAAAATTAATTAAAAGTTAACAATATCAATAATAGTATTAAATAATTATACAATATAAACGCAAGAATGTCAAAAATAAAATAAAAATAAAATAAAAATATAAATAAAATACCTCTCACTAGATTCACAAACATTCATCTCGCTCACAAAACTTCAGACATTCAGACAAAACTTTAGGCCATCCATCCGCAAACAGATCACATTCAGGATTGGCTCTCAGGAAAGCGTTGAGCACCTCATGATCGTGAGGCTCGTTTTTAGGCTTCCGGACCCAAAGGGTAAAACGGGACCCTATTACTAAAACTCTGTTGTCTGTCTGTCGGTCTGTCTATCTGTTTGTCTGTCACCAGGCTGTATCTCATGAACCGTGATCGATTCATTTAGATTGCTGTTTTTGGTGTTCTTTAAAAATTTATTTTTTATATCAGTTCCAACTATTGTGGGCAAACTAATAGTTATTGAGTAAAGCTTACCGTGCAGCTTCATCGACGTCTAGTATCTCTACGACAGAGGAGAGTCGCACTCTCGCATGTGCCTCGGCAAGACGGATCAACGACTCTAACTGACGGGGATACGCTGAAATCTGACCACGACCACTGCCCACACGTCTGAAAACACACAAAGAAAGTCTATAACCCATCGAAGGTCAATTTCTCATAAAGAATAAATTCACTTACATGAGAAAATACTAAAATAATCTTAAGTTTAAGAGGGGCAGTAATCCTACAAATAAATACATTTTAAAAATATTTGATCAGCAAAGAATTAAACAAAAAAAAAAAAAAAGTTACCTACGGTAGTTTTAAAAAACAATACTCCATTCGTTTGCTCGACCACAGCAGCGGTGTCCGCTTGACAAATTACACAGAGTAAGCTCAACTGGATGCGGCATGCAGTGGTTCGTTATCGACTCATAACATAGTGTTTTAACAATTTTAAAGGTGAAAATTGATTTTGCTTGTTTGATATCAAAGTCAAAGTCAAAAATAATTTATTCAGTAATATCCTGTATAATTTATTCAGATCATCTTGAAACGTCTTAAATCTAGGTGAATTTAAGCGCCAGTTCAAAGAAACTTACGGCTTGGTTCCTATCTTTAGGTTATTTATTATAAAGGAGAGCGCCTTCATACATGGTACTTTTCTTGCCGTACTTTGTCATAGTAACCACTTTTTTCACACATCAGGTACCAACTGTCTTAAGACTAAATCTGTCACTTATTTTTAGAAATGTTGATGTGTAACTTAAGACGAAATTCCACATTCCACTAACCTCATATCCACATACGCGTCGATGAGTCTCTGCTGAGCCGGCTCACTAAGTGTAGGCTGCACATGTTCCTTCGCGAAAGCAATGTAATCTCTCATCAGACTCATATCCTGAAATATTATTATGGTTATTTAAGTGACCCCGCTTTCTGATCCTAAGGCCGTGGGATCGAATACGGTCGTGTACCATTGGAGTTTTCTGTTCTAAAAATTTATGTAATACAGCCTATGTGATAGTTAGAGAGTTGAAATTTTCACAGATGATGTATTTCTGTTGCCGCTATAACAACAAATACTGAAAAACAGACTAAAATAAATATTTAAAGGGGCTCTCATACAACAACCGTGATTTTTTTGGCATTTTTATTATAGACAATGGAACGGAACCCTGCGTGCGCGAATCCGACTCGCACTTGGCCGGTTTTTTAATCACGCTAGTTCCCATCGAAGCCGAACGGGAATAAGATTGGGAATGAACGCTACTAGGGACAGGTAGATTTGCTAGTGTAAGATCTGTGGTGTAAGTAAGCCTTAACTTACAACTAGATCCTGATCTTCCTGTGTATCCGACGGGTCCTTATAGTACAGTGATACAAGATGGGAAGCCAGTCGTCTATCAAACACTTCATCTTGCGGATCCAATACCAGAAATATTAGATCAAACCTGAAATAAGAAACGATACAAAGTCTATAAATATATATTTTTTTGAGGTTTCAAATATTCCGTGTCGGTCTTGGAAAACTGAAACTGCGCATTCAGACCATGATTCTGATTACAAAAAAAAAAAAAACGTTTGGCACCAGTATGCCTCAGGTTGATGGACGCGGAGCAGTGTATTGTAGGGCACGTTCCTAACTAACGTGACCTACAAGGTAGTGTTTTGTTATAGAATATGGTAACCATTTAACATCAGGTGGGCCATATGTTTGTTCCATCAGCAAAATTGTATAAAAAAACCTTGCTGTAGGTAACTTTACATGTACAGTCAGCTGCACTAGAATGTATACAATTCGTAACTTACAGAATGGTTTTACAGCGTTACAATTAATATTTACAAGGCAAAAACTCAAAAAAATAAGTGAACATTTATTTTAAGTACCCGCTCGATCTCCGAAATTTTTACTTACTTTAGTAACTATTGTAGTAAGTAGTTATAGTATAGTTTTAAGCTCATTCTAAGTGAACTATGTTCTTTATGAGTAATAAATTCTCTTTAACCATAACTTATGATCTAATTTCACGATTTTTGAGTTTTTACTGTTTAAGAGTTTACTATAAGGTTTTGATACCGTTTTGAAAGTTACGAATTTTATACATTCTAGTGCAGCTGACTGTACCTGGATTATTCGGAAGTGGTTTTATTACACCCGGTATAATTAGCCGTGACTTAAAATAGGAATTAATTAGATAAAAAACTTATAATAATGTTCATACCTCGACATAAGCGTGTGAGGTAACTGGACATTTTCGACGATAGTTTTGTTTTTATTCCATTGAGACTCGGCGGGGTTTGCGGCGGCTAGTATTGAGGTGCGAGCGTTCAGTTGGCAAATTATTCCTGCCTTCGCTATCGACAAGGTTTGCTGCTCCATAACCTGCACATAGAAATAAAAAACGAGTGTGCTTTAACCACACGGCTGAAGTAAAACTTCTTTAATATACTTTCAAATTACTTGTGTACAAACTTAATTTAATACATAGTGAAGTAGCAAAGAGCGAGACCCTCTAGCACAGGTATTTCCATACTTAAAAGAGGGTCCCAAACCCATAAAATGTAACCTAGATTAAGTTTACTGAAATAAAATATTTGTATTTGTATAATATACGAAACAGAGAACGAAAGAAAGAACAGTGCTTTCATACCCCCTCCATGGTAGTGTTAAACGTTTAACGCAACCTTGTTGGAAGTCGCATTAGAAATATTACTTCTATAAAAATAGTTTATTGTAAAACTATGTATGTATATCTAAATGTAGTTTAATAACAATAAAACTCATTTATATCCTTTTACAAAGTAGGTATGAGGTGAATACAGTATGGTATAATTTATAGGAACTAGGAAACAACATAGAATGTACCCATTGAAAGGAATTCCCGAAATAATAACAATAATAAGTCAACACGTAAATGGGTAAAGCAGGGGTATTTTGTATGAAAATAAGTATAAGAAAGAAATAATAATAATAATGCTGAACAATTCACACAGCATCATCTAGCCCCAAGCTAAGCAGAGCTTGTGTTATGGGTACTAGATGATTGATATACTTAATACAATACATTACATAGATAGATATTTTTTATCATACATAGATGAATCCAGAACACCCGGAATAAATATTTGCAGATCGTACAAACATTTATCCCAAGGCGGGAATCGAACCCGCAAGCTCCTGCTTCGCAGGCGGACATTCGCCCGCCGCGCCACATCGGTCGTCAAATAATAATACTAAAGAAATACCTCATGAAGGACGCTGCGTGTTGAGTCATTCATCTTGTCGAATTCATCAATACAGCATATACCATTGTCAGCTAGGACCAACGCGCCCCTGTAAATTATAGTTTGTTAAAACTTTCTAAGGTGGTTTCGTGTGAGGGTTCTTGCCTTTTGATCCCAAGGCGCAATACCAGCGCTCAACGGTAAAGGAAAATGCTAGGAAACAAGCATGTAATATTTTAACCAAAATGCAACCAAAATGTAATATTTGAACGTACAGTCAGCTGCATTTTGAAAGTTACGAATAGTATACATTCTAGATGTATACTATTCGTAACTTTCAAAATGGTTTCACAGCGGTGCTAAAAATATTTAAATGAAAATTATTCAAAATTTATCTGAGATCATCGACTAATTTCATGGCTTTTTAGATTTTGAGATGTAATACCGTTGTGAAAGTTACGAATTGTATACATTCTAGTGCAGCTGACTGTACCTCGGACTACCCCCCTTTCCCCTTAGACACCTCCAAATCTCAAGTAGGTACTTGGTACTAAGAGATATGTTTACTTAGACATAATACTTACTTAGACAGGTCAAGTAAATGTAATGTCGACAAAAATGTCAGCTGACGAATCCAACTCTGATGGACAGTGTTTGGGAATTTACGGCACATCTTCGCCACAGACACCACAGCCTCAAGACGAAAACCTATTATGAGTGCATGTTACCAGTGATGACTTATAGAACTGAGACGAGGTATTAACTATTTTTCCTCACACACAAGCTCAAAGTAGCACAGGAGAGCTATGCTGGGGTTGGACCTACGAGAATCAGAAATGAAGAGATCCGTAGAAGAACCAAGGTTCCCGATATAGCTCTCATAATCAGTTGAACTGGCAATGGACTGACTATTGTAGCTAATAGAACCGACAACCGCTGGGTTCTCGAACGACGACCGTGAACCGGCAGACGAAGCGTAGGACGCCCTTGCTAGAATCGCAGGATATGGAAAAAGCTCAATATCGTTCTTCCTGGAAACATAATAGAGTAGGTTAATATAATGTTTATAATGATTCACTTACGTTTGCAGAACTAATTGCCGCGTGTCAGGGTCCTTTGTGACGTAAGCAGTAAGTCCCACAGCAGAGGATCCGCGCCCAGACGTGTACTGTGCTCTGGGAACCAGGCCATGCACCCAACGAAGTAGCTGAGATTTACTTGTACCAGGGTCACCACACAGTAGAATGTTGATTTCAGATCTGTAGAATAAATAAATGCTTGGACAATCTACACAGCATCATCTAGCCCCCAGCTAAGCAGAGCTTGTGTTATGGGTACTAGATGACTGTTTTTTTATACAATTTGCTGATGAAACAAGCAGACGGCCCACCTGATGTTAAGTGGTTACCATCACCTATAACAAAGCGTTGCCTCGCAGGTCACACTCGTTAGGAACGTCACCTACGATGCACTACCCAGCGTCCATCAACCCGAGCCACGCAGGTGTTAAGCCTCATGGGCCTGTAATTACACCGGCACCCACACCCTTCAAACCGGAACACAGCAAGCTGCTTGGCGGTAGAAATAGGCATGGTGGTAGTACTGCCCCGGACGAGCTCGTTACGTAGAGCTGATATACTTAATACAATACATTACATATATATTTATTATACATAGAAAATACCCAGAACACCCGGAATAAATTTTCGCACAAACATTTATACCAAGGCGGGAATCGAATCCGCAACCTTCTGCGTCGCAGGCAGACATTCACCTGCCGCGCCACATCGCAATAGTAAAATAAACGAGTGTGCTTTAGACCACACGACTGAAGTAAAGCTTCTTTAATATACGAAACGTAACTGGCTATGAGAGAAAGAACAGTGCTTTCATACCCCCTCCATGGTAGTGTTAAACGTTTAACGCAACCTTGTTTGAAGTCGCATAAGAAGTATTACTTCAATAAGTATAGGTGTAATTATTTATCTCACCTAAAATGCGTCCGACCAGCTGCATTGAAGTTTTTCTTGGTCCCTCCCAACAGTTGCAACAGAACGCCTTTCTTGATATCCAAGTTTTCGTAAATAGAGGGAGCGATGGCCCTCGCCAGACGCTCATAAGAATCAGACTGTTGTGAGAGAGCTTTGAACAACTCTACGCGTTCCGGAGGAAAGCGGTGTTCCTTTCTGAAATATATAAGCATCTTAACGTTACTATAAATAATAAGTTAGTTTATAAATAAACTAATATTTATTTACATAGAAAAATAAAGAAAAGAAATAACTTCACGAATTCGCAGGCACGGTAGATATCCCCTCAGATATCTTAGTACCAACTACTCGGGATTATTTGAGGATGTCTAAGGTAATGAAAGGTAGCCAGAGGTACGTCCAAATAATACACTTGGTACATACCCACTTTTTGCAGTAATTGGTATTTCATACGTGACAGGTTGCAAGCCCATCACCGCTGCTAGATTGCTAACAGGTTTCCTCACAATGTTTTCCTTTATCGTTTGAGAGCATTGCGCACAAATTTTGTTGCTAGAAAAATGTATCTGTACACAACCGAATTCGAACCCACGATCAGAAGGCGGGGTCACATCCGCTGCATCGTCAATGCTCTCTAGAGTATTTCCTTGAATGGGATTAGGCTCCTGGTGGCGCAAGTGGTCAGCGCATCCCCATATCAAGGGGAGGGTCGTGGGTTTAAATCCCACTCAGGGCATAACTTTTGGGATAATATGAAAGTGATTTGCTTAAGTGCAAGTAAGCACTATAAAACTATGAAAAGTCACAAAGTTTACCACCAACCCTTCTTCAGTTTCCAAGAGACGATCGCTGTGCACCTTCCGATAATGCAGCGCGTCGATATGTGTCTTATGTAGTGCGCGTAAGGTTGCTTTCCGCGGGTGCACCGTAGCCGGAGCTGCTCTGAACACTCCAGTGACACTAATACGTTCCCCGGCGCCCACAGCTTCCACTAACGAGCCGTGAGCCATTATGTTTACCGTAGCCGGGGTACGACCAGCTGGCATATCGTCTGAAATAAATAGATACGGTTAGAAATCAGTTTGGGCATGTCATGAAGAGAGAAAAAAGTCATGTAACCAGGAGAGCGATGAACATGAATGTTGATGGGTAGAGGTAGACCAAAGAAAAGATGGATGAATTGTGTGAAAGATGACATGGATAAGAAAGGAGTGAGTACAGATATGACGGCTGATAGAGGGGAGTGGAAGAAGAGAAAATGTTGTGCCAACCCCACATAAAGTGGGATAAGGGCAGGAAGATGATGATGGTTAGAAATCAGTTTATTGCACAAAAATGTAAATAAAAGATTTGACGACCGAGGCGCGGCGGGCGAATGTCCGCCTGCGACGCAGGAGGTTGCGGGTTCGATTCCCGCCTTGGGATAAATGTTTGTACGATCGGCAAATATTTATTTCAGGTGTTCTGGGTATTTTCTATGTATCATAAAAATATCTATGTATATAATGTATTGTATTAAGTATATCAGCCATTTCTAGTACCCATAATACAAGCTCTGGTTAGCTTTGGGCCAGATGGTGCTGTGTGGATTGTCCAGCATTATTATTATTATCAAGTTGGGCAAAGAATATATATTTTTTGTGAATCTTCGTTTCTTACTACAAACAAATGCTGGCCTAAAACCTGGGGCTAGGAAAACGTCTTTGTACTTGGCAGGCACTCTGCCTTAAAGTTGGTAATAACGTAAATGTAACTTACCAGGCGACTCTTGTAGCTTCACCAGTTGTTTATCACTGAAGTGTGATCTATTATGAATCAACTGGAAGCAATGTGCAGTGCTACAGTGCGAGCAATGTGCTGGCTCTGGCACCCGGCCTCGCTCTAGCTCAGCGACAGCGGGCGCGCCGCAAACCGCACATTTGAAGTACGCTTCACGCATTTCCGGGACGATAGTTGATGTGCGAATCACCATACCGGATAGTGTAACTAGCTGGTCAATATCTGTGAAAATAATTGTCAAATTTAATACAAATGTTTCTGGCTGATTGATGTCCAAATTTGTCAAAACTTCAACCCCTACTATACCCGTTTAGGGGTTGAATTTCGAGAATTCCTTTCATAGTTCACCTCTACGCACCAAGACAAATTATACTCTAAAAAATTCAAGTCTCTACGACCAGTGGTATAGGCTGCGCGTTGTCTATATCTCAATCAGTCAGTCAGGACAAAGATTCTTATAATTGGTCGCCTAGCGACAAGTTGAGGAGTAAAGACTATAGCTAGTAGACCAACTTAAAACTTAGCATGGGTTTCATTGAGATGTCATCCCTAAAACAAGAGTAAAAATTAGATGAAGTTTGTATGAAGAACACGAACGAAATCGCTTGCGGTGTACTAGTCTAGGTAAAGTATAGGATTTATGTATTACCTTCAGGGTTAAGATCTCTCATATGACGCTGCGGTGCGTTGTACGGCCGCACTTGTATCTGGTGCTCCAGTACAGCTGCTGGATACTTCTCGAAGAACAACTCGTTGACAGCCGCGTCGAATGCCGGAACCACCTGTTTAGTACAATGACGTTTATAATGGGATTTTTTTTATATATGTATAAATTATATATGGGAAAATAGAAAAATTTAATTACAGTAAAAGCATAATAAAGTACAATAAATAAAGATCACATCTGGGTTACCTAATTATAATTATAACTCAAGTAACATGAAACCATTATTTATAATGTGTGGGGTGGGTAATGAGGGTGTTTATGTGTTGTTAATTTTTTTATGAGACTTGCTGATGGAACAAGCTTATGTGTTTGCGTTTGTTTGTGGCCTCCAATAGCTAAAATGGTTGTTAACTCTGTCCAATCTTTTGTTTTCTGGTTGTTTTTCTGACCAGCTTACCTCTTGAGGGTAGCAGATTAGCTGACGATGTAGTTTCGGGTCAAAGATCTTTACATGTTGGCAGTCAACGTCCAAAAACGGCTCTTCTAATGTGTTTATCTAAAATGAAAAAAAAAATACAATCAAATAAATAAATACGTAGCACTTTTGACAGCCGGCACAGCTCAGTTCGTAGTAACCCTGCTTTCTGTGCTGTAAGGTGGTGGGTTCGATTCCCACCGAGAACAAACATTTGTATGATGAATATAGATGTTTGTTGTGTCTGGGTGTTGTATTGTATTCTATGTATGTATTTACAAAAAATAAAAGTATAAGTATTCTATCAGTCATCTGGTTCCCATAGTACAAGCTATGCTTAGTTTGGTGCTAGATGATGTTGTGTTAAATGTCCACATATATATATACTTTAGTACCCAAGAACGGTAGATATCCCCTCCGATCTCTTAGTACCAAAAACCTACTCGAGATTCTTTGAGGATGTTTAAGGGGGTCAGAGGTACGAAAATACCCAGAACACCTGGAATAAATATTTGCAGATCGTACAAACATTTATTCCAAGGCGGAAATCGAACCCGCAACCTCCTGCGTCGCATGCGGACATTCGCCCAACGCGCCACATCAGTCGTCAAAAAATGTAAAGCGGAGGTTGACATTTGTAATAACTTCACGCGTACGAAGTCGCGCGCGTTTCACTACTAATACTTTCATAATAATAATGCTGGACAATCCACACAGCATTATCTAGCCCCAAGCTAAGCAGAGCTTGTGCTATGGGTACTAGTTAGATGACTGATATACATATTTTTTATTATACATAGAAAATACCCAGAACACCCGGAATAAATATTTACAGATCATACAAACATTTTTCCCAAGGCGGGAATCGAACCCGCAACCTCCTGCGTCGCAGGCGGACATTCGCCCGCCGCACCACATCGGTCGTGATTATTAATTAATAGAGGCCACTCGCACCTTCGCCCGCGTGGTAGTTTTTTCCCGTTCCCGTTATTTTTTCGGGATAAAAAGTAGCCTATGTCCTATTCCAGATTACAATCTATATTTATTCCAAATTTCATCCAAATCGGTCCAATGGTTAGAGCGTGAAAGAGGAACAAACATCCATCCATCCATCCAAACATTCGCATTTATAATAATTAGTAGGATGATCGTATCTTATTTCTCACCTCGTCCAGTTTCTGTTCATAGAGCGGCTCGTTTGTAACCGCGTCGTTCTCCACAAAGCGCTGTATGAACTTGAGGAACTTCTCACGACATTCAGCGATGGCGACGTCTGTACCCCAGACTACCAGCTGCGGCTCACTCGACGGCGGCGTCTCTGCCGCTGCCTCTTCCACCTAGAATTGTAGACCATATTACAACGGGTTAAGGTATGTTTTTCGATGTAAAAATAATAAATAAATAGCATCAAGACTTTAATCCCCAAAGATTAATAGATATCCCCCCGATATCTTAGTACCAAGTACCTAATCCTGCCTGCAAAGGTTGCCTGGTAGAGATCGCTTTTACCGATAAGGCCGCCCATTGTATTACTGCATTGTTTACTTTACATTCTTTATAAAATGTGTGTACTATACTTGTGGTAATCAATAAAGAGTTATCTATCTATTTATCTAATCGAGATATTTCGAGGCTGTCTAAGGGGGTAGTCAGAGGTACATCCAGATAGTAAATTTGGTACATACTTACATTTTGCAGTAGTCAGTATTCCATACGTGACAGGTTTCAAGCCTATCGCTGCTGCTAGAATACTCACTTGTTTCCTCGCGATGTTTTCCTTCACCGTTTGAGCGCACTGGCATTGTTGTTAAATGTAATTCTATTCTTATGAAAGCCGGGAAAGCCTTTCTATCGTTACTCTATCGTTATGAAATTACAGGCACACGAGGCTCAACACCTGTGTGCCTCAGGTTGGTGGACGCAGGGTAACTAACTTGCGTGACCTACAAAACAATGCTTTGTTATAGGTGATGGTTACCACTTAACATTAGATGGGCCGTACGCTTGCTTATTCCACCAGCAGTAACATAAAAAACTCGTTTTTTTATATTAAACTTTTTTCTAAAACTTTGACAATGTCATTTATATTAGCGGAATTCTAGGCATGATGTAATAAATGTCACGTGACATGGTGTCATACAAAATCAACAAAACCCGCTAAAAACATGTTTCATCCCAAAATTATCTGAACAAAGATCAAAACAACAAAAACCGAAAATGGCAGAGTCCAACTACGAACTGGCTTTGGAGCACATTTCAAAATCCCAGTTCTCGAAAACCAGCATGAGCTCTCGCAACTCCTCAATGAGAAGCAGCTGCAGGATCTGCCTGTCTTCTATCCATGATCCTGCATCACTAACTTGCGGCCATAAGTTCTGTGAAGACTGTTTGGAGAAGTACTGGGATGTGAAGAACCGCCCGGACTTTATAGTTTGCCCTCTTTGTAGAGCCTGCGCATTTAATGTAGATTTTACAAAGGTTAGTCTCATCACGAACCCAACTAGGCAGTGAGGATGGTATACCCAGTCTCACGTCAATTGCGATTCCTCAACTGGGGTGCAATCATGGAACTTCAGCTGAATCGACGAACTGATTTTATTTATCGAATTTTAGCACAAAACTAGCCGCGACATTTTATCGAGTAGTTTCCCGGTGGACAGCTTATCGATTAGGGTTAGATGATGTTGTGTAAAAATGTTCACAAACATTGATTCTAGCAGCGGTGAAACACCAACCACGGTAATGTAGGTATGTGCCAATATTTGGATGTTCCTCTGATTACCCCCTTTAAGAATCTCCTGCGAGCGATCTCACGGGAATTGCGCCTAAGCTAAAAGCCGTGTAACTATTTTATTTTTGTTCTAGAAGGAAGTGGTGCCATCTGCAGAAGATTTCCGCAAAACCTTCAACATACTAGAAAACATTCCGGAAACGGAGGAGAATAGTACATCCTTAAAATGTCTAAAGATCAGTCTCCTAATGCCTGCCGTGTACTACGCGCTGAAGTGGCTTAGAATACCTCTGACTGAAATATTCGCGTTCCTGCATCTCAAGCTAAGAAGGTAATCAAGATGTGATATCTCGGACAAAGATTGTGAAAGATTGTGTTCTGTAGCATTGTAACTCGAGAATAATGAATATGTAAGCAACTTTTTACCAACAGTAAATATAAACTTTTGTTTTAATGAAAAGTCTACTTGAAGATTCCGCTGTCTGTCTGTCTGTCCGTCCCTCACCAGGCTGTATCTCATGAACAGTGATAAGAGTTAAAATTTTCACAGATTATGTATTTCACTAGGTTCCTGTAATCATTACAGTGTAAAAGTAGCCTACATATATATCCAGGGTATGAACTATATTTATTCAGTTTGTAAGAGCTAGAGAAACATCGATTCATCTAAATTTTTGCATTCAGAATGATTTTAAAGTAATGAAGACTGGATTGTGGGTTCGAATCCGGTCGTGTACCTCCGGATTTTTCAACTTGGAAAATGTTCGCAATGAAAGTACTCTCAAATGGTGAAGAAAAACACTGTGAGGAAACCCGTGGCTTATGTCAGGAACACATACTGACCATATCTTTTCTGTGGATAGGTGCTGGGCAAGCCTACTCCATCTAAAAACCTGTCCCAGGCACTACAGCATCCCGTTAATAGAGATTTGAGTGAAAAGTTGCTCCGGACGCTGTTTAAATCATTTACAATAGATACAAGCACCTTCAGTGCAGTACTATTAGAAATACTAGATATTCTGTGACTATGTCAAGGAACATACCCTTCTAGTCGGAGTAGGTGCAGGTACATTAGGTCCAACTTGATGTCCTCTCAGATCAGCTCTCTGGCGCGCCGGAGTCATGGCCCCTCTCATTAGGGACCTAGGAGTGCTCAGTGAACTAGGTGTACCATAGTTGAGCGGTGAACTCATATCTATGTCAGTTCCTGTAGAATAAATATATTTTTTATTATCTTGATGCGCAATTCGTAGTAAAATAAAAATTAAACAAGTTAAAAGGGCATGTCAAGTCATCAGCCTATATAAGTCCGTGACTGGCAGCTGACGTAGGCCTCCTCAAATTTAGGGGGGAAGGGGCACCATAGTTAGGGGAGGGGGTTCTAAGTGGGTATCACCGCAGTTAAAATTGCAATGGGCATGAAAATGGTAACAGATATGGGCTATCACGTTTTCATGTTTTATGGTAGCTAGTTTTTTTGGGGTACCACTTAACACTCAAGTAGGCGAAGCGTAAGACGGCCTACACCACAAACACATTGACTGACAATCGCGGGAAGTCAGTGGATGGTTCCATTTTTTCTTCTTGGAAAGCCTGAAGAAGGTTCTGATGCCCAACTGTTCTTATGATATTGAAGATAATGGGACAATTTTGTTTTGTTTCTTCTTTTACCACTTGTGAGTTTAAAAGATTCTCAATTGCACATAATCATAACAAAAACACTGTCTATTATCGTTATTTTAAAACAAAACATTTACAAACCTAACAAGGAGGAAGACATGATGGATTGAATCCTATTCATGTTAAATCAGAACAAATAATGACAAATTTTGAACAGTTTTTCTGATTCTGAAGCATATTTTTGATGTCAATAAACTAGACTGGGCATGATCAGCAAAAAAATATAAAATGTTAGACAAGCATTATTAAAACTGAGATAAGAATGTTTGAACATTTTCTTGCAATAAAGTAATAATATTGCTGATACTTGTTTAGCATTGTTCGCATACAGTAACTGTTTTTATTTACAAGTAAGGTTTTCGTAATAGTTCCGAGGTACCACTGTACCTATTTCTACCACCAAGCAATCCTTGTGTTCCAGTTTAGCAGGTATGTGGATGGGTGCAATTACATGTAGGTAAGGCTTAACACCTTTATACCCATCATTGGGTATGTACCGGTACTTGACGTGACAATATCCACCTCTAAATTATGTAAGTCTAAAAAATGTGCAGCAGTGGTTATGGTAGGCTAATTATAATAATAATAATAATGCTGGACAATCCACACAGCATCATCTAGCCCCAAGCTGAGCAGAGCTGTGTTATGGGTACTAGATGACTGATATACTTAATACAATACATTACATACATAGATATTTTTTATTATACCTATATAGAAAATACCCAGAACACTCGGAATAAATATTTGCAGATCATACAAACATTTATCTCAAGGTGGGAATCAAACCTTTTGCGTCACAGGCGGACATTCGCCTCCCGAGCCACATCGGTCGTCAATAATAATAGTCACACTGTAAGGAAATAAAACACACCAAGTGGACTAGAAGCCAAGGCTCGAGCTGGTGAAGTTCCAGGGTCACGAGGGGTACGCGGCGTGCCGCGAGGCGTGCGCGGCGTGCCGCGGGGCGTGTCAGGTGTCTGGGGTGTTCCATCTGAAACCAAAAAATATTCGATGTTGATGTAAATACCGGCTGATTGGTTTAAAGATATGGTGCATTTAGAACTGTAAGGACACTTCAACTATGGGATAGGTTAAAGATACAGGTAACTACTGAAGATTGCTTTTTTAGTTCTACGTTACAAATAAGATAGCAAGCTTGTTAGCATTGGAGAAGCTAGTAAAGGACATGATAGTACAAACTTTTTGAAGGAGTCCCTGATGATCGTTGAGGAGTCTCAGGAACTACAAGTTGTTGTGACCCTCGAGTCCGCCGGGAAGGTGTCGGCGTATCGGACGATGCTTGCGATGGCGGCCTCTTCGATGGAGTAGACATAGTTTTATAAAATCAGTATCAGCAGCTTTTGCTTGCTTTGGCAGATTTTTAGGCACTTGCTTGTTTACAAAAACGAAAATAAACAAAATGCAACGCTCCGAGCAAAACAAGGTTATTTTTTTACCCGCGAACTTTTAACATTGACAGATTTGACAGTTGTTGAAAATATTTGACAGTTTTGTCATGGGTAACTCGTTCGGTGTTTTTCATATTTTCCATATAGGTAGGTACCTACCTACCTTGGTATTTCGAATAATAGGAGGTTGTATGTTCGACTGTACTTTTTTGATCTAATAATGAGGGCTGATGTGTGTAGTATGAATACATAAAGCGTGAGTTACCTATATATGAGATTTTGACACTGAGTATCCATATATAAAAAATAGAAAGAAATACCGCTGTTTGAAAATAATGGATCACTGTCGTGCACTACCTACATACATTTAAACAATACATTTTCGGAAACTATTGATTGGTACATCACTAGTGTTGTCTTCGACTTTCTTCTCCAACTCTATCCATAGACAACTTTTTAATCAATCAATTGCTCGTTCATTCACCGCTGATGTTTTTACGGTGTTATTTTGTGATAAATAAATGAAAATAAACGACAATTGCGGGCTAAAAAGCAATCGAATTACCTGAGTCATTATGAAATAGTGCAATAAATTATTTAAAGACGTCGCTCAAAGCGAAAAAGTTTACTTTCTCTAAGAAAACCGTAATAGCACGGTGCAATCTACCTGCATCAGGTCAGAAAATATTTATTTTCGTGAATAATTATCGGTGACTGGACTTTATAATTTATACGTTGAATGGACAAAAAGAAAGTGTTTACGCTTTGATGCGTAGTATGTATGGTCGGGCGTGATATCGCCGATCTCACACAAAGCTTGGAGATATTTTGGTGAGTGTCGGTAGCTGTATAAAATGATGAATCACTAGGTGATTGTCTTCTTGGACGAGTTTCTGCTGCGTTATCTCGACTGCACAAACAAAAATAATGCTGCACACAATTGTGCGATTGACGCCGCATGTTCTCTCCTTGACGACAGGTAAATATAATCCCAAGATAAACACTATTAACATCAGAAAGGTAGCTGAAAAAACGACCGGAATAACATTTATTATTCTTTAGGCCTTTATTCAACGAGAAAAGCTGCAAGCAGTCAAGATTTCCACATGTTTTTGTTGAATGAAAATCAACTGTCAAAAGAAAATTATGCTACCAATTATTGATTAAAAGGGAAAGCATGCTGTTATTACCTTAAAATGCTGAGAAAAATCTTTGGAATACAAATTATAATATTTTACTCATGTAACTATACTCTCACTACATATTCATTTTCATGCCTTCCATTATTTATTTTAAATTCATCTAAGATTTTTTAAACTCAGGGATAACTAAACCTTAATGTTTTTAATAATTGGCCTATTGTACAGCTTGTTTCCCATATATAGTAGGTGAACACTGTTGATGGAAAACCTTTGTTGTCCTTTTAGATTAACTTACATATTTTACTACATTATTGTTGTAAAAGTGTGTTTTCAAAACTGGCATGTTAGGGCATTGTTTTTGTAGAGTGTGTTTGAAGCCTGTCTTTAAGTTCGTTGCACTTTAGACCTGGGATGCATCTTCCGTTGTTCTCAAGTATTTAACTAAACATTGTCTTGAACTAGCTCCCTCCAATCCCACTGGTTCTCCGCATGTGCTTTCTAATGAGAGGGTTGATCATATCTTATCTGTACCTTCATCCTTGTACCATTAGGTAAACAAACCACCATTAGGTAGGTGTTTTTTAAAACAAGCAACCAGGTTTGTGTCTAGTTCAATATAAGATCATTGGCCTAACATAGGGCGAGAGGAATAAGTTTATAAAGAGGTAGGTATAAGTTTAAGAATGTGTAGTATCTATCTGCAGTTTCAAACATTTAGGAGGTAGCGATCTAGCATACTACTCAGTTACAGGGTAGTATAATACAATTTTACAGGTCATGAATGTATCTATTTCAAGTTTCATCATAACATACCTATTTCTGCCACCAAACAGCTTGCTAGTGTTCCGGTTTAAAGAGTGTGAGTGCTGGTGAAATTACAGGTACATGAGGCTTCACATCTATATATGACTTAGGTTGATGGGCGCTGAGCAGTGCATCATAGGGCACGTTCCTAACGAGCGTGACTTACGAGGCAATGTTTTGTTATAGGCGCTGGTTACCAGTGGGCCATCTGCTTGTTACGTCAGCAAGGTAAATAAAAAATTTAAAAAAAAACATATCCAGCAGTTGCGGCGACGACAATGGCGGCGTAGCCGAGTAACGATCATTCAAAATACAAAATACAAATACAAATGAGTTTATTGTCATAAAAAAAAACGATGCATAATACATGGGTACAAAAATATCACTAGATTGCAAGTTTATGACAATAGGAGTAGTCTCAGCGCTAATTCTGCGTAAGAACGAAAGTTCTTACGCAGGGCTGGTTTTCAGTCTACCCCGACGTCCGAGTTCATTCATACTTTTGGCTAAATTATGTATCTTAAATTTAAAAAAATTTTTGAACAGAAAACCCCAAAGACTGAAACTTTCCATCAACAAAATGCAAAACTTTTAAACCAGTTGTAAACTCAAGCAAAATACTTCATAACAAAACATTGTTTTCACCAACAAACGCTTCAAAGTTGTTGTAAGTCGTCATTGCGTCATCATCAATATTCGTATACTTAGCTAGTAAAATACTCACGTCTTCATTTGAGAAATTGCTAGTGGTTAGTTACCTATCTACCTAGTCTATCTATCTAGCCTCGCAAAACTAACTTAGATTGCATTGTAACTAGGTATAAGTAGATTGGCCAAAATGTTGACAGTAATATGTGTGTTACAAATAGGTGAAAAATGGTACAAATAGGTAGGATGGTGGTGGTAGGTGGTAAATAGTATGCACATATAGGCCGTGTCCACACCGAGCGCAGAGTTAGCGACTGAGTCTCGCTTAGGTAGTTATGTTCTGCCAAACAAGTCATGTAGGTTTCTTTGTAATCTCAGTAGAGTAGTCTGCTTAGAAGCGGCAGTAATAGGTGCGAGCCTCTTTATGAAACGGCACGATTAATTGAGACGGCAAAAAATGGTGACCCAATGGTACCTGTACCTGTGAGATGACGCGGCAGGACCAGGAGACGATGGCGAGACGATCTGGATGCATTCGCGCCGTAATAGCCAAATCAAGTACTTACTGGATGGCGAAAATTTACAAGAAAAAGGAGACCTTTACCCAGCAGTAGAATAAAATAGATAAAGAAAAAAATATTATCACGTTACACACACATAAGAAATCTAGTAATAATGTTCATAGTTTGGGGTTAGTATTGTCCTTACTTCCTTACTAATATTATAAATGCGAAAGTTTGTATGTATGGATGTTTATTACTCTTTCACGCAAAAACTACTGAATGGATATTTATGAAACTTTACAATAATATAGCTTATACATCAGAGTAACACATAGGCTATAATTTATAATTTTGGGATAGAGATAGATAGAACCTTTAAGAAGAAAATAAACTACTCTAAGTACTAATCCTGCGCAGACGAAATCGCAGGCACCAGCTTGTATTTTAAGATTTTTGTGACTCAAACACTGTAGCGGCTGTGCAAAGTAGTGGCGGCTCTGTGGCTGCTTGTGAACGGGAACGCGAAAAAAGACGCAGGCGGAAGTTAGCTTCTAGTGTAGTGGAAATGCGCGCTTCGTGTGAAGTTATTTTCACAGACTTCAACCCCATTTTAACTCCTTTAGGGATTCCATTTCAAGAAAAACAGGCGTAGAGGTAGAGGCGTAACAACAAATACAAATATATCCTGAATTTTTATGACCAAAAACCAGCTGTTTCGGCCGTGCGTTGTCTATATGTTAATCAAGCAGTAATGACAAAGATTCTTATACTTAATTGGTTTATAGATAGAAATAGAAAAACTAAAATAGATTTCGAGAATACATCAACAATGCACTTGCATAGTTTTAATTTTTCATCTCTGTGACCTTAAGCCTGTTCAGGTTACTAACCTACTGGCCACTGCACAAGCAAGACAAGACGCAGGTATACATTCTCAAAAGCTGTCATATTCCAAACAGGTTTTATCCAGGCATCTATAAGTCTTCGCTAAAGAAAACTATCGATTTCTTAAACAACCGTATTTGTAATCCCGTGTTAGGTAATCCCTGTTAGGGACCCTTCGTGCGAGATCGCATGCGCCAAAGAGCCGTGTCCCCCTAAAGTATCCCGTAATTATATATCTACACAACCAAATAAAATAAATATAAAATTGTTACTATAGCAACGCGTAGCTTCAACGCTAGCGAATCTCATTTATTAAGTTTTCTAGCTAATATTAAACTCGTTATTATCTGATAGGAATCTTTGTCTTGACAACGGACAGCTTGAACCACAGGTCGTTGAGACTTGAAATCATATATACGTCGAAGATCTTGATGCGTATGGGTGTACTAAGGAATTCTAGAAATTCAACCCCTAAAAAGGTGCAGTGGGGGTTGAAGTTAGTATGACAAAAAGCTTTTAGTAAGTATATTAAGTCGCGCGGTATTCCGATACTAAATAAATTAACGATAGTAATTCCAGGCAAGTTAGACATCCCTGAGGAGATATTATCACAACTATAACAAACTAGATGTCTAGATGTTATATTGTATGCTATGTATTTACAAAAAAACCGTATTCAATCAGTGATATGGTTCCCATAGTACAGTCCCATAGTAGTACACAAGCTTTGCTTAGTTTGGGTGTGGTTTGGTGTAAAAAATGGTCATACATATTTAATATCCATAAACTAAACATGGCCCAGCTTTAGTAACGTGCTCTACGATACACTGCCATGCGTCTACCAATCTGAGGCATACAGGTGTTAAGCCTCATGTGCCTGTAAACTTAGTGGCCTCACACTTTTCAAACCGCCGCAAGCAACGCGCTTGGCTGCAGAAATTAGCATGGTGGCAATACTTCTCCCGACGAATCCTTTATAAAATGCTTGTCCTGCGAGGATATTCTTCTATTTCTTGATTATTCTACTGCATCTTCGATTCAAGGTCTGATGATGTACGAGGTGTCTAAAGTAGTTACCTTAAAATTAATATGCGGTACTGCAACATTAGAATTCAATGACTACTCGCCCTTTTCCTTTGTTCTTAACCTTCGTCTCGGCGCCTCATTTGGCACTGTGTTTGGGTCAACAACATTCGTAATATTAATGAGTATATACCTCATTGCTGTTTAAAAATAACTTCAGGAAAATATGTTTATTTATACTCATTCCCACGAACGTTTTGAGCTGTTGAGGGACAATTATTTTGATCAATATTTTTGTTAGAAACGGGGTGCTTACTATGGTTTTTAAGTTTAATCGGGAAACAAAAAATACAATCAAGATATTTTATTCAGAAATTACAAGTATTACATAATTAATCTCTTGTTTAAGTCGTTAGACTTGTATTAAAAGAGTTTGTAACAAAAATATTGATCAAAACCATGATATGTAGTTTAAGTTACGAGCACATGAGGCTTAACACCTGTGTGCCTCAGGTTCATGGACGCTGAGCAGTCTATCAATAGAGGCAATACTTTTTTATAGGTGATGGTAACCACTTAACATCAGGTGGGCCCATCTATTTGTTCCATCCGCAAGTTTTATAAAAAAAAACTTTGATCTTATTTATCTACTTAGTTTGCAATAATCTCGCATCATTGACTCAATTATCTATTATGAAGACCGTATTGATATAAATATACGTTGCTATTAGTACAGTCGGCCGCACTAAAGGGTATACATTTCATAAATATCCAAATGATATCACATTTCACTGCATTCCAAACAACTAACAGAAAAAAGATACTAAAGTCATAAAATCTGTTGAAGAGTAAATGTTTTTTGAGTATTTGCCTTGTAAATATTTATTGTAATACTATGACCTTTTGATAATTAATTTCGGTATATATTCAGTAGCATGCCCGCTTATTGAAATCGGCCCTAACGGAAGACCAGCGTGGGTCGTTGCCAACCCGCATCTTACTGAGTTAGGTTCCTCTTTGCAGCATCATGTTTAGGTAGCTATTTATTGATTTGAGTGCTGTATTTGTTTCTAGGTTTAAATTTGAGGTACTTATTTAGATAGAACAGTTATCTTATAGGTGCGTGTGTTGCAAATAAATTCTATTCTAATTTTAATTCTAATATCAGAAATATCTAAGTTGACGTTGTCGAGAAAAAGAAAAACAAACAGAAACAACGTTATGACTTTACTCGTCCGGTAGATATCCCCTCAACTTTTAGTACCAAGTAGTACTAACTCAAGATTCTTTGAGGATGTCTAATGGGGGTAGTCAGAAGTATACGCAAATATTCCATTTTGCACTAGTTAGTATTCCATACGTGACAGGTTGCTATTCCATCGTCGCTGCTAGAATACTAACTGGTTTCCTCACGATGTTTTCATTCACCGTTTAGGAACACAGGCATTGCGCACATACATTTTTTGAATGGAAAAATTCCATTGGTGCTCGACTGAATTCGAATCCACGTCACTACGCTCCCACTAGACAGACCACCAGTGCTCAAAGAACACGACAAAAGGACAAATAAAGAAATCGAGACAAGACAAAGAAGTTTCAATGTGAACATATATATTTTCACACAGATAGGTACTTGTAAATTAACGCGCAATATGGTACAAGATACCTACACTATCTATACCAATTATAGAATCTTTGTTCTGACTGACTGACATTTATACAACGCACAGCCTAATCCACTGGTCGTAGACCTTTAAATTTTCAAGGTATATTCGCTATTGTTCGTAGAGATGTACAGTCAGCTGCACTAGAATGTATACAATTCGTAACTTACAGAATGGTTTTACAGCGTTACTATTAATATTTGCAGGGCAAAAACTCAAAATATAAGTTAACTTATCAGCTAATTTCACATTTTTTGAGTTTTTACTGTTTAAGAGTTTACTATAAGGTTTTGATAACGTTTTTAAAGATACGAATCGTATACATTCTAGTGTACAGACTGTACTAAGAAGGTAATTTCCGAAAATCAACCCCTAAAGAGGTGCACGCGGACGAAGGCGCACGCGTGTCGCTAGTGTTATTATAAAACTACAAAGTGCCAAGTGCCAAGTGTACAAGTGTAAGGAGTGGAACTCATTGCCGGCTTCTGTTTTTCCTGACCACTATAATCTGGATATCTTTAAGGCAAAAGTGAATAGGTGTTTTCTAGACCGTTCTGCTTTATCGTCGGCTTCATCGTCATTTACCATCAGGTGAGATTGAAGCCAAAGGATGGTCTATAAAGTTAAAAAAAAAAAAAAACTACCAATTACTTTCTCAACTCAAGCTTGTGTTACCGGCTGGGCTCTAAGGGTGTGTCTTGACTTGCCGTACCAAACCATGACCATATTATAACCGGTCTATCATTCCCTGCGGTGTTAGTCGATGGAACGTCCGACGAAGTATTATTTTTTCATTATAGAACCTTTTAATAAATAATTACTTACTACTTGAATCAGCGGGCCTGAAATATTCAATAAATAATATATTAAAAAAGAACACGCCTCACAGCTTAGTTGGTAGAAGCTCTGTCTTCTGCGCTGTAGGTTGTGGGCTCGATCCCCACCAAGAACATAAAATATATTGAACACTTATATTACACGGGTATTTATCGCGTATTACCTTTTTTATTTATTTTCCCGACGTTTTGACTATGTTGCAATAGCCGTGGTCGCGGGCAGACTGATAAAGAACAACAAAAGACAGATAAAGATAAATACCCGTGTAATATAAGTGTTCAATATGTGTTCCGATCGCGAAAGTTTAAAAAATACTAACATAAAATATGTTCTGTGTCTGGGTGTTATTTTGTATTTTAAGCATGAAGTAGAACCCCCTTCGTTCCAAGAGGAAAAGCTCCTTAAATTTTGATGTTAGCAATTAGCATCACCACGCAAGCGTAGCCGCGCTTGTTTTTATCACCATCACACACCTAGGTAAGTCCACTGCTGGACATAGACTCATACAGAGAGCTCATTCTAATACGAAAACCTTAGACAGTCTAAGGCGAAAACTTTTACCAATATATGGTATGTTCGAAATACCAATTTTTAATATTGAACCTTACTACTACGCGGAACGGATCAATTTCTTTTGATGTTTGCGAGAGAAGAGTTCATCTTAAGAGTATAATAACATATTGGACTTTAAAATCTGATTTGTAAAGCTTATTTTCCATTGCCAGCTAATCGAATGTCACTTCACTTCACACCCGGCCCAGGATCTGCGCCACTATATAAAAACTCGTCGTCAATAATGCTATATCCGGCATATTTCCTCATTTTTTCGAAGATCTTCGCTTCCTACACCTACATTTAAATGAAATCGTATCAACATAAATTGAAGTAAAGGAAAGAAGACAAGGTAAGGTACGGAAAGAGATCGCATAATTAACAACTGTGACCGGCCTCTCAGTTAGTAGTACTTCTGCCTTTTGTGCTGAGGTTGTGGGTTCGAACTCCGCCAAGGATACAAATACACACAACCCACAATACAAAGTTTTGTTATAGGTGATGGTTACCACTTAACATCAGTTGGGCCATATGCTTATGCACCAAAAAAAACCTAGTTACACTGCGAGGCAACCAGGCAACACTATAGTTGACTCTGCGCATGTATCTCAAATTTCGACACGATCCCCGCATTGTCAAATTTATTTGTGTTAAACCCCCTAAACTAAAACATCTAGATATTAAGTGAATCACTTTCAAGCTCATAAATATACAAGTATCATGAGGTTACTTCGAGCTCCAAAGTAATCGTTACCATTACTCTAAAATTGCTGTACTTTAAAGGCTTATAAGAGTCTCACTTGAATATGTATTACGATTGAAGTTACCGAAAAATGCAAATCTATATCTATACCAATTATAAGAATGTTTGACTGACTGACTGACTTATAGACAACAGCTGGTCGTAGAGACTTCAAAATGTTTATGTAGGTTTGTCTTACTAAGAAAAGAATTCCCGAGATGCAACCCAAAAAGGGGGGTTAAACTTTGTATGAAAATAAAGCTTCACACGGGCAAAGTCGCGTGTTTCCACGAGTCTTCACATATAATGAGAATCTTTGACCCTAATATAATACGAAGGCAGTCTAAGCCGTTGATCGTAGAAACTTATTGAGGCTATGTATTGATGCGTGGGGGTGTAGTTTTTTTAATTAAATCAGATTAAATTAAAACCCCCGACATCTAAGAACACTCTTCATTTATTCACCTTTCAAACAAGAAAAAACAAAATCAAAATCGGTTCATCCCTTCGGGAAGCTACGATGCCACCAGTCAGACACACACAGACACGTTAAACCTGATAACACTCCGTCGTTTTTGCGTCGGAGGTTATAAATGAAGTCTAAGAATATTATACATCATCGGGAAAATAAACTGAGATTGTTTTTGTATTTGAGTAGGTAATAAAAACCTTTAAACTCCCAGACGTCTGCACTCGACAGTCGTCTATTCATCGACTCATCGTAGTGGCATAGACGGGACTAGAAGTTAACTACATTTTGAAGAAACTACGCAAGAGGTCTATTTATACCAATTATAAGAATCTTTGTCCTGACTGACTGACTTACATAACATACCCCTGAATACTCAAACGTATCTTAGATTTAAGCTCATCTCAAGTCACGATTTTTTGCCAGTTATTTTATTTTTATTTTTTTTTGGAAAACAAGTATGCACAATTTATCATATTTAATTTTATCATACATGTAAAGACGACCGATGTGGCGCGGCGGGCGAATGTCCGCTTGCGACGCAAGAGGTTGCGGGTTCGATTCCCGCCTTGGGATAAATGTTTGTACGATCTGCTAATATTTATTCCGGGTGTTCTGGGTGTTTTCTATGTATAATAAAAAATATCTATATATGTAATGTATTGTATTAAGTATATCGGTCATCTAGTACCCATAACACAAGCTCTGCTTAGCTTGGGGCTAGATGATGCTGTGTGGACTGTCCAGCATTATTATTATTATATATTTCACGCCAATTTAAAGTTTCCACATCTAGTTATGAAAATTAGGTAAATGTAACTGTAGACGACAGATGCCAGAGAGAGAAAAATATTTTTTTAATGAAATTCTATCAATAATTCGTCACTTCAGACGTGCTTAAATTGGAGGGTTATAGACACAGCCTAAACCACTAGTCGTAGAGACTTCAAATTTTCAGGGTATATTCGTCGTGGCGCGTAGAAGTGTACTATGAAAGGAATTCCTGAAATTCAACTCCTACACGCGTACAGGGAGGGTTGAAGTTTGAATGAAAATAATTTCACGCAGACAGAAGTTGCGCGTGTTACGCTAGTTTTAAATAATTTGATCAGACATTTTAATTCTTCTGGAGGTCCCGGCATATAATAGAATTCCCTCTTTCATCTCCCATGGATGTCGTGAGGTGACTAAGGGAACGCACCAGGAGGTGGGCGGCAAATCTCTAGAGTACGTAAGCGCGGATAGTACGGACACCGATTCGCCTGCCGAACGTTGTGTAAACGGCGAACACCTAAATGTGGGGGAGCTCTGTCTCTAACACGGGACTTGTATAGGTTAATGACGATAAATTTTTGGTTTTGTGATTATTTTATCCCATAAACTAAATTACATGAACAGTTGAAATAGTTTTTTACTAGTTCGGGAGCCTCTGGATTCAAAACTTTATCTTTATGCTTCAAAGCTTTATGTCAATAAAAACACTTATTATTATTATTAGTTACAGAGGGCCCCATTATATGGGGCCCATATTGAAAGAGAGTTACACCCGAATACTCAAACACAACTTTTTTTTTTTTTTTGTGGCATCTGTCCGTCTTGCAGACAATTTTGCCAATGTCAAGTGGGTGGGTTAAATAAATTATTTTTAGTCAAGTCGAGTCGGTAAAAAAAGTCAAGTCAGCCGTCATCGGTTTTGAAGAAAAAGATGGCGTTTTTCTTCAAAACCAAAGGGAAACATTTTCGTTCAAATCAGGATGCCTCATAACACACTTTCATTTCAATTGTTCACACTTGTGCTAAGACCTCAAGTAATGATGGTTAAAATACCACCAAAATTACCCATCAGAACTTAAAATAACACTAGAAAAACAATTAAAATGAAAATACAATGTTGCTTCCAAAGATGACAGAAAACGAATCCAAACACAACTTAAATTTAATTACATCTCA